>OX442355.1:9762601-10962601 GCA_949357725.1 Hyperoplus immaculatus | reverse complement strand
GACAGGGCTGCCTTTGCAGCAGCAACCAGAGCTCAGGAGCTGGTTTGATCGCTTTGAATTGTTTAAATTACCACACTATACATATTTCCTGTGCACACGTGAAATAGTCTTCAGGGATGGTGGGTAGACAGCATCACAGTTTTCTCATTCAATTTCAAGATCTCTCCTTTAGAGTAGCTCAATATCCTCTGAGAACAAAGAAAAAACATTGCAAAGGGTTTGGAATCATTTGGGAAACTTGAGTTGCTAACATAGTGAGCTGTGCACTCAATTCAATACCCGTAATTATAATAAAAACATTTTCTTAAATCCTTTCTCATATCAAACCTCTTTTGCATAACCCACGTCTCACTAGGCTCAAGGCTTAAAAATCCATCCAAATCCTATCTCCTTCCTTTCGTCAATTAAATTAGTGGGTGAAGCTGGTGAAATGAAGACTTTTAACTTTTCACAACCAATCCAGTCAATCTATTGATGGAAAGCACAGTAAATCCTAATGTGTTATATATATATATATATATATATATATATATATATATATATATATATATATATATATATATATATATATATATATATATATATATATATATATATATATATATATATATATATATATAACACATTAGGATTTACTGTATATATATATATATATATACATATATACATATACATATATACATATACATATATATATATATGTATATATATATATATATATACATATACATATACAGTATCTCACAAAAGTGAGTACACCCCTAACATTTCTTCAAATATTTCATTATATCTTTCCATGCGACAACACTGAATAAATGACACTTTGATACAATGTCAAGTAGTCAGTGTACAGCTTGTATAACAGTGTAAATTTACTGTCCCCTCAAAATAACTCGACACACAGCCATTAATGTCTAAACTGCTGGCAACAAAAGTGAGTACACCCCTAAGAAAAAATGTCCAAATTGGGCCCAAAGTGTCAATATTTTGTTTTGCCATCATTATTTTCTAGCACTGCCTTAACCCTCTTGGGCATGTAGTTCACTAGAGCTTCACAGGTTGCAACTGGAACCCTCTTCTACCCATTCATGACGACATCAAGGAGCTGGTGGATATTAGAGTCCTTGCGCTCCTCCATCTCCCGTTTTAGGATGCCCCAAAGATGCTCAATAGGGTTTAAGACTGGAGACATGCTTGGCCAGTCCATAACCTTTACCCTCAGCTTCTTTAACAAGCCAGTGGTCGTTCGGAGGGGTGTTTGGGGTCGTTATCATGTTGCAGTACTGCCCTGCGGCCCAGTTTATGAAGGGAGGGGATCATGCTCTGCTTCAGTATGTCACAGTACATGTTAGAATTCAATGAACTGTAGATCCCCAGTGCTGGCAGCACTCATGCAGCCCCAGACCATGACACTCCAACCACCATGCTTGACTCTAGGCAAGACACACTTGTCTTTGTACTCCTCACCTGGTTGCCGCTCCACACTCTTAACACCATCTGAACCAAATAAATGTATTTTGGTCTCATCAGACCACAGGACATGGTTGCAGTAATCCATGTCCGTAGTCTGTTTGTCTTCAGCAAACTTTTTGTGGGGTTTCTTGTGCATCATCTTTAGAATAGGCTTCCTTCTGGGATGACAACCATGCAGACCAGTATGATGCAGAGTGCGGCGTATGGTCTGAGCACTGACAGGTTGACCCCCCACCCCTTCAAGCCCTTCAGCAATGCTGGCAGCACTCATACGTCTATTTTCCAAAGCCAACCTCTGTGTACGACGCTGACCATGTGCACTCAACCTTCGTAAACTGGGCCGCAGGGTGGTATTGCAACATGATAACGACCCCAAACACACCTCCAAGACGACCAGTGGCTTGCTAAAAAAGCTGAGGGTAAAGGTTATGGCCTGGCCAAGCATGTCTCCAGACCTAAACCCTATTGAGCATCTTTGGGGCATCCTCAAATGGAAGGTGGAGGAACGCAAGGTCTTTAATATCCACCAGCTCTGTGATGCTGTCATAAATGGGTGGAAGAGGGTTCCAGTTGCAACCTGTGAAGCTCTAGTGAACTACATGCCCAAGAAGGTTAAGGCAGTGCTGGAAAATAATGGTGGCCACACAAAATATTTACACTTTGGGCCCAATTTGTAAATTTTTTCTAAGGGGTGTACTCACTTTTGTTGCCAGCAGTTTAGACATTAATGGTTGTGTGTCGAGTTATTTTGAGGGGACAGTAAATTTTCACTGTTATACAAGCTGTACACTGACTACTTTACATTGTATTAAAGTGTCATTTATTCAGTGTTGTCCCATGGAAAGATATAAAGAAAAATGTGAAGAAATGTGAGGGGTGTACTCACTTTTGTGAGATACTGTATATATATATATATATATATATATATATATATATATATATATATATATATATATATACATATACATATATATATATATATATATATATATATATATATATATATATATATATATATATATATATATATATATATATATATATATATATATACATACACAGTCCCCTCCATAAGTATCGGAACTGTGAGGCCAATTCCTTTATTTTTGCTGTAGACTGGAAACATTTGGGTTTTACACCAAAAGAAGAATATGAGACGATAGCTCAAAATTTCAGCTTTCATTTCCAGGTATTCACATCTGGATCCGATACACAACTGAGAAGATATCATTATTTGTAAAGGAACATCACATTTTTAGGCGAGCAGAAGTATTGGAACAGATAGACTTTAAATAAATTAAAGTGAATACAACTTACTATTTTGTCGCAAATCCTTTGCTTGCAATGACCACATCAAGCCTGTGACCCATTGACATCACCAAACTTTTGCATTCTTCTTTTGTTATGCTTTTCCAGGCTTTCACCGCAGCCTCATTCAGTTGCTGTTTGTGTTAGGGGGTTACTCTCTTAAGTCTCCTCTTTAGCAGGTAAAATGCATGCTCTATAGCGTTTAAGTCTGGAGATTGACTTGGCCAGTCTAAAACCTTCCATTTCTTGCCCCTGATTAACTCCTTTGTTGTGTTTTGGGTCATTATCTTCCTGCATGATGGAGGATCTTCCAATCAGTTTGGTTGCATCTTTCCTTAAATTGGCAGATAAAAGGTTTCTGTAAACTTCTGAGTTCATTTTGCTGTTGCCATCATGTGTTACATCATCAATGAAGATTAATGAGCCCATCCGAGAAGAAGCCATGCAAGCCCAAGCCATGACATTGCCTCCACCGTGTTTCACAGATGAGCTTGTATGTTTGGGATCATGAGTAGATCCTTTCTTTCTCTAAACTTTAGCCTTTCCATCACTTTGGTAAAGGTTCATCTTGACAACAACACAGTAACACATGATGGCAACAGCAAAATGAACTTAGAAGTCTACAGAAACATTCGGTCTGCCAATTTAAAGAAATATGCAATCAAACTGATTGGAAGATGCTCCATCATGCAGCAAGATAATGATCCAATAAAACTGCAAAAACAACAAAGGAGTTAATCAGGGGCAAGAAATGGAAGGTTTTAGACTGGCCAAGTCAATCTCCAGACTTAAACGCTATAGAGCATGCATTTTACCTGCTAAAGAGGAGACCGAAGGAAGTAACCCCCCAAAACAAACAGCAACTGAATGAGGCTGCGGTGAAAGCCTGGATAAGGATCACAAAAGAAAAATGCAAAAGTTTGGTGATGTCAATGGGTCACAGGCTTGATGCAGTTATTGCAAGCGAAGGATTTGCAACAAAATAGTAAGTTTTATTCACTTTGATTTATTTAAAGTCTATCCAATACTTCTGCTCGCCTAAAAATGTTGTGTTCCTTTACAAATAATGCTATCTTCTCAGTTGTGTATCAGATCCAGATGTGAATACCTAGAAATTAAAGATGAAATGTTGATCTATTGTCTCATATTCATCTTTTGGTGTCAAACCCAAATGTTTCCAGTCTACAGCAAAAATAAAGGAATTGGCCTCACTGTTCCGATACTTATGGAGGGGACTATATATATATATATATATATATATATATATATATATATATATATATATATATATATATATATATATATATATATATATATATATATATATATATATATATATATATATATATATATATTGATGTCTTTCTTCAGCTTTTCAAACGTTGTTTTAGCATTTGATATCAAACATAGTGACGCATTTCCTATGAATACCAATCACTCTTTTATTAGAAAACTACTATTTATTAATAATCTAAAGGGGAAACGTTGAAGGTGGAAAATAAGGGGAAAACCTCTTCCTTGTATCAGACAGTCGCAAAGAGAGCAATGTTTTAAAAAGCTTAAAACCCTTTTCTGCAATATACACAATACCTGATTGTTCATCAGGTCACAGTAAATTTGAACCCTGGAAAGTGCTCAGTTTTTTCATTCTTTTTCCTCATCTGGGGCATAAATTGTTAGATCTGGGTATACTTCAAGCTTGTCACACAAACCTATGCCAACCCTAAGCACATCACACAAACTGTCTCATGTTATTATCTCATATGTTGACAAGGTAACCAACAGACATTTGTGAAGTAGTGAGCCATGTATGCTACACATACAGTGTTTTAAGAGCCTCCATTTTTTGAGAAGGCTTTCAGCAACATTTTCCACTCCTTGCTGCAGGAATTTGAATTCAACCACAATAGTATTAGTGGGATGGGGTATTGATGCTGGCCGAAACAGTCCTCCAATGTAGTTTGTCTCAAGGGTTTTGGATGCGGTTGAAGTCATGGCTCCGTACAGGCCTGTCAAATTCTTCCACATCAAATTTGAAAAACCATTTGCTTATGGACTTCCATACAAAGCCAAATAATAAAATGGCAACCTGAATTTGGTAAAAAGGGCAGTCCACTGGATATGAGACTCTACTGTGTCAAAAGAACATGTTTATTTCAAAGGAGAATGGCTTTTATTCTTTAATTTTATTTATGAACAGTTTGTTTTGGTTTTGAACACATACTTTTCCTATTTCAACAATTTTGAGAAGATCATATGAAATTATATTTCACGAAAAACATTGCAACCAGTTATAGAATTTATCCAATGAAAGTCTGAAGCATCAAGATACATAGAGATAGAAGGATGTAGTGTCCTAAAGGGCATTTCAGTGTAGTAGCATCAAAAAAGCAACGAAGACGCACACACAGAAAAAAAAAAATACTATTGATTTGTCCCAGCACAGATGGTTAATGCAGTGGACAGGACTTTTTGTTCAGTAACATTCCTTATTTAAAACAGAGCAGAAGGAGCATTTGACCCAAGGCACTCTGCAGTCCGACCTGTGTATTTTCCTTTCTAGGAATACAACTGACTTGACATACAGTAAATGCTAAGGTGAATTGACAGTCCCAGTAATTAACTAAGGGCGCACTCACACTTGGCCCAGTTGCCCCGTTACTTGCCTGAGCACGATTGCCCTCCTCCCAAATCCCCCACTAGCCTGTACTCACACTGCTCTTTACAGTAGGATCAGGACCTAGGCACGATTGCGTATCGCTAACGCCACAAGGTCTATAAGCGAGCGGGTTTGGGATTTGGAGCGTCCTTATTCAATTGTTTTTGAATATTTTCATATAGCCAAATTTGCAGCAAATATTCCACTTCCACATCACACCAATGCCAACCCTCCGGCAACATTGTTTTAATATCAGTTGCGTGCTCACTCACACTGGTAAAATTAACTAGGCTTCAGGGGGCAAACGTAATTGGGCATAGAGTGTGCCCTTAGAAATAATGACAATACTGTAGTGTGAAATATGGGGTGGTGGTACGGGTCTTTTCAGATTGCAGCACTTGCTTATCAGTGCAAGGTAATAAGAGTTAACTGTTAATTGCAAAGGTAATCGGACAATATGAAATTTCACTACAATGCAATATGTAATTTTTCATTCTGTGGAACTTGGTTTTGATGGTTATCATGGTTCCTACAGCTTAATGCAAGTTAAATTTAAGACTTTTTAAGACCTTTTTAAATGCCACTTGAAATTAAATTTAAGACCAACAGACCAAAGGAAAAATGTATTGTCTCGGTGGTCAGACACCACAGTAACTCTGCTTTCAGCGTAGATGTCATTATCTGTATCTGTTCAACCAACAAAATAATCTATATGTATCTGTATTCGGA
This sequence comes from Hyperoplus immaculatus, assembly GCA_949357725.1. Classification (NCBI taxonomy): domain Eukaryota; kingdom Metazoa; phylum Chordata; class Actinopteri; order Uranoscopiformes; family Ammodytidae; genus Hyperoplus; species Hyperoplus immaculatus. The sequence continues at coordinate 10,956,432 of OX442355.1, read as the reverse complement.
TATGAAGCCGGAAATGGCCGAGGCTTATGTCTGATTTTTTTTTTTGCAAATATTGTCCCTTCAGTGCATCAAACTGATTTAATATTGGCATATCATTAATTATGAGATACATTTCTACCTCATACTGTACTTTTCATCCGTTTCTCTCTCTCTCATTATAAGTTATATGAACTGTCTGAGCCCCACTAGCCCTTTGACTGGGGGATATAATGAACATTCAGAATCTGAAAAAGAACAGTATTACATCACAGTAATTCAATTTGTCTGTTTTATTTAATTTTTTCATCTCTTTTTATTTTTAACTCGACAAAGTTTTATGATATATCTATCCGAGATCTAATCGATCTATTTTGCCCAATTTATTTCCCTCTACTCTCTCACTCACTCTGTCGCTCTATCTCTCCCTTTTTTCTAACTTGGTTCAATGAATAATTACTTTGGATCAGGAAACAGCGTTTAGTGCTCTACAAGTGTTCAACTCACAAAGATTATACTTTTTTCAGCTTATCTCTTAGTTATAAACTGATTGTATGAACTAAACAGGCGAAGCGTCACATATCGAATATTTAAAGATCGATGTTGTCTATTTAATAGCATTATACAGCAAGCTGCCCGCTACTAGAGAGATGTGGTAAATATTCAGAGGTCTGAAATAAATGAAAGGCAGGAAGGGCTGACGGTGACACGGGCTGCAGAAAATTCCAGCGGAATGGAGAGAGACCGCGGGTAAATGCAGCCGGTCTTTCTCCTCTCCGCCGCGGCAGCGGAGATGAACAGCTGATCGGTGCCACTATAGTTAAGGCAGCACGGGCTGCGTCAATTTAGCGCTTAATAAATAAATATATTTCCCCGAATATAACGAGACCATCGATCGATCTCATTATCCGTGCTTTTCCGTGTAGAGGTATAGGTTTACATGGTCAAAAGAGTATTCATTTAGTTATTGTGGGCATTCTATACAGTTAAAGCAGAGCTCAAGTTATTTAATATATGTTCTATAAATGCATGACTGTGTTACTGTTTCATGCCGGTTAATATTCTAAGGTGTAATGTCAAGTTCCGCCACTAGGCGAATCTATTGGATTACTGAGGAGGTTTTGAGTAGAAGAAGAAAACTCTTGTTGATGTGTTTTTATTACTGTCGTAGAAGAAGAGAAGTTGGTGAGTTAACGGAGTAGACGCTTGCAGTCATGCATACAGCATGAGAGAGTAGGACGCTGGCACCCTGTATTGGAACATATTCTTCATGTTTTCGGTAAAATAAAAGAGTCTTACTCCAACGCAAGTACAGTCTCTGTCTACGTTTCTGTAAGCCTGCAACAAATTTGGCGAGCTAGCCAGGAGAAAAGTTCAACGTGAAATCGCACACGGGCCGCCATTACGGGCACCAGACGAGAGAAGTGGACTTTTCCCCGGAGACGAACCTAGAACGAAAAAGTAAGAAAAGAAAAGAACTATTAAGAATACAACATGGATTTGGAGCTACTCTTAGACAGAGCCACTACCAGGCTAGGTCAGCTAAACCGGGACCAAGTGGTGAATGTCTGCAAATATTTGGAATGCATTGAAGACGAAGATGATACTGTCGCTGATAAGAGTAGGCGCGCTTTTATCAAAATGGCGGAAAATAAGCTGGACGAAATAGAAAACGACAAAGAAACAGAAGAAGCAATGCAGCTAATTAAAGAACTGTTGTCGTTCATGGGTGAGGAAGAAGTTCAGAATGACGAAGAACAGTCCAAGCATGATGAGATGGAAGGAAAATTCCAGGAGCTGCAGCAGTCCCGCCAAGCCTTAGAAGAGGAAATAAAAGAGCTTGGTGTGAAACTAAATAAAACCGAGGCTACCACAGCTAGCCACATTCTGAACCTGCCGCCAGCCAGAGTGCCAGAAGTGACCATCCGCCGTGAGTTTCGCATCTGTGGCCAAATCGGCGAGGGAGGACAGCGTGACAAATTGTCATACAACAACCTCCTCCACCAGATAGAGAGCGGGCTCCGTAAGGGTCATGGTGAGTCAGACGTCATAGAGGCAGTGATAAGGGCCATCAGCCCAGGCCTTAAGCTTCGTGACATGCTAGAAATAAAGCATGATTTGACCCTGCCTCAGCTAAAAATAATATTAAAGGGACATTACAAAGAAGATGACGCCTCAGACCTGTACCAAAAGTTGATCAGTATTTCTCAAGATCCAAAAGAGTCAGCACAGGATTTTTTGTTCAGAGCCATTGAACTGAAAGACAGGCTGCTTGTTTCATCCAAAGAGAGAGAGGAACACTTTGGTGCAGAGCTGGTCAAAAAGAAGTTTCTGAGGTCAGTGGGTACAGGACTGCTAAATGACAATATCAAATTCCAGATTAAGCCACACCTTGATAATCTGGAAGTGACTGATGAACTTTTGATCGAAAAAATAAATGAAGCAGCGAACCTTGAGACGGAGAGACTAACGAAGTTGAAGAGGAACAGTGCCAAGACACCCAGAGTGGCTGAGCTACAGACGACCTGGGACAGCAGCAGGCAGGGCTCCTCCTCAACCCAGAACAGACAGCCAGAGAAGAACGCCAAAGAGCCCTCCAAGGAAAAACCAAAAGTCGCTCACCATCCACCTGAGCCTGAGGTAAACATCTTGGTGAGAGAGCTTCAGACGGAGGTAGCTGAAATGAAACGGATGATGCTTTCCTCCATGAGTGCTGTGAGACCAACAAACTCAAAGCAGGCGGCAGACAACAGGGACCCGCGCCGGAGGAGAGGCTGCAGGACGTGCCAGGACAAAGGAGAGGGAGACCGCTGCAGTCACTGCTTCAAGTGTGGCGAGCTGGGCCACATCTCCAGAGGATGCAGAGCTCCACGCCAGGCGCAGGGAAACGACCTGGGGTTGCTGCGGGGGGACCGGCAGTGACCCAGCCACGATCGTCAGAGTCCCGACGCTGCCACTTCTGTCTGCAGGATGAAGGCACTGATAGAAGGTTACAGTTATGTACTGGTTGTTCAGCTACAGTCTATTGCTCTAAGGTATGTCAGAAGCAGCACTGGCAGGAACACAAAGCTCTGTGTAAAACAGTGAAGTTGGTTGAGCAACACCTAGCGGTGGAAGAGGCACAGAGAAACAAATTACCAGAAATTGCTAAAGTTAATTACCTCTCAGCAAAACAAGGTAAAAAGCTGATCCAATTAATTGGGGAACGTAAAATGGTAAAATGTACATTTGATAACGTGCCAGTGACAGCACTGTGGGATACAGGCGCTCAAGCAACTGTGATAAATGACAAATGGCGAGTTGAGCATCTGCCTAATAGCACTATCAGAGCAATAGATGAACTATTAGGGCCAGTAGCACTAAACGGACTTGCTGCCAATCAGACAGAAATACCATTTATGGGGTGGGTACCTGTAGAATTCAAACTAAGCATGTCAGACACTGCTAGTTCTAGTCTGCTAGTGCCAGTACTTGTTTCCAGCGACCCCAATGTGGCAGAAGACCCTATCATTGGCTTTAATGTCATAGAGGAGGTGATTAATGATCTGAAACGACAGCAATGTGTTACACATAGAGACAGTGCCACTGATATTGTGAGCAGCGCTTTTGACATTGACTCCTGTGCAGCAAAAATGTTTATCCAGCTGATGCATACTCACCAATCCAGTTATGAGGGGATTCCAGTAAGTACTGGCAAGAGTAAAGTGACACTACATCCAGGTAAAACCACCACAGTGAGATGTCGCACACACACGGGGGCTGAGAAAGACACTGAAATGTTGTTCTGTCCAAAAACAAGTGCAGATTTACCTGAGGGATTACAAATACAAGAAGTGTTGTTCACCATGAAAAGAGGTAACTGTTCCACTGTCCCTGTCTCTGTTATTAATACCACAGGACACCGTATCACTCTGGGCCCACGCGTCAGCCTGGGACACATAGAGAGCGTTAAAGCTGTGTACCCGGCGGCCATACAACCTGTGACTGCAACACAAATAAGTTCAGTCAAAGTTAAACCAGGAGAGACAGATTGCCCGGACACAGCATATCCCGCCACAGACAGTAGGGCAGTGTGGGATCCCCCTGTAACATTAGAACACTTAACTGGTGACCAGCAGGCCCTTGCAAGAGAAATGCTTAAACAGGAATGTGAAGCCTTTGCCCAAGATGAGTATGATGTAGGCTGTATCCCTTCACTCCGTATGCACATTACTCTAACTGACCAAACACCAGTCCAAAAGACATACATTAGTGTGCCTAAACCATTACATCAGGAAGTAAAGGAGTACTTACAGGACCTGATTAACCGGGGCTGGATTACAAAATCAAAATCACCCTACTCATCACCCATAGTTTGTGTGAGGAAGAAATCAGGTGAATTGAGACTATGTGTGGACTACCGTGAACTTAATAAGAAGTCAGTGCCGGATAGACATCCTATTCCAAGGATACAGGACATGCTAGACAGTCTCAGTGGAAGCTCTTGGTTTTCGGTACTAGACCAAGGAAAGGCGTACCACCAAGGCTTCTTAGATGAAGAAAGTCAGCCACTCACTGCCTTTATAACTCCGTGGGGTTTATACCAGTGGGTGAGGATCCCATTCGGACTGAGTTCAGCTCCAGCTGAGTTTCAAAGAAGTATGGAGGAGTGTATGTGGGGTCTGCGTGACGACATATGCCTGCCTTACTTAGATGACAATTTAGTCCACAGTAAGTCCTTTGAGGACCATGTAGAACATGTAAGGGAAGTGCTACGTCGGTACAAGCAACATGGAATAAAACTCACTGCAAAGAAATGTGAACTGTTTAAGTCCAAAGTGAGGTTTTTGGGAAGGGTTGTGTCAAGTGCAGGTCATAGCATGGATCCAGGGGAAGTGGCCCCTGTACAGGCTCTAAAAGAAAAACACCCCACTACAGTAGGAGAAGTCAGGCAGCTGTTGGGCTTCCTATCCTATTATAGATCATACATTCAAGACTTTTCCCGCATTGCGAAGCCTTTGTATGAACTGTTAGCTGCCCCACCTGCTACCCACATACCTGAAAACAATGTCAAAGTTGCAAAAAGGGGGAAAACAAAGAAAGGGAAATCAGGACAGTTACCGTCAGGAACACACGTTTCATGGACTGATAATCATCACCAGGTTTTGTGTTATCTGATTGACAAACTCTCCAGCCCTCCAATTCTAGGCTACCCGGACTTTAATGAACCATTCGTCCTGCACACGGATGCTTCTCAGGCAGGACTAGGAGCAGTGCTCTACCAGCGCAGTCACGGCAATCTACAGGTAATAGCCTATGGGTCCAGAACGCTCACTCCCCCAGAGAAAAATTATAACCTTCACTCTGGAAAGCTAGAGTTCCTAGCGCTTAAATGGGCCATTTGTGAGCGCTTCAGAGACTATCTTTTTCACGCTCCCTCGTTTGTTGTCTATACCGATAACAATCCACTCACATATGTACTGACAACAGCGAAGTTGAATGCTACTGGACAGAGATGGGTTGCCGAGTTAGCTGACTTTAACTTCAAAATTAAATACAGACCAGGCAAAGCAAATGCTGACGCAGACGGGTTATCAAGAATGCCAATGGATTTTGAGAACTACATGAGTCAGTGCACCCAGTCAGTCTGTCAGGATGCCGTCAGAGCAACAGAACAGGGTATTTTAGTCCAACAAAAAGAACCGAGCCCACTCCTCAGTTCAGTGTCGTTTAATGCTCTCAAGGCACAGATGGAAGATGAGAGTTTTCTCAATACTGTTCAACCTTTATCCAGAGAAGAGATACAGGCAGCTCAGCAACAAGACCCTGTGATAGGCAGAATGTATGAATACAAAGAGAGAAATGAGAAGCCTACTGTACAAGAGTTAAAGGGTGAAAGTGTTGAGCTTAAAGCGCTGGTGAGAGAGTGGGGCAAGCTTGAAATCAGAAGAGATGGGACTATGTACCGGAGAACTCAAACAAAAAGTCAGCTTGTACTCCCAGAAAGATACCGTCCGCTCATCCTAGATGAGCTTCACAAGGAGATGGGCCATTTGGGTACAGAAAGGACAGTAAACTTGATCAGAGACCGCTTCTTTTGGCCCAAAATGCAAAGGGATGTTGAACATTTCATAACAAATGTGTGTGAGTGCCTCAAGAGAAAAAAACCAAACAGACAGTCAAGGGCACCCATGTTGAGTATTGAAACCACACATCCATTCCAAATGGTCTCTGTCGACTTCCTGCATCTGGAAGAATGTAGAGGTGGCTATGAATATATTCTTGTGATAATGGACCATTATACTCGCTTTGCCCAAGCATATGCCACAACCAACAAATCAGCCAAAACTGTGGCTGATAAACTGTTTAATGATTTTTGTCTCAAGTTTGGTTTTCCAGAAAAACTGCACCATGACCTTGGGAGAGAATTTGAAAACAAACTGTTGCACCACCTGAAAGCTCTCTCCGGTAGCAGGGGGTCTCACACTACTCCTTACCACCCGCAGGGGAATGGGCAAACCGAGAGGTTTAACAGGACTCTCCTCTCAATGTTGAGAACACTGACAGAAGAACAGAAAAGTGACTGGAAAAACCACCTCCCTAAGGTCATACATGCCTATAACTGCACAATTAGCGAGGCCACAGGCTATGCTCCATTCTTTCTTCTGTTTGGCAGACCACCTCGACTGCCAGTGGATTTGTTGTTTGAGACAGAGAGTGAGAACTGTGCCCGCTCCTCCCAAGAGTATGTGGAAAAGTGGGGACGGAGGATGGCTGAAGCATATGACATTGCTTCCAGAAATGCTTCCAAGTCAGCTGACAGAGGAAAAAGACAGTATGACAAAAGAAGGTACGGCCCCACACTCCAAGTAGGCAGCCGTGTCTTAGTGAAAAATGTGACTGAGAGAGGAGGACCAGGAAAAATCCGCTCCTACTGGGAGGATAACATTTATGTCATAAAGAGTCAAAAAGGTGAGGACAGTCCTGTGTTTGAAGTGGAACCAGAATGTGGCCGAGGCAGGACAAGAATACTTCACAGAAACATGCTTTTACCTTGTGACTTCCTCCCAGTAACCACACATGAAGAGAACACTCCCGCCACAACTCGTACAAAGAGAAGTAACAGGGACAAAAACAAACAAAAACATACGACTGGAAAAGCACAACAAATGAACAGTGAGGACTCGGATGATGATTTTCCTGCAGTGACATTCACTTGGTCTCCATCTGAACCTCAAGGCCCACCATCGCTTTACCCCACAGCTGAGCAGTTCCATCCACAAGCCGAAGAGGCTGTCCCAGAAGTGTGTGAGCCTCATCTTGTTGAAGACGATCAGGCCTACACCATAGCTTTGGACGACAGCGCAGAGGAGGCTGCGGGTGACGATGAGGTGAGCTCAGAGGAGGAAATTATGGAGACTGAGCTGCGGCATCCGTATCCAAAGAGACAAAGGAGGCAACCCCAAACACTGACTTATGATAGACTTGGCCAGCCGCACTTCACAGAACGAATAGTTTCCACTCAGGGGATGGATGTAAAAGGCTACTGGCGGCCCTGGTAGTGAAATAAAAGGGACTTTGTAAACCGAAAAGACACTCCTTACCTTTTTTTTTAATTATACCATGATGTGCCTTGTGTTTATTTTGTAGTAGGTAACACAGACGGTTGGCTGATTGATGTGTTGCGTGTGTTGGGTATCGGTTTTGGAGAAAAGACATTACTCAACCAAATGTGGGAATTCAGGGATGTGTAATATGCATTAACTATGTATGTGTTTGAGTACGAAGACTGATGACATCAGGAGTATCCCTGACTACAGTGCAGGTAGTCTAGGTAGCTCATAAACAAGGTTATAACCTAAATAGTACCATTCAATTTTATGCATGTCGCTGTATTTGTGTGAAAGGCAAGAAGGTATACTAAGATGTCGGGACGACATTATTTAAAGTGGGGGAGAGTGTAGAGGTATAGGTTTACATGGTCAAAAGAGTATTCATTTAGTTATTGTGGGCATTCTATACAGTTAAAGCAGAGCTCAAGTTATTTAATATATGTTCTATAAATGCATGACTGTGTTACTGTTTCATGCCGGTTAATATTCTAAGGTGTAATGTCAAGTTCCGCCACTAGGCGAATCTATTGGATTACTGAGGAGGTTTTGAGTAGAAGAAGAAAACTCTTGTTGATGTGTTTTTATTACTGTCGTAGAAGAAGAGAAGTTGGTGAGTTAACGGAGTAGACGCTTGCAGTCATGCATACAGCATGAGAGAGTAGGACGCTGGCACCCTGTATTGGAACATATTCTTCATGTTTTCGGTAAAATAAAAGAGTCTTACTCCAACGCAAGTACAGTCTCTGTCTACGTTTCTGTAAGCCTGCAACACCTGCAACCGAACATTGTCTGGAGATTTGGTGCTGCTGTCCCGGTTGTTGATATCGGAGGTGGAGCATGGAGGGGTGGAGGCACGGCACGACGAGTAGAACAGAACAGGGAAATACCTGGCGTTTGTTGACAGCTTGATTTTGAGGCTTTGTGTTTCGCGCTGTGCATGTACAACGTGCCTCGTATAAATTGCCGGGTACCGGTTTCAGCCAGGCAGAAAAATCCTTGTTGGACAGCCAAATTTTGTTGAATTTACACTTTCCCATGATGCTACACTGCTACCTGAGCGACGTGCGTCTGCTCTGAGTCACGGCCGCAAACAAATGTTTTGTTGGTTCCGCTCCTTTCTTTATAGAGCTGTTAAGCGGAAGTGGCGGAATTACGGGGCATGGGACCTATCGGCTGAAAAAAAATGAATGGGAGTCTATGGAAAGTAATCTACTATTTTCTGGTCCCAGTCATTAAATGCCTTGGATTACATATATGTTTTGTATGGGTCTAAATGATAATTTTTCATGTGAAGAGTTTGACGGTATGTTGTATGATTATTCTTTTAACGGCTTTTGAAAAAATGTTACGAGAACAACTAGGCTACAAGTCTTGTCGCCTCTGTGACGTCACCTCAACACATTCCCTCCACTTCTCGACTGACAGTGCTAATGCTAATGCTAATGGCTGGCGTGGACAACGCCAACAATCTCCCCACTCGAGAAATTGAAACTCCACATGTCCACTTGTGTAGTGATTTTCGCCACGCTGAAGACTTTTGTCTTGTCATTGAAAGAAGGCGGTAAAGTGCATTAAAGACACAGCCATGTTTCTGAGCTAAGCAGGTGCCAGTGGTGGTGACGTATATCATAAGTGTCAAGAGCAGCGAAGAGCTGTAGTCCACAAAAGCGCTCTGCACAAAACCTGACCGTATCCAGCTTCTACTCGCTAAATTGTTCCATTCTTTGCACGAAAAAATACAATCTAAATCCATACAAAACATATGTGTAATCGAAGGCATTTCATGACTGGGACCAGAAAATAATACATTTCTTTCCATTGACTACCGTTGTAATTTTTCGAGCCGATAGGTCCCATGCCCCGGAAGTAAGGAACTTCCGCTTAACAGCTCTATATGTCCATGTTCCGCTCTCGTGATTGCGCGACATTAACTATTCGGCAATTTATTAAAAAAATAAAAAATGTTACGTATTATTTTTAGATTTGAGACCAATTACAGTCATAAAATCCTACTTACCATGTGTTAACATTTTTAAGACCTTTGAAAGATGGATTTAAGACTTTTTAATGGTATGTAAGGCCTTATTTTTAGATTTATGAATTTAAGACTTTTTAAGGATCCGCGGGAACCCTGGGTTTGTGGTGGCAGCGCCTTCCATAGAAGAAGTGAAGACATTGTGTAATTTATGTTTAAATGAGGGTTATCTAGACATACGACAAATGTATTCATAAAGTATGATCATGATTGTTGTTTAAAGAATGGCATTTTAATGCATTAGACTTCATGTTGTCTCTATTTTTCTACCTAGCACGACCGTTAGAATTAAGTGCAAGCCTAGCACAACTGATCCAATGGCCATATCTGATCATTCTATGGTCACTTTTGATTAAAAAAAGTATCTGAGTGCATGTGAATAACTCCTGATAATAATGTGCAGCTCAAACTTTCAGAGACCGGGAAGGGTCGCTGAATATGTCAGCTATCTCTCCTGGGTTAGACATTTATGTGCTTTACATTTAAATTATGTTTTTCACTTCAGCCTACACCCGAGAAAGTTATCAAAACGCAATCTTGCTGGATGAAAAAAACATGATTTTACAGCACGGCTTACACATAGGGGAGAGTGGCCTAAGTTGTGCAACTTTTCACTCAAAGTGACTTTAAAGTAAGGCCTTGACAGTAAAGTCTCCAACTCAAATATGTACATATATTTCAGGGTGTTGTGCATCCCTGGCAATAAAAACTTTAGACCTGGAATAAACTGTAGAAGAAATATAGCTTTCGGAAAAAAAGTTTTCTTGTTGCACAACTTGCCCCAGGTGTGGTGTAAGTTGTGCGGTTGGAGAGAATACCATGGGGTGAATTGTGCCATTGATATATATCTCATAAACTGTAATGCAAGACAAATCCATTAGACAATCACTTATTTAAGGTGTATTTAAAGTAAATAAAGTAAATAGTTGACAAAGATTGAAGGACAATTTTCTTAAACATGGCCTAGCCGATCTAGGTGGTTTTGCCTGTAAAGCTCACAATGACAAACTCACCATCATCATCTTTCTGGCCATCTGAACTCTCATCAGTGGTGTCGTTAAGTGGAATTGAGATGTCACTCTCTTCTGAGCTACTGTAGACAATCACTTTCTTTTGGTGACTAGCGCATACAGCCATGCCACTGGCACAACTCTCAGAAATGTACTTTGCACTAGTTGCTCCGTGCTTGTGGAACCAACTGCCACCTGACAAATGTGATTTCCCCTACATTTCTGCCTTTAAATCAAGCCTCAAAACCCATATGTACACCCTGGTGTTTCCTCCCCATTAACTATCTTACCTCTGTACTACTATCTGTGTTTATGTGGATTTCTTAATGTTGTGATGTCCTGTTTTCTTGGTGTCTTACTGTTGTGATGTTGTTGTTGTGGTGTCCTAAATGTTGTGATTTTATTGTTCGTATTGTGTTGTTGTGTTTTACTGTTGTGAAATTGTGTGTTATTGTTTTTATACTTCAGTGTGAGGTTTCCCATCTTGACAGAGATGTAATACTCTGTTTCCTGCCCAGGGACTGCAGATGAAAATTAGCTTATCGCTAAATCTGGTACTGCTTATGTGCTGTACATTGTCCCTGTTCAATAAACAAATAAATAAATAAATATGGGCTTTACGTCTTTTATTTTGGTTATTGTTATTTTACCTTCATTGTGTATCTACTGAATGCACTATGTACAGCACTTTGGACAGTGCAAACTGTCATAAATGTGCTTTTATAAATACATTTTACTTACTTACTTACTTACTTATAAACTCACCTAAGCCCTTTGGCACAAATCACCCCATCCCCAGAATTTTGGATAATAGGCATGATGCAGCAATTTAGGGCTGACATCGTGCTAACTATATAGACTCAAAGTGTAGCATACCAAAGCACTAAAACATGTGTCAAATGTTTTCAAACATGTCTATAATTGTTCAGACACAATAATCAAAAAACCTTGATCATGGAAATTTTACTTTGAAAGGCAAAACACTGTTTTTTTAGCTTAAATGTGCTTATATCTTATTCCTTGTGTCTCCCTTCTTTACAGGATGAGTCAAATGGATGGCTCTTCTTAAATATGTGGTCACATTTTCTTCAATTTCTTCCACGGTTTTCTAGAAACAAGGGGTGGCACAACTTCCAAAATGCACAACTTAGGCCACTCTCCCCTACTAATAATAATAAATCTATTTGTGGTCATCTTTCAAGCTGGCATAAGCTGACCCATTTATTTATTAAATAAAGTTTTCTCAGGAATAATGCAGCCCAATCCTGTCTTTGTCAGATATACAAGACAAGCATAAGTGTTACTTAGATTCTCTAACTTACATAGAAACCCTTTACGCCAGGACAATGCACAGCTACTAGCAGAGGTGGAAAGAGTACTGAAATACAGGGCCAGTGCTATCCAGTTAGATTATAACAATAGAATAATAATTATCATAGAAATTATAGGTGGGCAGAGATACCGAAGATGCGAGCCACCCCAGACACTAAGCAGAGAATGTGTCTTAAATGCATGTAGTCATTATTTGACACTTTGGTATCATTTAGCATGACTGTATAACATTATAACTGTATTTATAGGTCAGAAAAGATTAAAAAGCACAATAGGTGCCCATCCGACAAAGGTGCTTCAAGGGACTTGTTTTTGTTAATACTTGCACCCCCTTTGGACAGAAGCGGTAGTGTTTTTACGACGCTAGATGTTGTCCCTGGGTGAGCTTACCCATGACAACGGCATTAAGAAAAACTATATAAAAAAGGCATTATTTGCATTGTTTGCTGTTACATGTCATTTATGATCATCAGAGGAAACATTTGACTGTCTAAGAAATATTTAAAAGTTCCTTGTAGCACCTTTTAAGATAGAAGTTTGTATCATAAGAATGTCATGAATGGTGTAAAAGGCCATAATGGTGTTTGTTGTCATGTCACTAAGAATGAAGGTCACACAAGACAAGCCTGTGGAGATAGGTTGAGTCAGGTCAAATTCAAGTCTATTGTATTGTAGTAACAAAGAAGATGGGTACCTGAATGAAAAAGGGCAAAAGAGAATTGTATGCTTAACGGAAAGGGAATAAAGGCACCAAGAAATGTATTTTATTGGAAGCATATTTCAATATAAAAAGTTAAAAGTAGAAATACACTTAAATAAAAATGTCTAGGTCAAAACTAATGGTTTTACACAGAAATGTGCAACATCAATCTAGACACATTGTGATGCACAGCATTAAGAAGCTTCACGATAACTGCATTTAAGAGCCGGCACTCTGCAATAGTTTTAGTGTTGGGGCATGATGTTTTGTCAAAGTTTAATGAAACCATGTTCCTCTTTTTATGTGTATGTGTGCGAGCGAGCGAGACAGATTTGGACATGAAAAGTGCATGCATGCGTGTCCACATTCGGACAAAAGGCTTTTCATCAATGTACATACTGTATGTTTCATTCCCATAGAGGTCTCGAGGCTGTGGGCATCGGTCAGGCTTGAATGCTTGGCTCTGTCAGACTTTGCAGCAGACAATAAGCTGAGGAGGGAAAGGCGCCGTCTCCCCGGAGAGCACCTGTTGCTAAGGAGCTTGTTATTGATCTAAGTAGTGGCAGGAATGAGAGACAGAGGGCTAGCAGGGAAGCACCTCTGCCCTACCCTGCCCTCCAGTGTCCCAATGGACAGAGGTGTGAGTGTTAATCAACTCTACAGGCTGCCTATGTCAAAGTGGAAAAGAAAGAGAAAACATCAACCATGGATGAGGAAAAGTCCAACAAGGTTGAAGATTATGTTACTTGAATGGAATTTAAACCAAGCCAAACAAAACCTTTAAATAACCATTTCTCAACAGCATGTTCTTCGAAGAGTCAAGTTTGCTGCTTTTTTATAATGTTGGGAAAAAAAATCTACCAAAACTGATCATCAATGCTTTGATGGCGCATGGTAGCATTGTCGTCATCCGGTAACGTCCGCACCAGAGCACCATACCCAGGGCTCTGGTCCATCCATATCTGATAGAAAGATTTGATTGGCAACTTCAAATTTTCTGATATAGTTAATGAGCTTCAATGGATCGTGCCCAGACCAACTGGCTGAGCAAATTTAATTTGCCAGTGGCAGGTCTGGATTTCCAGGCTATTGAAGCATTAACATTACCTGCCTTACCCTTTTTTCCATCATGTCTGCAAACGAATCACACTTGAACATGATTCTCTAGGTTCCTTTTAAAGACTATTTTTGTGATTCATATTAAGGTTTGACATAGAAATGCAAGAAGAAAGTTTGGACTTCCATGCAACATTCGCTAAGCTATTGTTCGGGTAACAAGACAAGCCTCAAGTGCAGATACACCCTGCCTCCACACTAATCTGGTAGGGAGAAACAAGTTCAATTGCTACACTTTTGCACAATATAATCTTACTTGTTGCAACACATTTCCAATATGCTCTTTGCAGTAAGGCAGTCTCCCATACGCTGCCAATTCAATGCAAATTTTTTCAACACTGTTTATACTTCTGTTGTTATTAATATTACTAAATCATCATGCCAACTTCCACCCAGCACTTACCTGTAGGCTCTGAATAAACACTGAAGTAGTGGTATTCCCAGAAGCCCTCGATCAAAAGGGGCCAAAGTGTACAGAAAAACCTTCACAGCTCATGAGTTCTTTTCCTTCAAGTATTTTTTTCTTTTGACTTGCCGTGTAGCTACACCGATTTCATATTGAGGCGTGGTCAAACAATTGAAATGCTGCCAGTGTAAACAACAGTGTTAATTTCAAGACCAACTTTAGTTTACAGTGATAGTAAGTACATAGAAAGAAAAGCATCAGAGAGTGATGGACTTTATTTATCATTTCACATACCAACATGCCCAGAAAAGATAGGAGCAACAACCAAATGTTTCTTATTGCTTACCCAAGCAGAGTGACAGGGAGGGAAGCAAAGGGACAGCAGAAAAAGGCTTATTCTGCCAGGTTGATGGTAACACATTTTGGACATTGAACATCTGCCTCAAAAGTGATAATGTTGCCAGATTTTGCTTTGGTACCCACACATCCTTTTGATAGAAGTGGTCTAGAAAAAAGCTTGGGGAGCATACCCGTCGCTATGGGCGGGCCATAGGGGGCCGGGCCCGCCCCCAGAAATGCTTGTGCCCCCCCACTTGGGGCACAGATCTCTCAAAAAAAAATTACTTTCATTTTTATTTTATACTGTCATAGTAGCTAATTTTGTGTTGATAAATACTAATATTGCATTCTTTATCATCAAAACATTTAAAATATAAATAAACAATGGTGTGATTTTGTTTGATTGATGGGAGTCTATCTACACTGCTACAGCCTATCACGGCCTTACTGAAAAGAAAGTAAGGCTACGTGGGCCTACGTAATACATCAATGCAGCCGCTCAACAGTTACCCATGCAGTTACCGCGCATTTTTGAAAGTGAAGCTGGATGAGTTTTCGCCAGCTTACTATTTCATTTCTAGTTCATCATAATCGATATTCGGTAACGGTTGAAAAGCCCACCAACAGTCTCCGCTGCCAAATCGGATCGTCAAACTGTTGTCACTTTTCGAGCCGCATGACAGACCACAATCCGAAATTATGGACTTGTTCAGCGCGGCGACACTTCTGATTGCGTGAAGCCACAGTTTTGCACTGTGGGAACTCTGCGCTCCTCCAGCCACGGCCATCGAGGCTGTGCCGGAGACCGACCCCGGACCGAACCCGGTTCAAGCAAGAGAAGACGCACAATTTACAAGAACCTCCGCGGATTTGCAGTTGAGGAAACATTTGGTCCGTCACAAAGTGACATAGACGAAAAGACTGAGTTCAAGAGTATTTTACAGTGTTATTGATGCTGTGCAGGGAGAGATGGATGCACGTTTAGGAGAGCGCAGTAGCGAGCACTGGCTGCTTTGAACGCGGAGGCCGAAAGATATGTTGATGAGGTTGAGCTCGGAGAAACGCCGCCTCCCGCTGTACTGATAGAAGGGACTGGAGAGAGCACAGCCCTGCCTCCACTCAAAGTAGGCTACCGTGTGTGTGTGTGTGTGTAATGGCAATGGACTGCTTTAAAATGCAATGTTTGAGATATGCGTCTGGTGTTAGGCTAATATGTTGAATAGTCAAGTGTTTTATGGATATTCATAACATTGCTTCTATGTAATGTATTTCTTTAAATTATGAATTATGAGGACTGATGTTGTAGGCTATAGGCTACCGCTGTTGGTTAGTTTAACGTGATGATTATGTGCTGCGCGAATAGAGTATAGGACTATTACAAATATACGTACTGTTGGCTAATAATAATTGTGCCCCCCTATGCATTTCATATGCCCTCCTTAAGACTGAGGTCTGGCGACGGGTCTGTTGGGGAGGATGTTGTAAGTGGTTTGTTTTAATTTACAATGACACATTTAAGAGACCTTTAAATGCCTACATTTTAATAATAACATCTAGATGAGTATTTTGAACTGTGTTAGATCAATGCAGACAGTATTGGTTGGTGAAAAAGGTCTATATGGTGTTACAGGCAAGGATAGCACGTGTAATTATCCTTGAATCAGAGACAACAATTGTAAATACTAACTGTGGGAGAAAACCTATCTGGGCACCTACTGGGTAATTGAACTCCTCTGTAATTAATGTGCAGATACTCCCTCCTTTAAACCCCACTCCAAAATACTATTTAATTAACCGATCTGTTGAGACTCACTCATAAAGGTTTATACGTACCTGTTACATCGAAGGATAAATCCCAGTGGAAGACTGCTGTTGGTGCCTCTGAGAGCGAACAAATTTATGTAATCTTTTTATTGGATTCAGCATTCAGATTGAGGCATTTGCATCTCATTGTTGAATGAATCAGAAGAGGGGGATCAAAAAAGTTTAATAAAAGGCAAAATAATAATAATTCATAATAATTCATTTTATTTAGAGGGCGCCTTTCTTAGCACCCAAGGTCACCTTACAGGGCAGTTTAAAAACAAAACAAACAAAATCAGCAATCATAAAAAACACAAGAACAAGATACATTGAACAATTTACATAAGTGGGGTGAAATGGGTTAAATGGAATATGTCAGATTAAAAAGATGTGTTTTGAGACGGGACTTAAAAGTGGAAAGAGTGTCAGAATTACGGATGTCAGGTGGGAGGGTGTTCCAGAGGTGGGGGGCAGATCGGCTGTATGCCCTGGACCCCATGGTAACCAGGCGGGTGGGTGGAACAGTGAATTGAATGGAAGAGGAGGACCGGAGAGTGCGGGTGTGTGTGTTGGTGTGCAGGAGGTCACATATGTATGGAGGGGCGAGGTTGTGGAGGGCCTTGAAGGTGAGGAGCAGAATCTTAAAGTTGATGCGGGTTTTGACCGGGAGCCAGTGAAGCTGCTGAAGGACAGGGGTGATGTGATTAATGGAGGGGGTTCTGGTGATGATGCGAGCAGCAGAGTTCTGGACCAGTTGGAGTTTACGGATGGACTTGAGGGGGAGACTGAAGAGGAGGGAGTTACAATAGTCGATGCGGGAAGTGACCAGACTGTGGACAAGGATGGTGGCAGTGTGGGGGGTAAGGGAGGGGCGGAGGCGGTTGATGTTTCGAAGGTGGAAGTAGGCAGTCCGGGTAATGTTATTGATGTGGGGTTGAAATGATAGTGTGGGGTCGAGGATGACACCCAGGCTCTTAACCTGGGGGGAGGGGGAAACAGTGGAGTTATCAATGGTGAGAGAAAAGCTGTCGGTTTTGGATAATGTAGATTTGGTGCCAATGAGGAGAACCTCGGTTTTGCTGCTGTTTAATTTCAGGAAGTTTTGAGTGAACCAGGTTTTTATTTCTGAGATGCAATCAGTAAGGGAAGTGGGCGGGAGAGTGGACGAGGGCTTTGTAGCGAGGTAGAGCTGGGTGTCATCAGCATAACAGTGGAAATTAATGTCAAATTTGCGGAAGATATTGCCGAGGGGAAGGAGGTAAATGATGAAGAGTAGGGGCCCCAGGACCGAGCCCTGGGGAACACCTGAGGTGACGGGGGAGGGGATGGATTTAAAAGACTTTACTTGAACAAATTGAGTACGGCCAGAAAGATAAGATGTGAACCAATCTAATGGAGTGTTGGTGATGCCAATGGAGGATAGTCTGCTGAGCAGGGTAGTGTGACAGATGGTGTCAAAGGCTGCACTCAGGTCCAGGAGGATGAGGATGGTGAGTAGTCCAGAATCAGCTGCCATAAGGAGGTCATTGGTGATTTTGATGAGTGCAGTTTCAGTGCTATGGAGTGGGCGGAATCCGGACTGGAACTGTTCATAAAGGTTATTGTCAGATAGGTGAAAATGGAGTTGGGAGGCCACTGTCTTTTCCAGGATTTTGGAGATGAAGGGAAGATTGGATATGGGACGGAAGTTGTTGAAGTTGGAGGGGTCTGCACCAGGTTTTTTCAGAATTGGGGTGATGGCAGCAGTTTTGAAGGATGTAGGGACAGTTCCAGTAGTAAGAGAGGGGTGGATGATTGCAGAAATGAGAGGAACTAGGGAGGGGAGGGAGGCCTTAACCAGATGTGTGGGTAGGGGGTCAAGTTGACAGGTGGATGGCTTGGATTTCCGAATGAGTTCAGTGATTTCTGAGATAGTAGGGAGCTGGAAGGAGGAGAATGAGTGTGTGGAAGGGTGAAAGTCGGCTGATATATTGAGATGAGGGGTTGGTCCAAGGTGCTGGTGAATGTTTTTGATTTTATCGATGAAAAAGGACATCATGGAGTTGCAGAAGGAGGTTGTGTACAGGTGAGGGGGGAGAGAATCCTGGGGTTGGGTAATTTTGTTAAGTAGGGAAAAGAGTGACTTAGAGTTTCCTTTGTTGGCAGTGATCATATTGGAGTAGTAGTGGGTTTTAGTGCTGGCAATAGAGTCTTTATAATGCAAGATGTGGTTCTTGTACATCTCTTTGTGAATACTGAGACCAGTTTTCCTCTGAAGACGTTCAAGTTGCCGACCTTTGGCTTTCATTAAACGGAGATTGGGAGTGAACCAAGGGGCAGAGATGGAAAAGGAAACAGATCTGGTTTTTAATGGGGCAAGGGAATTAAGGATATTATTGAGTCCAGTGTTGTAATGAGAGACCAGTTCATCAGGGGTGGATAGATTGCGAATGTCAGGGAGGCAGGAGGAGTGGATTCTTGAAGTGAGAGTGGCAGGGTCAATATTCTTTATATTACGAAATGACATATGGCGGGGTTTTTTTGAGATGGAGAGAGCGAGTTTAAATGTAAATGAGAGGAGAAAATGGTCAGTTATGGGGAGTTCATCAGCTGTGAGATCAAAAGGGGTGACACCAGAGCAGCAGATTAAGTCCAGAATGTGTCCTTTGGAGTGTGTGGGGAAAGTGGTATGTTGTTGACATCCAACACTATCTAAACAGGAAGTAAAGTCTTTGGTGAGAGGCAGATTGATATTGTCCATGTGAATGTTAAAATCACCCAGTAGAATTATGTTTGGTGAGAGAGAGGATAAATGGGTGAGAAAGGCAGCAAAGTCATTTAAAAATTCACTATTCGGTTTAGGGGGGCGGTAGACGGTAGCAATAATGGTTGGAGTGGGACCAGACAACTCGCAGACAACAGATTCAAACGAGCTGCAGACAGGCACTGACACCAGCGAGACCTTCAACTTATCGCGGTAAATCATCACGAGACCTCCTCCCCGGCCAGAGCCACGGGGTTGACAGATGTAAACAAACCCGCTAGGAGTGGATTCAATCAGCTGAGAGAAGTCGTTTGGCTGTTGCCATGTCTCGGTTAAACATAGAAAGTCTAGCTTCCGATCAGTGATGATATCCTGGATGAGATGTCCTTTGCCTGTCAGTGAGCGGATATTAAGCAGAGCGAAGTTGAGTGCGGTGTTGTCACAGCTGACTGAGCTAGCCGACCGAGCTAGGCGGGCTAACACACCGTGGTCGACGCTGTGGTCGACAGCCCGGCTGGTTGAGCGTGGAGGGGGAGGAGAGCTGGACCAGATGGACTTAATTCCTGTAGAGCTGTTGTGGTGGAAATTCCTGCGGGACCCTCGGTGGATGTATCTCCGGCGGGGCTGGAAGGCGATGTCCGGGTGAAGGTGGAAAGCCTCCGGCGGAGGTCCGGGCAGGTGACAGCGGAGCCGGAGCAGGTCAATGGCTGAGTACTGGAGCAAACCCGTCACTGGTAGATGAGCAGGCATTAATACGATCCAGACACAGACAAACCAGATGTATGTCCTAGTGGCCCATATTGTAGACTTTGGCAGCATCAACGGCCAGCCAACGGCCAGTGGAGACGCCAGTTGAGTCTCAAACCGGAGCAAAGCAGGTAAGCTAGCCGCCAGTGAATTGTAATTTTCACAGAAACGGTAGTGCGAGAAGATTGTAGAAATAATTCAAATTATGCCAATCCCAATGTCCGATTAGGTCACAGAATCATAAAATAAATGTTGAAAGTATGGAGAGTTCAAAAGTTTAAAGAAGTTACAAAGTTACCGGCGAGCAGCGGCATCAAGTTGCCAGCGTTCACTCGTTGCCATAACAAAATGCATTCCGGTTAATGCTGCAATGTGTTGTAGGAAAAGGATTAGATTACTTTTGCAATTGAACACATGCAGGAAAGCTAATGTAACCATACTTTCATCAGTGGACACAAGTTTAAGTCAGTATTCCAAGGTTGTGCTAGTTATGACGGTGAATCATGCATAGACCACAAGTTCTGAACCACAACAAATATATAACACTGGGATTGATTGAATATAAACCGAGTAAAGGGGTATTGTTGCACAAAATGTGCATAGTACTAGCATGTAAAATGTGGCATAAAATGTTTATTATTAGATTATGTATAGCTTACCCCACAACAAGAAAAGAAAGAGAGTACAAAAAAATTGGAGGGTAAATTCAGTATGTGTCCAAGCTCTTCAGAAAGCCACAAACACACTCGATAAACCCCTGAACAAGTCCACTGTCCTGGCACTGACTGAAAAGTCAGGGTCAAAAGAAAGCTCTGATGTTGCTGTTTGTTGTGCAGCACCCTGTGTATTTGTGAGCACCAGTTCATTATTTATGTGCATCCAGATTGGCTTTTTATAGAGTTCCCTTGCAGAGCAAAGCAAATTTGATCAAAAAAATTTGCAAAATAAATGTATTTGAACAGGCATTTGGGTACTTTTACTGCTGTTGTCCTACTTTGTTCTTCACCCTGTTAAAGTCTCCAGACCATGTTGTTTCCATGGGAACTCGAAGGTGGAAAGACTTATACACAGTGGGTCATATATCTATTTCCTTCTATGGTGTGCTACTTTTAAGAAATACGCTGTGCCGCTTATGTTACTGCTTAGTAAAATCCAGTTCTGCTCACAGCTCACTGGAAAGGTTCAGTCACTTTACTGTGAGTAACATAGCAATGTGCAAATTCCAGTAGACAATAGTTGAGTTTCCCAACAACAACTTGTCCTTGGTAAGTAAGTTTTTTTATGTAGTCTATGCAGGGGCAAGTTCAGTCGCTTAGGGGCAAGGATAGTGGCAGGAAAAATTACGCAGGAACTACTTTGTCTCGCTACTCCAGCTTTCTGGCGGCGTTAGCCGTACTCGCTTTGCAAACGTAGCCGGTGAGTGTTGACGGATGTGGGCGCACCCTGCCGCAACACAACTCACACACAGCCAGTTATTCTTGCATCTGTTGCAAAACAAGGAAGCTAACTATCAGGTGTGAAAGCAACTTTAGCAGCAGACAACTTTAGACACCTCACTAACAAACATGGTGGTGATGGAAGAAGAATTGTGTGGTAAAACTCGTCACAGTGGTTTGATGTTGAGGGAGACCATCCTCCACTAGTTGATCAATGTATCCACACCAGCAAATTTGCTATATTTTCTTTGGCATAGTTGGTTTTAAAGTTTTATGGGAGCTGCAGTCTTGCATGACTCTTAGACAGAGTACTTACCCAGCAGAGTAACTGAACCAGGACGAAGTTACTGAGGAGCGACCGGAACATGGCACAGAGTTGAACATAAGGCCTCGGGAAAATACTACCCTGACAACAGAAAACCTTCTGGCAATTTAAAGTAATGTGTGTTCACAGGATATTGAACTTGGGAACAAATTTAACTTAATTGTTTTTTTGTTATTTTTTTTACCTCATATCAGTTCAGTAATACATCTCTTTCAATGACAATTCAATATAAATGTTGAATATTTATTTCTGAAGAAAGAAAAAAGTATGTTCTTACTCGTCATCCATCTCATTCGTCTGTGTCCAAACTGTTTGGATGAAAAGCTTGCCAAAGTGTGCAGTGTTTTGATGGAATCAGAGGCAAAGACCTTGGAGAAAATGTATTTGTTTGCTTTTGACACAAAACGGCCATAGAATGCAAGTCAGCTGAAATCATTGGTGTGTTCGGAGAGCAATTATAACACCTTTCAGTGCATTATTCTCAATGAGTATAAATTATACATTGTGCATTCCTGCAATTCATAGCTTCATTATCCTACATTTATACATTAATTATCTGCCTGATGCTTGATGCTTTGATTTCTTGAGAGGGGGAGATTTTTTATTTGCCAAAATAAAAGTGTTTCAAAGGATGGAAATGATGCAGATAAGAGGCTTGAAAGAGCAACAGGGCAACATGCAGTTCTCATGGATGCACACGTGAAAAAGTAAATTATTCTTTCTCATAAAAAAGTTTTTAAAACCATCTTCTCAATCTTTGAAAAGTATGCTTTTTAAACAGTAAAACCATATATACGTTTTAAAGATTGCTCACATCACAAAGTGGATTCATTCTAGTGCAAAAAGACCTAATTGCATGCAGGGTCACCCCTTGACAATTCTGCACACTGAAAAATCAAACTCTGGCATGCACACACCAGGCTACATTATAAATGCATGCAATTATTTGGCCAATTATTATGCCAGTAAGAAGCTACCGCCACTATATGAAGGATTTAAAGACCCATGACTGTGACTATCAAACAAAAACAACAAAAAATCTCAATAGCATCATGAATAAAATATTACAAGTGAAGCCGTATCCTTCTGTGTCGAGTCTTAATGGAATGCTAATGTCAGCCTGAACTCTGCCTGACCCCTTACAACTTCACCAATGGATTTCGACCTGGGTTAACACAGAATCATTGACTCAAAGAAGCACAGGGCCAAATCCACAAAGGGATTTGCGCTGCTTTTGCATCCGCTAAATCTTTGCAAATTAGAAAATACAGCATCCAATTAAATGCATGCAAACTGTACTGCCAAGCAGACATAGTTCTGGGTGCATGCACCTGTCCCATTTGCATATATGTACATTTTAAAATTCAGCGCAATATTGCCCGCCTCCTCGAAAATAAGCATTGTTGCAAATACCACCTTTTTCACAAAGACCAGCACTAATTGCCACATGCAGTTATAGTGGTGAAATTTACCGCAATTTGTGTTTAACGTGTTTAATTTGGACGCTTTTTTTCTCGAATTGTCTCCAACGCTCAAATAATGAATCATACACCTTCTTTAACATACTGTCATCCATGCGAACCACTTGCATCGCCATGTTAGCTTATCCGATGCAAACAGTAAGCCATGTGACATGTGCCCTTTTCCTTCACAAAACAGTTGTTTATTTGAATGATAAATGTTTAATTATCAGCTGTGTGTACAGAACACCCGATTCCAAAGTGGAAGACTTTATAGAATATGTGGGAGAATTATTTTCTAAGGTTAACCAAAAGAAGATATTTATCTGTGGGGATACTAACATTGATTTACTTAATATTACTCCTCTGACTGATGAATTTGTAAATACACTGAACGTGATGGGCCTACAGCCCTTAATTACAAGGCCAAGCAGGATTACAATAAATAGTGCCACGTTAATAGACAACATATTTACGAATGTTATGGGGGATGTAATAGATAGTGGACTATTGATAAACGACATAAGTGACCATTTACCTGTATTTGCTATATACGATTGGAAACAAAAGTTGCAAATTAGACCAAACAAAGATGTATATGTTAGGTTGGAGACTGAGGAGAGGATAGAGGCATTGAAAAATGATTTATTGTCGCAAAATTGGGACTGTGTTTACAAGGAGAAGGATGTTAATGTAAGTTTTGGATTATTCTTGGAGGTATTTCAAAGGCTGTATGAGAAAAATTGTCCACTAAAAAAAAGGGCCTTTAAGCAAAGACAGAATAAACAGTGGCTAACTAAATCCTTGAAAAATGCTTGTAAAAAAAAAATACATTGTACAAAAGATTCATAAAAGCAAGGACACCACAGGCTGAGTTAAAATACAAAACCTATCGTAACAAGCTAAATATCATTCTCAGAGACTGTAAAAAAAAATATTTTTGCAAGCTTTTAGAAACAAATGCAAATTACCCTAAAAAACTGTGGGATATAGTGAACACAGTATTAAGAAATGACAGCAAAATACATAATTATCCTGAGTATTTCCATGAAAATAACGTTAAGTTGGAAAACATGAATACCGTGGCGAATAAACTAAACAATTTTTTTGTTATGGTTGGTCCGAATTTGGCCATGGGTATCCGCGACAGGTGTATGGGGGAGTCTTGGGAACAGGAAGACTCTATTCAACAATCCATGTTTCTAAAGCCAGTCAAGGCCATGGAGATTAGTGAGATTTTACTGGGAATGCAACCGAAGGACTCAAGAGACTCACTGGGGCTTAACATGAAAATATTAAAAGCTGTGCAAGAAAGTATTCTTCAACCTTTAACACATATTTGTAACTTATCTTTTCAAACAGGAATTTTTCCTTGTAGTATGAAAATAGCTAAGGTTATACCAATACATAAGAATGGAGATGAACACTCATTTACAAATTATAGACCAGTCTCAATTTTGCCTCAATTTTCTAAAATTTTGGAAAAGCTATTTAACAACAGATTAGATGATTTCATTAATAAACATCAAATTCTTTATAATAGTCAATTTGGCTTTAGAAAGAATCATTCCACGGCGCTGGCCTTGGCTGAATCGGTAGAAATCATTAGTAATGCTATAGATCACAAATCATACTGTATAGGAATTTTTATAGACCTTAAAAAAGCTTTTGACACTATAAATCACAAGATCCTTATCAATAAGCTTGAGAATTATGGCATTAGAGGTATAGCACGGGACTGGGTCAGAAGTTATTTACAGGACAGGAAACAATATGTGAAATTAGGGGAGATCACATCGACATGCTTGGATATTGTTTGTGGGGTCCCTCAAGGGTCAATTTTAGGGCCGAAATTATTCCTGCTTTACATAAATGATATTTGGAAAGTTTCGAAGGTCTTAAAGTTAATTTTATTCGCTGATGACACAAATATCTTCTATTCGGGGCATGATCTGAATAATATGGTTGAGACTGTAAACATTGAATTGACAAAGTTACATGGGTGGTTAAACCGAAATAAGTTATCATTAAATTTGGAAAAAACTAAATTTATGTTGTTTGGTAGGAGAGCAGCAGATGTCTCTGTGAAAATCCAGGTAAATGGGATAGATATTGAAAGGGTCAAGCAACACAAAGTACTAGGGGTAATAATGGATGACAAGTTAAGTTGGAAACCACAAGTTAGCCATCTTAGGGGCAAAATAGCCAGGAGTATTTCTATACTTTGGAAAGCACAACATTGTTTCAATCAAAAGGCCTTACTTGTATTATACTGGACTTTAGTTTCCCCACATCTGCATTACTGTGTTGAGGTGTGGGGAAACACTTACAAAGGTACATTGTACCCATTGGAGATCCTTCAAAAAAGGGCAATACGAATAATATATCAAGCAACTTACAGGGCACGCACTAATAACTTCTTTATGTAGAATTCTCAAATTACGGGACGTAGTAAGTTACCACACCGTACAAATGATGTACAAGGCTTCAAAAAAAAGCCTTCCTGTCAGTTTACAAGCAATGTTTGAAGAAAGAGGAGTCTCACATGATTTAAGAAGAAAAAGAAGATTCACAGAGAAAAACATAAGGACCACACTTAAATCATTTTCGATTTCTGTAAAGGGTATTAAATTATGGAATGAACTTGATGAAGATATCACAGGGAGTTGCAGTTTGTGAAATTTCAAAAAAATGTATGTCTCTAAAATTATGGAAAATTATAGACTGAATGCAGAGCACTAAGAAGCTGATAAATGGTGGATGGCACTTTCATAACATTATTGTAAAAGATAGGTCAACAGAATGACTTGTTTGGGTTTGAATACTTTTGCAGTTGTGTTTAGACTACCAGATAATGACAGCTAGCAAAGATTGTATCCAGTATTGCATCTATCAAAGGAGACATCACAGCTATCAAAGGAAAAGTCGCTGGAATCGATGACATGAAAGGAGACATCGCTAATATCAAAGGAGACATCGAAAAAATGGCTGCAGTGGAAGGAGAGGATAACAATGACTAATTAAAATTCATCGAGAAAATTGGATAGCATGTCAGTTGTGCAACGTCAATGAATAAGGAGAATGAAAATTGACTGGGTATTGGACTGCAGCTTAACAGACAAAAAAAAATATATATATATATATACTTAATCCTTGTGTATTTTCTTCCTTTTTATTTTTATTTTTTATTTTTTTTCATTATTTTTACTTTTTCTTTTTTTCTGTTTTCTTTTCTTTTCTGTGATCAGTAAATGTGAATCTGATTTTTGAATCTGATGAAAGTGGGGGCGGGACTCGATAAGCCTTAGGCTTCTTCCGTCACCCTTCGGACAACACTAATTAAGATTTATGATGTGAAAGAGATAATTGTGTAATGTGTGAAATTGTCCGAAATAAATAAATAAAAAAATAAAATAAAAAATAAATAAATTATGTCGACTTCTTTTGTATCCTCATTGCCATTTGTGATATACTGGGACTTGAAAATAATCTGACGGGAGAGAGCTCAATTTACATGCGTCTTCACTGGAAAATCACGGAAGGCATATACCTTTGTATAGTACAACGTGGCTACCGAACAGACTACGTTTCATATGTTGGCCAACCATAAACTAACATACAGTTGGGTTTCTGGTACTTATAATCATAAAAATACAAATAAAAATGTGATCTGTGAGTAACAGCCGACTGCGGATGCTTCATAAAGAAGGCAAGTTAATTTGTATAGTACAATTCAGACACAAGGCCATTCAAAGTGTTTTACAGGGGCAAAGCAAATGAAAAATATTAATAGATAGAAATCATT
Source organism: Hyperoplus immaculatus (assembly GCA_949357725.1). Lineage (NCBI taxonomy): Eukaryota > Metazoa > Chordata > Actinopteri > Uranoscopiformes > Ammodytidae > Hyperoplus > Hyperoplus immaculatus. Next base: position 10,929,607 of record OX442355.1, on the reverse strand, counting down.
TAAATTAAATTAAAATTACAAGTTAAAATGGTAACAGAAAAGTCTTCAGATTTGATTAAAAAGAGCTGAGAGTTGCAGCAGTCCAAGTTTATAAGAACTGCTACCTCATGTAGAGATCCGCTTACTCAATTAAATGCAAAAGGAGGGCAGCACTGACCTGCCAAATTGTGTGGGTGTGCTAATGCAGCTACTGTATATAATTAGTGCCAATTATTTTGTGGATATGTTGCTAAATTGGGGCAGACTGTGTGTGCTATTTCTCCGCAAATCACAAAGCTATTAGCGCATGCGATCTAGTCTTTGTGGATCTGGCAAACAGACTGCGCCAATTAACACCAGGACTGTAAGTTTTAATTTTAAATATTATTTGCAGAAGAGTTGTTGAATAGCCTACAGGAGGTTCAGAAAGGAGGGTTTGCCATCGTCATGGGCAAGAATGCAATGAGCCGTGAAGAAACTTCAATTTTAGCATTGATGTATCTCTCAAACAATTGGGGGGAAAACACACATGGGTTGATGATGAATCTCAAAGCAGCAAAAATATAAATTAGAGCTTCAATGTATTTTGTGGAAATTTTATGGCAGATAACTTAGTACTGCACATTAGTAGACAAAAGGAAACTCGTCATTACTGCCCACTCCCTCCCCCCCCCTCAATCAGGTGATTGTAGAGTGTAAACATAAGAGAAATATAAATCTTTGCTAAAATAATGCAGTAAATTAAAGCTTTAGTTGGTGATTTAAGTGCAAAAGTTAGAAACAGAAAAGGCTGCAAAGGGAATGGAAAATAAATAACACCCAGAACATCCAAGAAAGAAGACTTGAGTGAGTTAAAGGTCTGACGTCTCTGAGAGATCACTTTTTCACTTTCTGAACCTTTATATTTACTTTGAAACATTTTTCCATTTTAAACCTTCTCTTTGGGTTCAATGCATATCCAAAGTAAGGTGTCAAGTTAAGGATACAATAAGAATTCTGACCTAGCATCCCTTTCTCAAGTAAAGCACATGCCATGACATCATGCAATCTTGTGCGCTATGGTAAGAGTAAGTATGTTGTGTGAATCAAAACATGCGTTGTGTAAGCTTTTAATTTTTTCACAATACGTTTGTGAAACATTCCGTACACAGCATAACAATCTTGCCTTGAAGGTAAATGGCAGTGATGCATATCTATTTACACCAAGAAAGTTATTTCTTCATTGAAATAAAGATGATTCATCCATGATTAATGCATGTGTTTTGACAGCAATGAACTGTTGAACTTCTGCAAAATAATAGTTCATGTACCATTGGCTACTCTGCTCCAAAGCCCTGGCTTATGTAATGCATCATTATGTGTGTTTGTGTGTGTGTATGTGCTTACATTTCCCAGTGGGTACAAAGATGGGTCATGTATCTTAATCTGTAATAATTCCTTTTTGACTTTATGATACCAGTTCATGCTAGAAAACAATGTATTCTGGTATGTTCTTTTTTTAAATGAAAACTAGTTCCTGATTGGAAAATGTCATAGCAGTGTTGGTTTAAATATTTAACAGGAAATATAAAGGTAAATATTAGGGCTGTCATTTCAATTAATTAATCACAGAAAAAATAATGCGTAATAAAAAATTACGCAGATCAATCGGACTTCTACTGTATAATGCCCTTTGACCCGGTGCAAAAGGGGTGAGTAGGATGATAGTGACTGAGTCGGCATAGGTTATGCAAACCTGTGGCATAAAAGTGTCATAAGTATGCGAATAGCTTAGATTAATTAATCACAGAGCCTGTAATTAATTACATACATTTTTTAATTGCTTGACAGCCCTAGTAAATATACATATTGCTTTACCGTATAGTTATTCGAAGAGTTTAATTTGTTGTGATGTGTTCATTGTCAGGTAATTGAGAAACATGGCTAAAGTTATGTTATGCTTATGCCTTGTGTGCATTCTAATTATATTCTTCTCATGTCAAGTTAACTTTATTGTCAAATTCTGCAATATGTGCCAGACATACAGAGGAATCGAAAAAAAGTTTTTCTCCGACCCACACCGCAACAAGTACAAAAGGATAAAAGATAATATAAGTAATATAAACAATATAAACAATAAACGTCATTCTAAATAGTGCAAACGGTATAGAAAAGTCAAACAACTGAAATGTGCAATATGAATAACATTATGTACAATATGTGCAATATGCAGTAAACTGAAGGAATTGAAAATGTGCAATATAGGGGCATAACAATGTCCAGGCAGAGTATAAATAGATGAATGTAAAATCACTGATTTAAGTGGAAAGTGTTCAGGAGAGTTATTTTATTAAAGGTTGACTATGCAATATTTTAATAAAAAATTAATTGAGAAACACAAAAGTAATCGGACTCAATGATCACTTCTGCCTCACTAGAATGTGTCGTGGTGTGTTTATCTGCAAATTAGTTTTGGGTGTCCATTTGGGTGAGGGCTAAGTGAAGAGTAGAAGAGTCAAGGGGTTAGGGTCAGTCCTCAATTGGATTACTTTTGTGTGACTCTATAATTTAATTTTGAATTAAAATGTTGCAACATTTATATATTGTTTAATCAATTTTTATTTTTCAGTTGATTTATGTTTAAAGTTCAAATACACTGTTAAAATGAATTTAAAAAGAACATCTACAGTCAATCATGTATTGTGTTAAAAAGTGTGTTCTTAAAATTGACCAAAATTATTCTGATTATGATTTTGCCATGATTTGATCCCTAAAGCAAGTCACAGACCAAAATGTGTTTTTATGTAGCACTAAATATTATTTTATTTCTTTGCTGCAAACAATCTGTTGCTGAGATCAACATCATTATGTCAGTAGCCTATAATTTCATTTAGACATTGCAATGTATTGCACATTTGAAAAAAAAAGTGATGATAGATGGTGGATCTTTATGTGCTATGTTTGCTCAGTTCAAACCTAAAACCCTTTTCCCCTGTATGTTCAGATATTTCCCTGTGATGGCTAAAATACATCGTCGCAAGAGACTAGACGCAGCAACATGGAGACAAATGACAGCCTATAAATAAGAAAAAGTAACAGCAAGGAAGAGAGAACGTCAAAAAAACAACAATTAAAAAAAAGAGTAATGGTGAGCCTTTGAGCAGTAGAAACACACATGGTGAAGCTGTCCTGGCACACTGGACAGAGATGAAGTAGAGACTTGAGTGAAGAGACTGGTTTCAAAGCCCTCCACATGCCGCCACAAATTCTGCCTCCCGACAACAATACAGAGGAAATGGCAACCTTAAATAGATATGGCTTAACTCTTAAACTGTGTGTGTGTGTGTGTGTGTGTGTGTGTGTGTGTGTGTGTGTGTGTGTGTGTGTGTGTGTGTGTGTGTGTGTGTGTGTGTGCGTGTGCGTGCACTGATGGCACCCACTCAAGTATATGTTGCATCTTTTAAGTTTATGTGTGTGTGTGTGGGTGTGTGTGTCTCGCACCACCACACCAAAACTTCCAGATAACAATTTTGCTGTGGCTGTAAAACAAAGCAGAGAACTATATAAAAAACCAACAAGTTGAATGTTAGGGTATGTAAGAGCTGTAAAAACCCTCCACTGAAAGATCAATAAGTCCAGACGATTTATGGGAAAGCTAAACCTTTGCTTCCTCCCTCCAGTTTTTCTTCTGCTGACACCATTGTTTAATTTATAAGAGCAAAGAAGCACATACTGTAGAAACATAAAGAATACAAATCCCCCACAAGAACAGACACTGGTGACTTACAGCCATCATTGACAGCCTGCTATTTCTTGTCTGTATATATTTTGCAGGTTTCTTGCAAAATACAGAAACACTTAACTTTAAACTTTACTTTGTAGCACAAAGTGTATGCTATTATGGACTAAGTCATTGGGACACATTGATCCATAATGAGTCCTCTGGTGAACACTTCGAGACTCACACAGCAACTAGTCTTCTATTTTACCTGCTCTCTGCCTGCTGAAAGTACTGTATATAATCTCTCAGAATAACACAATTTCAAATGGAGGTTAGATCAGAGCATAGCAAAACATATGTGTGTATCTATGCAATGGAAGGACATAGTCAGTGCGTAAGCCTCGATTTCCATATTGTGACTCACTGCCGTTGTCTGTAAGGTCAGTTAAAGGTTTGAAGGCGAAAATTCAATGACTGTGTATGTGACAAAAAATCATCATTTTGTCTGGTGGTAGGCTAAGACAGCAAAGCCTATCGGCCCCTTATATCGGCCTGTGTGTTTGTCTAGGTGTGTATGTGCTTGTACAGTTTTACAGATGCATGCATGCATGCATGCATTTGTGAGAAGTAAATATTTGCATCCCATTGGGTTTTCAAAATGTGTATAACACATAATCCATGGTGACGATTGAGTTAGAAAAATCTTTTTATGTAAATGTTGTGCTTGAAGATTTTTTTTTCAACAGACTGCCCTGGGATAGCTCTTATTCTAGCTCATCTACACTTTGGTCTGTTAATTGTTTGACACAGCATAGAAGCCTTCAGTGATAAATATCTGCATAGTTGTATCAAACTCACCCAATGTCTCATCTTTCTCATTCATCTTTTAAGGTTTAGTCCTGTGTGTAATATATCACGGCTGACATAAATAACACAGCACGGGCAGCTGACGGACTTCTACATTGTATGAATCCACAAGCCTGGACTGAAGTGCTCCTTATCTTTTCACATTGGCTGAAATGAAACAGACATCACATTGCGTTCTACCGACAGCCCCGTGCACTTAGTAGGTTTTGGCTGCAGTGTCTACAGCGGGAGGCAGAGGTATCAGAGGGGATTGCTAAGCAATATTGTACCCCACAAAAACAGTCCAGCAACAGCTCTGATATATTATATATCCAAAATTGCCAACCCATGCTGTAAAGAAAAAAACATGTTGTAAAAAAATGAATTAAAAATCATCATGCACTGCTTTTCCAGGGATATGGTGTATAGAGCTCTTTCACATTTCACATTCATTCAAGTTTCAATTGTGGTTCCACCACCTGCAGGGAGAGGCATTGGGGTCAGTCGTATTGTAATTTGAGTGACCGGCAAAGGCAGGTATACCTATGTGTGCTGACCCATGACATCAGACTGGTTCAAGGGAAATCACTGGCCGGGAAGGAACCAGAGCTTGTGTGGGAGTAGGAGCGGTACTAAAGGGGTTGATCATCATCATCATTTGATCATGCACTTGGTAAGATCGATGATTGACTTTTTGGTTGTAGCATACGATTATGCCGCTGTTTGTTTTGGATCCTCGGGTAAACAGAGCAGCAGGGGTGTCAACTGGGGACGTCTGGCTGAGGCCACATGTCTGCAAGGTATTTAACGCCCACCTCCAAAAAGATTTTCTCTTGCATCCCGGGGTAGACAAAGAATCCGAGTGGGCCATGTAATTGTTGAGGTGGCAGGCCTGAGTCTCAGGGCAGATAATTGTCTGTGTCTGTTGTGGCTGCAACTTGAGAGCTAGCGGTGAAGGAGGCTGTAGAGGTGCAGAGGAAAGCCTTTTGAGCCTGTGGCTAGTTGTTGAGAAGGACTTTTAGACGACTCAGAAAGACAAACCAGGGCTCGACTCATGCTTACTGTAGTTTGGGGGGGATGTTAGCTGCTGTTCCCCCACTACATAGTTATGCATTACCTACTAAATATGTTTTCTTTAATTTTATTAACTACTACATAGTTATGCATAACCTACTACATAGGTTTTTTTAAGTAACTACTAATGTTTTTTTTTTATATTGTTATGCATTATGTACTAAATAGTTTTGTTTTTTTATCTTTTTATAACTACTACATAGGTTGGACGAAAATGCCTCGTTGATGTCAGAGGTCAGATGGGCAGATTGGTTTGAGATAAAATAAAGGCAACAGTAAATCAAATAACCACTCGTTACAACCAGGGTATGCAAAATACTATCTCTGAACACACAACACGACCAATCTTAAGGCATATGGGCTACAGCAGCTGAAGACCAAACCGGATGCTGTTCCTGTCAGCTAAGAACAGGAAACAGAGGTTACAATTCGGTTAGGCTCACCAACATTGGACAATAGAAGATTCGAAAAATCTTGCCTGGTCTGATCAGTCCCGATTTCACTTGCAAAGTTCAAATGGCAGGGTCATGGATCCATCCTGCCGTGCACCATCAACCATGCCTCGTTCAAAGTCACTTAGGGTGTATTCACACTGGGAAAGTCCGCTAGTACACTTGCTTTGGTCCGGACCAAATAGAATTTAGATTGTTTTTGTTTGGTGTGGTCCACTTTCATATTGCCCCTTTTGCAAGTGAACCAGCATTACGAAGCAAAACCACACGTGATCTGAAGTCATTGGACAGACATTCTGGGGTGGAGAGAAGCAGGAAGAACGAAGTAAAAACTGCGAAATATATAATTGATATAATATGGGGTTAAAAATAATTAAAAACAGGCCTACATCTAGCCTATAAAGAAAGAAGAAAAACATCAAATTATTGTTGTTTCATATGGTTATAATATGTAGCTCTGTCAATGCCACATTATGTGGCTTGTAGCCTTCGATGTGAAACATCATTTTTACTGTATTTTTGCTGCTGGACGCGTGGCTTGCGAGAAGAATAGGCTCAAGCTGACACAGCTGATTAAGCTGTGTATCAGCTGGGTGTCAGTTCGGCGCAGCTCAGCTCCAAACTGACATGGGGATAGTATTGACGGTCCCGTTAACATGGGAAGAAGAATAAAAACACACACTTCATGCACAGCGCAGCGTGAACCTGTTGGCACTGTGCGGGAGACGCTACCCTCTCCATCTGATCGCTGAACATATCAGCATGTGTACGCGTCTCTATCAAATGTAATATTTTCGCTCGGAGCTCCCGGTCAAACCACAACTAATCTTCCTAACACTGGCGACAACAACACTTTCCCATACTGTGAAGCTGACAGCGATTTATTAAAAAAGAAAAGAAAGAAAAGGCACAGTGCTTCCTGCAATTGGGTCGGATTGAGTCCGGCCGAATTCACACCACAAACGAACTACAGCATAGTGTGTTTGGAAGCACATCGAGACCACATCTTCAGCTGGGTCTCGGAGCACTTGTTTGGTCCGCCCCCAATGCGATTGCTGTATTCACACCTGCCTAAATGATGTGCACCGAAGCAAGGCAGAAGTGCACCTGAGTTCGTTTCAACTAAACACTACCCCATTTTGATGCTCGTTTTGAACTTCAGCACATTGTTAGCTTTTCCATGATATTCTAATAATATGAGTTTCACCTGTATATTTTGTTTTTGTATCATTCATAAAAAAGGCTTATTGTGCCTACTTGAAATTGAAATAGCAAATACATCCAAATTGTATGGAATATTATTAGTTTTCTGCTGCAGAAGTTAACGTTGGGGAGTGTGTAGTATATATAATAATAATTTGGTGTGTAATCACATGTTAAAGCACACTGTCTGTAGTAATTGTGTACAAACAAATCCAGGGTACCTAATAAATCACAATTTACTAATTTTCTTATCAAACAGGATTAACAGACCCGCTGGCCACCATCCATTCCAGACACAAGAGAAAAATGGATGCGACAAACCGTTGCAGGGCTTAACCTTTCAGAGTAACGAGTGTAAATAACAGGAGAATTATGCCTTCAGGGGTTGCAAATTATTAATGTAAAGGACTGATTATGGCATAACAAGGGCAGAGCTTTGCTCCTCATATGGGTACAATAAATTATAATTACTCCACTAATGTGGAAGGGTGGAACAAATTAGGGCACCAACCATATGGATTCAGATATTTGAGACTGTCCACATTCAACCCGGTGTCAATGTTTTTCATTGTATACATGTGATAGAGAATCACCATGAAGGAACACATTGAAGTGATGAAGAAATTCCTAGATATGGCATTGTGTTGATACAGTAAGTAAAAAATACATTCATGTACATGTTATGCTGCTGAAAAGTAGATTGGAGTTGATTGGATTAGATTGAGAAATTGCATGGCAAAATGTAATCATGTTCGCTTTAATGGGTCACACATACAGAGGGTTTCTTAGGTTCATGCAAAAAGTCATCAAAAGTAATACACACTTTCCTTAAATTGTATTCTGTACAAACAACAATGCATATGTCCCAGTTGAAGAACCCTATAGACATATTTTTTTTGTAGCAGGGCATGCACAGTATTCTGCAATAACTGAGTAAGCAATTCTATGAGTGCAGCATTAGTTTGAAAGGGAGGGGGTTTGTGTGAAACAGGCGATAAGTTTAGTTTTATATAGCTTCTGGTGCAGCCATATAACATAATTTTAAAATGTTGTGAGCAAAATTGGCAATAAAAAATAAATATTCCTGTTTGCCACTATCACTTTATTCCCATACACAATATATCAAGAGCTTTTCCCTCTGATCTGTTGTTTTTAAGTAGCGGAAACAAAATTGAACACTAATTAATATGCAGTCCCACGTTTCCTTTTCAGGCACTGGGGAGACAAATGGGAACCACTTTTTATCTATCCTATACTGTAGGACTTGTTTGGTAATAGAAAACTGTTCTGAAACGATTATAACTTAACCAGGAATGCTTGTAACCAGTTAGGATATATTTCTTTGAATCCTTTAACTGTCATGGTTGCAGCACACCCATGGCACCCATTGCAGCTCTGCTTATAGTATTTCAGCCTACACCATAACAAAACAAGTGGAGGAAGTGAAGGCTCAATAGACATTTATGGTTAATAGAACCAGGAAAAAAGATTGCATTCTAACATAGAGGGACAGATAGTGAAAAAGATGTTATGGGGACGCAAGTGTATACCTTTACATTGACGTTTCTGAAGTCATTTCAACGTCCACCTACATCCATATTATTCACATGTGTTTTTATCTGAATGTAATATTGTGTCTTTTAAATATGTTCTATTGGGATTGTTCTGTTCTTTAACATTATCTTTTGCATGTCAACTCTTTCCACCCTGGGCTAGATATCCCTCTGTTGCTGTATGTGAAGTTCCTTTTCCTTTATAATTTTTTTTCTGGTTTTTCTGATTGTTTTTTTTCTGGTTATGTAACTGAATAAATTATTACAGACGACATGACCTCGGTGTACTCAATGGTAGATATGGGCATGGATGCATGACGTAGTAGCATGACCTACCTATATGTAGCCAGCAGGATTGTAATAGTGGATGTCTACAGGTGAATAGGCTTCTGTGGAACGTCACGTCTGGGTCTCAAGACTCAAGATCCTTTATTGATTGTGTGCACAACCATTTTTTATTTTTTTTAACCTTTATTTATACAGGTAAATCCCATTGAGACCGAAGACTCTTTTTCAAGGGAGACCTGTTTTCCTTTCCCACGTTACCATTCACACACACATTCATACACCGATAGCAGGCTAACTATCGACATTCACACGAGGCAAGGTGGGTGAAGTGTCTTGCCCAAGGACACAACAACCATGACACAGGTGGCAGGGCGGGGATCGAACCTCTAACCCTTTGATCATCAGCCGACCCGCTCTACCAACTGAGCCACAGACGCCCCATTGCAGGAACAGTTGTTGACAATGAAGTAGTTGAGTCTCAGGGTCTCTTCAACAATACAACATAGGAAAGACAAGAAAAAGAGAAATATATAAAGAGGAACACGCAAGTTAAGGAATTGTAAATAATGTATTTCCCTTTCCCTTTGGTTATGGACAAACAGACAATTTGAGTACAATTTGATGAGGTGCATGAAGCAGATAATGACCAAAAACAGATAACAGGTGGAGTGATTGATTTTTTTTTTCTTGAAAAGAGGAATACTATGCCAAGCATATTCTTTACAGCTTTAATTTAAAGGTCACATATTATGCTAAATGCACTTTTTAAATGTGTTCTAACATATCCATGGGTCCACGGTGTGCCTAGAGACTGCCAAAATATTTAAAAAAATAACAATCTCTTCTGTTCTCACTCTCCCCCTTTCTGAAACCCCCGCCCCTCCCCCCAATATACTCCAGTCAGAATTTTCCCCTTTTCTGACCTCACAAACTGGAAAGCCAGAAGCTTCCACACCCCTATTTCTTATTGGTCCACGGCCCTGACAGACAGAGGGCGAGGCGTATCTGGCTTCGCTTCCGGACAGGGGGCGGGGGCAGCTCAAAGATTGTATATTTACGAGGGGAGCTGCAGCTCTTTTTAAAAAATAGGCCATTGTGAGATTAGCTGAACATCAGCATAGTACAATAAATGATCTGAAAGTTTTTTTCAGCAAACAATTAAAGAAAAACGAAATAGGGACCACTAAGACCATATAATATTAGGGATGGGAATCGAGAACCAGTTCTTGTTCAGACCCGGTTCCGAGTCAACCAATTCCTTGGAATCGTTAACATGCCTGCTTAACGATGCCGCTTATCGGTTCCGCTCGTAGCAAATGCGTCATGACTTCAGACACGTGCTGCTTTGTTTTGGTTCAGAACGCAGCAAACATGACGTCGAGGCAGAAGCGCTCTAAAGTGTGGTTGTATTACACATGAAAAGGCAACAATACGGTAAAGTTTCCATTTCATCAAATGACTCGTGCACAAGCAAGCGCGCAGACTGCGATCCTGACGGTTGAACGTTTAAACGTCCGCTGCCTTACTCGGCACCAGAATTGCCCATCACTTGGATTTGAACATACAATGTAGGCTATATGAATTAATGTGTGTGTAAGCCTAGGTGTGGGCAAGTGAAAGAGGGAGATACATAAAAAGGCGAGAGCAGCATACAAACAGGAAAAAAATATTTCTTATTCGCTTCCAAAGGCCCGCTGTTTACTCTCGTTCATCAGCTGTTAAATGCTGCCTTGAAGCACGGCAGTGGGGACGAACGCAAAACAACACACAGCGGGACTCAGCGGTCCGGTGGTAAGGAAACTTTAACAATACGCTTTATAAAGACAGTAAGACACACTTAAAATAACGCTCTCTGCCCGATACAAAAAGCTCTGCCTTGGATTACTTGAGCGATCGATGTGTATAAAACCATCCGCTACGTGTCTGATGCAGGGACATTATATTAGCCTAATAAACAGCGCGGTGAACATAACAGCGTACATTGTAAAGCTGAGATGGAGCGGTGACTCCTTGTCGTTGGCGTGGTGAAGAATAAGCAAAGTGATACATTCTCTTAAAGCCTTTATGGCGTATTTATTCTCTTCTTGAATAGCCACATGACTGTCTACTGTGCAGTCGTGACAGTTTGACCTGAGGCGTTAACGTAGTGACATCATCATTGGCCTTTCAGAGTAAGGGCGCAATCATATAATAACACTTAACATACATTAAAGATCTCGTATCCTTCCTGAGAGGGAAAACATGATAATTGTTCTGCATAAAAAGAGTTGGTATTATCTTTTCAAAAGACTTATTTGTGTTTTTTCTGTCAGTTGAATTTTGTTTTAAGTGCCAATGAGCACTGTTAATATTCCAAAAGGCACAAGCTCTTCCTTGACTGTTTTAAGTATGTGTTTTTAGTTTGTAGGGCACATAAGGGCATTTGGGCTTAAAAACCAAAAAAAAAAATTGTCTGGACCAATTAATGTGAAAATTGACAATTTCCTAATCCTAAAGTAGCTTGATAATCTTTCAATGCATACACTAGACACTTCTGATCAGATATTAAAGAGAGTTAATACAAACAAACTAATTTGTACATATTCTCTCACCCAATGAGAATCGATAAGAGAATCGATAAGGAATCGGATCGATAAGCAGAATCGGAATCGGAAAATTCTTATCAATTCCCATCCCTATATAATATGGTGTATAATAGTACCGAAAAGTGTATAATATGGGAGCTTTAAGCTGTACAGGGGGAATCATATATCAAGAAGAAACCTTGACTTCATTCATTGTGGGCTGAAATCAGCAAGTTTATATTTTCATATATTCTCAAAAATATTTGTCTGGGATTAGTGTGTGCATGTCAGAATTTCTCATGGTGGTTTACACTTGTAATGCTTCAGTGATGTTCACGCTCAAGCACTCAAATTACCTTCTTCAGACCAGAAGGATGCCAGGAGACCATTTGTAAATTCATAAAGGCATCTGTTTGTTTGAGGGAATTGGTTCAATAATACAGTATACAATACATTGTGAAAGTTTTTAAGTCTTTTTGCAACAATAATAAAAAAGGTTGATGTCAGTACATCAGTGCCCAGCCATTTAAAGATGACTAATTTCCACTTTCAGTTATCTTTAAATATTTATTTTAACATTTTGACTGCCATTCAAAGACATACAAATTAATTACATTTTGACAAATATCTGACTGCCCAATGAAGTGCACAACCAATGTAAGCGTACTGAGACATATGTATTTGTTTGATCTGACTGAAAAGTAAATTATTGGTTAACCTAACCCAAATCACAAAAACAGTGGTTATTTTGATTTGCCAACGTTTTAGATACTTAATACTTCAGATTTGTGCCACAATGGAGATGACTGTGATTTTGTGTGCTATTAAAATCACTGAAGTTTTTTCTACTACTCTAGGAATTGTATCGTTATGCAGTAACTTTGCAGATCTCACTTACACATCTAATTAACACTGATGAGAGAATACTCTACTGGTGAGGAAGTTGCACGTCATCCTATTCCGTTCTAATTCTTCTCTTGTTACTTTGATCTGCGCTGAAAAGGTTAAGAGGTGCATAGTTCAAATAAATATTAAAATTAATTGGCTATATCACACCACTTATAACACAATTATAGGGATGACTCATGCATTCACACACATTCTATACATTACTGGTGACTTGTGAAAATACCAGATTGCTGCACCTCATATTTAATGCAAGTCTGTGGTACATGGTGCCAACTAGGTGAGAGTGAATGCGTGAAGGGGGCTGGCAATAATCTTTGGGTTTCCATCATACAGCATCCTTTGTATCCAGTCATCGTAGCAAGAATATGAATGGCGTAGATATGTATTGGAGTGCTGCGTCACTTTTGAATAGTGACCATTTGTGCATACACTGTGATCCAAAGATGGAAACATGCCAGGGAGAAAACTTTTAGAAGGATTTTAATCTTGAGACTAAATGTTATGGTCATATTTCAGCCTGGATCGCCTACTTTCAATGGTATTCAAAATAGGTATCTTGGACCAAAGATTCCTTATCAGAATGTCTAATGTGTTAGAAAGGAGGCAACAACTTCAACACTTTATTTTGTGGTTGAAGGGTAGGATTAAGAGAGCAAGTGGATACATGTGAGTAAAAAAACAATCTTGATAATTGTCACGTTTTGAGTTTCACAGTTTGTACAATGGTATCCTTAAATCCTTAATCTACTATCTTAATATAAAAATAATGTCTCTAACATTTTGTACCAAAATTCAGTTATGTTTTTTTAAGATCAAACATCTTCACAGTCACTCTCCTGCCCATTTAACAGTTTTCTTACAATGACCACACTACAGCATGTGATTTCTTGAATCTCCTCTGTGTAAATATGACATTTATGATAAGTGTTCACAATCGTTTCTTGATCACTCTTGTGTCCCTAAGGTTTGGGCAAATTGCACAGACATGAAACACATTGACTAAATGCCTCCTGATTTCGCCTATAGATCTAATGCAGCTCTCCTTGGAGCAATTCATCCAGTATTAATGTGTTTTCTCTTGAAGGGATGTTTGAATCCTTGACGGATGTTGGGCAATCCAGTTATTTATGACAGTTGGTCAGATGTGGGACAAATTAAAGGGAAAAACAGCACAATGTGTTTTAGTATATTGTGTTGAGCCACCAGGGGAACCGTTTCAGTGGTCTTTGGCATATAATTCTCTGAAACCCAAGTTGAACATCATTCTTTCGAAGTTTCTCAGAGGTGTTCGATCAAATCAAATCAGCTTTGTTTATAAAGCCCACTACGAAAATAGCCATTTGCCTCAGTGAGACTCAAAGTCCACACACAACATGACACCCTATGCCCTGAGACCCCAAACCCTCCCTTTTTGCTGGGAGGAACAACTCCCAGCAAAAAATATTAAAATAAAAAATCTTTACCAAAGGATAAAATGGAGAGTTCAGATCAAAATCAAGAGGCACATGCCTATGTGCATTAAAACATATTTATTCTGGATACTTTTTAGGTAAATCCAGCCACTAGTGACTACAACATAAGGAAGATACAGTATGTCGATTCTGGGCCAGACTCTTTTCATTTCGTATATAGGTTACTGTACACGCTCCTAGCTGGTCTGCCTGCGGTGCCAGCCGACCTCTTCAGCTCATCCAAAAGGCAGCTGCCTGGCTTGCCTGACCTCCAATCCTCCCCACCTGGTGCTGGCTGCAGATGACCACTCAAAATTCTGATTCAAGACAATGCTTGACTGATTGAATTACTCAGTCCCATCCCGCTTTCACAGCATGGTCAAACAAACTCTACACCCCAGCCTGTCCACTATATGCTCTGCTATTGTGTATATTTGCTTGCTGCTCCCTATCTACAACCAACCTGGTATCACGCCGAGGCGTGAAATAGACGCGCCGGTCCACGTGTGTCCCTCACAACGCCTTGCCTGACCAGGGCGTGTGAGTTACACGCGGCCCCCCGCCCGTCTAAATGAACGGAGGAATAGCACCAACAGGGGGCGAGATGTTCTCCCAGCATTTCAATACTATCCAGCTGCAGCCCCGGAGACAAACACCCTGGCGTGGGTGGTTAGGGTTAGGGCAAGGGGACAGGGAGAGGTTAGAATATAGATAGAACATTGACGGAACACCGCGGCGGCCATCTTGACTACGGGAGGTGGACCGGTGCGTCTATTACACGCCTTACCGTGATACTGAGACGGGCGGGGGGCCGCGTGTAACTCACACGCCCTGGTCAGGCAAGGCGTTGTGAGGGACACGCTTGGACCAGCACGTCTATTACACGCCTTACCGTGATACTGGGTTGCTACAACGGAGTGGCCCAACCACTGATAAATAAAACCCAGCCTGTTTGCTCTTCCATCTGTCATGGCTCTTCACAGGTGCAACACACTCTTTGTTGATATCAGGACTGCACATCTTCAATCAGAGAATGAAAACCCTCTCTGTTCAGAATGCACCTTGGATCATTAATGTGAAAACATATCACTCGTTTCTAAAGATAGCACTTGATGCAGTTCAGCTTATATGATGAAGTGGATGTTCTTCATTTGTGGGTTGTATCTATTTGGATGATTGCACTTCAGTCACTTTAGATAAAGGAATCAGATAAACAAATGTAATGCAATGTACAGCGCGGTCTCTGGACACAAATCCAATGATGACGCATTTTGAATTTGCCACGACTTTGGATTCCTGCCCCCGCCTAGCGTATTCTCCATAGCATCAGCAACTGTATATGTATATGGCTTGCATCGTTTTCATAATCATGACCCCCCACCCCATCTACATGTTTTATGTTCTATGCTATTCTATTCTGGGTTAATGTGTCAACTGTTACTGGCTGTATGTATGAATTGCATATAGAATATACTGTATACTTCAGATGTTAAACCACACCTGACATAATCTTGTTGTAAGCACACAAACACACACCAATACACACACACCCTCTTTTCTCCCTGGTGTTCACAGCTCTGCACCAATGACTCAGGTGTCACAGAGGCGATGTGAGAGCTCATCTTATCTGACCTTAATGACTTGTGAATCCTGCCTCAATTACCTACCATCCTCATCCCTTTTTCTGTGTGTCTACCTCGATCGTTCCCTGTCTCACGCGCAACCTATTAGCATAGTGCTATCTTTAACCTACCTCTCTCATTCATTAATGAAGCAGGGGAATAGGTGAAGCGTATTTAATGAAATCAGAGTGTGACCAGCCCTCCTAATTCATCCTCGCAGGTTAAAGAGCAAACGCCTCTTTACACTTGATCATGCAGACTGTGAAGCTAAGCATTATAGATGGATTCTGTTGAGTTGGTCATGGTCAAACTGAGGGTAGATGTTGCAATACTACTGTAAGTAAAGATGAAATGATATCACTAAAAACTGGAAATATAGAAATTGATAAAGTGTTCACATAGCAATCAAGTGAAATAAATGCATCAAAAACCTTTATTAGAGGTTGTATCGTTCACTTTTTGTGACCAAATGTTTATGGGAAAGAAAGTAAGAGACAGTTTGTGTGGGGGAAATAGAAGAAGGGAATTGAGTCATATGAAAGACCACAGAGAACTGAGTGTGAGAAAAAAGACCATAAGAATTAAGTGACAGGTGGAGCCAAGCCTGTGGAAGAAAATAAACTGTAAAACTCTGCTACAGGAGTATATGTGCTGAAAGAGATGTCTGAGTGAACAAATCCACTTCTGATATCATACAGATAACGCAGTCTCAGGTGTCAAACACGTTTGTTTACAACCACTGTTCTTTTAAGATATAGCATATACAAATAACCACATCTGATAAAACACATACAGACATGAAGCCAGATGCATTTAACTCGTCATTATAATTATGCAACACAATCGCCAGAGAAAAACATTGTCAGTCTACTCTTTTGCAAGCGAAGGAAACGTAGACATTTTATTGTTTATGGTCGGAAAAATTTTTACCATATGAACGCGCATGTGAATTAGTGGACATCGAGCCCGTAGATCATATGATCTTTCTGAAGCTTGTTAGTTGTCACATATGTTGGTACACAAATACGTGCCAAGCTAATGTGTTGACCAACGGCGCAAACTCAAAGATAGGACACACAGCCAGTTCCAGAGCCGGCCCAAGCCTTCATGGGGCCCTAAGCGAAATATGATTGGGGGACCCTCTCCAATCTTAGTGCTGCTGAAACTATAGACCATTGTTAAATGTCATTCACACACCCAGTGTTTTCTGCTAGTGTCTCCACTGTGCAGCTGTGTGAAAATATTAGACAGTCGAGATTCAGACCCTACTAGGGGGCCCGAGAGATTTTTTTTACCTTTTTAAAGTGAAATGCATGAATCTGGTGCACTTTGAGAGGAAAATTAAGAGGCTAAATCTGAGAAATTTTGAGTGAACAAATAATTTGGAGACACTGGGTCAGATGAATTAGAAGCTATTGAAGAAAGACAAATGGATTTTCCATAAAAATATTAATGTAAAATAAAATATTATGGAGGGTTCTCTGAGTTGGGCTTAGAGCTCTTTTTCTTTTACGGGACATATTTCTCTGTAATATAATGAATGCATTTAAATGCAGTGAGAGAAACGAAGCAGAAGAACTCTGTTGTCCAGCTACTGTATTTTGTTTTCACAGACGAGGCTGAAATAGACTATAGACTATACACAGAGCATGGGAAACTGAGGGTAGCCCCATTTCCAATTGTTTTTGAATAAACTCAATACACACTGTGCATGGATGTGAACGTGGCATGATCAAATAATTTCGGATTACCTCCCAGATGAACTGATAACATTTTTAGGCTAGTAATTATCTAGACCAAAACATTTTATTCCTTTTTTTGTATGATAACCCACATTTGCATGAATGAATATAATATCAAACACACAAACAAAAAAAAACAAAAACATTTTTTTTGGAGGGGCCCTAAGCAACCGCTTAGTTTGCTTATGCCTCGGGCCGGCTCGGGCCAGTTCACACCACAAAGGGACCTTCACTGATCACATCTTATCAGTTATTTTAATGTATTTAATTAGTGTTCTGTTAAAGCCTTTTTACAAATTGTCTTAACATAAGTTAGATTATCTCTATTTTCTTTACATATTGCCTGCAGTTGTCTTTCGAGATCTGTGTGTATGAATGGTCTTAAGTACGTCTCAGGTCTGCACATATTTTGTTTACATATGCAGGTTTATGTGTGGGAAATGGTGGACACATGTGTTCTTTCTATAGCCACATACTCAATTTCAACATGACTGTGCCACTGAAAAGAAACTTTAGTCCACACATGTGAACACCCACAAACAGCCCACTTACATGTGCTGCAGTGAAACGCACGTCCACCATCACAATTCACACATTTTCACCCAAAACACAGTTCAAATTTATCGCCAAATAAAGTCTGTCTGTGTACCTTCAATAAAACACACTATTGCATTAGAGTGCTAAGTGTGAGTGTTTGGGAAAGGTCACCCGGCAAGTGGGGCATGATTGGCGAGTGGTTATTTGCAGTCAGTCATCGTTGTGACGTGAAAATCCATAGGGAAGAGGAGTTGCCTCTCTCTCCCTGCCTGGAATTGACCACCAATCGATGGTCTAGGAAATTGGTTGGTGGTGCAGAGCTATGGGGTGTGGAGCAAGGAGGGGTTGAAACGGTTTGGTGAAGCATTAGCTAAAGATTATTTATGATCGTGCATATATTTCTGCTGACACATCGGCCGTTAGGTTCCGGATTACAGGGCTTTTCATTACACGCCAAATGTTTCTGTTTTCTTATTCGAAATGGCAGACTTGGAATTGTATTTCTCTGCAAATGGCTACTCTGTGATTACATCCTGGGGTCCAAATGAGGATCATTTACTCATCTATATTGTCCTCTTGTTTGGGCTCAGGTCTGCAAGCCTGAATGTGATGCGCTTGCATAGCCGTTTTCTCATTTTATCTTTCTTTCCTCTGTCGTGCCCCAGCATCCTCATTTCATCCGGCTCAACTGGTGTCATTTCCTTCTTTCATTTGCTTTCTCTTTCCTTTCTCATTTTATCTTTTTTTCCCCCAGTACCACAGAGGCTTGGGCTTATCACTTTCTGCATCACAGGTCCAAGCTGGCATGCTGGCTCTGACTAAGCCTGTGTGTGTTTGTGTGTGTGTGTGTGTGTGTGTGTGTGTGTGTGTGTGTGTGTGTGTGTGTGTGTGTGTGTGTGTGTGTGTGTGTGTGTGTGTGTGTGTGTGTGTGCATGCGTCAAGAAAAAGATGCTAGGAACAGCTTGTGAGTGTAGGCACAATTATATTTTATTTTTTGCTTTAAACTTTCTTCCGCCCGGATACATTACTGACATTTTACCTCTGCCGGTAAATTTGCAGTGGGATAGGCTCCAACCCTCTGCCAACCGAAACAGAACAAGCAGTTTAGGTAATGGATAGTTAGATAGATTGATGTAGCCTGACCAATCAGTGGCAGATGTGTCATTTACAAGTAGAGCACCACAGTCGAAATGTAAATTCAACCCACAAGTCATCAACATATCCGCCAAAGATGTCAACAGGAATAGTCAAATAGCTCTCAATGAAAGCATTTGTTTTGCATAGAGAAGGATTTTCTTCATCAGACATGTTAAGGTTATAGACTATTCAAAGGGAAATTAAGCCATAAGGGGCACAAACCAAGATGAAACAACGAGAGAAGATGCTTTCTAAGATAAGTAAAATACAATGCCATCAGACATGCAAGCCCAACCTATTTAAGTCACCATTTTGTTTTTGTTTCATTTAGTTAACACACACAAACAACACGTTATTGTTACTGTAAACAAAGCCAACACAATACTACTGTGCCAATAATAGGGATACAACAATCCAGTCCAATCATTTTCTCTTTAAACGACCATTCTGACAGCTACAGCTACATTCTGACAGCTTTACCTGAATGCAGGGGTTTGCTGTTGGGTGGTAATTGTCTGAATCAGTTGTTTAGGGGCTTCTTACACTTTAGTTCCACAACGCATGGCCATTTAGCAAAAGCAAAGTGAGAGCAGCAGTGACATTAGCGATTCCAATAAGAGATGACATGCACATTTATGAAGTAGTGGGAGTTGACACACTAGACATCTTGATACTCCACCTCTAAGTTATTTTCATGCTATGTCTCTCTACCTGTTCATCATTGGAGCAAGTTGTCACACAGGGTTAAAGTCATTAGCCTATTGTGGTATAAATTTAAAGTGTGGGAAGTGTTCTTGCATGATGCATCAGCACTTCTTGTTAAAGAGGTGAAATTAAAAGTGACACAAACGAGTACAACTGTGCTGTGCTTTCAGTCCAGCGGTCTATAGTGATTGACAGAAATGAGCTTTTAATTATCACTCAATTCATGTTATCTGCACCTTCCTGATTTGTTCAAGCTCCCTGTTTTGTATTGTGATTAATGTACAATGTACAATGTTTATATAACTTCTTCTTTCAGATCTTGAAGCACAGTACCTCAACCAGACAAATGGCTGGTTGCCTTTTCAGATGAATCTGGGAAAAGTCGTGTCAAGCATTGTCTGTGTTACTGATGGATCAGATAGGGAAAATGCATTTGTGATCTCGTTCTACATAGGTTTGTTGACATTAGCAGAAATGTTTCACAATCTGCCTCTGTCTGTTTCAGCAAACCCTCCTTTGGAAAGAAACCCAGAATTGATAAAGTAAAAAATAAATTACTAAATAACAAGAATCACTGCAACATTTCAGTTATGTCAATTAAAAGCCTGCAAATGCATGTATACATATATGCAGGGGGGAATGTATTAACAATAACATGGAATAGAACACATGTCCAAGGCCAAAGCTGAATATCAAGAAACCTCAATAAATACTTAAGAGGAAATATGAAATCCAAAGCACCTGTATTTGATTGAGCTGTTTGTTTTGCACCAATGCAAAAATGTAAATGCTTTTAATAGAGAAAGTATGAGACAAAAAGAAATAGAAATGTGCATTATACTACAATATATAAGAAAATAACATATGTATAATAAAAACTATACAACAACAATCAAGCAGCCATGATTGTGATCTCTTTCTTCGTCCAATACAATGAACAGCATCTCTATCTTCCTAATCATGCAAAGGGTTGTCTGGGTGGAGGGCTGAATCCAAATGTCCACCAACATAATTTGTGGGCTGAGCACTATGCCACTAGCACACACCAGCGATTTGTAATGTGATGTGGTTACCACTGTCATCACGTCAGGTCTTTGGGGACGTGAGTCCTCAAGACTTTATAAGCCGCTGATGAGGTCTAAGGACTACATAAATGGAATGGAATGAGTCTATAGCCTATATGTCTACATAGTAAGTAGTAATAATAATATTGGTTATTAGCTAAATAAAACAGGAGTTATTGAAAATATGTGCATTATAAAACAATATATAATGTGTACGATTAATATATACTGAATACACTGTAAATATATATATACCAACTATAATAAATATAATAAATATGTAATAATATGTGCATCATATAAAGATTTATAACAGCAATGAAACAATAATGCTGAGAAGATATTAGAATAAATGTACAGTGTACAAACAGTATTAAAGCCAGTGTACCACAGTAAGACACAGTGGAATTATTCCACAGATAATTCACAGTTGAATTACTGCACAAAATGATTGTAATGTTAAGTCAGCACTGCACATTTGAATATAAATTATGAATAAATTATGGGGCTGCCGCTGCCAGTGTTGAATAAATCCGGTCTATTGACTCAGAGTGTCTGTCAGTCTGAGGGAATAGTTGTTAAGTTTGTTGGCAAGATGCATGACGGACTTCATGTGGTGCTCTGTGGTGTGTCTCGGTGCAGTAAGCTTTAAATGTCCTAATATACCTGACCAGCACATCATGAGTGTGACCAACAGAGTCTTGTGTTTAACAACCAAAAGGGTAGCGTTGGCGGTAATCTGGCTAACTGGATATAGACAGCGTCCATACTCCCATCGGATACCAACGGAAAACTCCTCCCCTTCCTGTTGCTGGCTTTCCCGTATTGAGCTCCCCCTCAAACTTGGAAACAACTTGCTCAAAGCCAACTTGTCGCTCACAGCATGTCTCCACGTCTGTGAGGGCAGCGCTCTGCCACACACACACACACACACACACACACAGACAGTTTGAGAAGTCACGTTACTGTACTGTAGACATAAATAAAGTGTAGGGGAGATACGCAAAGACTTCAGGATAATAATAGCGGTGGCGATCCGGGGCCTAGCTTAGCCTAGTTTAGCCTAGCCTAGCTTTTACACTTCATTGAAGAACTTTCCCCGGGCAGAAATAGCGCCGCTGACCATGCCGCATACAGACTAACCGAATGCCGCAGCTACACATTTAAAGGGGACATATTATGTAAAACAACACATTTCCGGTGTTTGGGCACACTTGGTAGGTTATTGGGGTCCCTACCAGCACAAACAAGCTTCAGAAAGACAAATATGTCAGTTTCTTCTGGGATACTTATTTAGAAAAAGGGGGGATTTGATGGTCTGTTCCAAAAAACACAGACTGATGACGAAATTGGTCGGTTTTCATTAACATAAATACTCCCACGGGAAAGCTTGCCAGAAACTCGGCAGTTGATTGGCAAATCAAGACGCCCCCGTTG
The DNA here is from genome assembly GCA_949357725.1 of Hyperoplus immaculatus. NCBI lineage: Eukaryota > Metazoa > Chordata > Actinopteri > Uranoscopiformes > Ammodytidae > Hyperoplus > Hyperoplus immaculatus. The sequence continues at coordinate 10,907,344 of OX442355.1, read as the reverse complement.
GTAACCACACACAGCTGAGCCTCCACTAGCTAATGCAACAACAGAGTAGAAGCAAGTTGCAGTGTTAGCTCATCCTCAAGCTACCATCACACCCCAGCCTCGAAGCAGACCGGGGCTGAATGGATTTACTTCATTTTTTGTTTGGCTATGCCAAGCAAAGGTTGGCAATCTGTTAGTGTGATCTGCCGTTATACTGGAGTGTGGAGGAGACTGGGTGCCTTGAAGACTGAGAGACACCATCTCTCCTCTGGAAATGTAAGTAGTCCTATTTAAAAACCAATCTGTCCGTTCAATGTGTGTAATGTGCTTTAATTTTTCCCTCCTATAATAACCAACGCCGACTGAAACAAGATAATGATGCTGGGTTAAGTAGTTAGCGTTAGCGTCCGCTAGCTTAACCGTTAGCTTTATGCTAATGGTTAGATCTGTGAGTCTGTCCGTGACAGACCCTGTGTGAAAACAGAAGGTGAAACTGTATGGTGTCACAGCAGGGCTGCCAAGTTTCACAAAAAGTTTGGAGTGAGATATTTTGGCTGAGGGACCCAAAACCGTATCCTCTCCCCACCCACTCATTTTTGCTAGTGTCCTGTGAGTTTACATATTGTTCATTATAAATCAGAAATAAAAGACAATTGGAAAATGTGATAACACATCAAAAATCTCATTAAAATAAACAAATTCATGAATTGCAAAGTCGTAGGACCGGTTTTAATTAAACATTGGGAGTGGACATATTATAAGTGGTGGTCTGGGGGTCCTCCCCCAGAAATTTTTGAGCATTAAACACTTAATTACCTGCATTCTGGTGAATTTTTATGAAGCAATGTGTGCCTTTTCTGCATTAATTTTTATGTAAAGTAAAAGAGAACATTCATGGTTTCGCTGACACAAATTTAGTTGAATGGCCTACAATGCATGTGTAATACTTTCAAATATCTCCTGTAGCCTATTGTTAAAACATTTGGTTAAACTGTAATAAAGGTAATTATTCTATATCATGTCTACTATTGAGGGTTGAGTGGCTGGTGGTATTTTACTAGCAGCATTAGGCTTTATTCAAAGAAGAAAAAAATGAGGGAACAGTTCAACACCAATGCAAACTACTAAGCTAAAATAAAACATCTGGGTTACTTGGTCCCTCCTCTTAGGCTACCTTGATTTGTGTTATGAAAAGTGCTATAAATGTGCAATACTTAGGCTAGTTCAAATCATTACACATAATAATAAAAGCATTTTTATTGGCGGATGAGCCATTTGTTACTTTGCAAACCTAATTTTCAAACTAAATTACCAAAAACAATATACAAAACGATCCAAAGATCTTCTGAATTTACTTGAGTGAGATTGAAGGGTTAATATGTTTGATGCATGCGCACTCACCGGCCGGCGGGGACACAATTCTTATCACCGGTAACTTGGCACGCTATCAACACACACCTCAGAAGAGAAGGTGCGGGGGCTCGCCTCCCGCTTCGAATGCACAGTGTGTAGTTATGCAAGCAGTCGTGGTACGCAGCAGTAGGCCTATTACATCTCCAGTGTAATGTACACTATAATAGACAGGAATACTGTAAGTTGCCTCTGCTGCTGTTTGTTTCCTGTCCATTATATTTCAAAAAGCACACAGTTTCACTCAGAACTCGTTGCTTCTTGAGCAAGAGCTATACTGAATCTATTAGTACTAGCCTATCTTATATAATAATGGAAGAAAAATATATTTTCATTAGTTTGTAGCTTTGCCATATCTACAGATATAACATTGAATGTGCCATGTTTTACAGATGAGTGACCTGACGGAGCGTTGACCCACAAGGACCGTCACACTATCTGTTCCAACAGAGGACTGTTCACTGGGTGGGACAGGTGGTCTCCTTCAGGGCCCACCAGCAACAACTGGACAGTTACATACAAGTTATGGCTTTGCTTCTGTTTGAATTATGTACACTTTATATTTCCATTTAACTGGCTATGAATAAACTGCTTTATTTTTAAGGATGGTTTTGGTCTTTTTAAAATGTAATGATACTGTTTTATAAGAAAACATCTTCAGAGAGATAAAGGGTTGAATTAAAAAAAGCACAAGTCAATGCATGTAGATCAGTCAGAAAACTAGTCCAACATCCTGACTATGAAAATGTGTGTTTCAAGTAATCCTTTACTACACGATGCAAACAGTGACAGTAAGCAACACAATACATTTTTTAACAGTAAAACTTTATTATAAATGAGTGATCACAATACAAATGATACATTATCTACTAGATAAAGAAAGGGTGTCAGATAATTTGCAGCTCTGACTGTAATTATTTCTATTGTGGTAGCCGAATTCTTCCCCATGTCGACCAAGACAAAGGACTTTAGACTGGACTCTTAAAATCAGTGTTCCAAGTTTATTGCAGGAGTTTCCAGAAGACATACAGAGGATTTCAGAGTGAGCATGATAGCAGCGGGCTGAGGCCGCAATGGCATCGCAGTTGCTAGTTACAGGACCCGTTTATATCTGTGTGTGGGGTGTATCATGTGTTCTTAAGTCTTCTACTAATAGACAGATCGTTTCATCATTTGTGCAATACCAAGTCAAACACACGTCCATCTAGGGAGGTTCTACTTCTTCCCCGTGACCTCAACCTTTAGAGTCTATCTACTCAGCAACTCTGTTGAATAGAGGCTATTCAAATCTACCACATTCCTCCATTTAGAAGTAAATACTTCTACCAAAACAAGATGTAACTAAACATATTTGAATGGCCTAACAGAAACCTCCACCAAAACACAGAAACACTCTTTATGAGTGAAGTAGAATACAATGCATAGATGTACACATTACTGCAGTAAACTACATTGTAATAGGACCAACAATGCAACTACGCAAACACTGAACGATGATAAAATGACATCAGTGTGCAGAGTTCCCCCTGCAACAGAGTCTCAAGTTCAGATATTTTCAGGCATGGTCAGCCCCCCCCCCCATGGGGGATGTAGTCCATCCAACTTTGGCACAGAGGATGGCTCCTCCATTTCATACCTGGCAGACTCCGCCAGAGGTGGAATTGCGGTGGCCAGTGGCCCAGGAAGGCCCAAGTTGGTATGCGGCTGGTATGCGCGTGGCCTCCACTTTCATCATGACCACCGCTTTGCACTTGCGACAGCACGGGAGCAGTAACCCGAGCAGTCTGAATTCATGATGACATTGACGTTGGTCGCTAACCTTTGCCCTTTTTCTACAAGTCTTTTTCCCTTTTTCCAGAGCGTACATAAAGCACAGAGCGACGTAACAAGCTTGATTCCAGTCCAGCCTTTTTCCCCAAAGTCTTAGTCAATAAAACTGCACACGGTTCTTTGTTATAACAGTGGAACTTCGTGGATTACCTGGCCATAACGGAGCCTCTGTGAAGTCCCCAGACCGGACAATCATGCCGTGCCCTTGACCTTGACACAGAGCACTATCAGCCGTTTACACATTATCACCCGTTGCAGTTCTCTCAGTTATTTTTAGATACTGGAACAGACATGAACCTTTCAACTTGGGCGTCCATCTGGGATTCCCACTCCGTTCTGCATTTCTCTTTTCATCAGATGATTTCGGTCCGAGTACAGGTAGCTTCATCATGTTCCTGTTATATCCTGTTCGTGACGCCAAATGTGGTAGCCGAATTCTTCCCCATGTCGACGAAGACAAAGGACTTTAGACTGGACTCTTTAAATCAGTGTTCCAAGTTTATTGCAGGAGTTTCCAGAAGACATACAGAGGATTTCAGAGTGAGCATGATAGCAGCGGGCTGAGGCCGCAATGGCACCGCAGTTGCTAGTTACAGGACCCGTTTATATCTGTGTGTGGGGTGTATCATGTGTTCTTAAGTCTTCTACTAATAGACAGATCGTTTCATCATTTGTGCAATACCAAGTCAAACACACGTCCATCTAGGGAGGTTCTACTTCTTCCCCGTGACCTCAACCTTTAGAGTCTATCTACTCAGCAACTCTGTTGAATAGAGGCTATTCAAATCTACCACACTGTACTTTTTTTTTTCAAAAGACAATGCCTTTCCAGTGAATCTTGACATGATACATTCCTTTCCTGCCTTGTTACTGTACATGTTACATGTTACCTCAGCATGGCTTCACAACCTAAGCTTTCACTCCACTGGGTTGTAGATCATTCCCCAGTTTAACCTGTAGAGACATACATAAAACATTGTTACAAGTTTAGAGAGTTTATGCATAAATACTTAGCTCATATTCTGTTACTGACTGTGACATATTTAAACTGTATTTACCTGAGAATTAATTCCCATAAATTCCCGTTAATTCCCATGGAAAGTTTCCAACTTTGAAAATTCCCGAAATTGTGCAACCCTATTGGTGATCAATTTGGCGTTGATTGCGTAAAATATGAGAAAATTGTGGTCAAAAACCTGTTTTTCAGTTTATGCTAATTAGCAAAAAATATTCACTTACATAGTCCCAGAGTAGCCTGGAAATCCAGACCCTGATATCTTGAACGATAGAGGGTCTGGCCACGATCAATAGTAATTTCCAACTCAAGGGGCGGCTCCTACTCGTGCATTTCAAATGCCACTGCACGCAGTTGGATAGCAATACAACCAATCAGAGCGATGCACAAGGTGAGTAAGCCCCGTTCGTTTAGCGAACAGCTGTTAAACTGTTAAATTAAATGTTTGCCGTGGTCGGTCGGCAAAACAGAACATTCCACTTACTTGCTAATTAAATATTTGAGTGCCGTCTTCCAAATCGTAAAGGGTCGAGGCCAAAGCAGTCTCAAACTCACACAACATATCCGCAGCCATCTTTGATGTTTACTATCACAGCTTCGACATCGCATGCACGTCACTGTCGTCATCCGGTTACGTCCTCCCCAGAGTACCATACAAGGAGCTCTGGCGCGCCCATATTAGATAGAACCAATTGAAACGTGAGCCCAGATTTCTGGTCTTTTTGAAAAAGCTTCAACTGAGAGTTTCCAGACCAACAGGCGCAGCAAATTTAATTTGCCAGCGCCTAGTGGCAGGTCTGGGAATGCCAAGCTAGTCCCAGAGGCTTTTTTGTAGAGCACCCTCAAGTGTATCTGTGTGAGAAATTTCAAGTCAATCGGACTTACGGTGTGAGGGGCGTGGTCTCTCAAATTTTTTCTGTCCGGGCTTATTAACAGCGCCACCTTGTGGAAAATCAAAAAGGTGAAAAATGTGTGCATTTCACGGTGCGGACTGAATTGAAGCTAGAAAAAAGTAAAGGAAGAATAATTATAAGAAGAAGTAGTATGGTGAATAACAATATGTTCCTTAATAAGAAGTTTAGCACTTAAATAGCTGTAGTAGTGCATAATACCAACATCTCGTCAACTCATTCAGTTATGGGGGTTTCGTTTAACCCTCCTGTTATGTTCATTTGTCAGGAACAGCAATGGTTTTCCAGGTCAATTTGACCCGGTGCTTGTTTAAATCTCCAAAAGATGTCCTGAACCAAAAAAAAATTCTAACAAGCAGTGTGAACATGTCATTACCAACTCCATTACTAACTATTCTATCAATATTTAGTGCAATGTGGTGTTCCATACCTCTAACAGGTAATGGTTCAATAAGGATAATTCACTCGTTTTTCATTAACAAAATACATGTTCAAACTTTTTTTGTAATGTTTCACCACTTTATTACTTTTGAAACACTGGAGAAAATGTGAAAAGTCTCCAGTGACATTGTGGCTTGAAATATAGCCCTGCCTGTCTCTGCATCCCACAGACTGGCTGTCGATTCATCCTTTGACCCCAGCCAGGATGAGGAGCCCCAAATACGCATCTAAATGTGTTTTGTCCAGCTCCTTCCACTTTTCCCCAAAAACACACCTCCCTTCTAGATTAGTCATTTCCAGAATTATTTTCTGTATTGAATCTGGCATGACCAGCTCAAAAGCTGACTTGATGTCAGTCACACGAGTCAGTGCCATCCTAGTGGGCCCTGGCACTGTCTTTAAGGTGAAACTCGAAAAATTAGAATATCGTGCAAAAGTTCATTTATTTCAGTAATTTGACTCAAAAGGTGAAAGTAATATATTATATAGACCCATTACATGAAAGGTGAGATATTCAAAGCCTTTATTTGTTATAATTTAGATTATTATGGTTTACACAGCTTATGAAAACCCCGAATTTAAAATCTTAGGAAATTTGAATATTACATGAAATCAATAAAAAAAGGGATTTTTAATACAGAAATATCAGCCCTCTATAAAGTATAATCATGCATGTGTACTCAGTACTTGGTTTGGGTCAATTTTGCATGACTTGTTGCCTCAATTCCAATTAATTTTCCATGATATTCTAATTATATGAGTTTCACCTATATGCTTTCTGCAGACAGGTTTGCCTGACGCATATTTGGGGATGAATTTCACAATTTTCTGACATGAATGTCTTGCTTGGAGGAATAGGAATAGCAATTCCCTCATCTGGTTCAAATTCAGAATCATTAGAATCAGAATTTAGACACATCCTCCTCTATTTCACTAGCATGATCAATGATGACTTCCAGAGCCTCCTGGACTGTCATCCTTTTGTTTCTGCTTCTCATTTTGTAGAGGTCTGCCTGACAGAGTGTAATGTTGGTAGGACTCCCATGCAGATACTATTTTATATGTTTTGCCCCTCCCCTGTTGAGTGTCCACTGAATGTGGGTGGAGTTTTCCCAAGGGAACATAAATGGTTCCCGTCAAAAGTCATAACACTTGCAACTGTGTGTGTGTGTGTGTGTGTGTGTGTGTGTGTGCGTGTGTATGTGTGTGCGTGTGTGAGATTTGGGTGACATATGTCTCACAGTTGTAAAGAAAGAAATAGTCTTACATTTCTGACACCCTTTTACCTCCAGTTTTACTGCCGGGTCAAATTGACTCGAACAGTATCTATGTGATATAAACATGCAGGGGGTGGTTGCAAATGTGTGAGATGAAATATTTTCATATTATATGTTGATTACCCTAATTAAGGCAAGCAGAAGAAGTTTCATACTGAAAAAATACTTTGAACTATTTTTCCTAGATCTTCAAACTTTGAAACGGGTCAATTTGACCCGGAACATAACAGGAGGGTTAAGATAACAAACATATATTAGCTAAACAACTGGGCTACAGCTGAAAACAGCTGAAAATACGTGAAAAGGAAATTGGATTAACACCCAAATAAATTTGATGATGCTGGAAAGGGCTTGTCCCCAACGGTTGCACTGCAGCTCAACTCTGTTGTTTGACAGGATGGTCCTCGGCCTAGCAGCCATGTAGTGGCTATTAGCCAGTAGTGTAGTGCAGGGTATACGCAGGTATACGGCGTATGCCCACTTATTTTTCAGGCGACATTGCGTATATCCACTTCTAACGGCCGGGTAGTGGAGGGTATACGCAGGTATACGGTGTATAACCACTTATTTTTCAGGCGACATATCCACTTCTAACGGCCGCCTCCATTCGTTTCCACTGTTGTCAATAGCCTCGTTTGAGATGTCGCCGTCTTGCTAAGACCTGCGCAACTATGACGCTCGGCTTGCTGAGCGCACAGCATTTTTGCAGCATTTTTGTTGTGCGCTCAGCAAGACGCGCGTCATAGTTGCGCAGGTCTTGCTCAGACCTGGGTAAGTCGAACGAGGCTAATGTGTTAAGTGTGTGAGTCAGGACAGTGAACGCCCCCCTAATGGCTGTGCCGTTCTGCCAGCTACGCTCTCTCGACCAATTAGATTGCTCGAAACCATTTTTGATAGTAACCGGCGGTTTTTTCTCCCGGCGGATAAATGCTGGTGCAAGCGCTTCCCGAGCGCTTCCGAGCACATTTTGTTTCCTATGACGCGAAGGCATGATACAATAAGATATGAAGCGAACTAGTCAGACAAAAATCTGCTTTGTGAATAAAAAAGCATGCGTTGCTACATCGCCGTTGCTGTTAGCAAGCAGCCCAGCACCGGCACCTGCTCCGTCTCCCAGTCCCAGCCCAGTCGGAGTCGGAGAGGATGTCGATGCAGAAAGTGATGTCGCTGCTCCTTCGACTACAACTTTATATAAAGACGTCAACCACGGTGAGCACTTTAATAGCAGCAGGGACCTTGTAAATTATGTTAATAACATATATTAAAACAATGAAAACTTAAAATGTTAAGTGTAGCCTACCTGGCCCAAGAAAATGCATACCTCACCACAAGACAGCCTGTTTTCAATATAATATTCATCCCTCAATTGCTCTATTGTTTTGGCATCTAACATTAGCCTACCTGTACGTTCCAATTCATTTCGCGAGTCTGTCTGAAAATATGTCACTGAACAGAATTCAGGAGGCTAATTGTAATTAAATAGTTACATTTATAGCCTGTATTTCATTCACTGGCCAGACCTGTGGACAGCCATGTTACCTGGTTACGATATAAAAACAAAAAATTGGGTAAGTTTAGGTTGTTAGTTTGGCAGCTTCGATAACAGTTGACATGTGAAAATATTTGTTTATCACAGTGTGTGTGAGTGTGAGTGTGTGTGTGCGTGTGTGTGTCTGTGTGTGTGTGTTCACTACACATACAGATGTGAATACTATTGTTATGTGAATCTTATTGTTTAGTATGCTTCAATTTGGATTTGTTGTTTATAGTCTATATTGTTTTGAATATGTTGTTGGATTCTTTGAATTAGGTTATTTATGATGATTTCTCTGTTAACAGGTACTATGCCTGATGTTTATAAATAGTATTCAGCTATAGAAACCAAATAATTTATTTCATTTTCAGTTTTAGGACTGTGCATTTTTGATGTGTGGAAGAGGATGTGTTTTTTATTTAAGGTGAAATATGAACAAAGCTGCATTGCCACAGTATGATAAATAATATTTCCTGTTATCCCTCTCTGCTATTGTCATATCAGTACTTAACCTCTTAAGTATTTTTTTTTACATGATGTTTAAAAATCAGTTTTCTGCAGTACACCCAGAGCAATCTTTCCTAAAGTTGGTTTGTGAATGCTTTTTATTTTATTTTTTTTTAAATCAGTTTGTTCAAAATAAACTAATCTCTGACTGAAACACCATTTTTGCCTCATCTTGAATATATCTTATATTCATGCATTAATTTAGGCCTGTGTTGGAACACTACTCGCAAGGGGCTGTGAGGCAGCGTAATTATGGGAAATGTAGGACCGGCAAAAGCGGCTGCGCGCGCAATACAATTTAGAGTATACCCACTTCTCCAGGCACCACTACACCACTGCTATTAGCTGCATTTGTTGAAGATTGAAGAATTGGCATCAGCACAAGGCTCTAAATCGCTGCCAGACAACACTGAAGCTTTCACAGTAATACATTATTTCACGTTGAAGAGTCAACAATATTTTTTTAACCATTAAATCAGGGGCATTTGCTACCTTTCTGGACTGCCACAGCTGTCTGTCCAGGGCAGTGGAGGAAGCAAACAGAGGAAGCACCAACTGATGCAGCCCAGTATTGAACCGAAACCACAGTATACGGTTATGTATTTTACAGTTTACACCACACATCTCTTGTCTTTAACAATGTGGGTAAAAAGGTTCAATATTTAACATTTACAAAACAATATAAATTGTATCTTGCATATCAGTAAATAGTTAGCAACGTAACAGGAAAAATAAGATTTTCCGACTTACTCCATTCCATATAACATCTAGTACATTGTTACGGCCACCAAGTTAAACCAAAAAGGAAGCCAATTACACAACACAAAACAGGATTAAATGCAAAAATAATGATTTATGTCCCCTTATAAAAAGCACTACTCCCTTACTAAACAATAAGGAAGGGTTGGATCGGCTGGCTCAAGGAAAGTAAAGGGTTCTCTGACCAACCGCACATTGGGCTGTCGGATCATAGACTCTAAACTGCTGTTAAGGAATCAAAAAACTTGGACAAAAATAGCATGAAGGACGGAGGTTCCAGTCAAGATGTTTAGTTAATAAAAAGTGGTATTTATTTCACCAAAAGCAGAGTAGATATCTCGTACAGTTATACGTGCACGGACCTAGACAGTGAGGGTTCAACCTGGTTGAGCTCTCACAAAGAAAAGGCTCTTAAACAGAGTGCGCGGAAGCATATGTAGGATTCTTCTTGTGAAGTCCTATTGGTCAAAGTCAAATGATGCAGACGGGACGTATTCTACTGTACGCGGTCTGGTTGGAGCACTGAGTATGGCCACTCAAACTGGCTCTCTTCCGGAATCTTCTGGCTCCTCCTGATATCAGTAGTGTGTGCATGTTGTCGGGTGCAAGGGGGGGGGGGGCCTTATCAAGCTAGATTAATCTGGTGCTCAAGACACATGTTCAACTGTCAATTGTGGCAGTTTGCACGTTTTGTCATGTAATGGTGTACTTCTTCAATTGTAACCTTTCTCTGTTCAAAGTCTACATGTGCTTAGGGTCAGCCAAAGTTCTCTACTGGGGTCACTTCTCTAAATGTGTATGTGCTTAGGGTCAGTCAGAGTTTCCTGAGAGTGTCACTTCTTCTTCTGTTTACAGGCAGCCGAAATAAGACTGTCTGGGGATTACAACTCTCTCAATAATTCTCACTCAATCTGGGGCCTGCTGCTGATTTAAAGCTATTATGTGTAATATGTGTATTATGTGCAATGCAGAGCGGGCATCACTAAAGGTTAATTTTCTCTACACTGCCTAAATTAACTTAACTTCAAATAAAGTCAGGAAAACAGGCCAAGAGAATTGTGAGTGCACAAACCTTTTGCATGTCGAGGTAAGCCTGCATCGTTAACCTCTTAAGCCCTAGGCCTCTGGCTCAGGATTCCGCTCGAAAATGACATGGCCATATTGAATAGAGTATATCTCTGCAACTACAAGGTCTATATGAATAATCTTGGTATCATAATAAAGGTAACACTTGTTAGATTGCTGAGAAGGTGTAAGCATAAGTATATATGTTACTGGGTCAGAGTAAATGAAGATGGAACACAGCATAAACAAAATATTTAATTTCCGCCTGACAGAACTGTACACTTTTGTGAGTGAATATCCCCTTTGAATCATGCAGTTGCAGCCCAAAACCTCCAGCAAATAATAGCAAACAATCTGAACATTACCTGTGCCAAGGTTGGTGCTAATAAAGTAAAGCAGAGCAAAGTTAGAGAGGTTTTAGTAGAGACATTTTTCAGGCGGAAATTAGCCACCCATCTAAATACTGTTCTAAAAATAGTTGGCTTTGTTTTGAAAAATAAACCAGACCTACATTTTCCCATTCAAAAAACACCATACAAAGGAACTGAAGTTTATCTCCAACTGGAGCAGATTTAATAATATATAGCCTATAATTAGGTAATCTGATTACTGCTGCTGTCCGGATCCAGTTCTTGCTGCAGTAGGTCCTCCTCCTCCTCCGACGGTGAGTTGACAGGACTAAGCCAGGCGCCGCTGTCAATATGTAGCCTAGTAGGCTATGTCTAGTAGCTCCGAAATTGTGAACCATTTGGTTTTATTCCTGTCTGCCATTATTCCTTGTGGTGGTGTACGGAAGAAAATTGCAAGACTACCGACAAAAATTGTCTATTATCTAAATAGTCAAAAACCGCTGTTTTGTTACGGAGCTGTCAATTTTCGCGGGGCTGTCAATCACCCGCAACGTCTTCATTCAATCCATTGGTCAATGTGGATGATCCGTTAGAGCCAATAGGATCGAGGTACAGTCCCCAGATACACGACAACAACACTTATCCGCCAATCACAAGGAGGCAACACTGTGTTCATATGACTTGCTGTTTGTATCGTTAGCATGAAGTCGCATAATCGCTAGCACCAATTTTTCGGACATAAGCCGTTAGCGTCTTTTTTTTCTACCAGCTCATTTAGTTGCTTGGTGTGAGACTTGTGTTTCGATTAGGTCAAAATGGATATCATGAGCTTTTAGTCGAGCTTCTTTCCATTAAGTGGGTGTGCTTCATGATATGTTGCTACATAGTTAGCATGCCCTTATATGGTGTATGTTGCAAAAAGCGCAGCTGCCCCCGGCACCGGGGGCTCTCGGGCTAAAGAGGTTAAGCCAACAAGGTGCAGCTTGGGTTGGAAACATTTATTCAGCCAATCAGGACAGGATCAGCCCGGTAGCAAGAAGTACTGATGAGTTAAAGAGAGACATGTATGCCACACATTGACCCATAACATACATTCATTTCTATGAGAAGCATCCAATTCCGATTTTTCCCGCAAAAATAAATTGGCTAGCCACAACAGCCGGAGTACTAATGTATGTATCATAACGTTAGTCAAACTAAAATAAACTAAACCATGCCACAAAATGTATCTCATTAATCATTACAACAGGTCAACCACCCCGTCTGCTGTCCCATGCTTTTTCGCCGGCTCATGGGCAGTGTTTCTCTGTCCATATTGCTTTTCACAGGCTTTGGTTGTATGAGGGCAGTGTATTTCGTGTGGTCCAGCTTGCTACTTGCACTGCGGCAGGTGTGTTAGTCCCAGTGGTCGCAGTGTTTAGCCATTACTCTCAACTTGCAGGTGCGAGCACTACAGTTAACTTTACCCCCGCTGGTGTCATCATTAAGAAGGAATTTCTGAATTATGTATAGTGGACCTTTAAGATGTTTGTTCATGCATATTGAGTGGTCAAAATGATAAAGAAAAGGAAACACTAATTGTGATGCAAAGACAATTTGAACCCTCAGAGTTGCTCATGTCTGCTGATTGTACCTCACAGATGAACATCAATGACATTGTTTACCTTCATCTGAAAGGCATTCTTAGAAATGTTGCCTCTTAAAACCACAACTGTCAGTGGAAGTAGCACAACCATTAACATGCACTTGTAGCATGCTCTGAGGCGATTTATGTAATCTAGGAGTGTATACATGAGCCTGACATTAAATGATAAATGGATGTTAATGAGTAATCATTGAAGCACAGCCGATATGAAGTCTACATGCACTCAAATGTGACAACTAATATAAGATGCTTACTTCCTGAATTACACCGCCTTGCCCCGTGCATCCATAAACAATAAATAATCATCTATTTGAAATGGGCTGATAAATGAGCAGCACCCTCAGATAAAGCATTTATAGCATATCCTGAAGTGATGACCATGTGTTAATTATGGTACATATTAAGAAATAAATCAAACATCACTTAACTGTATGACAGGTGAAAAACAGCTTGAATGCACTTTCAAGTAATTACCCCCATCTTTGAAGCTCCATGCACCGATACAGGACTACAGGAAACTGACATTAATGTCTTGTGGCAACCGTCTTGATAAAAGGCTGGAATGAGAAGCACATCCCTTGTTCATTGTTGCTTTTTTAAACTCTGTATAATTTGTTGGGTTTTTCTTGTAGATGGATCTTTTTTTTTAATTGGCACATTGGAGAAATGTTCTGCTAAGGCATTGATCCTGCTTCAAATATGTGCATGAGTGAAAGGGAACACAGTAAGGCTACTTGCTTACAAGAGACCCCTCTTTAAACAATATTAAAACCCACACATGGTTAAAATGTGGGGAAAGCATTTGTAGCCTATATTACATACACTGACTGAACATATCAAGTTATGATTGACTTTTGATTAGGTTTCAGATTTGCTTATAACTTTATTATATAATCAACAAGCACTTTCAAGCCTTTGCAACGAGACGCAACTGCAACTGCTCGCAACGAGCTGGCCTGGACGCTCTAAAACTGGACCTGGCGATTTGAGAGGTTGAATCTGCTGTGACTCCTTGCAACGGCTTGCAACACGCTGCAACGAGCAGTTCACACTGCTGCGATTTCTCCTCCGCAACGTTCTAAAACTGTCTCATTGCCAGTCGTTGCAAGGCGAATCTTTGGTCTGAACATTTAAAGGAATATTCTACCATTTTGGGTTATTGGCATTTTTGTTTCGGGAGCGTGTCTATGTTCCAACAGCCCTATGTTCCCACATTTCTGAATTATCTAACAATAAAATAGAGAACAGTATGGCTGTTGGTGTGTGTGTGTGTGTGTGTGTGTGTGTGTGTGTGTGTGTGTGTTTGTCTGTGTCTGTGTAACTCCTATTCTAACCTCTCCATTTCCCCTGTCCCATAACCCTAACCACCCAGCTGTGATGCCTGAACCTGAATCGCCAATTATATATTATAACTATTAGATATAATTGAGGTTAATCCACATGGCCTCAATCTCAATGCAGTGGGTAGAAAGGCAGGGGTGCACATTGTGTATTCTATCAACATGCTGGTTGTGCCATTAAATATAGAGAATACAAATATTAGATAGTGTTGCGGCCAACCATCCCAGGCTCGTTATCGGCCAGTAACCATTAAATAAACCACACCAAAACAATGAATCAACTCTTAAACAATAATGTAATTTATTAAAACAATTCCAAAACTCACATCAACCAGAGGGCTGTAATAGAAAAGGAAAACGGGAGGAAGCCTGGGACAGCCACAGTTGGACTGCGTTATTGCCCAGGTCTTCCTCCCACTAAACTATATCCCGAGAGAGAGAGAGAGAGAGGCTGTGTTCGGAATCCCATACTAACGTCCTACTCATACTCATGTTGACTTCAATTTGAGTATGTGACGGTTGGGTATGCGAGTTTGGGTATGTGAGAAATTCCCGGATGAGTACTAACTTCCGGGAAGATTTTGGGTATGAATCGATTGTATACTTTTCCTACTCAACCGCCCCACAATGCACTGGGTCAATTCTACCCGCCCAGGAAAATGAAATATTTTCGAGCAAGTTGCTAGGCAACAACATTGTTTGGGGTCCGCGATCTGACAACTGTACGTGCAGTCATTCATAAACTCTTACAATAGATACGAGATGTAGATAAATACCTAACAACATTAGAGTTACTAAGTGAAATGAGTGATGTGAGTCTGATAGTGGAGAGAGATGAGAACAGATCGCTGTTCCACACACCGCGGCTCGTCCAGCTCAACTCACAGACAGCTGAGTGCTGATGAGCCGGACAGAGAGCGTCGGAGGGATCCTCCGCCTTAATAATTATAAAACAAGAGGTCTAAAACACAGATGATGAACACAGGACTGTAAACATCTAGTTCAATATCTAACCTGTAGAGGGCGGTCATACGCTGCAGCGTCTTGACCACCTGAATCTTATAAGAAGAAGAAGAAATTCTTCATTGCTTGAGTATACTTCAACTGAAAACGTTTCGACGCAGCTCGCATACACAATCGATCTTTGAGTAGAGAGTATGCAGTATATAGATGGTGACTATGTAGGATGTAGGAAGCTAGTATGGCGTTCCGAACACAGCCAGAGAGTTGAGGAGGCAAGATGAGGAAGGAGCAGAAAGGTGGGAGCATGTAACAGATAGAAGTTGCATCATTTTAGCTATGGCGACATCTAAAGTTCTAGGGCTCTACTGGGTAGTCGTCCTATCTCCACGAGTAATTCATCACAAGATGTAGAAGCCCAACGAGCCCAACTAGAAACGTTGTGTGGATGTAACTGCTGAGCTGAGAAACACTCACATCACCAGATACAAGTCCTTTGGGTTGGTCTTCATTGTATAATATCTCACCTATAATCATAAGTATGAGAGAGAAGTGTTTTCTCTTTACAATGTAATGTACTCTTTGCTGCTGAAGTGGAGACATATCTGAATTCACATCGCAATGTCCTTCGTGGCACTTGGAGCCAATGTACAGAGCACACGTGTCCCTTTCAGCCCATGTCTAATCCTCTCCTAATTCTACAACAGCAATCTTGTGTCTGAGCCGAGATGTGATCTTGGGGATGAAAATAGGGTTTTCTGCCGAGGCTGAGAGGAAATATTATTTGATAACCTTAGTGTGAATGCAATTTCCTGTAAAGGTGGGCAAGAATACATGAGGCAATATATAGAAAAAAAGGGAATGGGGGCATTAGTTCACTGTAGCATTTATGTTTCTCCACAACAAGCTGTGCCATAATTTAATCATTCCACTAGGGATGGGCCAGAGACAGCAATGCATCAGAAACTGGTCAAGCATCAACTTTCAATAACATTTTGATGAAAGGATATTTCAGTTGGATTTGGGTTTGGTGAAAAAAAAAACTTGCCCTCGTCTTATTTTTAATTATTAACTATTAACTGTTAGCCCACAATTTGTGTTTGAACATCTTTAACATACTGCTAAACAATGTCACTGTTGTATGCTAGAACTGTTGTGTGCTTGTTAAGGTTGTTCCGAGGAACTTTAAGTTTGTGTTAATTCTTGCACAAAAAGCTGACAAAAGCGGTAGTGTTTTTACTACGCCAGCTGTTGTTCCTGGGTGAGCGTACCCATGACAAAGCCATAAAGAAAAACTATGTTAAAATAAGTGACCTCGTTTGCTGTTACATGTAATTTATGATCATCAGAGGGAAAATTAGACTGTTTTAGGAATAATTAGAAGTTCCTTGTAGCACCTTTAATGTGTTAATAGTACTGACAACAACAACTGGGGTGTGTTGTTTTCACATAATTGGTGGATTGCTTCTACGGTACAGTCAAGATTAGAAAATTATGCCTTAACCTAAACAAAGCAATGGGTATTAATGTATGCTCTGTGGGTTGTCAGTCTGAAAAAGTGTGTTCTCACTGCCAGAAGAAGTACATACTGTACATTTCATTCAGAAGATGTAGGGGGAAACCAAAAGTAGTTTCAAGCATTGTATCATGTAATAATTCCCGGAATGAAGTGCGATCACAGATTACTGGCCAGAGTTCATACATATCTGTCAGAGGAATTTTCCTTGAAGCGTTTGCATTGATTATTTTGAGACAAATGCTGGATGATGCTTATTAAGAAAATTATAGAGGCTGTGATGAATATAGCTGCTGGCTGAGTGAGACGCTCAGTGCAAACACATACACTTTAATGCTCCCTTTATTTCTTAAGAATGGGCCGTTTAATTACTTATATGGTTATAACGTCATCAAGAAGACGCACTGTTGTAGATTCATTTTGGCTCTGGGCACATTGCCCTTTTTATGCAGGGCACTAACATTTGGCTAATCATTTCAATGTCTTATCTGTGCCTTAAGGGGCACAGTGACCCTGGAGTAGAAGGGTCGAGCAACATCAGTGCTCCGATGATGAAATAAGAATGACACTAGAATAAAAATATTAGTATTCAAAATGAGAAATTCAGAAGAGTTTGTTGAAAAGTATTTATAGGTGGAGTCAGCGAATCTGGAAAGCTTGTTGTCAAAATAATTTTTTGCCAAAATCTGTGAGTATCTTCTCATGATCCACTACCTATCCGTAGTGTGTGTGCGCTGAAAAAAATATTGTATTACTATACAGCCTAGGCTCTTTGAACTGGAATGTAAACAAAGGGTATCTGAACAAAATGGGCCCTCCATATTTAGCAAGATATGCTTTTACAGAGCCTAGGCTTTGTATTAACACTTGGGAAAAAAAATTCAGCGGACACACACTCATGGAGATATTCACTGATTTTGACAAACATATTTTGACACAAGCTTTCTACAGAATTCCTCCAGGGTTAAGTTATTATTGATTATGTATAACACATTTGCCTTCAGATATTGACTGATTAAATCATATTTTAAACTATCAATTCCAATGCTGGAGGGACCATTGTATACTGAAACTCTGACATAGAATTCCAACCCTAAAACATTCACGAGCACATGTATGATCCTTGAGAAGAGGTCTATAAAGACACCCTTTTATGTTGGCACAAACTAAGGTTCCCAGTTTCCCTATCAAAATGATACATCCTTCTAGATGGTCTGGGTATTTAACCACTCAAGCATTCAAGCACTGATTTAGGTGTTTTGAAGTTTCGAATGGAGATATTTAATCTCTCAAAATGTCAGTCCAAAACACATTTATCCTTTCTTGCAAGATATTAAACTATAAATTAAATTACCCCTGCTTTACAGCTTACAGACCTTCTCTTGATTTCGTCCAAAATCCTTTAGCCTTTTCTAGTGATTACCACTCTCTTCGTTGTCTTTACATTACTTTAGACACTAGACATTCTGAAATGGTCTTATTTGTCTGTTTTAAAACTTTACTGCAATGTTCAATCAAATCAAGATCAAGATGACAGCAATGTGTCGAATCTATGTTTGTGTATTTAATTTTATTATTATTTTATGATAAGTGTACAAAGGCCCAACATTAGTGTTCAGTGATGAGAAGGTGATTCTTGACTCCCTGGACCCAGAAACACCCAACACTATGCATACATACATTCTAAAGATTTTTTAGCACCATACAGCTGCTGAGTAGCCCTGCATGCAACACACACTTACCCATATGGCAGAATTAGACATGTTGTACACTTCATTAATTTGTTAGAAAGGAACTGGCACAAAAAAAGTATTGACACTATGTAATATAAGAGTGTTAAGGATGAAGTAAAATAGTGATAATTCCGATTTTCAAAGCCGGGGAGACAACTGACGTGGCAAACTACAGGCCTATAAGTATTCTCCCTATTATTTCTAAGGTAGCTGAGAGGGTTGTCACACAACAACTCACCAAACATCTTAATTTGTGCCATGCTCCCCTGCATGCAATGCAATTTGGATTCAGGGCAAATCACTCCACAGATACTGCTCTTTGCTACTTTGTGGAAGAATTGAAATCCAATTTAGATAAGGGTGGAGTAGTTGGAGCAATTTTCCTAGATTTGAAAAAAGCTTTTGACACTGTAAACCATAATGTTTTAGTTTCTAAATTGTCTTCACATAACATCTCTACTGACACAATTAAATGGTTTTCATCATATCTATCAGGTAGGAAGAATTGCACCAGAATTAATGATATACTGTCCACTGAAAATACATGCTCAATAGGGGTTCCCCAGGGTTCCATTTTGGGCCCTCTATTGTTCAGTATGTATATAAATGATCTTCCCTTAGTTTGTCCTGATGTAAACATTCAAATGTATGCTGATGACACAGTGATATACGCATATGCAAAAACAAAACAACACGCAGCATACAAACTCAATGCAGCATTGAGTAAGATAGCGGACTGGTTGGATAATTCTTGTTTGACACTTAATACGTCAAAAACAGTTTGCATGTATTTCACTATACGCAAAAAGACCACTCAAGAGCCAGACATATTTGTTAAGGGAGAAAGGCTCAAGGTAGTAGAGGATTTTAAATACTTAGGGGTCATTGTTGACTCCCATTTAAGTTTTAAAAAACATATTAAAAAGGTCAATGGTCGAGTTAAAATTAACCTCGTACATTTTAAGATAATAAGGAATCAGTTGACCACAGAGGCAGCGAAACTTTACTTCCACTCAATGATTTTAACTCACATCTCATATTGCTTGACCACCTGGTCTCAAGCAAATACAACTGCCCTGTCACTGATTCGCAAATCCTATAAAAAGGCTCTTAAAATTCTGGACAAAAAATCTAATTTATACCATCACTGTCCCATCATACAGAAGTATGGTTTATTTAGTCTGGACAATTTTATTTCTTTTTCAAACTGCTGTTTATTTTTTAAAATTGTAAATGATCTTGCTCCCCCCCCTCTTAAGAAATTTGTGAGTCTGAGTAGAGCAGAAAACAACAAAAGAGCATCATCTAGAGGGGACTCATTAAGTGTGTTTAGAAGGACCACTTTTGGTCAAAGTGCCTTTTCTGTAAAAACAACAGGGCTATGGAACAGTATTCCTGTAGGTATTAGGCAAAGCAACACACTCAGTAGTTTTAAATCAGGTCTCAAGAAATGGCTAAAAACAGGGCAGCGATGTGAACATTTTTAGTCATTTATCTCATGTTTGGTGTTTTATGTTTACTTTATTATACATCTTGTTTTGGTGTATTCTTTTAACTAGATATGCCTTCTTGGTCATGCAATATTGTGAGCCTATATTTGCACATTGGGCACCTTTTAATTGTATTATCAAATTCTTGTATTATTATTCATTTTAATCCTTTTTGTTTTTAGCTTAACACCAATTCCTGTCCAGGGACTACAGACGAAAATTAGCCATGTGGCTATAATCTGGCTCAATTGTATATTGTGCACTGTCCCTGCTAAATACACAATAAATAAAAAATATATAAAAAAATAAAATGTCCAATCAATATAGCAATGGTATTGTATTTTCCCTTTTGCTGCCCAATCCCTCAGCTTCTGAACAGTGAATGAACAGTGCAGAGAAATTAACTGGTTAATGTTAGATGTCAGTCACCTACTGGTGTCCCGTGTTCCCATTAGTTAATCCTTGCCAAGAAATCATTCACTGCTTTATCTGGTATACAGTGGTCCTCATTCATCTCTTAATTGTTTCTCGCTGTACTAATTGCATCCATTCATCATCACATTTATCCATCTATGTGTGCATGGTTGGTTGCTTAATATACCTTTAATTTATCAAATAAATTGCTTATATGGTTTGTATTTGAGAACTAATATCGTCACACATTAAAGAGGACCTATTATGCTACTTTTCTGGTCTTAATTTCTTGTTTTACACTGCTATAGAGCAACCTGACACGAATCACATCACAAAAAACTATGTAGATTTTCAGGAAGCTCTTTCTCTTATTTTGGCGATCCAGCACATCCTGTCAACACTTGAGTGTGTGTGCTTCGGCTCCCTCCGCCTGTGCTTCGGCCATACATCAGATCGGCAATACGTCATCTGGACTGAACTCTCGTGACCACGCCCCCTTTGGGGGGAAAACAATACGGCTTACTCCATAGACATAGACAGCGCGATCATTCAAAATAAGCCGTTATAGCTAAAATCTGCAATGTCCTGAGCTGTTGTGTGGTTTACATGGTAAAAAACAAACATCATGGTTTTATTCCTTTGCCATGCCCCCAAAAATTCCCCTAAATAAGGTCTGTATGACAGCAGGAAGCTCCCGGCTTCCCCCGTGCTCTGCATTTCAGTGGGAGTATGCTATCGTAATGAGCCGTTAGAACAGTTGGTACAGTCTAGTCAAGGCATAGCGCTATACTATTAACATAGTAAGCATTATTACAGACAACACAACTTAAAATAACAATTATTTCACGTGTAATCAGCTTACATAGAGACTCAGAGAGGTGAAGATATATATCAGGGCATGATATCTCTGGCCAATGGGTCGGATCATTGCGCCAGCTTGATGCTGAGAGACTAAAAAGACATGGTTTTAGGTTGACCAAATTAATCATTTATAAGTGTCTTTAACGTTATCCAGCCAGCAGAGTTGTTGTAAAGGATTTTGACATTGTGTCGGTCGGTCAAATTTTAACTTATTTACCTCTGATCGTTTTCTTTTTGTGCTGTTTTGGACCGCAATTTTGCATTATAGTCAATGGCACGTTCGGTTTGTTTTCCCCCCAAAGGGGGCGTGGCCTGATTGCCGACCTGATGTATCTCCGCTCCCCTCCCCCCCTCCTGCAAACCCCACTCCGTTGTGATTGGTTACCTTCCTTCCGGAACACTTTCAGTGGCGGGAAGCGCGAGCATGGACCTATAAGGGCGCGAGGCAGACGCGAGGCAGACGCGAACAGGGAAGTGACAGCATTACCATACATGGAAACATCCGCGTGGAGACGTCACAAAGTTTTATGCGACGTAACAAATTATGAAAGGGTAGACCGCTTTGAACACGTGACTTCTCGACTGGCTAGAATAGTGTTTAGTGCTCTGCACAGACACCCCAGACGGTCAGCAGGGAATATGTCGAAATGCATGTAAGTCATTATTTGATAATTTAGTATGGTTAAGCATGACTATGAATCATCATAACAACGTTTATAGGTCATAAAAGTCAAAAAGCATCATAGGTCCTCTTTAAGAATTTAGTAGCAACATCCAGAAGTGAGACTGAATTATTATTAGTTGGACAATGTTTTCCCTTTTTCATGGATGATGCCATGTGGTGAATTTAATGCAAGTCAGATTCTGTAAATCATTATAAATACTGCTCATTTCTGTTGTGCCCAACGTTGAGTGCAACCACTTACCTTTTATAACTAATTAAGTGTGTTCACGATGGATATGTTGGTGTCATTGTTGAGGCCTTCTACCTTATTTTCCCCACATACTGTATGTCAGGGCTATTCAATTAGTTTTGAATGTGGGCCGGTTGGTGGAAATGATCCAAAATGAGGGGCCAGAAAAAAATGCCTAAAATTGATGAGCATCACATCAATAGCTACATATATTGTAAAACACTACAACGAGGAGTGCATATATTGTCTTTATTTTATCAAATATAGTTTTTATCAAATAGAGTTCAACAGCTAGGATTAAAAAAAAATCCCTTCTTGATTAACATAGGCTGCCTGTTGTTTAAGTGTTTAACAATCTTATCAGTTCAGGAAAACACAATAGGTTAACTCTTCAACAGCTTATCAAAATACATAGTTATTGGTTTACTCAAGAGTGCAACAGTTTATCAAAATACATAGAAATAAATGTACTCTAAGTGCAACAGCTTATCAAAATACATGTAGGTTATTGGTCATTTTGGAACATGTATTTCCCAATTTAAAACATAAAAATAAAGCAGCATTGAAAATTCATAAAATAAATCTTGTTGGCCTACACTAGCATGCTGTTTTACAAATAACTCAATAGTTGAAATAATAAATACAATGTGTTTTCCCCTTAAAATGACTAAATGCATTTCAAAGACAGTAACAGTGTGGCACTTCTGTAAATTTTTCTGATTTCTGTCTGCCCCCCCTCTAAACCTTTTTTTAAAGAGCAGGATGTGATCTATTGTTTTAAGAAATGCAACCCCCGTAAAGGCCCAGGCCCCGATCACATTGGTGGCCGCCTATTAAACACCTGCGCAGACCAACTGGGTCCCATTTTTAATCAGATTTTTAACAGTTCTCTCAGTCAACAGATAGTACCTTCCCTCTGGAAACAGTCCACTATTGTACCCGTTGCTAAGTGTAATAATCCAAAAACACTTAGTGATTTCAGACCCATAGCCCTTACTTCCCTGGTCATGAAGCAGTTCGAGAAGCTTGTCAAATCAGAGCTCATTGCTAAAACCAACTGCCTTCTAGACCCTTTTCAATTTGCTTACAGGGAGGGAAGAGGCGTCCAGGATGCTACTGCTACTCTTTTAAATCTGCTTTTTAAACACCTTGAGGGCAGTAAGAAGCACGCCTAGCTACTTTTTGTCGATTTCTCCTCGGCTTTTAACACGATCCAGCCCCATGTTCTCGTTGACAAGCTAATTAACACCTTCAGCCTAGATCCATGTTTAGTAGGTTGGATACTGAATTTTTTAACTAATAGATCCCAAGGTGTTAAGGTGAACACAACAGTGTCTAGCCTTCTGTCTACCTCCACTGGTTCGCCACAGGGCTGTGTTCTCTCTGCTCTTTTATTTATTTTATACACTGATGACTGTCGCAGTAACCACGACAACCGTTTCATCATTAAATACGCGGATGATTCGGCCATAGTCAGCCTTCTCAACAACGACGAGACTGTGCATGGCCAGGTTACAGAGGACTTCCTGACCTGCTGCAACGATGCATTCCTTGAGCTCAACATCTCTAAAACAAAAGAGCTCTGTATAGATTTCAGACGTGGCCCCCATCCCACCGAGAACACTATCTTCTGTGGCCAGCCAGTAGAAATTGTGCCCTGTTATAAATATCTGGGCACTATCATTGACAATAACTTGAAATTCAATGCAAACACTGAAATGTTGTGCAAGAAAGGCCAGCAACGCCTCTATTGTCTAAGAAAACTAGCTCGATTCAATGTTGACAAAAGCCTGTTGAAATTGTTTTACAGCGCTTATATTCACTCTGTCATCTCCTTCTCCATAATATGCTGGTACGGTAACATCACTACCAAGGACAAAAATTCTCTTGGGAGAATTGTAAAAACTGCTGCGAAAATTACTGGTACCCAGTTTGAAGGCCTTGATCCTTTTTATTGCAAACAGTTGCTCAAAAAAATCAAGGTATATACGAAAAGATAGTGCCCACCCTCTTAACTGTGAATACAGAGTGCTGCCATCTGGCCTTCGCCTGCGTGTCCCTATGACCACCAACAATAGATACAAGTTCTCCTTTGCCCCTGCGTCGATTCGAGCAACTAATGCTGCCTACAGCAGGTAAATGCTGTACTGAACGGGTTTTCAATTTTATATATATATATATATATATATATATATATATATATATATATATATATATATATATATATATATATATATATATATATATATTTTATACATATTTTATTTGGTTTTATTTATTTTATGATTTTATGATTTTATGTTCTTTTTTATGTTTTTATTTTATGATTTTAATTTATTTTATTACTTTTTATTTTTGCTATGACGGTAAGACCTGTGTCTGCATGGGCACTTCGACTTTGTTATGTTGGTCTTCCTTTTTCCTTGATTCTTGCACTTTGCACTTTCGTGCCCAGGCCTAAACATAGGTTGTGATGTTTGTATTCGTCACTGTTTGTACTGTTTTGTGTTTTCGCCTCTTCTGCTGTGAACAAATTTGCCCTTTTGGGACACTAAATAAAAAATCTTGAAACTTTCTGAAACTTGGCTGGGCCATCACTCTCATGCATTCATCAAACTTTTCTCTGCGCTGTCTGAGCTGATAGATAGGTTGTGTTGCCACGGTGATGTGGAGTCTTAAACTGTTCTAGCTTTGCAGAGCACTTCTTTCTGTTCAGCTAAATGTCCACATAGATCCGCTGTGCGTTTGTTATCGCCACCAAATGTCGGTTTGCTTCTGCTCGTTTAACTCTCCCGCGTACATGCCGTAGTCGCGCGCCATGCAGTACAATCGCACGCACAAAGCCGCATACACAGAGCAGCTGATAGAGAAACGCTTGGAGACACATGTGCACATTTATTTACTGCAGATCGCGACCTTTTGCGCAGTTATGACCATGCACAAACACACATCGCGGGTGCTAGTACATTAATTGTGCAGCACAAAAAAAAAGCTATTGAATAGCCCTGCTGTATGTAATGCCCCGTGTGAGGCCTTACAGCAAGCCATTCATGTAACATGAAATATCAAAGATATAAAGGATGTAATTAAAAGCACAAATGTCCTTGTTTTGAATACAAATATTCTTCAGATTTCGAGGACAGAAAACAATAACGGATGAAGGAAATACAATGTTCACCTCTTGTCGACAGAAGCCTTCAACTGATCAGCAGGAGTGAAGGGCAGGCTACTCATCATGACACAAAGCTTCTTTGAAGAAATTGAAATACACGGTATTATCATAAAACCTTTTGCTGAGTCTGTCCCTTATCTTTCCTTGAAGAAACTAATTTTCTTACATACATCTCCAAAATGCTGCCATTTTGAAAGGTAAACCAACCCAATTGTCAGTTGAGAAATACCCCATACAAATTGAAATTAGAATGTTATGGGGCAACAGGATTAAAGTCCAATTAGGTTTCAATAAACAAAGAAGGTGCAGATGATTCTACAGTCAGTCAGTTGCATTTAAGTGAGTAAACAAATATGGTGAGCTCACTGAAGTGGGGTAGCCTGGCTCTGCCCGCCTACCTACTTCCGCTCAATTTTCATTTCACTTCAATAGTCAGTCTGGGGGTGGGGTGTGTTCATGGAATCTGCTCGTCCAAATTTTAGGCGGTCCAATCAGCGATCAGAGCGAGTGGCTGAGAACGATGACGTCGAAGTCGCGCTCCAGTTTCAGTTGAATGCTGCATTCCTCTGAACTCGGAAATTTCCAACTTGGTGGTTCCGAGTTCCGACCTGTCTGTGTTCCAGTGCATCTGCTCGGGGTGTATGGACGCCTACAACCTTTCTCATCCAAATAACTAAACGTTAGGCTCTAGCAAGTTACCGTTACTAGGTACCGGTAGATCCATAGACTACAATATAGTGAAGTCGGAAAATTTCCTATTTCCCTGTACAACTGAAACGCACTGCCAGAAGCTGGCTCATGACATTCGTCTGACCAAACATGATGTGATTGGTTGGCTAATCCAGAGTGGCACTGGGCAGATCCAATAGTTTTAAACTTCAACAGACACCCGCCTCCAAGTGAGTGAACGTTTGCCAATTACAGCACTTCCAGACCTTCTGTACAAATTAAATTAAGTACGATGGTCTGGTTGGACCAGGCTAGAAGTGGGGAGGGGGTATTGTCCAAATCCCCACCAGGTTTTAGGACAGTGGAAAGTGCAACCGGCTTCAGAAAACAAATTTTTTTCTGCATCTATTTTTTCTTCATCTTAAAGAGCACTCTAACGTTCCTCTGACGCACTACATATAAAACTGACTGAGCACTTAATTATAATCTAATTAAATCATCTAAGAATTCTGAATTTTAACCTTGTCCATCCCAAGGTGTAACTTTGTTATCCATAATGTTGTCCATAAAGACCACTCTATTGTTTAAAATTCAAACCAGCATTGACACTTGTTTTGCCACCTGCATGCAGCGGAAATAACCTGTGAACACAACAGTAAAGTTTTATTAACACAAAAAATTGAAATGATGAACTTGTTGGCAAACAGTTACCTACAGTAATTATGCATCCAGCTAGTTATTTTATTTCATCTGTACTTATACAGATAATATCATTGAGACACAGGGTTTCATTCACAAGATAGACCTTTTAACTATGACAGCTAATAAGCAAACATAATCTTTCAGTTTAGTTTTTGGTCTCCACATATAAATAAAGACAAGTGCTGACTCTTTAAGTGCTAAATCCAGTAAATTCACATGCTGGTTCCCAACTGTGTCTTTCTGCCATTTTGATATATTGCTGTATCGATTTTTTATCACAGCCATAATGTATGCTGTATATCCTCTCTAAGGTTATCTGTTCTGTCAGAATGAGGAAGGAAACAGGGCTGAAAATGCATCCTGTGTCATTACCATTCATGTTACACTCCTGAATGTCCTATAAAGCAGTGTCCAGTGCACTGAAAGCAGGTTCACATCCCCACATATATTTTCACAACTTTCAACAACAATTCCACCATTATTGCTGTTGAGGTCTCCCTGGTGCAAAGCTCAGTAAGTGATTTGAGTGTGAGAAAAGCGCTATAGAAATTGAATATATTATTATTATAATGACAGATCTAAGCTTAAAAGTTTGAAACTGCGTACAAGAATTAATTGATATTACCCTGCTTAAAAGTTTATTATCGTTTGTGCCAAACACATCATTACCAGGCAACAAGCTTTCCTCCAGACAGTAAATGGTTAATTAATATTTATTTGTTCAGTGATTTATTTTCTATGTATTGCTAGGCAACATATTTCAGATCAGGATATAACAACTGGATCAATAGAGCCCTGACAAAGTTGCAATTTTTAGTGAGGAAATTCTGTTCCTTGAGGTCTGAAAACATGTCAGAAATGAAGGATCCATCTCTTATTCATAATAAATACATGGTGAGGATCAAATTGAGCCACATCATCAAGGGTGACAGAATTATTTGGTGTTTTAAAAAAAGGAAGATAAGCTTTAACACCTTTGCATAGATATTTGCAGAAATTCCCCAGTTGTTTTTCTCTTAAAGTATTGTAGGAGCGTTTCAAATATTCTCTCATATATGGGTCACTTGATAGTATGATAAATGAGGAAGCGGTGTACCAAGGGACATTAGAATATTGAATCTTGGGAGGCAGTGGGAGTCCGAAAGCAATGTTCGCCTTGGGCTTAGCCCAACTTGTCTCCCCAAGGAAATCTGTGACTAATATAGTCTCCCAGTTTGAAAATAATTATTATCTCAAGGTTCGCTCATACAGGACATGTGCAGTGCTGTACTTGCTGGAGGCTACACAATACGTAATTGGAAGGTTCCAATATTTTTTTGGTGACCCTGATGTCTTCAGATCTTTTTTGAAAATACTGTATATCGTATGACACTTGGTTTATCAAATCTTCATGTGTCTCTCTTTCCATTTGTCCATTATCCCTCCATCACTATCATTTTCACTGTTTGTTTGTTCATTCTCTCAATACAATGCTCCGTTAAAGTAATGCTCAGCAGCAACACTGTATCACTCTCTCTCTTTGCCTATGCCATATTTGTGTGTATGTGCATTTGCACAAACTGTGGAAAAGCCAAGCTGGTTCAGTACCTTTTCAAATGGCCAAGGCTGAAGGAGAGTCCCTTGAGGACCACTGCATTTGCCCGCTCTCTTCTGATTAGGACCTGACTGCAGTTACCAAGGAATGGGCTCTAATTTTAGACTGGCTGGTGAAAGTTGTAAGTTTAGAGAGAGGTAGAACATGTGATGGTGTTTATCATTTTGAGGATTGCCACCTAGACTTGTTTCAAACAATGGCATAGTAATATTTCAATTCAGTTCATTATTAGAACAGCTCATCTTATTCACATTATTACAACTGCTGAAAGTGGTAGGGGTAGTGATGAATTGGTTATTTATTATTTATCAGTTATTTATTGATAAAATTAAATGTAGTTAATGATCAGTAAAATGGATTTAACTGCAAGCTGCAATTTAGTATCAAAGATGAAATTAAGCCAAAGCATAAAGTTTTATCACTCTGACAAGCTTTGAATAGCTAATAGAGATTGTGCTTTACAGATTAATTTGAAGAAAGCCATTATATCAAGGACACTTGGGCACTTGATCAGAGAAATAAAAGGGAGATGCAACCAGTTTATTAGACTTTGGTCTCTGGAGATTGAAAAGTATAAAGCATGCAGTGAAACTTTAAATATACCTTTAAACATATCGATCTGAAGGACTTCTTCTGACTTTCAAACTTGTTCTATGTAGTGTTTTTGAGGTGAGTATTTCCATTCAATCTTGTCCAAGTTTAAACCTTTACTCAACTACATTTCAGAGGAAAACTCTGTACTTTTTACTGCATTACATTTACCTGAAAACTAGTTACTGGTTACTTTTCAAATTGAGATCTTACATAAAAACATGCTTACACAATGCACAGCACTGGATTACACTTGGAGTTTTCAAAACCTCTTATTCCCCCTTACTCAAAAGCAGTGTGTTGTTGAGGCCCGTGGTCACACACACAGTTTTATCTCAACATTTGTGATCCTTTAAGTACATGGTTCAGGCATTTCATCATCATTTTCATGCTATAGCTACATGATGCAAGTGTCTTAAGAAAATGTCGTTAATGGAGGCTTGGAAATGCACTCCGCTCTGAATAGCAATTACCATGGTTTTACTAATATCTATAACAATAGTTGACTCGTACAGCCAGAACACACTACACCTAGTAATAGGGTCTGGCAGAAACGCACATCCTTTCTGCTACAGGAGGGGAAACACAGTCTGGCTTGTTTGCAGTTCTTTAAAGTAAACAAAATCATCAAAGGCAGTGAAATGGCTTCAAATCCCAACCAAAAAATGTATGTTGCCTATGGGCTAAGTTCAAGGGGTGTATGCTATACACATAATGTATACAGATTACAATTAATCATCATATTTTATCAAAATTCAAATTTACTAGACTTTGTTTCCATGGTGTAGTGTCCATATTATTTATCACAGTGCCATTTCTAGATATTTTCATCCTCAGTCTAAAACAATCTAGTCTCTTTAAAGGTTCAATGTAACATTTACGAAACAATTGACTTTATAAATTGCATATGGGTGAATCGGCAGCAATGTAACCTGAAAAATAACTTTCCCCGACTTTCTCTGTTGCATGTGACATCAAGTACATTTATTCATATGAGATCAAAAGGGTCGACTTTTAAAGGGAAAATCCAAATGTGACATTACTGAGCGAACCAGAGCGTGTTCCGCATATAAACCAGAAGAAGATCAACTGGCAAGCCGCAACAGCCGGAGTAGTTGTGTGACAAACACAACGTTAGTCTAACTAAAATAAACTAAACTGTGCAAAACATAACTCATCCATCATAACTGCTCAATCACACTGTATTATGTCTCTGTTTTGTCACATTCTTCCTTGAGCAGATCGACAGCAGTATTTCACCGTGCTGTGGCTTGCTACTCCTGAGCTGTGGTAGCGTTAATCGGGTGATTGCTCGCTGTTTGGCTGCTGCCATAGCTGCTAGCAGACGCCAGTACTGTAGCTCACTTTACAGCCACTGGAGCCGCCATTGGGAAGGAATTTCTATGTTCTGTATATTGCACCTTTAATACCAGCCTTAAAACAATCTTGCTTTAAATCTTACTGATTTTCAGAAAGGTGGAGAAAAGGAGAGTGTTGTTTTTTTCTCATACTTTGGGAGTCTCTAGACACACCTGGGACCCATATCAATGTTGAAAAACATGAAAAAGTTCATTTTGCATTATAGGTGACCTATGAGAGAATTGAACCAATAATGAAAATGTATTGAACCAATAATATAATGTTATATTACAATTGTTTCCACTGTTTCCATTTCAAATACACAAATAGATGTGTTTAACAAAAAAAGTTTAGGTACAAAAAAGTAACTAAACATAGAGGTAAGAACTTGAAAAAGCACAAAACTAAGGACACTTCTTTTCATGATAGGCCATTGCATATTTATTTCTGAAATTGGCTGAGCTGCCAATTTTATTAACTGTCAAATTAAATATACAGGCAGCATAACTGGGAGGTGGCACTTTGCATCTAAACCAGTTATTGATCCTCTGAGCAAGCTGCTGCAAATTGATGACCGTGATAAGGTGGATGGCTGTAGTACGGTGAAAACCTTGGTGGGGGTAATGCAGCATAAGTGCACTGGAGCAATGCTTTCTCTTGTATTCTCAAGTTAACAGTTGATTGAACCAGACATCAGAAGCAGTACATTGAATTAACATGTCCTCATGTGGCTTCAAAGAGGCCTGAATGTAAATTAGTAACTGAAATATAAGTTGAATCGATCTCAAACTTTATCATAAAAAAAATAAATGCAGTGAATTAATCTTAAGCTTTCCTGGGGAGTCTATATTCCTCATTAAAGTAGTATATGTATAACTTTCTCCACTTTGAACATGTAAATGTAACTTTATTTATTACAAACAAAATCCATCTATCATGTGGAAATTGATTTATCTTTCAGGATGTACAGTATGTGTAGGTTGGAGTCTAAAGGGAAATGTAAAGCTTTAGTATTATTATCATCAGTATTAGTTTGAAATGACAAAACAAGTGAAATCATAACCACTCCAGGGGCAGATTCAAAAAGCCATACATGACCAGTTATGCTGACTTTATGCAAATCTAATGTGGTTAAACCAGTCAAAACTCGACAGCAGTTTCTGCTTGACAGTTTCATACATACGCTTGAAATTCCTTGAACTTAAAAACAGAAATTAAAAATGTAAGAATTCATAATACCTTGACGCAACCTATGAAGCCTGAGATTCTGCAAATTTTCTGTGTGAAAAGGAAAAATGGATACCAATTTACCAAACCGAAATGCCAAACATTCATACTGGTTGCTGCATTTCAAATGTGAGGATTTGATGTGGTCCCACGTTTCATACCAATTTGAATTAAATTGATTTAAGACTTTTGACTTGACTAGCCATTAAAATAGTTCCCCTTTGGGTTTGAAAAAAAAATAATAATAGAAAGGATCAACTGGTAAGATAAATAATTGTTAGCTGTAGCCCTTTGTAAATATGCTGTTGAACTGAAAATGAATGTGCACTCTGCATTTCCCAGTCCAATCTACAGTGTTGTGACGTATAAACAAACTCTGGTTTGGATTTAAATTAGTTATACAGTACATGTCTATTTGTACTATAAGCAACAACATTAAAATCATTTTCAAATATTCATTTTTTCATGGATAAATATTACTTAAGCAAATACCCATTAATTCCAGCTTGATTCATTTTCTGTATATCCCTGATCCATTTGTATCATTAACTGTTCCTTTGACTAAATTATCTTGCAAATGTACATATTGTACAGTATACAGCCTTAGATACCTCCTTCATATAGATGACCCTAATATAAAAGAACCCTCTGTTATTCCCTCTGCAATATGTTCCATAGCACACTGTATTATGTCCATAAGTGCTATTATTTCCAACAATTCCCCACATGCTGAAATTGCCTGAGCACATTTTACGCATGCCCCTGCACTCACAAACAGCTGGAAAGATCCTATCAAGTATTCTTATATATTTGCATAATTGTTAATATACCTCACAGCGTTACATTAAAATTTCAAACCACAAAGAGTGAGCAGAGCGGAGCACTATGCTCGCACTAGACAAATACAGGCAGCGGGAAAATGGAAACCATTTGCATAGAAAGCAGGTGACATCCAGGAAGGCTGCAAGGCATTGTTGATCCACAAAGCATTATTTCTCTATATGAACCCAAGTCACGTTCCCCCAGTTAGTTAAGCTTTGCACGTATAACAGGCAGGTATTTGAGCTAACAGGCTATTTTAACACAGGAGTCAAGCACTAATTAGCTCCTATACATCAGCATGAACGGGTTGTTGAGGGGTGAATTGTCCGTAGTAACACCCCAAGGTTTCTGTCAGAACATGCAGTAGGTCAAAGCAGACATGTGCTCTGTTTTGCCTCTAAATGTCCTGCTGCTGTGCAGCAAGATTACATGTCAACATCAAACCACATTTGTGCAATGTCCCCGGTAATAGCCCTTTCCCCCAAGTAGTTGGCAGCAAGGCAACAGCAGATAACATATATTTTTGTGTGCAGCAAAGCATCTATTGTTATTATAACTTGCATATGCAGCCCTGCAGTTCCTCAATATGCAATAATATTGGACATTAATTATCAAGCTTGATACTTCTGTGAATACACAAATGTAGATAGAAGCTTATGCATAACGTGGAATTCAGTTAATTTGGAGTCCAGTTCAGTGGATGCTCATTGGTTTTGGATGCAGCAGGGAGCCCAAATTTAGAAAAAAAAGCACTAAAAACCCATTGCACATAACATGCCCAGCACCCAAGTAAACAGACATTTCCCACCGGAGTTGGTAGAGATCAACACCAGAGCAAATACAAAGTGAATATCGGACTTATGTATAGTACACTCATCAGGTGGCCAGAAATATGATTTCTTGACCTCATGAGCTCAGTGTAACTACTTCACAACTTGTCGCCTCTCAAATGGCCGAACAATAGATAACTGCAGGTTTAAAGAAGAGTGAACAGTTATTCAGCAGCACTTGCTCAGCAAGTCCTGTCTGTTTGGCACTGTCCGGCCTTTCTGGCCCTTTCAGTCTGCATCTCTTATTCTGTACATCTCCTTGTGGTTCAAACATCGAAGTGAACAGCACTAACAAAAAAAGGTATTCTAGGGCCCAGCTGAAAAACATAATATTTTCCATTCTCTATATCAATCACTATAGTTTTTAAAGATTTTTTCCTGGGTCAAGCAATGTGGACATTTTGTGTGATTTGTGCAACGTATTCAAGCCCAGTCTAAGTAATTCTGGTTTCCACCAGTGACTCTGACTAATTATTAAAAGTTAAAATGTAACAACACGGATTAAACCTCCTGCTAAATACATAACCTCAATATTTTAGGTGTATCATCATGCTAGCTCTGAATCTGAACCTCTTATGTAGGGCTGGGAAGCAGTTTGTCTTTTGAAATACCAGCACAGTTTGTTATTATAGTCATTGTATTATTTATACAAATGAATGTTGTTGCATCACATTATGTTGCAATGTACGGTATATCATATTGAGTTGATATGAACAAAACTCTCTATGATTTATTTCTAAGTCTGTGAAGAGAAAAATAAAACATGATTTCCCAACTTTAATGGAAAATATTTCTCATATAAACCTTATGGTAACACTTTATAATAACTATCCGTTGTAACTTGTTAATAGATCATTAGTAAACTCTTAATTAATGATTATTAATGATTTGTTAAGTGTTTGTTAGCAGTTTGTTAAGGATTTATAACAATGGTAGATAGTTAATAGCTTAATAATTGAATCAGTTCATCTGGGAGGTAATCCGAGATACCGACGAGGCTGAAATAGGCTATAGACTATACACAGTGCATGGGCAACTGAGGGCAGCCCCATTTTCAAATATTTTTAAATAAACTCAATACACACTGTGCATGCCATGGACTTGAACGTGACGTGATCAGTTAATCTCGGATTACCTCCCAGATGAACTGATTCAATTATTAAGCTATTAACTATCTACCATTGTTATAAATCCTTAACAAACTGCTAACAAACACTTAACAAATCATTAATAATCATTAATTAAGAGTTTACTAATGATCTATTAACGAGTTACAACGGATAGTTATTATAAAGTGTTACCAACCTTATGACTAATGCTGTGCACATCATTTTGTATTTATTCTAAATTACCTCTATGTAACTATCAGTATATTTGCAGTGATGAATAACAGATGGTAATAATGAGAGGCCACATGCCTTAGCAATGACACAGTAAGTCATTTGGAGTATCACAGTAAACACATTTGTACTCTGAACAGTTATCATGTTTATACTGAAAAAAATGTAAATTGATATGATTGAATTGCAAAAAAAATATGTGTGGCCTTATGGGACTTTGGAGGGCCTTGAAGCACATGTTGCTGTCGTCTTGAGGAAAAAGTTATGCACAAACTGAACAACATAATGAGGTTGAAACTGAGCAACAGAATGGGGAAGAAAGGGGGTTTAAGTGACTTTGAACATGGCAATGTTGAGGGTGCCAGGAGGGCTGGTATTAACAGGATGTTAAATTACGTGTTCGTTTATTCGGAAATATGGAAGGCAAAAATAAAGGATGACTGGAGAGAATTTTCCAAATTCTTAGAGGATGTTTAATGAAGTGATATCACAGAACAGGTTATGCAGCCTTCAGGGACAGGAAAAAGTCAAAAAGTGAAACCCCTTCTCGACAGCAAGAGGTTTTATTATCTCTAAACAAAGTGGCAATTTATTGTTGCCATGTGTGTTTGGAAACATCCCCTTCTCTCTCCCGATGTCCTGCTGACCCACAATGACTAGGTTAAGGTCCCCAGTATTGCTTGGCCCGAAAAGGCCTTTGCGTTATCAGGCCTCAGGAATGTTGCTATCTATGGGAGAATCAGGTTAGGTTTTATAGCTGTTTCACCTCCTCGTTTCCACAGCACCAAGAAATGTTGAGTGAGAACATTTATAATGTTCAAATGTGAAGAATATACAAATTGTTTAAATGATTATACAATGGTTAAATACAAATTAATGAGGGGGGTATATGCATCATTAAAATTAGAACTAAAAATCCTTACAGTATGAGTATTTCAGAAACTGTTGATCTACTGGGATTTTCATTCTAAACCATCTCTAGGGTTTAAAGAGAATGGCCCGAAAAAGAAAAAATATCCAGTGAGCGGCATTTGTGTGGACGTAAAATGCCTTGTTGAAGTCAGAGGAGGATGGGCATACTGGTTTGAAATGATAGAAAGGCAACAGTAACTCAAATAACCACTCGTTACAACCAGGGTATGCAGAATACCATCTCTGAACGCAAAACACGACTAACCTTGAAGCAGATGGGCTACAGCAACAGAAGACCCCACCGGGTGCCACTTCTGTCAGCTTAAAGCAGGAAAATGAGGCTACAATTCTCACAGGATCACCATTATTGGACAATAGAAGATGAAGAAGAAGAAGATGAAAAATCATGCCTGGTCTGATGAGTCTCGATTTCAGTTGCGACATTCAGATGGCAGGTTCAGAATTTGGTGTTAACAACATGAAAGTATGGATCCATCCTGCCGTGCACCATCAACAATGCCATGTTCAAAGCCACTTAAAACCCCCTTTCTTCCCCATTCTGTTGCTCGGTTTTAACGTCATTAAGTTGTCCTGCCCAGGTCTACATGCCTTAATGCATTGAGTTTCTGCCATGTAATTGGCTGATTAGTTATATGTGTTAAGAAGACATTAAACTGCTGTACCTAATAAAGTGGCTCCCTTTTATATATTTTTCAATAAAATATCAAAATGGAGCCAAGGTTAACCTAAGATACACAAGAACCACTGCAATGCAAAATAAAGTTGTTATGGATTATTGAGTTGATAGTTTTTCATTCTGGGCTCCGATCTTTAGGTAACCGCATTTGACAGAACACCGTACAAAGCTTTTATTTCCTTGGCCACATGGGAGTTTGTTGTAAGGTTGTTTCAAGATGAGCACTCCTCTCTGCTGTCTCTGTAATGTCAAAGCTCAGTGCAATATCATGTTAATTATAGAGAGCAAGGTTAAAGTATATTGGAAAAAGCTTGGTGTGCATCCTTTATCCAGCTGTATATGTTGTGTTTAAACTAGGACATTCACACGTAAAAAAGGTAACCGTATTTATTAGACAATAAGACAATCTGTTGGCACACAGTAACACAGTAAAATCAAAATATCTCAGATTCTGCAGTGTTTAGGAAAGAACCGAGACCTAATTCATGACTTGTCTGTCAGGAAAATGTTGCAGAGGATTGCATAACCCTAACCAGGCAGTTGAGAAAAGATTTGATTTAGATGTATTCATAAAAGCCTTGAAACAGACAACTTTCACTGACTTGTTTATTCCCGAATGAATAAAAAAGGCAACATTTATGTAACAGTGGCTTAGACTCATATGTATGTTTTGGGTTGGTCAAGGTCTGAGTAACAGGGTGTCATTTAAACAAAAAAGGCTTGGTGGTATAAAAGAATAGAAAAAACGATGAAAAGAAAAAGAGGCTTCCCGTCTTACACCGCAAGTTTCTGATTATCATTCAAATCCAGATGCATTACATGTGTTTTGTTCTAGGTCAGAACACATCCAACAATAGGGGAGAGTGGCCTAAGTTGTGCAACTTTTTACTCAAAGTGACTTTAAAGTGAGGCCTTGACAGTAAAGTCTCCAACTCAAATATATACATATATTTCAGGGTGTTGTGCATCCCTGGCAATAAAAACTTTGGATCTGGAATAAACTGTTGAAGAAATATAGCTTTCGAAATAAAGTTGTCTTGTGGCACAACTTGCCCCCGGTGTGGTGTAAGTTCTGCCATTGGAGAAAATACCATAGGGTAAATTGTGCCATTGATATATATCTCATAAACTGTAATGCAAGACAAATTCATTAGACAATCACTTATTTAAGGTTTATTTAAAGTAAATAAAGTAAATATTTGAAGATTGAAGGTCTATTTTCTTAAACAAGGCTTAGCAGATCTAGGTGGTTTTGCCTGCAAAGCTAACAATGACAAAGTCACCATCATCATCTTTCTGGCCATCTGAACTCTTGTCAGTGGTGTCGTTAAGTGGAATGGAGATGTCAGTCTCTTCTGAGCTACTGTAGACAATCACTTTCTTTTGGTGACCAGTGTATACAGCCATGCCAATGGCACAACTCTCAGAAATGTACTTTGCACTAGCTGCTCCGCCCTTGTAGAACCAACTGCCACCTGGCATATGCGATTCCCTTTTCATTTCTGCCTTTAAATCATGGCTCAAAACCCATCTGTACACCCTGGTTTTTCCTCCCCATTAACTATCTTACCTCTGTACTACTATCTTTGTTCATATGTGGATGTCTGGGCTTTATGTCTTTTATTTTGGTTTTTGTTATTTTACCTTAATTTTCTACATACTAAATTCTCTATGTAAAGCACTTTGGACAGTGCAAACTGTTATAAATGTGCCTTTATAAATACATTTTACTTACTTACTTACTTATAACTCACCTAGGCCCTCTGGCACAAATCACCCCATCCCCAGAATTTTGGATAATAGGCATGATGCAGCAGTTTAGGGCTGACATTGTGCTAACTATATAGACACAAAGTGTAGCTTACTGAATCACTAAAACATGTGTCAAATGTGTTCAAACATGTCTATAATTGTTCAGACACAGTAATCAAAAAACCTTGATGGAAATTTTACTTTGAAAGGCAAAAAACTGTTTTTTTAGCTTAAAGGTGCTTCAATCTTATTCCATGTTTCTCCCTTCTTTACAGGATGAGTTTAATGGAGGGCTCTTCTTAAATATGTGGTCACATTTCCAATTTCTTCTATGGTTTTCTAGAAACAAGGGGTGGCACAATATGCCCACCTGCACAACTTAGGCCACTCTCCCCTACCTCAATTCATGTTTATTATAAAAAACATTTGTTTAGAAAATGCACTATACATTGCTCTTTTAACACAGCTAAGATTATTGTCAAAATATTGTTATATTGTTTTCATGACCAAAAGTGCGTTTGTGAAGTGTGTTATTTATGCAACACACTTCCCCGCAAGTCATTTTGAATTTCAGAAGAAACACAGGAATGGCATGCTAGTTTTATATAAGTCCCATTGTAGTACAGAAAATCAGCATTGCATTATCCCTTCAGCGTTATTAACATCCTGCAGCAAACATGAAACCTAATTAATTATTAAATCTTTATCTACAGTATTTAGCAAAATGCTGTCAGTCAAACAGAGGCATTATACATTATGCAGATTGGACATTGCCTCTCAATGGGGGACTAATGTGGCATACTGAAGTCAGCCACAGTGATATCTAGGTTGACATTTTCATTTACTGGATAGGAAGTTGTAGGTCTATCGCTCTGTTCTACTTTCTTCCTGATTGTGTTCTCACTTTCAATCTTAAAAATGGTGAATTAAATGAAATGGTTCTTTCAACAGTAGTTTTAAAGCAGAGAACAGGGTGAAGAATTCATGACAGGGATTGATCTGCCATTGAAGACACCAACACATAATAGTTAACAAATTGTAAATTCCGAGGTCATTCTGAAAAGGTTAATATAATTTAGAATTTGGTGGAAAGTGCTATTAAAATTAATATCGTTATTCATATTCAAAAAGCTGAGGTAAATTACTGGAGGGATCATTGGCCTTGGGTGCAGAAGGTACTGATGTAAAGGAAGCGAGGCAACGTCCCAGTCATTAACATGAATAGAGCCAAGCAACTATCCTCACTATCCTCTCCAGAGACGTAGGGAAATATAATTATACCTTTTTCCAGATGTAGGGGCCCAGGAGCACAGTGGTGAATGAGGAAATTACAATTGCACAGTTAAAATAAAATGACAATAATCTGACACCATATGAGTTAGTGAAAAAGACCAGTGGTGCAGTCAATTTAAAAGAGAATTTACACCGGGACAAAATATGCTAATACAAAGTGAAGTGTATGGACTTTATCCCAAACAGTATTTAACCCATTGATGACGGCTGCTGTGCGATGCCACATTGTATCTCCTGCCTGATGCTGTGTCATGCAGCATTGTTACTTTATCTAATTTTCATGGCGTGTGCAACATAGAATGCACCGTCATTGGTTCAAATACACATGAGGTGGGTTTTGTTGATATTTTAAGACCACGTGACCACCCAAAAAATGTGTGGTTTGCCGAAAATCACGCCAATCAAAAAATTAATAAATAAATAATAATCAAAAAAATACGCCAGCTGTGTCGGCGATAGTGTGTTACAGAACAGTTAGTGGCATTCGGAGCGCAGCATCAAGGTCTACTATAGGTATACTGACGAAAATCACACAACACATTGCATCTATTTATTAACAATATTTATGAATTTAGGCTATATTTTGCTGCTCCAACTCAAATTCAGCCCAGCCAGGCGATAGTTAAGTTTCAGTTTCGTTTTCATTTCCGTGGTATACAGCCGTTTGGACCAGCTGATCGGCTCCCGACAGCAGGAGTCAGTCTGCGTTCCAGTTGTACTGGGAAGTCGGATTTATGGTGCCATTGATAACTGAACTAAATAATAAAATAAAGCTATCTTCTCCTTCCTATATCTGTCTATCTTTATCCCTCCACTGCACACTCAGTCACTACTATCCATGCTAAAAGGAAGCAGGATTATAACCTCATTTAGCACATTATTTTTAAATATTTTATATTATTTATTCTTTTTTTTCTCCCCCATCTAATTTTGACGATTTTTAGAAAAATGTGTTGGTTTGTAAGCGCTAAGGGAGCATGTTTAAATAAAACCTGTCAACCTTAACTTTTAAATGTATTTTATGTCATGTTTCTATGTGCTACGCAGGCTGAGATATTAAGGTTTTGGTAGACTTGATAATTCATACTATTTTTTCAGAAAACCCTCAGGCATTAAGGACATGCTTCCTAGATTGCCATAGTCATCAATGGGTTAATTAAAAACCAAATAATTTATTTTACACCTTTAAAAAGATATCTGAAAAGTCCACAAGGGCGCGATAATGAGCCAATCAGAGCATGACCAAAGTAGTAAACAAACATGGCGTCCGTGGAGGAATTTGTATTTCATAGAATTCTTGCAGGAAGAGTTTTTTTCTTGTTGTTTCACGCTATATCCCCTAGCTCTAACATGCAGACAGCAGCTCAATCTTGCATTCAGCGTTCCGATAACATTAGCAACTTTAGCATCAGCATTTGCCACTTAGCCACAACCTATAGATATCACGTTAACAGCTGAATAATGTTAGCCTGGCTCCGCCCGCCCGCCTACTTCCGGACAAATTTTATTTTCCCTTCAGTAGT
This sequence comes from Hyperoplus immaculatus, assembly GCA_949357725.1. Taxonomy (NCBI): domain Eukaryota; kingdom Metazoa; phylum Chordata; class Actinopteri; order Uranoscopiformes; family Ammodytidae; genus Hyperoplus; species Hyperoplus immaculatus. The sequence continues at coordinate 10,866,910 of OX442355.1, read as the reverse complement.
CAGTCTGGGTGTACAGCCCATTTCCCAGTTTTGCCGGAGATTCGATAGCCGGTCCAATCAGCGAACAGAGCGAGTGGCTGAGAACGATGACGTCGAAGTCGCGCTCCAGTTTCAGTTGCCAGAAGCCGGCTCATGACACACGTGACGACCAAACGTTATGCGATTGGTTGGCTAATCCAGAGTGGCACTGGGCAGATCCAATAGTTTTAAACTTTAACAGACACCCGCCTCCATGAGTGAACGTTTGCCAATTACAGCACTGCCAGACCTTCTGTACAAATGAAATGAAGTACGATGGTCTGGTAGCACCAGGCTAGAATAATGTAACACCATTAACAGAAGTTACTCCAAATGCATGCAACAGGCTAAATCCGATAATTTGACTGTACCTTCCTAGTAAGCACGGTTGGCGGGCTTCTCATTACTGTGTTTAACAGGGCTACACAGTGGACCTTCGCGCGTCATACAAAAGTCCCTTCAGCAATTACTCAATATTAGACCTCCCTGTGCTGTGTATCTGCGGGTGCGAGCAACGTTAATAACTTCAAAACAGTACAAGTTTAGTATGATTAGTATTATCCTCCTCCATGCCTCTATTTCTGCGGCCATAAGCTCTTCCTATCAGCCCAGAATCCAATCGTCCTTCTCCAACTCCAAAACACTATTCTCTATGTTCTCTCATTTCCTTGACCCTCCTACTCCCCAACCCTTCTTCCTACCATCTACCGAGTCACTTTGTCAACTTCTTCATAAAAAATATTGCATTGATTCTTGAGAAGCGGGACAAAAGGCTGTCATCCAATATTAACTCCTGTTGTGTTTAAAAGTAGAATGTTTTGAGCACAAGTATCCCCTTAAATTTACCAACTACCTGCTCCCTTGACCCCATCCCATCTCACCTTCTCCAGTCTATTGCTCCTTTTTCCTTTTATCACACATCTTATTGACATCTCCCTGTCAACTGGCTGTTTCCTTAACTCTCTTAAAGAGGCAAGAGTGACTCCTCTCCTTAAGAAAAAACGCCTCCCTCAACCCATCTGAAGTGAACAATTATAGACATGTTTCTCTTTTTCCATTCCTCTCCAAACATCCTACCTCAAAGACCACACCAACCAAGGAACTTGGAGAGGATCTATGTCCGAACCTTGTCCACTCACAACTGGGGTCCCTCAAAGGTCCGTCTTGGCATCCCTCCTCTTTTTACTGTATACCAACTCTCTCGGTTGGCTGTTATTCAGTCCCATGGCTTTTTCTACCACAGCTACGCAGACAAAACCCAACTAATCCTCTCTTTTCCCCACACCGAAACCAAGTTAGCAGCACAAATCTCTGCCTGTCTGACTGACATCTCTCAATGGATGTCCACACACCACTTGAAACTCAACCTTGACAAGACCAAGCTGCTTTTCCTTCCAGCAAAGGGCTCTCCCAACCATGACCTTACTATCACCATCGACCACTCTGTGGTATTCCCCACCCTGACTGCTAGGAACCTCATTGTCACACTTGACGACCAACTCTCCATCACTGTTAACATTGCTGCAATAACCTGATCATGCAGATACATGCTATACAACATCGGATGGATCCTTCCCCTTCTTCCTCAGAAGGCTGTGCAGGTTTTGTGCCATGCACTTGTCATTTCAGCCCTAGACTACTGCAACTCCCTCCCATGTATTGGGACTGTGCAGGCTGACGATGACGCAGCGGCCGCCTGCACGCTTCCTCCCGTCAGCTGTTCTAGTGCTGCCTTTACGCACAGCGATGGAGACGAACCCAAAACAACACACAGCGGGACTCGGCGGTCCAGCAATATGGAAATGTTTAACAAGAAACTTCATAAAGACACACTTAAAATAACGATCTCTGCCAATACAAAAAGCTCCGACTTAGAAAACGTTATGGAGAAATCGATGTATAAAACCATCCGGTATGTGTCTGATCTGGTCCGTTACATTAATAATAAACAGCGCGCTGCACATTAGAACGGCACACGCTCTTCCTTGTTTTCAGTCTGTGGTTCTCATTGGGTGTACTTATTCCCTTATAGTACTATAAGTCCAATACTGCATTTCATTGTATATGGGTGTTTTATATGTTTTTCTATTATTTTCTATTATTATTTAAGGTGATGTATTGTTCAGGTCATTAGGACTCTTTCTTATCAACATGATTACATTAGTTAAAGTTTTAAGATGGAGATTAGATTACCTGTTAGTCTCCACATTAATCTCCATTATTATATTGTTTGAAACATTATTTTTGTAATTGATATTATGTACATTGTGTGAATTTTATTTTATTTAAATTATTATTTATTATCTTTCCATTTAAATTTAAAATAGTTTATTTGTTATTTACTTGTATTTATATTGTTAAAGTTAATTGTGTTCAATGTGGCACTGGATAGAAAAGGACATTCTTTTTTGACAAAGTGTGTGCATTCTGAGGCTTTAAAGTACCGTTTCAAGTACCGTTTATGCACCGGAACCGTTTGAAAAGTACAGAGTAGTAACCGTTATTGGAAAAAACCCAACCGATACCCAACCCTAACAACAAGTAGCACTTACATGTGTCTGTTTGGTTTATTTGAAGCAAATATAGACAGTAACAATAGATATAAAAAGTAATATACATTCCAGAGTTACGTATAGTATACCAATATTACCAGTACTGCAGCCAGACTCGTCTCTTCACGACAGTGCAGTTGCATTTTTATGGGCCTTTAGATGGTGCCAAAACAAAATTCCTTCATAGTGTTGCTTTTTAACAGATGATTATAAAGGTTCTCTTTTATATAGAAAGTGGGATGTCATCCTTCTTATTGAGGTATTTTAGGTGCTCATTATTAAGGCCAAGGTCCAGCACAGAGACCTCACTAATATAGAAATAGTCCAACTCTACATGCTTTTAAAACTGCTGTTGGGCATTTTTTTAAATGAAGAGGCTTGACCCTCTGAGTTGTATGTGAATTGTTACTCTTTCCTGTGGTGGGGTATAAATATCCTGTCCTCCTCCACATTTGCTGTGTACAGCATAACACTTTCATAAATGATATACTACTGCAAATACATTAATTTAATTCTTTACTAAAAACAAAGAGAAATCAAATTGTTTGAAAAATGGTGCAAAGAAAGGAAAATGGGCAAAGGTAAATACAAGAAAACAGTAATTTGTCACCGCTCTTTCAAAACATGTTCCTCTGTCCCAATAGTTTAATTTTACAGTAAAAATATTTATTCAGCAGCTCCCCTCAAGGGATGTTTCTTGGCAGAAAACAGGCATTTTTTATTGCATCAACACAAATATTATTCACATTCACAGTGATGAAGTTAAAGCTGTCTGAAAACAGAAATACTTTTAACAGCTCTCTTTAAAGATGATCAAACTCGTTGATAAATAAATGCATTTCTTTATAAATAATTGTTTATTCCTTCAGTTGACCTCATAAGAAGTTATTTTTAATTACATTTTCATGTCAATGCAAATTATAACAAATTACAAACAAACAAACGATTGCTCTCTAACTGCCCCTTTAAAAATTAAGGGACAAAGACCTTCACTAAAAGCACTATTGATTATAAAAGGCAGTTCTGGCGGTGTAAAGATGTTAAAGAGACATTAGCCCCACTTACACAGAGATTGCAGCATATTGACGGAACAACATCACTCCAATATGCCGGCTTTGCTTGCTTCTGTATTATTTACACAGAACCAAGCAACGCCGGCCTGCTGGCGCATCAGTAGCCCCTTTTACACAGCGTCCGGAATGAAAGAGGTGCTTGTAGACAGCGTCAGGTGTGACGTAAACATTTAGCGCCGCGCCGGTCAGCTGCTTTACAACAACAACACTGGCCGGTGAATTGAGAGCAGAAGTGCTGGAGCTTGCAGTAAGAGGGACGTATTTTACTGTCCCCACAATATGCCGGTTCATCTCGCGACGCGCTGAGTCCAACATCTCTGGGACTGTTAACCAAACTGACAAATCACTCCGCTGCTCACTGCTTCACTTATGTGTCTGTCTGTAGCTGTATCCCATTACAGAGACCGCCTCCTTGGTAGGACGCGGTCTAAGAAGACTATAGCCTATGAAGGCCGATTCGAAGGCCGAACCAGGGCCGAACGAGCGTTGTTAAACGGGACGGTCTCCGCAGGTCTCTGTTTACGAGCATTTCCGGTTTGCGTGACAAGCCGTTACCTTGCGTGATGACTCGCCGCGCCTGTGCTGCCTAGCAACCCTGATAGCTGCCAACGGAAACAGCCTTGTCAACAGAGGAAAAAAGAAAAAGAAGTTGCCTACCAGACGAAAAGAAAAAAAAGTACAAGAAAAAAAGAAAGGAAGATAAAAGTTAAGAAGATGGAGCAACACGTTGCTGTTTTGTTATTTTTTATTTTATTGTATGCCATCTCTGAAAAAAACGCAATGAATCATGGGAAATGTTGAGCTGTGAAGGATACATCTGATGCAGCCTTCAAAACCAACCCGGTATCACGCCGAGGCGTGTAATACACACGCATGGACCGGCGGTTCTATTACACGCCTTGCCTAACCAGGGCGTGTGAGTTACACGCCGCACCCCGCCCGTCTAAATGAACGGAGGATACTATCCAGCTGCAGCCCCGGAGACAAACACCCTGGCGTAGGTGGTTAGGGTTAGGGCAAGGGGACAGGGAGAGGTTAGAATATAGATAGAACATTGACGGAACACCGCGGCGGCCACCTTGACTACGGCGCGTGTAACTCACACGCCCTGGTCAGGCAAGGCGTGTAATAGACCCGCCGGTCCATGCGTGTGTATTACACGCCTTACCGTGAGATCGGGTTGTCAAAACAGTGAAACGAAGGCTGCATTTCTCGGCCGCATATGTGGAGCCTTGCAAATGGAACAACCTTTGCGCGCCGCTATGACGCAATCGGTCTTCAAATGCAGCCTTCGTAGACCGCAACCCCTGAATCGAGATACAGCCTGTGTGTTTGTGTGACAGGTTTGCTGTGAGCGAGTCTCTTTGTAAGGGCAGCGATCTGCCAATCAGACACAGTGTGTGAAGTCACGTTACTGTAGACAGAAATAAAGTGTGGATATACACTCAGACTTAGGATAATAATAGCGGTGGCGATCCGGTCGCAGCCTAGCTTAGCCTAGCCTAGCTTTCCCATTGTACAACTTCCCCTGGGCAGAAATAGACTCATACACTCTGCAAAATGAAGCGTGGGGGTTTGGATTGAGCAGCGGGCCTTATGACCAGCTAGATTATACGCCGTTCCTTTTATTTGGTGATTTTTACTGGACATCAGGCCGCCGTGGTTAATGTTAAACACACGTCCTTCAACTGCTAACATGGTCGCATGTTTAGAACATAGGCTATGGAACGTCAAACGCCCCCCTGTTCCGCAACAACAAGCTGGCCGCATTTAAACAGAGAGGCGGAACTGATTGTGTCGGGAATCTTACTACCCCCCGAGGTAGTAAAATTCCCGGAACAATCTCTCTCGCACCTTTCTTCCCTCCTTCCGCAACGGTCGCATTTATACAGCAGGGAGGAGGGCCGAAATTCCAGCATATTCCCGGCTTTCACTGGCTGTGTAAAAGGGGCTATTGCCACTTGCCGGGAACAGCAAGGGTTTTAACCTCCTCTGCACTTGTCTTAATTCTTAAATAGGTCAAAGTCATCAATATTCTATTAGTATCCTGCTGATTACACAACATCATAGAGTTAAAAGATAACTGCAAATCAAAACTGATTTGAACTGCTTTAATTAATAATGGTATTTTTAACATACATTTATTTTAATTTACAGCAACCAGCAATTTATGCAAATACAAATTAATGAATTATTTGTCATTGTTGTTCATTGGTGTTGGTGTGAACCTCACGTTTTATCCTAAGGTGTAGACAAGCCTTTGTCCAAGTCAACTGGTCGGCGAAAAGCTTTACTTTTACTATACCCACTTTATAGTATTATTCATGTTCACTTCATTCAACATTAATTTTATGCAGAACATGGTAGCATGTTGTGATATGTCTATTGTTGTGACTTTCTGTACTACCATGACTTTCCTCAGAATTGTTTTTTACAGTATAATCAGCGTTGCAGAGTTCACCCTAAAGCATGCAGCATACTGTATATCTCATCTATAGCGGTAGCTTCCATGGTAAAATGGTAAACTGATTAACCTCTATGCGCTATGCTCATGTTTAGGTCCTATCTGATAGACATGTCTTTTTATACAGATTTATATAGAACATATTGAGTATATTTAGATTCTGAAATCGTATTATGGAAATAATATTTACTGTCAGTACATCTTCAAGCTAAAGAGGGTACACAGTTGGTGGTTGAAAGTTTAAGGGTTTCCTCACCACCAGGCCTGCCGCACTCAACACCTCACACTTTTGTGGCGGTGCAGCCCGGATAAAAATAAAATAAGAAACTTGAACTGAGACTGAAACAACTGTAGGTACTGTATGCTATTTTAAAAGACAAGCTTGTTGATCAATTGCCTCTTAAAAGAGGACAGAATTATTTAAAAGCTAGGTCTTCTTGGTTGTCCGATGTTCTATACCAAGGGGGAAATACCAAGCTCAGTCCAGTCCGGGGTTGCCTCCTTGATTTCTCTTCGCTCCAATCCGGAGGTCCAGCGCCAGGGATTCCTAGGGGCCGCTCCGCCACTGTCAAGACAGACATGAAAATCGTGTCAGGCAATGTGTACCTTGCAGCGCGGTACATTTAAAAACACATTCACTCTCTGTGGGTTAGCGTGACAACTTTCCTTAACGTGAATGTATATGAGCCCATCAACAGGTGCAGTCGTCACCACCGCTCCGCCGTCGCCACTACCGCCGTCGCCTCCACCGCCGTCACCACCGCTCCGCCGTCGCCTCTGGAATCTCACTAAACCAAAACAGGAATCAACAGCTTCTCCTCTCGTGTCTGAATATGAAAAGCACACATACACCAATGGAGGAAGAGGCCACTTCCCTTTAGTTGGAGTGTTGAACACTGAATATTATATGCTTGAATAATACCTAATTCTAGCATGTAAACTGTCAGAATTTGCTGTTTTATATTTTATGTTACATTACAGTACATTGGAAATAGTTGTGCTGGAGGGGAGGTCAGACCAATAAATTAGTATGTAAAGGAGATAAAAAAGAGGACATATTCACTGATTTGACAAAAAAGTGATGTTTTCAACTAGGGCCCGACCGATATGGATTTTTGGGTGCCGATGCCGATTATTTTCTGAGAAAAATTACGATAACGATTAAATCGGCCGATTGTTTTTTTTTTTTTAATCCCATAAATATATATTGAAAAATTTTACTTTTTTGAACCCTTAAATATATATAAATACTTGTTACTGTCAATAGGTGTACAGTAACTTTTTATTTATTGAAATATGCATTATCTAAAAAAGTGTTACAAAAATGTCTAAAGTGACGTGACACATTTTCAAACTCAGAACATTAAAGAGGACCTATGATACTTTTCGACTTTTATTACCTATAAACGTTGTTATAATGATTTATAGTCATGTTTAACCATACTAGCGTATCAAATAATTACATACATGCATTTAGACGTATTCCCTGCTTACCGTCTGGGGTGGCTATGCAGAGCACTAAACACTAGGGCAGCCGGGCGAGAATTCACTTGTTCAAATTTCCGGGTATCGTGTCGTCTCGTTCCCGGATGTTTCCATGTATGGTAATGCTGCTCAGGCAAGCTCCGTCCTTGCCCCCACCTTCCCGCTCTCAGAAATCTCACCGCGCGCTGCTGGAAATGTTCCGGAAGGAAGGTAACCAATCACAACGGAGTGGGGTTTGCAGGGGGGGGGAGTAGTGGAGCAGACTGCTGTGCTCGCGAGGGAGAGAGGAAGAGTGTCCCGAAAATCTACATGGTTTTTTGTGATGTGATTCGTGTCAGGTTGCTCTATAGCAGTTTTTAACAAGAAATTAAGACCAGAAAAGTAGTATAATAGGAGATATTTAAGCATTTTATGTAACTGCACCCAACCCTCTGGAACTCCCTCCTTCCAAAAATCAGCATCTCAGACTAAATAAACTCATTCAAAAGTCAACTCAAAACTCACCTCTTTATGAAAGTATAATTACACCTGACTCCACGTCCACTCCAAACCTTTTCTTTAATTTTTCTGTATTTTGTTTTCTTTTTCCATATGTATGATTTTCTACATGTTTGATGTAAAGTGTCTTCGAATGACCTCCAATAAAGCACAATATAAATTCTATATAATAACTATAGTAATATCAACTAGAAAATCCTGCGGAGATTTTGAAAGTACGGGCCGCCCGTGCAAATCGGCGAAGCAAAAAAATCACGGCCGACCCCCGTGGTCCGAGAGGCTTTATCGTAGAGCGACACGAGCTGTGCACGTCTGACAAATGACGAGTCAATCGGAGTCAGGGGGAAAGGGGCGTGGCCTGGCAAACATTGCATCGGTGAATGACGTTTTTCGCATTTGTGGCGCCCCCTACGGGTTAACCTCGACAAGCTTAGAGGGACACGCTACCACATGTCTTTTGCACGTATCCTGCAAGTTTCATGATGATAGGACCTACGGTCAATGAATTATGGCCAACGTGTTATTAAGCCCCGCCCCTGCGTAAACGTTTTAGTCAATGGCGGCCATGTTTTCCAAGCTATCCTACTAATATTTTTCGGAGACGTGCGTCATAGTCCCCCGGGGCTTCGTGAGACATTTGGTGTTGATAGAGTAACACTTGAAAAAGTTGTGGATAAAACCCTTTTTTTCAGTTTATGCTAATTAGCCGAAAGTATTTCCAGGTTGACTCTTATGGTCCAAGAGGCTTTTTTGTAGAGCACCCTAAAATACACCGGTGTGAGAAATTTCAAGTCAATCGGACTTACGGTGTGCGGGGCGCGGCCTCTCAAACTTTCTTCAGTCGGGGATTAATAACAGCGCCCCCTAGCGGAAATTAGAAAAAAATTCCTTGAGGCTAAATTGTAGAGCACCATGAGCTGTACATGTGCAATCAATTTCAAGTCAATCGGAGTCGGGTGACTTTTGTGGCGCCCCCTATGGGTTAATCGCGATAAGCTTCGAGGGACATGCTACCACATGACTTCTGCACATACCCAGCAAGTTTGATGATGATAGGACCTACGGTTAAGGAGTTATGGCCAATTTGTGGATAGGCCCCGCCCCTGTGGCGCCCCCTATGGGTTAATCGCGATAAGCTTCGAGGGACATGCTACCACATGACTTCTGCACATACCCAGCAAGTTTGATGATGATAGGACCTACGGTTAAGGAGTTATGGCCAATTTGTGGATAGGCCCCGCCCCTGTGGCGCCCCCTATGGGTTAATCGCGATAAGCTTCGAGGGACATGCTACCACATGACTTCTGCACATACCCAGCAAGTTTGATGATGATAGGACCTATGGTTAGGGAGTTATGGCCAATTTGTGGATAGGCCCCGCCCCTGTGGCGCCCCCTATGGGTTAATCGCGATAAGCTTCGAAGGGACATGCTCCCACATGACTTCTGCACATACCCAGCAAGTTTCATGATGATAAGACCTATGGTTAAGGAGTTATGGCCAACGTGTTATTAAGCCCCGCCCATTTGTGGCGCCCCCTATGGGTTAATCTCGATAAGCTTCGAGGGACATGCTACCACATGACTTCTGCACATACCCAGCAAGTCTCATGATGATAGGACCTATGGTTAAGGAGTTATGGCCAACGTGTTATTAAGCCCCGCCCATTTGTGGCGCCCCCTATGGGTTAATCTCGATAAGCTTCGAGGGACATGCTACCACATGACTTCTGCACATACCCAGGAAGTTTCATGATGATAGGACCTATGGTTAAGGAGTTATGGCCAACGTGTTATTAAGCCCCGCCCCTGCGTAAACTATTTGGTCAATGGCAGCCATGTTTTTCAGGTTGTCCAACTAATCTTTTACGGGTATGTTTATTGTAGTCCCCCGGGGCTTCACGAGAAATTTGGTGTCGATACAGTCAAATTTCAGAAAGTTGTGGACAACACGCTGTTTTTCACTTTATGCTAATTAGCGGGAAATATTCCCTGAAGACTTTTTATGGTCCCAGAGGCTTTTTTGTAGAGCACCCTAACATACACCTGTGTGAGAAATTTCAAGTCAATCGGAGTTACGGTGTGCGGGGCGTGGCCTCTCAAAGTTTTTTCAGTCGGGACTTCATAACAGCGCCCCCTAGCCTCTGACAAAGTCCTGCGTATGTGGGAACAAGATGTCGGGAGCGGATGGCCACTCCGCTTGCATCCACTGCCTCGGGCTGGAACACGCCAAGGCGGCCCTTGCATCCCCGGCTACCTGCGAGCACTGCGCGCACGGATCGCCGTCCCACCGGGCACCAGCTGGGGATCGGAGGTGGACCTCACCGAAAGTTCCCAGCCGCTCGAGCTAATCCAACACGACAATGTCGAGGCTAGCCTGCTGGCAGAGCCTGACGAAGTCGAGGGCGGTTACTACGAGTCGGGAGAGGAATCCATTAGCCTCGGCTCTGATGAGGACGAGGAGGATGATTCTTTTTCCCCGCGCACCGCGTCGCCTATGGTGGTAGGCGGCACGTGCACCAGCTCCCCGAACCCGGCCGTCAGCGTGGATCTCCACGAGGCCTGCAAAAGGGCAGCTGCAAAGCTGAATATCGAGTGGTCTGAGCCCCCGGTAGAGACCGCAACTTCCCGCTACGAGGGCAAGCGACTCCCAAAGGCTAAAGCCTCCACCAGCCTGCTGCTTCCGGCCTTTCCCGAGTGCCTGGATGAAGCGACTCGGTCCTGGAGCAAGACTCTCTCAGCCAAGATCCCTGTACAGGGTGGATCGGCGTTAGATTGGGCCGGTATGGAGGAAAAGGGGTTCCCCCACCTGCCTCCGGTTGAACCATTGCTGGCGTCGCACCTCCACCCCACGCAGAAGTCCGCCATGACTTCGGCCTGCCCTACACTGCCGTCCAAAGCTGACTGCTTCCAGTCGTCACTGACTGAACAGTGCTACAAGGCGATGGCCACGACGGTGAGAGCACTCAACGCATCATCGCTCCTGCTAGCTTACCAGGCAGAGCTGGAGGTCGACATGTCAGCGTCACCCACCCAGCCGTGTGGGATGAGCTGTGCGCTGTGACGGACCTGTGCCTGCGCCTTCACAGGGCGCTGTCCAAGCGTCCGGCAGAGCCATGGCTTTGATGATCGCCCAAGAAAGAGCAAGATGGCTGAACCTGTCCAGTCTATCTCTGAGGGAAAAAACCCAACTCCTCGACGTGCCTGTGGACCCAAAAGGTCTGTTTGGCCCAGCGTACGAAACTATGCTGAAACGATGGGAGGAAAAAAAGAGGGAAGGTGAGGCGCTGCGACTGTGTCTACCCAGAAGAGCGCCTTTCCCCACCAAAGCACCTGGCCAGTTGTTCACCCAGTCCCGCGTCCCTTCGCCGGCTTACCGCATCCCGAATCGTCAGCCCCAATCAACCCACGGGGCCGGCCGGGGCCAGAACAAGCCGCCGGAGCATAGAGGTGCGTGGGGGAGGAAGCCATCCGCACCCGGGTCGAAGCCGGGTGGTCTTACGGCCCCTTCGAATACTCGGGGAACCATGAAGAAACGGCGCGCTACCTAGGGCGCTGCAGCCAGGGGGGTACGGCAGGCCCGGCCAGACGCCGTCACCGTCCCCCCTAGATGTTCTGTTCCAAACCCAGTTCCAGGACGTGTTACAAAGGGCGTGTTCCAAGCCCTGCAAAAGGCGTGCAGAAGCCCGTTCGGCCTTCACAGTTCACGACCAGACAAAGAAGAGAAGGGTCAGACCTGCAGAGAGCTCGGTGGAGCCGCAGCTGTGTCTCACAAACGCATGCGAGTGCAAAAGCACACACCAGTGCCCAAAATCACACGTGTCCCCCTTCCCCAATAAAGTGTTCATTAAAAATGTTTCAAAGCGCGCATCCAGGCTACGAGCAAAGGGCGCAGCTTCACGTGAAAACACAAAAAATTATAAACATAAAAAAGGAACAGAATGTAACAAAATGGTGCCTGGTAGATATGAGCGCGCGTGCGCAGCCCACCATGCCCGTTCTGCCCAGCATGACGGCGAAACCAGCGGGGCTGGGGCCGCTGTCTGGCCGGGCCCAATAGTGGCGTGCATGTGGTGCATCGAATTGGGTTATAAAAACTGTAACCGCCGGCTACAGACTCCAATTTGCATCCACTCCTCCTCGTTTCGACGGGATACTGCAGTTGCATGCTCGGGGAGAAAAAGCCAGTGTTTTACAGGAGGAAATCACCTCCCTAAAAGACAGAATGGCAATTCAGATAGTGCCACCAGAGCAAAACTAAAGCGGTTTTTACTCGAGGTACTTTCTAGTCCCAAAGAAGAGAGGGAGCCTACGGCCGATATTAGATCTACATGCTCTGAACAGATACATGAGACAGTACAGTTTCAGAATGCTGACACACGCCGCTCTTATACGCTTTGTGCGCCCAAGAGACTGGTTCACAAGCATAGATTTAACGAACGCCTATTTCCATATCCCAATTTATCCGCCTCACAGAAAATATCTCAGGTTCGCCTTCCAGGGTGTAACGTACGAGTATTTGGTTCTCCCGTTCGGCCTTTCATTGAGTCCAGGGGTGTTTGTGAAGTGCACGGAGGCTGCTATCGCACCTCTCAGGGAGAAGGGAATGCATTTGGCGACGTACATAGACGACTGGCTTCTAGCCACACAGTCACCCCAAGAGGCTCAGGCGCACACCAGCTTGCTAATATCGCACCTTATGGCCCTGGGTTTCACAATAAACGTGAAAAAGAGTGTTTTGATTCCTACTCAAAACATAACGTTCCTAGGGTTGTGCCTCAATTCACTGACGTTCAAAGCATGTCTATCCGCGGAGAGGGTGGAAGCCTTTCAGGCTTGTCTGGCACTCTTCTGCAGGGGGACGATGTTGAAGTTCAGAACGTGCCTCAGACTATTAGGTCTGATGGCGTCGGCGCTGGTAGTAGTCCCACTTGGCCGCCTACATATGAGGCCGGTTCAGCGATGGGTTGCATCACTCAAACTGAACCCGACCCGCCACGGCCATCGCCAAGTTTTGGTCTCCATGGCGTGCGCATTGGCGCTGCGCCCTTGGAGACGCGGGCCCTTTTTAACGACGGGCGTTACCATGGGAACTATCCTAGCAAGGAAAGTCCTTTCGACAGATGCCTCTCAAGCAGGCTGGGGAGCCGTATACGAGGGCAGATCGATAAATGGCATGTGGAGTTCACATATGCAGTTTGTTCACATAAACTGCCTGGAACTTCAGGCTGTGTCGCTGGCACTGAAACATTTTCTTCCCTTTCTGAGAGGGCAACATGTTCTAGTCAGGACGGACAACACCACGGTAGTGGCGTATATAAACCGACAGGGGGGGCTACGCTCCCGTCAAATGCACACGTTGGCACACAGACTGACCATGTGGAGCAACGCTCACCTGTTGTCTCTGAGAGCAACACACGTGCCGGGCGCACGGAATTGGGGAGCAGATTTGATGTCCAGGGGCGACCCTCGCTACAAGGACTGGAAACTCCACAGTGAGGTCGTGGCCCAGATATGGGAGAGATACGGTCGAGCGGAGATCGATCTCTTTGCATCAGAGGAGAACACTCAGTGTCCTCTGTTCTATTCCCTAACCGGTCGGAGCGCCCCGTTGGTGCTGGATGCTCTGGCATACGAGTGGCCACGCGTCCTCCTGTAAGCTTTTACCCCATTAGAGCTGATCATTTAGCCTGGTGCTACCAGACCATCGTACTTCATTTCATTTGTACAGAAGGTCTGGCAGTGCTGTAATTGGCAAATGTTCACTCATGGAGGCGGGTGTCTGTTAAAGTTTAAAACTATTGGATCTGCCCAGTGCCACTCTGGATTAGCCAACCAATCGCATAACGTTTGGTCGTCACGTGTGTCATGAGCCGGCTTCTGGCAACTGAAACTGGAGCGCGACTTCGACGTCATCGTTCTCAGCCACTCGCTGTGTTCGCTGATTGGACCGGCTGTCGAATCTCCGGCAAAACTGGGAAATAGGCTGTACACCCAGACTGACTACTGAAGGGAAAATAACATTTGGCCGGAAGTAGGCGGGCGGGCGGAGCCAGGCTGCTGATCATTCCTACTCTCGCCAAAGTGCGAGAGAGGGGTCATGCACTGATCCTTATAGCCCCCCGTTGGGCGGGGAAATATTGGTTGGCAGAAATAGTCCAGCTGCTGTACAGCCAGCCTTGGCCTCTGCCTTTACGCAGGGATCTCCTGACGTAAGCGCACGGAGAGATCGTCCATCCTCATCCGGAGCGAATGGCTCTGTGGGCCTGGCCCGTGAAAGGATGAACCTAACGACTGCTGGTCTCCCACAGAAGGTAATTGCGACTATTCAGGGCGCCAGAGCTTCCTCTACACGTTACGCATATGATGGAAAATGGCGTGCGTTCGAGGAATGGTGCGTGAAAGCTGGGGAAATAGCTTTCCAGAGCCCCGTACCTGTTATTCTAACGTTTCTACAAGACTTGCTGGATAAAGGCAAGGCTTTCTCCACCGTCAAAGTGTACTTGGCCGCTATATCGGCTTGTGACATAGGGTTTGGAGACAAAACGGCAGGCCAACATCCTATTGTTTGCCGGTTTATGAAAGGTGCACGCCATCTTCGGCCGGTGTCACGGAACTTGACTGCTCCGTGGGATTTATCTACGGTGCTTGATGCGCTGTCACGCCCACCGTTTGAGCCTTTACAACAGATAGAGCTTAAAAAGCTCTCGTTTAAGACGGCATTGTTGCTCGCGTTGGCCTCGGCTAAGTGAGTGACATCCATGCTTTGTCGGTAAACCCGGCATGTATGCAGTTCTTACAGGGGAACTCAAAGGTTTTATGAAAACCGAATCCTGCATTTGTTCCCAAGGTAGTTAACTCTGCGTTATCATACCGCCCTATTGAGCTGTTGGCTTTCCACTCTCCTCCTTTCTCCTCTCAGGTGCAGGAGCGGCTGAATGCGCTCTGCCCGGTACGGGCTTTACACGTCTATGTTGATAGGACAGCTGGATTCAGGAAATCCGAGCAGCTGTTTGTATCATGTGCTACGTCACACCTGGGAAAGCCTCTCTCGAAACAGCGTTTGTCACACTGGATCGTGGAGGCTATACCCATGGCTTATAATAGCGAGGGTTTGGAACCCCCTATTGGCCTACGTGCACATTCAACTCGCGGTATGGCCGCATCCTGGGCACTGTTCCAGGGGGTCTCAGTGGAAGAGATATGTGAGGCTGCCAGCTGGGCAACGCCTCACACTTTCACTAGATTCTACAGGTTGGATGTTACTGCGCCTAATCTGTCTCACACAGTCTTGAGCGTTGGATCAGTAAACATGCCTGTTTGACAGGTTTTTGTGTACTGGTACTTCTTTGGCAATACGGGAGTTCCTATATCCCATAGTGAGATACCGAGCGAATATTGAAAGAAAACTTAAGGTTAAGGAATTAACCAAGGTTTTCTGATATATGAGTGAGGTATCTCACAAGATCACCCTCCTTGCCCGGAGCGAGGAAGAGGTGTTTTGCCTATAGACTGAAGAGATGACGTGACGACAGGACTTATGTAGTAGCTGGAAGTCCCTCCTCTGCAAGGCAGACGTCACGTCTATTGGCCAGTCACGACTGGCGTAGTGTAAAATTGCTTCTGGGGTACAGCGCGAGGGGCGTGTCCCGTAGTGAGATACCTCACTCATATATCAGAAAACCTTGGTTAATTCCTTAACCTTAAGTTTCATTACTGTCACACAGCAACTCCAAAGAGAGTAGTGGAGAGAGTAGAGCAGAAGAAAATATTTCTCTGGAACTAACAAAACGCCTTTGCAGTCCTCTCATAAAAAATATCATATCTCAAAAGCAAGAACATGTACATTGTTCAAATCACAAATGAAGTCTTCAGAAATATTTTGTTCATGTTTCTACAGTCAGAAATATTTTGTATCAATGTTTTTATTTTTTTTTAGTTCGTAAAATACGATGAAAACAAAATCCGCTATTTGTTTTTTTCTCATTTATGACACAATTTCAACACTTATTAATAATTTTGAATTATTGACTTAGATAATCTTTTAGCTTGGTTTGTACAGATTCTAATGATATGAAGCATTTGAAGATACTCAAATAAATGACTTCACAGTGAGCAAAAATACAAATGTATGCGCCGGCGAACGTTTATATTACAGTCAAGAGAGGGTTAAGTAACTGAAACAGATTTTTTTTTTTTTATTTATTTTTGGTAGAAACTGAGCTGAAAGCCCTGAACAAGTTTGATAAGAAAGTCATTACATAAAGGAGTACATGTTGAGAATGAAGAGCTGGTTGTAAATTGAAAATAAAGTGGTATGCTTGTGTGATCTTCAATATTACAATTTTACGTCTTCATATTACTTTGTTTGTTTTTTGTTCTCTATTACATTCTGTAATCATTCTAAAATCATTTTGGCCTACAGTTTTTTTGCCTCTCTCCGCACTGTATGTGTAATCTCTGTCACTCTCTGCGATTGTGCTAAATACATAAATGTTTCTAACTGGTGTGTGTTATCACTTAAATCTTATAACCTAATGTTAATATTTAAGCAATATCACATGAGAGGGAGCATGTTGTCGCTCTATATCAGCGCTGCTGTGATTCGGTCGTAGGTACGAGGAGTGCCGAAGAGAAACACAGCAGCGCTGATATAGAGCGACAACATTGCGACCAGGCCCGGATTAAGAGTAAAGATTACACTAGGCATACCGCATTTTTTCGGGCCCCCTCCAAATGGATACTTCACAATTTGGTGAAAAAACTACATATGAACTGCCACAAGAGTATTATGCTCATTAATTTGTTTAAGAGTTGCGCGTTTGTAAACGGGAGTAAAGAGAAACGTACCCGTGTATGCGAGTTCACGTCTGTTTGTGAGCTCAGTGCAGGAGCATTTCTGTAAGGTGCGTGCACAGTCCAGTGTGGGAGCAATTTTTCAAACTGGATGAAAAACAGTGCCGTGCAATGCTTTATTCAGCATAAAGTTAAAACACTTGCGCAAGCCTGATCCAAACACAAAAGCCTTGCGCGAGCGAAGCAGCGATTCACCTGGTGAAACCTGGCGTGGAACTCTATGGTGGGTAACGGCGAAATTCACAGTGAGACATCGCCGGTGTGAGCCGCCGCACAGAAAAACTCTGGTTTGTCGACTAATAATAACCCGGGAGCAGAGCTGGCCCAAGCCTTCATAAGGCCCTAAGCCGAATTTGATTAGGCCCCCCCTCTCCAATGTTATTGTGGCCAAATGATTGACTATTGTTAAATGTAATTCACACACCCAGTTCATCGCTAGTGCCTCCAATGTCCAGCTTAGTGAAAATAGTAGCCAGCCGAGATCCTGACTCTCTTACGGGGATCCGGGGGTATGCCCCCCCGGGAGATTTGTTTACCTTTTTAAATTGAAATGCATGAATTTGGTGCACTTTGAGAGGGAAATTAAGAGTCTAAATCTGAGGAACTTTGTGTGAACAAATAATTTGGAGATACTGGCTCGAATGAAGTAGAATTAAAAGCTATTGAAGAAAGACATATGGATTTTACATAAAAATGTGTAATTTGTCCCAGTGTCCTCTGGGATGGGCTTGGTGCTTTTTTTTCTTTTATGGGACATATTTCTCTGTAATATAATGAATGCATTTAAATGCAGTGAGAGGAACGAAGCAGAGGAACTCTATTGTCCAGCTATCTTTTTTTCCATAGTTGAGGCTGAAATAGGCTATAGACTATACACAGTGCATGGGCAACTGAGGGCAGCCCCATTTCTAATTTTTTGATAAGTTAAGATAAGTTTTGTGATAAGTTAACCTGGGATGAACTGATTCAATTATTAGGCTATTAACTATCCAGACCAAAACATTGTATTCCTTTTTTTGTATGATAACTTACATTTGCATAATATGATGTTAATATCAAACACACATACTAAAAAAAAAAAAAAAAAAAAAAATATATATATATAGTCATATGAAAAAGTTTGGGAACCCCTCTCAGCCGGCATTATAATTGACTCTGCTTTCACAAAAAAAAGATAAAAGTGGTATGTCTTTAATTTACCAGGAACAGCTAAGTACTGGGATGTTTTCCAAACAAAGATTTTTTGAAAAGCAGTATTTGGTTGTATGAAATAAAATAAAATGTGAAAAACTGGCTGTGCAAAAATATAGGAACCCTTGTGGTTTTGTTGATTTTAATGCCTGTAACAGCATGTAAAACTGATGACTTTAAACACAAAGTTGGTTGGATTATGTTGTTAAGCCTTGAACCCCATAGAAATGTCTGTTTAATCATGAGAAAATGTATTTTAGGTGCCTAAATGCAAGTTGCACTTCTCTTTGACTCTCTGCTGAAGTGAGACAGAATGGGATCATCAAAACAGCTCCCAAAAGATCTGAAAAACAAAGATTGTTCATTGTCATGGTTTAGGGGAAGGCTACAAGAAGCTTTCCCAAAGATTTCAATTGTCAATTTCGACTGTAGGGAACGTTGTCAGGAAATGGAAGGACACAGGCTTAGTGGCAGTTAAACCCAGGCATGGCAGCTGTTCCTGGTAAATGAAAGACATACCACTTTTATATGTTTTGTGTGAAAGCAGAGTCAATTATAATGCCGGCTGAGAGGGGTTCCCAAACTTTTTCATATGACTGTAATATATTCACTGGGCCCCCTAGTGGAAATGGGCCCTAGGCACGTGCCTAGAATGCCTATGCCTAGATCCGGCCCTGATTGCGACCTCGAGTGTGATATTGCTTTTATACAGCAGTTTTACAACTTAACTTTAAAATGTGATCTGTAATCATTTAAGAATGTATTTGCTTCCGCCAACACAAATAGTCCGACAACAGCAGTCAGAGCGGAGCGTGTTGCTAAGCAACATGTCAACAACTTGACGCAAGTGAGCTCGTCCTGCAGTGTTTACTCTGGTAACATTAACCATGGCGGCCCGATGTCCCGTAAGAATCACCAAAGAAAAGGAACGGCGGATCTTAATCTAGTTGGTGATAAAGTCCGCTGCACATTCCAAACCCCCACGCTTCATTTCCCAGAGTGTATGAGTGTATTGCTGCCTGGGGGAAGTACAATCAAGTGGGAAAGCTAGGCTAGGCTAAAGCTATGCTGCGTCCGGTTAGCGTCCGCTCGTATTATCCAGCAGCCTGAGTTTATCTCCACACACTATTGCTGTCTTCAGTAACGTGAGTGTGAGCGACTACCGCACACTGTCTCTGTCTGTGTGTGGCAGCGATGCCCTCTCAAAGGGGAGAGACTCGCCACAGTCAACCTGAGTCACACACACACACACACACACACACACACACAGTTTACACAAGTGAAGCTCCGGCTCATCAGTGAGCGGACTGATTTTGTCAGTTTGGTGAACAGTCCCTGAACATTCAGAGTGATGTTGGACGCTCATATCAGCGCTGCTTCAGAACGCATGGAATGTCTCTCGTCTAATCAAATCACTTGCTCAGAACCACTGCTGTATAAAGCATTGTAATGTTAAGCATATCTTGACCTGAGTTTATTCTGCACTATTAAAGGGACTCTTACCGATCCTGCAATTGAGAATTACAGCACTATCATACCATCCCGCCTCCCTCCAATGCCCCCACACCCTCATTCCATGCTTGTATCACTGGTTTCACTTCAGAGTTGTCGGCCAGAATACCACTTATGGCCAAAGGCATCAGACTATAAGCATGAGACTAGGAGAGGAGGACTAGGGTTTTATCCGCTTTTTATTTTCCTTCTTTCACAGGCACAGTCGCATATAGATCGCGGGAAAAGAACAAAGGTTTAAACTCCTCTCGTGAGGAGACGTTACAACAGCTGTTGCGACCCGCGAATCGCATGCAAACTATATTATAACAGCGATCGGGAATGCATGTACATACTCACACACGGGTGATTCATATTTAAACTCAGATAAACACGTTTCCATGTGGAATGATCGCTTACTGCGGCAACGCTCACACATCTGACCGAGGGAGAAGAGAACGGAAACTAAACAGGCTCTCTGGCCGACTGACGTCACGGCCCTAACTGACTGCTATCCACACTGAACAAAACACATCTTAACACACTGTAAGAAATAACAACACTGTAACTTATGAACGTTGGGGCCTTTTCTACAATGGTCGCTACTCGCTACTGTCTGCCGTGGAATCAAAACAAACCCTCTAGTTGAGAATGCGCAATACAGAAGCAGACCGCAAACAGACAGGTCTGTCGGCCAATCAAATCGTTCGATCCGAACGATTTGATTGGTTGAATTTTATATATATTTTTCATAATATTATGAGATTGAAATCATTGTTTGTTTTTACTCCTGGTGGGTCTTATATTTTAGAGTGTAATTACCTTATTAATACCATTTTAACCTAATCCAAAAGAAGTGTAAAAATGCAACAAAGGTAAGAGTCCCCAAGGCCTTGATAGACCACAATAATAACTTGATATTGTCGCCTGGCTTTGAAAGTCTGACAAAATATTTTCTGAAGGTTTTTTGATTAGACATATTGCTTGTTCCTCATCCTAAACAAATAAAACCTACCAGAAGCAGCCAACGTTCCTAAAGTACCAGGTCATGACCCCCTATCCTATTTGCACATGCTCAGGAGTGGGTGGATGAGCCTGGTCTGGAGGGCAGCCAAGCCGTGGCAGACACATTAGACAGTTGTAAGCACAAAGTAAGGTCATGCTCAAACTAAAGTGGCCAAGGCTGTGAACCCTCGCCCTGCTCCTTGGAGAGGTTAATAGGGATTAACAAAGAAAGGTTCTCTAGGGACACACTGTTATGTTGCCTGTTTTTGATATAGGCACGTTCAGACTTAATATATCACGGGGGCCTACAGTGGACAATCGAAATAAAAAGAAACTCTAGTTCCAAGAGCCATAATTGTGTGTCTTCTTATGTTCTTAAAAAGTAGAGACAGAAAGGTGTGCATGTTTGTTTTTTCATAGTTGCATGTGTCTCGGTTCATAGATACAACAAAAAGCTATTGAGTAAACCAGTGCATATCATATCTGTGAGTTTGGGCTAGGTCGGCAATTCCCCCCCTGCAAAGCTTAGGTTATGCACAGTTATACATAGTTGTTAACGCTGCTGCAATAACACTAGAACAGAGCCACTGATACATCAATACAGGAACACCTTTAAGAATGCACCATTTCTGGGAGCTTAGAGGGCAAATCATCTGCTGTGAAATCCACTTTTAAACACTTTTGTATTTAAAGGGCTGCCATGTTTTGGTTACTCTTTTCCGAATTAAGTACAATAATGTAAGAAATTGTTTATTGTTTTCCATAAACGCCAATTCAGATTGTATAAGGAAATCATAACGTAAAGCTTCCTTACATAAGCATAACAATTTCAAGAAAAAATGCTGTAAATGCAAAACAAATTGAATACCTTTTCAACCCAATGTCTGTACACCGTTTGGTGTGAAATATTAATGTTTAACTAGAATGTATATAAGAACGTACCTACTAAAAGTACCAGGTGATAGTGTAGTACAATTAATTTCCTAGTCATACTGACGGATATTATTACCCCACATTAATACTCAATGGGGCACAACATAAATTAAGCAAAAAAAAAAACAGGGAATACGACCTCACCAGTCAGCAACATTTATGTCAGGTGGTTGAACGCAGTTAGCCGCTTTGGTGTGATGCTTTTTTGCACACAGTGGGAAATGAGTGAATGAGCATTTGCACTATGTTAATTCCCCTCCAGTGATTGATATGCTGCAGTAACAAATTCATAACTCAACAAAATGAAGACTGTGTAACTGTGCTGCTTACCCGCACATGATCTGGATCGGGACATAAAAATAAAAAAAGATTCCACAATATTTGCCAACTTGAAAACATGTTCAGTGGAGGCCAGAGACTGTTCGTGCCTATAATTCTCAAAAACTCACATGCAATAGGGGAGAACGGGGTAATATGTCACACGGGTAGGTTGTCACAATCGTTATATCTCGGAACCAGAAGGGGCTGTCTGTTAAATTTTGGTATGTAAATATCCACAACTGTGATCTGAGGTCACCTACATAGTCTTCCTTGGAGTTAGACTGCTGAATTTGAGGTGAGAGGACTGTTAGTGTGTTTCATGTCAAATTGAAAATATTTAGCTCCTCAGTATTTTTCTTCTAGGCTTTTACACAATGGGTTTATAACAAAACACTTGTTACCCTAAACAAGTGTGAAGGGTAAGCTATAGTTTAGATTGTTTTTAGCAAGCTAATTAGTTGTCAGATGGTTGTTGGCCGTGATGCTAAAAAGAAATTCCAGTTGGGGTTGGTCGTCACATTTTTTGGGGGGTTGGTTGTCACATGTTATCCAAAGGGTGCAGCCAGGAAAGGAATAACAAAAGAAAATGTCAAGCTGTATCCTCACTGACACCCCAGAGAAGGAGAGAATAGAGCAGGAAAGGTAGCTTGCATGCAAAAGAGAAAAAGGGCAACAAAGTCAAAACGACCCAGTGCATCCCAAACTAGACCAGTTGCCAAGGCTACTGCACCCCAGTGCACTCCACCCCAGTGGGGGAAGAAGAAACAGAAGAGAAAGAGACAGGAGGAGGAATCTTCATCAGATGAAGAGGATAGTTTGTGTTTGGTTTGTATGGAAACGTTCTCTCCAGCACCCTTCCAGGGGAGGTAAGGGAGAAGTATTGTATGTGCAACCAGTGGGCACACAATCTCTGCTTAGTTAGTGAGCAGACCCTACATTTGCCATCACTGTAACTCAGATAGTGAATTTGTGTATCCTAGTTGAGTAGGCTATTATTGTTAGACCTATTTGTTGTGTTCTTTATGTTGTTACATACAGTAGGTTGGTCTTAATATGGATTTTGTTTTTGTTTATTCCTTGCTCATTTTGTGTTAAGATGCATACAGTTATGTAGGCCTATTTTTCAACTTGACAATGAAATTAAACATTCAAATTTAGTTCTGCTTTCTTGCCTTCTTTTTAAGATTTTTCCCATTAAGATAACATTATGACAAACAACCCCCATAGTGTGTGACAACCGACCCCTTGATGGGGTTGGTTGTCACAATGTGTTAGAGTGTCTTTGGAGGTAAATTTCTTCTTTATTACAATAAGTTAGAAAAAGTGAGGGGTTCACATTTCAAGCCAACACCTTAAGCTTCAATTTAATGTAGGAATGACAATTGAAAGATGTTTAGGTGATGAGGAATTCTCACTAGAGTAAAAAGTGTGCCTACTTACCCCGGTCTCCCCTACCTCCACCACGTGTGTTTATCCATTTCACTGCCTCTACGTTCCTCTCTTAATATGTTTTTCAGTTGTCCTTATCTTACCTCCTCTTGTGCCAATGATTTGTTTATCTCTCTTCCTCCACTTTTACCCCTCTTTACCCTTCTTTCTACTCACTCTTAGCAGATTATGTCTTTATCTTTCCTTCTCTGTTTCCTGTTCTCTTGTTTCAATCCTTGCATCATGTACTTTTGCCTATCTCTCACCTCCTCCCATCCTCCTTCATCATTCCATCTTTGTACTGGTGCAGCTGCAGAAATGAGACTTGGCTGTGACTAATCTGCTGGCAAAGCCTCCGAGGGCCCCTTGTGGTGGTGCCACTTCACAGAGGACATATGTGATTGATTGAAGCTGGGGAAAACTTTGTCAGGCTGGCCATCATGACTGGATCTCTTGCCTGATAATAAATTCTCTCCTCCCTCAAGTACTATGGGGAGACACAAGTGTCATGTGGCGCATTTTCATGACACATTGTGCCCAGGACTGTTAGGCTTGATCCACATTGCCAGATTCCACTTTCTATTATACATACAGCCTAACTATCTCTCTAGTCCCATGGTTCCGTGTCCCTGAGCCTAAACTAGACACACATTAGTTATGCAGTATGTGTTTGAACTGGATTGAAGGTGAAACAAAGATTGGGCAATGTGTGTGAGTGAGTGTTATTGGGAATATGGGCATTAGTCTGTTCAAATATGTAAAAGCAGGGCTTGTATTTGCTAAGTGTCTAAGTGTGCAACCATTCATTACAATAACCCCCTTCTTGGTGCTAAGCCTAGTGTGCATATCAGATGAGGGCTTGGGAGAGGGAACTGGGGAATTACTTTTATCGGCAAAGTGTCATGACAAATTGATTTTCTCACTTTAATCCCAGACAATGGACAAGACATAGCAGGTTGACTGTTTCTCTCCCTAAATGGCCCATTTTCTCTTTCCTTCACAGATCAACGCCACAGAGTCATTAAGTACCATGAGGTAGACCCCTGCGCCAAAAGCAGAGGGGCTACAGGGCCAGCTCTCTGTCTCGCTTCCTCTCTGTCTGTCCCATACATGTTCATTTATCACGTTTGCTACTGATGGCTCTGGAGCACTAGTCCATGTATTCAATCACAGGCTCAGTCACCCATTGAAACGACTGTGAGGTACATTTGTCATTGGGCTGCTGTATTGTTAGTGAGGATAGCGCATGAGCCCAAATGTATAAACACAAGTCAACAACTCAGGGCCACGTTCACTAAAGGATTGCGCCGCTTATGCGGCCGCTAAACAGGTGCAAATAAGAGAGAAAAATAGCGCCTATCCACAGAGCGCTCATAGAGCGCTCGCAGAGGCGGAAATGCGAGCAGACTGCACTGAAACTGCCCTGTCGAGCAGACAGTGCTGATTTGGCCCATTTGAATGTATTTAAATGAGAAAATATCAAAAATCCAGTGCAAATTGCCCCATTCCTATGCCAATGAGCCCCAATGCAAATAGCACCTTGCGCTAATTGCAACATTCCATTTTAGTGCAGCAATTACTGCGTCTGAAACTAGTGTACAAAAGTTGTGCAACGTTTCTATACTCCCCTTTCTCTGTCTCCCTCTCTCTTTTCAAACACTCGTGAGCTTTAAATTATATTTAATCAATATTGAGTCATATATTATGGGGTAAATCTACAAGAAGTGTATCGTGTACTTAAGAAAAACAGTTATGATGGAGCTAAGTTTTATTTAAAAAGGGCTGCCTGCTTACTCAACTAAACGCAAAACGTGGGCAAACTGCGCCCATCTGCCAAACATTGTGGGTGTGTCAGCACCGGTATATAAGCTAAAGTAAGACAACCCAGTAAGATTGTTTTGGGCTGTTGAGGTCAGAAATTTGTGAATCAGCATGCTGATCAAATGAGCTACATGAATGTGATGCACTGCAGCTCATTAGCATATTACACCCCCTATGTGAAGCCAAAAATAAAACACCAGAGATTCAACAGCTCATTAGCGTAACATGCTCCCCTTAGGTAACCCACCTAAGCCTCCAGAGGTTACTTTCTAAGGCAAGCAGTGAACACTCCCGCGTGGGTCAGGCCATTCAAAGCAGACTGGGCTTTTCAGGGCAGGAGCCAAATTGAAGTGTTTCAGACAGAGGGGGAAAAAGGCTGGAAGTATGTGATGAAGAAATGGGCAGGCTGAGAAAAATATTGTTTTTTTTTAACAACACACCATGAAAATTGCTTCAGTGGACTCCAAATATACAAAAATTGAGCATATGTCCCATTTAATTTCGCAAAACCTCTGCTAATCTGCTACTCTGACAGTTACCTTACTGTAAGACCACAAATACCACAAGCCTATCATCACTTTAAAATCAAAATGTTGCTAAAAGGATCATTAGTGTAAGGAAGAACATGACATCAACTTTTTTCAAGACTAGCAGCTCAGCGAAATAAAGGACTCCGACAATATGTCCAGTGGAACAATCAAAATATTTAAACCTTCTTCAGGGAAGGTGTCTAGTTCCTTGAAGGCAACACTTAAGTGCATCAATACAGGCTGAGTAGTCCGGAAATGCCACTTATCTATCTCCATTTTCTACATTAACTCCAAGGATTGCCATATCATAGCCCACCTGTATGGCTTGTTATGTCTGGTGTGTGTGTGTGTGTGTGTTGCCTTTTAGTCCTCGCACTTGGTAAAAGTGATAAAAAGAAACAGCCGTGTCCTCCAGTTTTCTCCTGGGCTACTTCCCACGGACACACGGCAATCCAAAGTATATTGAGTTGTCCTTCTCTGAGAGTACCAGTCCAAAGGCTGAGTATGAGCACAAAGTGCCATTGATGGGACATTGCCGTCTTTCTAATGAAATCACCAGTTTGGTATTTGAAGAGAAAAGAAAGTGGATGTGCAGTAAACCACTATTGTACATATAACAATAAATAGATTGCAAAAAATATATAGTGGAGAACAGGGTAATTTGAGCCACTTTTTACATTTGCTCCCCTCTAAGCGAGCTAAAATGATCTATCACTATCAATTTACACATTTCCCATTAATTCAGGATGTTTCCTAGAAATGGGCATTAGCAGAATTTTTTCAAGACAAAGGGCAGTGAAAATATGATTGTTTTAAAAAGAGTTGTCATGTGGCTCACTTTACCCCAGCTGTGGGGTAAACTGATCCACTTACTTTTTCCACTCTGAAACTACCATAACAGCACATATTGTAACAGTAAGAATCCTGAAAGCTAGCCACACATTCCAGAACTAATGTCGGACTAGTAAAAGAATGATGGGGTTTGGTCAATTAAGCAAAGCAATTTTTCTAAACACTTGAAAGTAACTCTGAACAAAATCAAATACAACATATTATAATTCAAAAGGTTTTAATAAGATTCAAATGAAAGATAGAACCAGTTAGATTAGAACACAGTCTGGGGGTCAGAACACAGGACCCTTAGAGCCAGCTAGTGTCTGGGGGCCAAAGCATAGGAAAATCAGAACCAGCGAGAACAGCCTGGGACTCAGAACACAGGAGAAGACCCAACTGGATTATAACATCAGCCTGTCATACTCTACAACTAGGCCTACTCTACATTCCAGCCCTGAAGGTTACAGGGACAGATGAGAAGGTGCTCTTTCCGTGTGGTTGCCCCAGGTCGTCTTCCTGGTGTATTTCCTTGGCATGATGGCTTTTCTACAATGTGTATGACATTAAAATAAAGGATATGTAATGTAATATTACATTACAATATGTTTAAGACTAAACTTAACTTGTGCCTCATGGTGGGGGAAAGTGAGACAGTGGCTCACTTTCCACCACAGCATTTGGCTCACTTTCCCCCACCACCACAATTTGAGAAAAAAGTACCTCTCTTAGCATTTCAGGCTAATCTTCAGTTATCAGCATCACATGGTTTCATTTGCTGGTAGTTCATCAACACGTATGATAGAAGTTTTTCAACGTGAATACATTTGCTTTGGCACAACAGTTGATTAAGTTGACAGGAAGAAAATTTACTTTTACATGCAAAATACCTATGTTGGTGAAAAAAACATGCTTACCACAGCACCATGAGGTCCTCTGTTTCAGGGCCATGGGGAAATGAAGGGGGCTTGAAAACATATATCTCACATGACCACAAATGTTTTCCGTTGCCTAGATACAGGGGGTGGCTCAAATTACCCGATGCCTCAGATTCCCCCGTTCTCCTCTATATATATGAATGAATATTTTGTACGAATAAAACCCATTAGTCACATTAAATTACTGTAATGTTAAAGGAAAATGTGTTACATTGTATGTGTGTGTGTGTGTGTGTGTGTGTGTGTGTGTGCGCGCGCACACAAATCATGCCAACTGTGGTATTTACAAACATACAACAACAGTCTCGGCATGAGTAGTTAGTCACTATTAGAAGAAACACAAATAAATGCAGTTATTGCATTATGTTGTAAAGTTATGTTAGTGGGTAAATTTTTGTGTATTTTCAATTAAGTGGTTTTGTTTACTCGGCTGCTATTGTATTTGAGGTGATATAGTACATAGTGTCGCTCTGCTTAGAGAATTGCAGGACCCTTGTGTCAATAGCCAGGATGTTAAGATTGATCGCTTCAATGAAATCTTAACGCTAATAGCTCTGTTGCTTAATTGTATTACATAGATACTGCTGGACAGAGAGAAGATGCAATTTGAATGACATTTTTCTCAGCGCACTGAACCATGAAGAAGTCTGTTAGCTAATAGGTGCACAAGCCTGACTGACCTCGGTATGTCTCTTGATAACCATGTTGTGCTAGTGATAGTGAAACAAATGTTACCAAGACAGTACAGTAATAGATTTTGCTGAATGACGGACACCAAGAGGGAACTTCACAATCACAGTTAAGGCTGCCCACCATCTACACATTCTTTAATACACCAGTGGTAATTACATCTTTTGTAGTGAGACTCATTTCGCGCCGCCTCACAGATGGCCCAAATTCAAACACAACTAAAGCTCTACTTCTCCCTGCATTTACTCCAACCCAATTATGTCTCATTTGTGAGACAAACACATGGAATGCCGAGCGCCACACATTAAACCACTATAACGGAAAAAGCAAATGAAACAAGCACAACCTCTAAATTACACATCAATAACAAGCTTCTACCCTGGAGTTGAGGAATAAGTTTAATCATGTCCACAGTTCCTCATTCATCAGTTCATTCATTTGAATTACTGGCATACTTCTTCAACAACATTTCATATCATTAACTAAAAGAGAACAACCAAATATATCCTAGGCTACTGTATGTCAGGGTAGAAGATGTGACACACACACACACACACACACACACACACACACACACACACACACACACATTGTAGTTTAAAAAGCTTATAAGTGACATTTTAAGCTACAATTAATTATGATTTCATAGATAATCAGCCACATATTTGATTATAATGTTAAAATGTACAATCACAGAGACTATAAAACACCCTTTAGTAGTGGCCCTTGAAATAGTGGCCCTAGAATAGTGGGTACAATGATCCATGCTTTATGGTTTAGGCCAGGGTGTAAAGATTGTGGGCAATTTAAGTTATTTTATTTATTTTTTGGTTATGCAGCATGTTACTGTAAGTGGTTCCATTATTCTTAAGTGCCAATGATGTTTCTGTGTGGAAACAGGGACGTTTTGTTTTGAAGGAGGGGAGGTATAACCTATTTCCTGTTAAGTGCTTTTATTATGAAGGGTCAGAATGGTGTCAGCCGTGGGAATGTGTCTGACTTGTTGGTTTTTACAGCGTTGGACCTGGATTCGCAATGGAATGCGCCCAGAATTCACGGCAGACAGTCGGTCTGTTAGGAGTCGAACGCGGCAACCTAGCCCTAAAGGATGATGGGTAATGAAGTATTACGTAGCAACAGGGCTAAATAGGCTTACGTCGGCAAACCATCCTTATAACTAACAATATAGAGATCTAATACTTCCAATAAACGAATATTATGATATTCTGATGTATTTCTGGCTAGAAAAGTTGTCAAGACATATTTGTATGCCCTTACTAGCAAATTTGTGAAGTCTTTGTGTCACCATTGCAACCCTGGACAACAAAAATTTGCTCTGGGAAAAAAAACTCTCCCAGAATCGAAAAAAAAACTGATTGTCCAAAGGTTAACCCATCTTAAAGCTCACATATTATACACTTTTCTGTCAATATTATATGGTCTTAGAGGTCCGTAATACGTTTTTATTTAGTTGTTTGCTGAAAAAAACGTTCAGATAATTTATTGTAGTATGCCTCTATACCCTGATACCCTAATCTCACGATGGCCTATTGTTTAAACCGAGCTGCAGCTCCCCTCGTAAATATACAATCTTTGAGCTGCCCCCGCCCCTCTCTGGAAGCGACGGGTCCATAGCCTGCAGTAGTAGCCTGTCCACAGTGCCTGTACTGAATGTTAGCACGGAAGCTAACGGCTAAAAATATCACGAAAATCAGTGAAAAAATTAGCTTCAAAGTTAAACATAAATTCTATTGCCTTCCTATGCTTTGTCTGGCTAAAAACAAGGCATTTTCAGACTGCTGTGGAGAATATAAAGAGTTTGTTATGGGCAAAATATCAATGCTTTTCCCGAAGCTAGCTCGGAAGCTAACGGCTAAAAATATCACGAAAATCTGTGAAAAAATTTGCTTCAAAGCTAGACTTCGACTCTATTACCTTCCTATGCTTTGTCTTGCTAAAAACGAGGCTTTGTCAGACTGCTGTGGGGAATATAAACAGCGTGTTATGAGCAAAAGCTGGTTGCTTGTCCCAAAGCTAATAGCTATACACCAGGCAGTCAAAAATACCAATAAAAACTATTATTTTAGTTTCACCGTTTAAAAAAAAGCACAAGTAGCTTCCTATCCGTTGTGTTATTAAAAACGAGGCATTAATAGATTGCTGTGGCTAAGATAAATTAGTGGAGTATGAGCAGTGGCGGAGTGGGTAGGGTGTTCGCCTCTGGTGTGCAGGGTCGGAGGTTCGATCCCCCGTCTCCCCGCCACATGTCGAAGTGTCCCTGGGCAAGATACTGAACCCCGAATTGCTCCCGATAGTTAGCTTAGTTAGCTTAGCACCCTAGTGCTAAGCCTACCCTGCGTGGTAGCTGCTGCTATCGGTGTATGAATGTGTGTGTGACTGGGTGAATGTGTACAAAAACAATGTAAAGCGCTTTGAGTCTGTGATAAACGGAGATATAGCGCTATACAAGTCCATTTACCATTAAAAGCATTCTGTGTTGGTGTATGTAACATTCAGGCTGTACTATGGTCATCTTGTCGCTTAGCAGGGAAAGCAACATGGCTGTCGCTCGCAAAATTTTCCAGAGGATCTCGGGGCCGTGGACCAATAAGAAATGGGGGGGTGGGGTTATCATAGACTACTGCATGGTGGAAGTTTCTGGTTACTAATGTGGGGGGGAAGCATGGACATATAAAGAAAATATGGGGATGTGGCTGTGCAGTTTATGACGTCATAAACCGCGAGAATTCTGAACGGAGTATATTGGGGGGGAGGGGTGGGGGTTTCAGAAAGGGGGAGAGTGAGACAAGGAGAGATTGTTATTTTTTTTCATATTTTGGCAGTCTCTAGGCACACCGTGGACCCATGGATATGTTGGAACACATTTAAAAAGTGCATTTAGCATAATATGTGACCTTTAATATTGAGTTAACAAGGCCATTTCCATGTTTTAATTGTGAAATGATGTTGGTTCTATAACCTATTCATATTGTTTCATATCACTCCGTTCGACCTTTTCTCAAGTTTACTAGTGAATTGTTTTTTGGAAAAACGGTGAGGAAGGGAAAGGACATTTAATTGGGTTGCCATCTCAATTTCAAGAGGATAGCTTTCCTACAACAAGACATGAATAGAGGGGTAAATACTATATGTAAAACTCCAGTACACAATGACAACATTTGTGCCTTGGAATCAGATGTCATGCACCTAGATAGACCATTAGTTTTTCAGTGTGTGTGTGTGTTTGTGTGTGTGTTCACTCCACATGGCAACAATACATATTATAACTTGTCATGTTTTCATTATTACTATTGTGGTTATTGTTACTTTTGTTGTTGCTATGCCTCAGATGGATATACAAAGGGTTGCGATTCTGCTATATAAAGTTGTCTAGACTCGATTTAACCCCATGTTATTGTCTTGCATGCAGTGCCGGCATGGAATCAAGCTTTCACATGTAAACGTCAATCTGCACAGCAGTGGCGTCTTTGCATTAGGGGCCAGTGGGGCACGGCCCCACCAGAGGGCGCTGCCGTGCAGGGCAGGATTATAAATTTAATTTAATTTATTTATTTTGTCAAAAATTTTCATTGAGCATAAATTAATAATAGATTAATTATTAATTACATGTCCGCAGTTTTAACTTGATGAACGCAATTGTCTTTTTGTAGTGTAGTAGTTGTGTGTGTGAAATAGTTCGTTGCTCCGTCTCGTCTGTTCCGCTCGGCGGGGCCCAGCCGTGATGGCCCTGCTGCTGTGTAGTAGAGGACTGGGGAGTTGTTGCGCGAGCATGCGCGTGCACAGCGCACACTTTAGTTTCGGCAGTGGGGCCAGAAGATTAGGGCCCCAGACTGCTTCCCATTGGCTGATTTATTGAAAGGGCGGGGTTTACGGCGGGAGAATCAAAACTTTTACAATGGGAGAGCAGAGACTGAACGCCGTGGCGATGCTTTTGAAAGTGAAAGTGAACTCATCCACGGACTTTTGGATTTTAACAGCAAAGTCACCGAGAGTGGTGAGTCATTGCTGAGTCTAATTTGTAATTATTTTTATTCTAAGTGGAATTTATAATGTAGTTTACATATTATTGTTTGAATTAGAATTTCTGCATGGTAACTGGCGATACGTGTGTGTGTGGGGGGCACAACCTCAAGTGGGCTCCCCGAGGGAGCAGTTCACCTGTCTCTGGTGGTGAAATGGCTCTTTGGCTGTGGTATAGGCCTATAGGGTGTGCGCCGTTGTGTTTATTGTTGCCACATTGTTGTTTCGATCTTGAGTTTTTTATATTGTGAGATCTTAAACACTGCCATTTGGTGGTGCTATTGATATAATAGCCTAATATATGTCAGATTCGCGTTTGAGTGATGGCATTATTCAGCTGCAATTTTTGGGGCGGAAGTGGGTAGGGAGTTCGCCTCAGGGTCGGAGGTTCGATCCCCCGTCTCCCCGCCACATGTCGAAGTGTCCCTGGGCAAGACACTGAAACCCGAAGTGCTCCCGATAGTTAGCTTAGTTAGCTTAGCACCCTAGTGCTAAGTCTACCCTGCGTGGTAGCTGCTGCTATCGGTGTATGAATGTGTGTGTGACTGGGTGAATGTGTACAAAAACAATGTAAAGCGCTTTGGGTCTGTGATAAACGGAGATATAGCGCTATACAAGTCCATTTACCATTACCATTACCATGGTCCCCTCTGTCACTTGCTACTTTGTGTTTGTTGTGATGGTAGTAATATGTGGTAGCCTATTTCTGGATTGCGTTATAAGATTATTTTCCTGCATGGCCCCACCAGAGTTTCCAACCCAAAATCGCCACTGCTGCACAGTAATAATGACAGCTAATAATTTGCCTTGGTTTGAGGTACAGCTCAGTAGGTAGTGGTCACTGACAGTATTTGTTCTGCAATATGAATTCAGATAGAATATGAAAATGATTCTATGGCAAGACAATGACAACAGCAATATATATTTTTTTTCATAAGGTGGAAAAAAAGCTGATTTCACTAACATAATTTTGTCAATTGCCCAAAAAATGGCATCCTTCCCTTACTCTAATATGATGTGAGGTTCCAGGATACATAAAAAAGTCCAGTTTAGGATTGACACCCCAAATGCAGTGTAACACTGGCCACAAACTGTTATACTGGATATGTCCTTTTCCTAAATTGGATTGGTTTGAAACAAGTTTTTTGGAAATAACAACCATGCATCAACTTTTTGTTTTGTTTGTCCAAATTATACAGTATATGTACTCTATTTCTATTGTAAACGTTTATATATATAATTTGGCTTTATACTTCACTATAATACTAACAAAACTCTGTCATACAATAGTGTTGTTCCTCCTGTATTTCCATGGCTTCCACATGGGTTATTAATGGATGAGAATGCAGAGTCTTGGTCTGGAACGTGTATAGTTTTGTCCTCAGTTTTTTGTTTTGTTTTTGTCGGGCCATTACACAGCACCAAATTAACATATTCCGTGTGCAGCCTTCAAATGCATATCTGAGACACTCTTGCAGGTTTCTTATTTCATTTCTTATGTCAGCTGAACATAATTAAATATTTAGTTATGTAGATGATCTAGCATCAGCTTCAAAAATAAATCAACTGTGATTTCAGCCAGCAAAATAGTCTACTAATAAAGTGAAAGAGCAATTTTTCCAAGCCAAGAAAATTGTCAGCTATTTTACACTAAATTAAACGTACTTATGATAATTATTCTCTACCAAGTCTGTTTGAAAAATTCCCCAAAATTATACACACTGCAGGTTTAAACAGTTGTATGTCACTGTAATCTTTTTTTTCTTGTCCATATATTGACCCCGGAGTGATCGTTCTCCAACATATAATGAGATCAGAGGCAGAAAGAGGGAATTGGGTTGAAAAAAGCGTTTTTGCCCCATCGCACTCAGACGAAAGAATATTATCTTCAGTTAACGTTTCTAAGGCATTAAAACACTATTTTAGGACAAGGGATTTTAACTCAAATATTGGACATTAGAATTGCCAGACAAGGCAAGGCAAGTTTCTATATCACAATTCAGACATAAGGCCATTCAAAGGGCTTTACAGGGGCATGAAATACATTTTGACATTATAAATTGCATTAAACAGAAAATAAAAACAAACACATACAGGCAGAAAACTGCCAATGTGAATAAAAATGTACAGTGTTTAGAATTTGGGGGAACTTTTCATAACAGACTTGGTAGAAACTGAATATAATATCCATAAGTACTTTTGATTTAGTGTATACTTGCTGATTTTTTTTATTTTTTTTATCTTCCCCCCTTAGAAAGGGTCTCATATCTCCATATACAGTGTCGTGCGAAAGTTTGTGAACCCCTTGAGCCTTTTGGAATTTTATTTATGTTAACCATTATTAATTCATTTTTTTCAATACCAGTATTTTTTATATGAAATAACAGATGTTTGTTTATCAATTCAACATTTTTCTTTTCCAGAAATCAATTGTTAAAATAGATAAAACAAATTATTTGACAAATGTTGTATGTGCAAAAGTTTGTGAACCCTAAGCTGCATTGCTTAAATCGAGCAAGGTAAACACAATCAGGTGGGCCAAACTGATTGATGAAATAGACCAATGTAATGAGAGATCTTTAGGGAAGAAATTGGGCGCCACTAGATAAAACACGGATAAAACCAGGTCAGTTTAGGCCCACCAAACTGAACCCATACAGGTCAGACATGCTAAAAGGGAAAAAAATCTCAGAAGATCTCAGGAATAGTTTAGTTTAGTTTAGTTTAGTTTATTTATTTAGCACACATTAACAATTAATGGTGCAAGGAGGGAACGAAGCCCAATGGGCTTGTACAGAGTTCCACCCCTATCAATAATCACAATGAAATCATATTCAGGCTAACAAATAAACTCTAGAAATGAAGGAGACAAAGTACATAAATACTCAAAATAATCAAAAATAGATGGGAAAAAATGTGATAAATACATGTCAAAGATAATGAAAAAATTAGAAAGAAAAAGAAAAAAGCAAAGGAGAAGACAGGAGGTTATTAGAAGATTCACAAAAAGATAAGGTGTTTTTTAAGCTGCTTTTTAAAGAGTGAGTGGGATGATATGGATCTTAAAAGGGGAGGTAAGACATTCCATAATGCCGGGCCTCTATAATATATACTAAATTGATGATGTGATGTGCGGGAAAAGGGTAAAGATAAGTTGTTATTGGTGCTCTGTCTAGTGCGATATGAATGTACATTAAATGAATAAGTAAACAAAGTCTGAAAGCTTTCCGGGAGATCTTGGTTTCTGTAAATAAACTTGTGAATGAATAAACATATGAGATAGATATTCAATTTGTGAATTGGAAATATATAAAAATGAATAAAAAGTGGTGCTGACGGAGCATATCTATTTGAATGTGAGATGAATCTTAAGAATCGCTTCTGAATAATACATAATTTTTTGAGATGGTTGGGATATGAAGCTGCCCAGACCAGATTACAGTAGTTCAGGAAAGGAAACAAAAAACTATAATATAAAGTTAAATGGGCAGAAGGATGAATTAAAGGACAAACTTTCCTTAATATGCCCATCATCTTTGTGGACCTTTTGCAAACCAGGTCAATGTGATTTGACCAATTAAGATAGATAGATAAGATAATAGAGTTGTGATGCTGCACATTTGTCTGGGGACAGCTATAAATTAATTCAAAAAAAGTTTGAGCTCCATCGGTCCACCGTGAGGCAAATCATCTACAAATGGAGAGCTTTAAGAGTGACTGAACATCTGCCTAGAAGTGGACTTCCTTCAAAAATATCTTCAAGCGCCACAAGAAAAGTATTTTTTTAGTTAAAAGCCAACCCACACATTACATCTAGTGATTTGCAGAACTCTCTTGCAACATCTGGGACAGATGTGCATGGTTCCACAATAAGAAGAAAACTCAGTCAACATGGCTTTCAAGGGAGGGTTGCTGAAGAAGCCTCTGCTCTCAAAAAAGAACAAAACTGCTTGTCACAGCTTTGCCAGAGAGCACCTGGAGATACCTGAAGTCTTATTCTGTGGACAGATTAGTCCAAAATTGATCTGTTTGGTCATAACCAAAACCGCCATGTTTGGGCAAAAACGCAACTCTGCCTACCACCAACAGAACCTTCTCCCAAGTGAAGAATGGTGATGGCAAATGGTCTGCAAATCTCCAGATGTAATGTGTGGGTTGGCTTTTACCTGAAAAATCCCTTTTCTTGTGGTGCTTGAAGATATTTTTGAAGGAAGTCCACTTCTAGGCAGATGTTAAGTCACTCTTAAAGCTCTCCATTTGTAGATGATTTGCCTCACGGTGGGCCGATGGAGCTCAAACTTTTTTATACGAATGTATAGCTGTCCCCAGACAAATGTGCAGCATCAAAACTCTATTCCTGAGATCCTCTGAGATTGTTTCCCCTTTGAGCATGTCTGACCTGTATGGGTTCAGTTTGGTGAGCCTAAACTGACCTGGTTTTATCTTTGTTTTATCTAGTGGCGCCCAATTTCTTCCCTAAAGATCTCTCACTACGTTGGTCTATTTCATCAATCAGTTTGGCCCACCTGATTGTGTTTACCTTGCTCAATTTAAGCAATGCAGCTTAGGGTTCACAAACTTTTGCACATACAACATTTGTCAAATAATTTGTTTTATCTATTTTAACAATTGATTTCTGAAAAAGAAAAATGTTGAATTGATAAACAAACATCTGTTATTTCATATAAAAAATACTGGTATTGAAAAAAATTTATTAATAATGGTTAAAATAAATAAAATTCAAAAAGGCTCAAGGGGTTCACAAACTTTCGCACAACACTGTATCTCCATACATGGGGCCAACGTTACACAATCACAGACAGTAAAAGTAGGCCTACAGTACGATCATAATATTTGTATATCTTTTTATTTTATAGCTTAGCCCCGAACTAAGCAAAGTTTTACAGAGGTTGTGAGTGTTGTCAATTTAATCAAAGCCCGAACCCTGTGATGGCTAATTTATGCTCCAATTCAGTTCGTAAATAGAGACGTATGTTTACAACGTTATATCCGTCACTGCCCTCATACTTCCATGTGTCCTTTATGTTGGAATGGACATTAAGCAAATCAACCACTTGTGGGCAGCAGCGCCGCTTAGAGTCAATAGTTACTCAAATAGGAAGAAGAAGAGTCAAACAGTGATTTCAATTGTATACACTATCTATGGAATTATCTCTTTTGCTGCCGTCAGCCTGCTGTCTATCTGACATTCCTTCCCCGTGTGATCCCCGCTCATGCTGCTCTGTTTGAGTTGTCTGTCCCTGTGCCCCGGCCGTCTAACATCATAGACAGATGTGTATGTAACCTCATACCAACGCACACAAACCTCTCCTCAAAAGTGAAGCCATTTTCTGAAATATTATTTGTGTTTCGTTTGTGTTTTTAAACGTATTTACAGTCTGGTTGAAAGTGAAAGTGAACTGTTGGCTATGTGCCCCCCGCGATTTTCGGTGATACTGCTCCGTTGGGTACGCATCCGCAAGCTTGCAGGATACGTGCAGAAATACGGACAAAATGTACGCATAGTACGGATAGAAGGCTCCATCCTTATCCGTATGCATAAATGAGCCTTTCAGTTGTTGTGATTCTACCACAGTCCACACAGCAACAATCAATCCAAAGGTATTTTCTTGGAGTCTTGTGACTTACAAGCTATTCAGACAGATGCAGGGACGTTTTCCTCGTGGATCATTTTGGCAGGTTGGCGGGTGTGCATTTAAAGTCCTGTTTGTGAGTATATTATGGAGAGCAGGTTACTGGACAAAGGTTTTAGTTTTGTCCCTTTTGCAAGTTTCAAACTGTGTCTATACGCCCCTGTGTGTGTGTGTGTGTGTGTGTGTGTGTGTGTGTGTGTGTGTCTCACACCTAGACACTAGACTCAAAGGCAACAGAGGGGGGTGACACAGATGACCTTTTAATGATAACCTTTTAACAGCAGGGTTTAATTTCTTAATCACTGTCAACCTAGCAGTGTTTAGATAAAAAACCCCAACTATATCTGTTACATTCACTGGCTCACTGTAGTAGTGGCTTTGTGTATGTCCTTAAAAGGCTTGTCATGTATTTGCAGCCTGTCATGGTTTCCCTGAGGTTCTCTAAGGTTCATTCTGTGACGACCATCCTGTAAAGCAATTATTCCCATGTAAAGCTGCCCCAGTTTATCACCCATCCCATGTTTCACTGTGTTTCCTCTCCCCTGTCCTCCCAGTTGACCAAAGTGTGACATATGTCATTGGTGCGTGTTAGTGTCTGGAGATGGGATGGGGGAAAAGGCCAGCAGTACCCTCGCTTGTCTCAGAAGTCAATGATTCACTGGGGTGAGAAGGACATTCTGCAACAGTGAGCAGTTCCTCTACTACAGCACTTCCTTTTCCCGCACACATGTCTGTCTCTCCCTTGATGCTCCCTGTCCATCCCACTCAACACTCTTTATGATTATGCAAGAAAGAAAAGGCCATGCATACTCTGCGAATCATGAGGCATCACACAATTAAACTAGCTAAATTAACAATGTGAAACAGGTGCCACTTTATTTCAATTATGAGACAAATGGAATAAAATATGTAAACACAACATCTGTTGGGTTCTTTCTCATAAGACAGACAGCAATGCAATGAGATGTGTATAGTACAATGTACTTTATACATGGATACACTATATGGGCAAACACAAATTACAAAACTATTGAAAGTCTTGTTATTATCGAAGAGGAAAAATATTTAAATGTTCTTCCAAAGACACTACAATATAAAACATTCTCTTGTGGCCAAAATGGGTTTGAAAAATGTGTGTTTAACAGAGACAGCCAGGAAATAATGAGTGGCCTACTGCTTTAAAGCCTTGCGGTTCACGAGTTTTGAGCCAGAATATGAAGTGTTTTATAAATAGCCACAATGGGACGCTATTTGCACCTTACCCGTTTTTCCATGGCCCAACTTTTCACCACATCTTTGTGAAATCAGCTCAGTAGTTTTTTTTTTTTTTTCGTTAGTTCAATTTCTTTTTTTGACTTTATTATCTAATATTACTAGATATATCTGAACAAAACACATAGTAAACCTTTGGGAAAGAATGAAACTCTGGGTTTTCCGTTTCAGGAAGCAGGTTAAGCGCAACTGAAAGACCATGCGGCAACATACACCGTGAGTCTAACCTGCTTGCGTTGTGGTTTCACCTTCTCTGAGTTTGTGTCACTTTACGCTGCAGCTCCGACTGCAGAAAGAGTGTCACTGTCACAACACATCCTTGTACAGTTTGAAGTAAAATCACTCCATAGAAATCTCCATTGGGATGTTTTCATCATTTGCTGATGATTTTACGTTTGATCGATCATTTATCTCATCAGTAGCTTAGTTCTCAGCCCTTGTGTCGTTCATATTGGTGGCCACCTAACACACTGTGAACATGGTCTACATTCAGATTAATAAACCTATTTGTATCATTCTTTTTTATTAACAGGAGTTTTCTAACATCTGTGCCACTGAACAGATTTCTGTCAGGTTGAAATGTAACGCTGCGGCTGCACACGACCGTTACTGTTAACTTGTGTGATCCCAAAGTCACAGACGAGCCTCGTTGAATAGCATAATATGAATATAGAAATTATGTAATCATTTAAACTGTGATCACTTAGGGAACATGGATTTGCTTATAAATCAATCAGACTCCATACAACTGTTGCTTAATTTGTCTAAAGTTAAAGTCTTTCACTCCTCATTTAAAATAAGTGACAGTCTATTTACTGCACAGGATTATAGCTGGAGTACATATTATACAGCAAATATAAAACAATGTCAGCAATGTTGTGCCGCGCCAGCCCAAAACTTTAGCTGATATGCTTAACTTTTTAAAATAGGCTATTGCTTCTTATACGGAAGCGTGATGATTCTCTTGACAAAAAAATGTTTGCACGTTTTTTTTCTGAATTGCCGAGGTGATCAGATTTATGAGATAATATCCCTGTTAATTCTTCTCCGCACCATAATCCCATTTGTTAATATTTCACACTCTAATTGGAGGTGTTGGAGGATCAAGCATTTGTTTCTACTGTTTCCATGGTGAATCATGTGCGCTCAACCCAGAGTGAGCAGACTCCAAGTTGACTTACCCAACACTGATCACCTGTTCGGAAACCGATAACCCAGAGTTGCCCATCTCAGAGTTGCTCAACTCAGAGCGCAGGGTTGCGCTTCCTGAAACAGGCCTCAAGAATGCACTTGTGTGCTTGTTTATCACACATTACAACATGATCACATCTTTTCAGCTTCTGAGTGGCTTGGTTCAACAAATCATCCATACAAGCAACACAAGAAGAAGAAAAAAACATGCAATCATTGTAGTTTTTTTTAACCCCTGGCAGTCTTCGACTTTAGATTGGCAGCAGCCTCACCTGTCATACTGAATTAATAGTGAGATCATTCATCTTGGTGTTATGAGAGAGCGCAGGGGGTAGCAATACTTTTCCCTGTGCCTTTTCAGAATGGGTTCATGTTTATATTCAAGCAAATTCAGCTTACTATGAATCCACAGCTATGGGTAGCAGCGGTAAAATAGTGCCTAGTGGGATATATGCCTACCTTGTTTCTTCATAAATGCAATACCTTCTATGCAGAGATGAGATTTCTTGCTTTTGGTAGGTGTTGGGCAGCTCAAAGACAATACTTTGATCTAAGTGAAGGAAATAAGCAGGTTTATGCTGCCAGAAAGTGTGTTCCCTTATGTAACATGATTTTGCATATTTAAGATGTTTTGATATGTGCATCTGTGAGTGTGTGTGACAATGTTGATCATGTATGTGTTTCCTTAATAATGATTTTGCGGCCACCGAGTGACACACGGCTGTCATCCCTGAGGGGGTTAAAGTGTAATAATCACTCTGTGCTTGTTTCGACTGGCCTTGAGGATGTAAAAAATGAGTGCTCTTGGCAATGGAGGTGACATGAAAATATCTTTACAGATGATGGTGAAACTTTGATAAGTCCTCAACTGGGACATGGACTGTCAGGAAGACAGATACCTCAAGTGAAGCAGGGACCTTTCATTAATGTAACACAATCCCTCTGCCATCTGTTTATGCTGACAAGGAGGGGGTGCTTTTGAAGCACCTCTAAGCCTCATGGGTGAAACGCCCTAAGGCATAGCTTATCATCAGCACTCCCAGGACTCTCCAGGTGATCAACCATACATCTTTTTCTTAGAAAACATGTGCAGTAGGGGGGCGCCTTTAGCTCAGTTGGTAAGGCGTCCCCCTCCCGGGCCGGGCCCAGCAGCAGACCCGGGTTCGATTCCCGCCCGCGGCCGTTCTCTGCATGTCACTCCCCTCTCTGCCCCATTTCACCTCTGTCTCTCTGCACTATCAAATAAAGCATAAAAATGCCCAAAAAATATCTTTAAAAAAAAGAAAAGAAAACATGTGCAGTATGTGCATACTTTGTTAAGTATATCTGTTTTTTGAGTCATTTTTTTAAACACTGCTAATTGTGTAAAAATGACTTGGGATTAACTGTATGTCTAACAACATAACAGGGCAGTAGCTAACTCATAACCCAAATCATGGAGCTAGTATCGTGCGCAATCCATTCTTTGTGTATCAGGCCCAAAGCCGTTGGCTGAGAAAAAGAGAACTTTCACAATTAAGGTTGTGTTCACTCCCAATAGTCTGCTTCTTTGGTGCGTGGATACATTGTTTAGTTTTTGAATAGTTCGGTTCGGATTCACAAAGGCAAAACTCAAACGGACTTATATAGAATTTTTGTTTTGTTTTAAAGTCACGTGCACGGAACTGCTGTCAGACAGTTTGGTGAGTAAATATGCAAATCACTCGCAATTTCTACCATCGCCTACATCACAGAGCAGAAGGCCAGTTATTTTCATTCTTAATGTGTAGCGCATATTGTAGCATCCAGAATCTATCAAATGTACTGCTACTTTCCTCTGTCAGCCCAAGTTACAATAGCAGCAGACTGTAGCGGGTGGAGCATATGGGCATATACTCTGACAATGTGCGCTAAATAACCTAATAACATGTGCATTTAATGAAAGGCATAATGCAAACGACAGAGAAATGATGCGTAAATTTTAGGGCTGTCAAGCGATTAAAAAAATTAATCTAATTAATTACAGGCTCTGTGATTAATTAATCTAAATTAATCGCATACTTTTATGACACTTTTATACCTGTTTATAAACAGCTGTATAGCCTGCTAGTCTCTCTCTCTCTCTCGCTCTCTCTCTCTCTCTCACTCCGTCTCTCATAACTTCTGTCTCCACAACAGACAGCGCTACACTGCCACAGATGCTTATGCCGATTCATTCACCATCGTCGTACTCATAGGCAAAAATATTGAGAGACGCGCACACGCACACACACACACACGTTTACGCGGACGACGAGACAGCTAGCAAACAAAATTGAGACACGGGGAGAAAGATTGAGAGATACTGTTTTGAACCTAGGCTACATTGTTGCACCCACTAAATCAATAATGCACAGACACTGGCTGCGGAGAATAAAGTAAGATGTCTTCCTACCATCATGCTTATTAAACCGTCTATAGAGCCCTCGGCCCCCTGCTTCTCTCTTTACTTTTCTCCCTTTCACCCGCACGGGCTGTGTCTGCTTCAGGTGCAGCTCGGTGCAGCTACGCACCACTTTTGCACCGGGTCAAAGGGCATTATAGAAGTGCGATTAATCTGCGTTAATTTTTTTAATCGCGTTAATTTTTCTGTGATTAATTAATCGAAATTAACGCGTTAATTTGACAGCCCTAGTAAATTTGCTTCCTGTGATTAGTGCAGATGGGGTTCACACCAGCAATACCAGTGGACACTCCAGAGTTCACCTGCAAATGGCCCGAGAGACCACCTCTTTCAAGCGGAGTAGAGTCTGGTTGTTTAGTGCAAACCAGAGTCTCGGACTGCGTTCAAACCAACCCAAATAAACTGCACCAAGAGCTTAAATGCTCCAGGGTTCGTTTCAAGCGCACTATACAAAGCTGGTGTGAACAGGCCCTTAAACATTTTGGAGTATAAACACATATTTTTTTTTTATCACTTCTCGGGATAATGATTATCTTGCCCACTGCAAAGATACCTGCATTGGTATTCCATCACCAGTTCTTCAATTTATAAGCCTCCTCAGATACGATGCTTCTGTGTCCAACTACAAATAAAAATCTCTGGCCAGCACACTACTTGATCAAGATGGTGGTGTACCTTGCTACCCCCTCCCTATCAGTATTCATGGCACAGGGCAAAGACACATTTTCAAAACAAAGCGACTGCAGAAGACAAAAAGCCCCATCCACTGCAGGCTTTAAAGCTAAAACCGTCCAGAAATGGTGCAAGTTTTTCACGATCAGTAATTGTTGCACCAATGTTTGAGTTTAAGTAATTAGTGAGCACAAGCACAACTGTTTGACTGAGTGACAAGGGTTTGAAAGGGAAGTAGGATGGAGAGAGAAAGCACGAACATGTTTGATGGGCCAAAAGACAGATACGAGAAGTGAAATGCAGAGCCTTTAATGCGGGAGTGTAGACACTAATTACATTTGAGAGGAAATCTCAACGTGAAACTTTGTTCTCAAAGCTTGTCTGATAAAAGTGGCCTCTCCTTGAACAAGTTGCCACTTTATTATTCTTTGATTGGTGGTCAATTAAACGTGTGGCCATGCATGACTGAGGGATACGTTCAGTAAAGCAGACAGGCGTGAAGAAACAAGTGTGATAGATCTGGTTTGTGAAGTCACTGAGCATTGATCGCATGATTAAGCCCTTCACTGAATGTATACTAAGAGGACAGATAGCTAAGAACAGAGAAGGAAAGATGACCTTGTCCTCTCGTACCTCTTTCCTCATATTGCTCATATCTTAACCTTGTCCTCGTATCTCATTTTAGTACACTTCTCTTCTCACTGCTCCTATTGCAAAACCCATACCATAGTGTATGTATTATTGCTGAAAATGGGCTTCACACGGTCTCTAGACATGGTTGTATTTGTCTGAAGCCCATACAGTTCATGTGCATATTAGCCTTGCCTGCCAGACAAGTATGGCAAGTTGGTCAGACTGTGACTCATGTCTGGTCTATTTCATCTCTTCCTTCTGATATCTCAGGCTTAAAAAGCATCATCATGATTTATTTGTTTCAAGAAAATCCGACAGGAAATGTTGTTGGCACAGGAAAATATTTATTATGTGTTCAAACACAAAACACGGTTTGAATACTATAAAGGAAGTTGCATGAAAATAATTATCTGTTTTGGAAATTTTAAACAATCCCACATGTGTTGAAAGCACTCCTAATGCAATGTCCTGGGGAACAAAGAGGTCACAGGTGTTTTGCAGTGTCAACTCACTAGATCCATTTGGCTTGGGAAGTTATGAACATATGTGTCTACATAGTCGACACATGGCTGCACAGCTAGTGATCGTACTGCAGACATACAGCTGCCCTCACCATCAGTTAAATTGTGAGCAACTAGCCATCAGATTCATATGATGATGAACCATTGCATAATGCTGCTTTAATTCTCTCTTTCCAGCTGTCCCAACAGACATTACAATATGATATGCTACAGTGCACCATGATATGATACAATATTATGTACTTTACTGTCCCTGTGGGGCAACACAGTGTCCTGGACTCTCTATACTTCTGATCCACTATGAATA
The DNA here is from genome assembly GCA_949357725.1 of Hyperoplus immaculatus. Lineage (NCBI taxonomy): Eukaryota > Metazoa > Chordata > Actinopteri > Uranoscopiformes > Ammodytidae > Hyperoplus > Hyperoplus immaculatus. The sequence continues at coordinate 10,822,073 of OX442355.1, read as the reverse complement.
CACTTACACAATAAAATAATAGGAGTCTATAGCCATGCTAGTGGCTCTGCAGACCTGCTCTGTAATGCTAACCACAGCATTTGATTATAATTTCACAATACTTCTGAAGTATCTGACTGTCATAGATATCATTTAAGGGTTGCAGCAGTTTTGCACTGAGGGATCCTGAAACGTTCACCATACCATAGAAATTGGAATTCCAAGGATATGAATGGGGATCAGACAATTGTTTCTGTGCCTGTCTGAAATCAGACACGTCTTAGAGTAAATGGACTGAAGATACGGGTGTTCTATTATTACTTTACCAGAAGAGTAATTGGGAATTTCAGTTGTTCGATGAAATTACCATACCATGCCGTCATTCTGTATCTTATAATGCTATCTAGGAACGGATTATAAAAGAGAACATAAACTTGGACTAAACACCTACATCAGTGGAAAAAAATATATCAGCAGTAGCAGAATGGAGCAGACCTTCACCATGGGCTCAGTAAATGAGTGTATTATCAATACAGGGCCCAAGGGCAGACCCAGATGATAGCCGTATATATGTCATCCAGACTGTGATCAATTTCTGTTCTGGAGACTAACACAATCACTCCTGTCCACTTCACTTATAAAATCTGGGCCCATTTTTATTAAACCGGTAAAAGTAAAATGTTGGTCTTCAGTGAAAGATGAAAGTAAAACTCCTTTCCTTTTTCTCCTACTCTAACACGTCAGATTAAAAGCTATTGATCACGTCTTTTCATTTGAGAACAATAGCTCCAGAGTCTCTTAAGTGGGTAAGGAGTAGGCTCTAGCTGTCTGCAGCACACAGACAGAGGTGAAGACACACACCATGTTTCAAGCGTCATGATAGGAACTTTGTAAATATGTGAATATTTTATTTGTGTAATGTGCAGTGGTGTGGTTTAAGATTACTATTTGTATTTGACAGGATGTCATGCCCCTTTTGCTTTTTCATTTATTAGGGATGCAAATGTGAAATAATGCTTCCATAATTTAGTATGCTATCACTTGATATGCACCCTTACTGCACTTGTCTGTACCTTTTGGTACTATATTCTCATTATATGATCTCTTTGATGTACCTTAAGTAATGGCAGCAGCCTGTTTCTTATTATATATAATAATAATTTAGATTAGTGTGTGTATTTTAATGATTTCGGAGTTGTTCTATTTCAAAATGTAATATTCCTGCAGAATTACACATCACAGAGTAGAAAAGAATATGAAAAATAAATTGTGCCGATATGTGTAAATTCTTCGGCAATTGCCTCCATGAGCACAAGTAAGATTAAAAGGGACCGCTCTCAAAGGTTACTCCTACACTTTGCTTTTTCCGTGTGTGTGTGTGTGTGTGTGTGTGTGTGCGTGCTCTGCGCATATCACGAAACCAGCATACCCATAGACTTCTTTTGAAGCTATTTCACAATCCTAGTCATACTGCCAAAATGCAGTCAAATCTAAATAATAGGCAATTACTCTTAATCCAGTGTGTTATCTCGTCACATAACGCTGTTCTTGTGTGTACATTTCGGATGATTTGTCACGCGATATACAACCATATCAGCTTTAGTTCATATTGTGAAACAGCTGCTTTTTTGCTGATCCAATCAAATGCAATTAGTATCTCTAACATAAACACTCGCCTTTTCTCATCACTCTCTGTCTCTCACTCATATGCACAATTCCATGATTTCTCCCCCTCTCACTTGCCTATAGGGAGCTGGCAAAGTTAAGTGAGCCCCCCATCTGTTAAATTAGAGTGTCAAAACTTTTTTGCTGCTGAGTGATCCAGAGACATAATCCCATGTCTCCTTGGGTAATGAATTGTACTCATGCTAATTAGCACGCTCATGGCCAGAAGTAGCAGTGAGAATGTCCTAATCAAATAGACTTACAGTTTTGTCATGTCTAATGGTTCTCTCCTCTCTCTGGGGCTGGCCGGATGGGCCTTGGCTAGACCTGTGCTGCTAACCCCTCCCTACCACATCCCATTTAAGGTGACATTTTTATTGGATAGTACAGAGCAACATTAAACATTAGCAGATGGCAAAGGCAAATGACATGGGTTCCCCAGTTGTATTTAAAACAGGCAGGTTCCATTTCTATGGTATATAATGTGTGTTATACTGCTGGAAGCCTTTGGTTTTGAGAGACAGATAATTTTTCCTTCCGTCTGTGTGGATGATAGTGTATTTTGGATTAACAATCTCAGAATTGGAAAATGCCCCCAGCGAATACAAAGTGAAAACAAAAGGATACAAATAAACAGACAGCTGTTTGATAACTGCATTTATTGAAATGTATATAGATTAGGGCTGTCAAGCGATTAAAAAAAAAATCTAATTAATTACAGGCTCTGTGATTAATTAATCTAAATTAATCGCATACTTATATGACACTTGTATACCTGTTTGTAAACAGCTGTATAGCCTACTACAGTTTGTTTCTCTGTCTCTCTCTCTCTCTCTCTCGCGCGCGCTCGCTCGCTCGCTCTCCGTCTCTCGTAACTTATGTCTCCTCCCCTCAGCCAGCTTTATACATGAACTAGCGCCGAATTTTCTCAAAAAAACAAGTAGACAAAATTACGACTTTCCATCTCCCACAACAGACAGCGCTGCACTGCCACCATTTCGTAGCCTACTCATAGGCAAACATATTGACACACACACACACACGGGGCGGGTGCTAGACAGCTAGCAAACAAAATTGGAGGAAGATTGAGAGATAGGCCTACTGTTTTGAACCTAGCCTACATTGTTGAACTCACTAAATCAATAATGCACGGACACTGCGGAGAATTAAGTAAGATGTCTTCCTACCTTCATGCATCCCATAAACCATCCATAGAGCCCTCGAGTCGGCCCCTTTCCCCTGCTTCTCTCTTTACCTTTCTCCCTTTAACCCACGCGCCCGGCCCGGCGAGCTACAGGTGCAGCTCTGCACCACTTTTGCACCGGGTCAAAGGGCATTATAGAAGTGCGATTAATCTGCGTTCATTTTTTTAATTGCGTTAATTTTTCTGTGATTAATTAATCGAAATTAACGCGTTAATTTGACAGCCCTAATATAGATATTTTAATATTGTATGTATTTGAGCTATCAATCTGTGTGATAGTAATGGAATAGAAGAGTGAGGGTGACACAAATAATGAAGAGTGAATGAAGCAGAGGGTGTCTGTGTTGCTAAACACTGGCCATGATAGAGGCCAATGATTAGATGGCAAACTGTGCATGCAACCCCCCAACACACTCACACACACGCATACACACATTCCATCAGGGCTTTATCTGGTCTTTTATTTGCCTTTATCGAGCATGGCGGAGGCAGCCCGTCCAGCGTTAATAATGTCGGGCTAAAGTCATTTCACACAACACTACTTGGTCATGTAAGCTGACAACTTTTATATTCCCTTATGTCCTTGGCTTGCTTTGTCAAGGGGGCTTAACAGGAGCGGAGAGTGGCATAACCAGTTGGTTTTCAGCACCAAGATGTGCCACAGAGTGGGGTAAATTGTGCTAATTTCAAGCCTGGAGGAACCATTTCTAGGAGGTGAGCATAACTCGTAGTGGCAGGCAAAACGCATTGCTCATCATGGATCTACTACATGCTGCACTGGGTTTAAGTGTTCGATACTGGGTGTTGGTGTGCATCAAAGCTTTCACATGCAATTTATTCTTTGCTTGACAAAGGGGATGTGCAAGTGTGTGCCTGTGTGCGGAGATCGTGGTTGTTTTGGGTAGGGGGTGTAAGGGTTTCATCTGCACAGTCTTTTCATTTACCTCATGCCCTGTTATTATCCACACCGCCACGGCTTGGCTGGCCTTACACCGATTTATGCTATGGTAAAAGTAACAAGGTTATGGAAATACAGGCTAATTCAGGACGTGACAGAGGGGTTGTCGGACCAACCTTTGACAGGCAGACAGAGCCCATTATCCTTGATGTCAGATGAAGTGGTGTGAGATGAAAATGGCACTTGCATTTCCGGCTGCGCTGCCTGCTTAACATAGGGATGGCAACTAAGGCAATTAACTAATTGTGGACAGCCAAACATGTTCTATTGAGCTAAAGATGACTCCCAAAAGAAGGCATTAGTCATCTATTTAGAGGAATGCGGAAGGATATTTTAAATGGAACATTTACAGTATAACCATCAAATTGGGGGGTTGAAAACTCTAAATGTTTCCTATTTCATGCTACTGGTCTATTCATTTGAAGTGGGACTGGGATTTATATATAATAATTAGGGCTGTCAAGCGATTAAAAAAATTAATCTAATTAATTAATCTAAATTAATCGCATACTTTTAAGACACTTTTATACCTGTTTATAAACAGCTGTATAGCCTACTACAGTTTGTTTCTCTCTCTCTCGCTCTCCGTCTCTTGTAACTTCTGTCTCCACAACAGACAGCGCTGCACTGCCGCATATGCCTATGCCGATTCATTCCCCATCGTCGTACTCATAGGCAAATATTGACACACACACACACGGGGCGGGTGTCCGTTTACGAGGGAGACAAGACAGCTAGCAAACAAAATTGTACACACGGAGGAAGATTGAGAGATACTTTTGAACCTACATTGTTGCACCCACTAAATCAATAATGCACAGACAATGCGGAGAATAAAGTAAGATGTCTTCCTACCTTCATGCTTATTTGCCCGAAGCATCCCATAAACCGTCCATAGAGCCCTAGGCCCCGCCCTTTACCCTGCTTCTCTCTTTACTTTTCTCCCTTTCACCCGTGCGGGCCGTGTATGCAAGCTACAGGTTCAGCTCGGTGCAGCTGCGCACCACTTTTGCACCGGGTCAAAGGGCATTATAGAAGTGCGATTAATCTGCGTTAATTTTTTTAATCACGTTTCATTTTTCTGTGATTAATTAATCAAAATTAACGCGTTAATTTGACAGCCCTAATAATAATTCATAGTGAAATGTTTCCCAATTTGAATACATGATATGCATGCCAATAGTATCCCTTTATATAGCTGCCATAAACTATTAAAGAGCTATTTCACCGGTGGAAATATGAATGTACCTATGTAGATACATACTTATGTGTTATAAATGTGCAAACATTTTAAAAATCGGTTCACCATAGCCTGAGAAACGGCAAAAAGAGTGTTTTATGGTCTCTCTGACTGTCACTAGCTCAAAAGTCAGAAATCCTCCGGCTACCACAATGCACTGCGCTAGCATCACTTCAAGGCCCCGCCCACATTTTCATTGTCTCGTCTCGTCTGACCTCTGACTCCGATGAGAGTTTGTAAACACACTACTTTCCATTACAGTTCTTGGCGATACCTCGACCAATACAGACACTATGTAGATTCCACAATGAATATTTTTTTCTAAAATATGAATGTATAGTTTCCGGTTTCACTGTAACACGGATTGAAGGAAACGCGCACTAGTCTAACTTTTCTTCAGTTTACAAGATAGTGAGCTGTTTTCAACAATGCCTGCGGCTAAAAAAAAACTAGCCTAGCCTTCAAACCAAACCGTAGGACTCTGAAACTAAATATTCTGGCCTGGGCGTGAAGAGGACAATCTGGACGGGAGTGACGTATCTTCGCTGTGGACAGGTTGTGTGGGCCTGCAAAACGCACTCGCGTACAGGTAAGACTTTCAACGTATTTGACTATATTTCTGTTCACACAGTATGCAATTATAGCAGCTGTCAGGGGGGGCCTTGCTAAACTGTTTCAGAAACAAACTAATGCAGCAGCAACCATTTGTGTGTTTGTAATGCAACTAAAGAAAAAAACTTTTCATCAGACTATCATTTTTAGTGAGTGTTCGCAGCTAACGTTTCACTTATAGAAGCCAAACTGTTGTATTGTATGGTGACATTTCAGAATCCGATGTCTACACTCCATGTCAGCTGTGATAGTGGGGTAAAAAGTTGATCAATGGCTGTCTCCCACTCAACTGCAACCAAGGCAGCTGCAGTGACGCTTCTCAGAGGAAATCTGTCCCCTACATCAAATTCAGGAGCATCCCATCTAAGGCTCTGCTAATATGTCCTCACACCTCAACCTGTGCCCTATCAGCCACCAGTCACTCATTTAAGGCTAAATTGTAAATATTTTTTGTTTATAGCTCATCTTTTGTATCTTATATGTATCATGTTCGTATATTGGACAGTTTACTTTTAAGAATTGTTTAATTGTGTGTTACCTGCTTTATTTAGCATTGAGCATGATGCCATAATATTTTCCTTTGTAAATAATAAAATATCTTATGTTGTTGTTACCTTACCTTGGACTCCTGAGGGGTATACTACAAAGCAAACTCAACAGAGCCCGGCTCTCTTTTTTTGATCTGGTTCAACATAACACATACCCTCGCTCAGAGCTAACCGGTATCACGAAGGCAGTTATCAACCTCTTATGTTGAACGAGGGTTTCAGCTTCAGGCTCTGTGCGCGTCCAGTCTGATCAGTCCAGTCTGTGCTTCCACACAGACTGGACTGATCTTGTGCCGCTAACTTTACACTAACGGACTGATTGCCAGCAGTTGACTTCGCTGACTTCACTCAAGAGGAAGAGTTTGTCAGTCTGAATTATCACAGAACAGCAGAAAACAAAGAGCCGAAAAAAACTCTTACTGCAAATAAGGAGAGAGTGGAATGTTGTCAGAAATTGGTCTACTGAATTGATTAATTTATTTTACAGATTGTTCTCGCAGTGCGTAACGTGACATTATAAAGCAATTAAAGGTTGAACTCGGATTTAAACAGTACACCATTTAGCCTAGTTGATAATCCTACACTTAAGAATCTGATTTAAGTCTAACACTGTCCCCTAATGAATAGCATAGCCTATGTGGAAAATCACGTTAGTTTTGGGCCACATTAAAATTTATACAATTTTGATTTTGATTTAGGCTAATATCCCTTTATTTGCCCTTATTCCCTTATTCGCGTTTCGCGTCATACATCCCAAAATATGTCAAATGTCGGGTGTGGATTATCAGGACAACTGGACCAAGCGAAGACTGAGTCAAGACAAACCGCTTTCCTTATATTATAATAGCGATTTTATAATGATAGAATGCCGGTTCTGTAAGGGTGAAGTATTCTTTTAAGGTAATAGTATTGGAATTTGAGATATTTCGGCACTTTTTTCCCCCTGAAATGTCCTTGTTTTACTTCTTCATCATTATTCAATCCCTAATCTGAAATGACATAGGACATATAGTTTCTGAATCACTTAATAGGGGACCTGTCATAACTGTCTTAAAGTCGTTATATTTATCAATTAAATGATAAAAACCGAATGACAGCACAATAATCCAATTCAGTTTTGGATTGCGTGTGGCTGAGCAAATTCAGCAGAGTGATCATGCTTGACTGAATATTGTGGATTTTTCCGCCCTGCTCTGCTAAATCAATTAAAAATATGATATGGGTCCATTCAGCAGCCCATAATTATCTTGTCTTTGCAGTTAAGTTGCATCTTTTAAGGACTCACAGCTCACAAGGTTACTGCCCATCAAACAGCAGGGCAGATGACTACAGTCTAGGAAGATGACCTCTTACCCACTGGAGCTGTGCACTGTAAACCTAGAGGTCAAGCTGTATTCAAACTTTGAAGGAAATAGAATAATACATTATCCAGCATTAGTCATGGGACACATCATGCTCTGTGCATACAAAAAGAATGATGATCTAATGTAGATCGACTGAATAGAATTATGGGGTGCAACTAATGATTCTTTTCAATTTGATTAGTCTGTTCTTATCCGTTATTTGACATCACTTTGGTGATAATGTCAGTGAAGAGTAAAACAAAATCATGTCACGCTTTCCAAAGCAAAGGAACTGTTAACAAACTTAAACATATGTAGTTTATTATGACATACAACAAAAGAAAAGCAGAAAATCCTCATAAGTAAGAAGCTGGAAATAGGTCATGTTTGGCATTTTGCATACAATTTTATAAATAATGCCTCAAAATGATACAATGAATAAAGTCGAAAAGAGAAAGAGCATGCAAACAAATCTGGTCTCTGAGTCCTCATGTTGTAAATCAAGGTTTTTTTAAGCTTTTCCTCCTCCCTATAGACATGTGTATCTGAATGAGAACATCTCCAAACTGAACAACCAGAAGCACATGTGCTTTTCACTGTTAATAATCAATTTGCAATCTGGTGATTTCAGTGAATTGTGCGTCTGCAGCCAAACGGTTTGACGATACTATGCCAAAAACAAAGATGACAGAACAGAAGCGCCACTTAACTCACACTCACAATCAGCAGTGGATAAATATAATGTGTGTGAGCACATATTACATTTTTCATCAGCATGACCTTGAATAAAATGGAACAATTACAAATCAGCCATATATATGATTTAAGGGTTACATTTATTGTAAACTTCCTGGTTTGAATCTTAACTCGCTCCAGACATGTTTTCTCTTTGCTTTCTGCAGAGTTATTTTTTATTTATTTTCGGGAAAAGCTTCAGGCAGTGTTCATTGATCTACACCGCCTTGTATGAGGATGTTGTTTGGGAGATTGGGCAGGATGAAGCAGTATATGTAAGCAACAGTGGAAGTCATCAGGGGAAGGAGAGATTTAGCTGCACATTTTGTTAGAGTGATGAGATATTACCAATATCAACACACTCACGCTTAAGCACATCCATGGATTCCAGAGCCCCGACGGGCGGCTGATAGAGATGCTGCTGCAGAATGGTAAATATCATTGCTCTGCATGAACATCTGTTCATTACATTGGAACTGCTACATTACCAGCTGTTGAAATGAACTGGGAAGAAGTGCCATTACGCCACTAAAACTGGGGGAAAACAGAGAGGCTGTATATATTTGCCGTTTCAATTATTATCCTGGGAATTAAAATTGGCGTATGTGCTGTAGTTCTGCAGATATGGAGTTTGACACTATACTGTAGTGTTTTTCTACTCTACAGTATAGATAATACAACAGTGTAGCAGCTAGCAGGAACACAAAGGATTAATGCATCTACTAAACAATAATTGCCTGCTGCTCTAACACTACGAAGCCTTGCCATCATCAGAGGTAAGATTTTTGATAATTTGCTGCAAACAGTACGATTAGTACGTTGTAGACTGGATCGACAGTTTTTATTTATTTTTGTTTTAGGGCCAATGGGTGGCAGCACGAACGCCGTGAACAGAACAGTTACATTTTAACTCCCATATCGATGAATGTTCCAATAAAACATTGTATTTATTTATTTTTCCATCAAGCCGACATGGAACAACATTACCCAATTATTAGGATTCAGATACTGTATAGTCACGTATGTGGCCACCTGACCAATTTAAGACCTCAAAAACCCCAGAAAACCAAAACAATGAACTGCAAATGTTTTGAGACTGAAAGGAGGCTACAGAGTGAGGTTGTGCCGATTGGCAATGGAATCGCCTACTGGCGATTAGAGGGATGCTCTGCAATGTATATTTTTTTTTACCAATGCAATCAGAGTGACTGAGCACACTGTGCAGTGGTGACAGAATGAGACTAAATTAGAGTGATCATCACTGACTTTAGACCCACTGTATCTGACCCTCTATCTACTTACACGTGTTTCTCACACAGCCGGCCGGTTGGGACTTGAAACGAAAGTGAAACTTAACTAACCTGACTTCAAAATGTTCTTAATCTCAAGGTGGAGCAGCCAAATATAAATTAATTTATACTGTTAGTAAATCTTAAGCAGACAGATGGTTACTGTTTCAGAATGGCTACAAAGGAATCACTTAACACTTAATCACACAAAAACAGTATCAATGTGCTTCTCAATAAGAAAGAAAGTCCTAGAGAAATTTGACATCACTATAGATAGTAAAGAAATTGAGGTGGTAAATGAGTTTAAATATCTAGGTATAACTCTAGATCCTCAACTTAAGTTTGACTCACATATAAAGAAGCTATCTAAAACTGTAAAAAATAGTCTGAACTGCTTTAGACTTATCAGGTCATGCCTCTCCTTTAAGGCATCTCATTGCCATGGTTTTTTCACATCTATCCTATTGCATCACTGCCTGGGGCCAGGCCACTGAGTCAGCTACTAGACCTCTATTCTCACTCTATAAACAAGCTTTAAAATTTTTAAGACCAGAAGCCACAGAAATGGCACCATTGTAAAATTATTGAGAAATACAATTTGTTGACTTTTTCCAACTTTATAAAATTATGTTCCTTGAAAGTTGTTTTTAAGTGCCTAAATAGACTGGCCCCACAAGCAATGTCTCAGATCTCAGACTGACAACTGCCGGACAATGACCAGGAGTATCACCAAACAAAACTGTAAAGTTCAAAGATGCAGGACAACATTTGGCCAATTATCTCTCTCAGTGCAAGGTACACACCTATGGAATTCTCTACCATCAGAGATTAAATCCCAAACAGAACTAAAGAGTTTTAGTGTGAAAGTTAAACAGTGGCTCAAGCAGCAGCAGAAATGTGAACATTAACGTCTCTCAAGTTATTTTAATAGAGCACTTTACTAATGTTTAATGCTACATTTAATTGTGTTTTAATCTGAAATGTATAACTACAGCTGTGTGTATTGACTCATGGTACCTATTAATTGTATTATTCACTGTATCTCTATCACTGCATTTATTGTATTTAGTATCTTTGATTGTATTTTAAAGCCTGACCCAGGGACAAAGACTGCAAATTAGCTGAAGCTAGACGTCTTATATGCATCACATTTTCCCATTTTTTGTGGCAATGTTGTATGTATTGTCCCTGTCAAATAAACATTAAAATAATAAAAAAATAATAAAAAAAATATAAATATTGTTGCTAAAATTGGCGATCAAACAAGATGTGCCCAACCCTACTGTTGTACCTATCTAAAAATGTCTATGGATTACCACTATGAATGACCTTTCTTTCACATTACAAGCATTGTATCCATTGTCCAGCTATAAAAGGATGTCTATAAAATAATAATAATCTGTTTAACAGATAAAATGTTGAAATACACATCATGTATTATAATGTCTCTGTCCAAAGTCCAAAACTATTCAACACAAGAGGCCTGTGACACAACAACTTTGTCAAAACCAACAAGAAATTATAAAAAAGGCGTATGAGCAAAAAGGGGTAAGCAAACAGGTAATGAATTCATCTCTAAACTAAGACACAGCTGCTGGTTTGCTAACAGTAGGGGTCCTCCTCTCTAACTGGCCACAACAACAATTAAATCCACCTCCTGTTGCTAAAATACAGTAACTTAAAGTAAATGTTTACAAATGACTTAGGAAGTTGTGGACACGATTCAAGACCATACATTATTTAATCAAGTAAACAAATCATCAATCTTATTCCATTATGTTAAAAAATAAACTAACAAAACTACAGACCACTAATTATAACAAATCATTTTTTGGGACACACATCATTCATTTCCTAACCAGTGGCAATCATCTTTCCTTGCAACATCCAACATGTAGGTCCTATGAACTACTGAAATATAAATAGAAAACACTTAAGAAGTACAATGAGTAGGCCACAATATAACAAGAGTCTTAACCAGGATTGACAGCTAAAGTGTGAATGGCTCAGAACCACAACAGTCCTCTCAGATGGATATAATAAAAATATGTCCATATTTATGTGCAGGTGAATCACTGCCTGGGTGACAAAGCTGCACTTAAAACAAAAAATGGCTTCGTTTTTATGACGTTACATCACCAACAGGCAAAGGTCACTCCATAACAGCTGTTTTGTGGACTATCACATTAGTTTCAAGGTAATTAATGTTCAGCAAAGTAGCAAAGCTTCAAACTGGAAAGCTCTGGCCCTGTCCTCACGGTGAAAACGTGACAGTTTTCCCGTTTTTTTTTTTTTTTAAAAACCCGTTCAGACACAATTTATCTGACATCTTCACCCGAACACATGTTTTCAGAGGAAACGGGACGAAATCGATGTAGTAAGCATGCCAGGCCAGCAGTTGGCGGTACAAGGTAGTAGTAAATTGCATTTCCGGTGCATCCGTTGTCGGCTGTAAGAATTGAATAAAAAGGCGCGCCTGCGCAAGAACGATTATTTTTCTCAGCTCTGTGAAAAACAACAACAAACACAGCATTGGTGCAGCAATTCCATATTTTGTTGTTGGAGCGATTGTCGGCACGATAACAAACTCATCAGCAACAGCACAGCAAATACAGCTCGGTGATCCGCCATTGTTGTTGTTGTTTTCCAACTGGCGCACATGGACCTACAAAGACGGCGCATGTCCATTTATCTCCAAACGCAATGCGCATGTGTGAGGGCGGAGCCGTGGCGTCAGCGTTACCAGGGGAAATGGTTTCGGTGTTTACAAGAAACCAAAACCGTTGTGTTTTCCAAAAAATCCTCCCTGGGAGGTGATCTCAAAAACCTGCGGTTTCATGCCTGCGTTTGCTGTTTTCCTGTAAATTATATAGTGCAACCGCGGGAATTTTTCCGCGTTTGCACCGTTTCGTGTTGTCGTGTAAAGTGCCCCTCAGAGGACAATGGTGACATTTTGGTGTTTTCCTTTTCAGTCAATTGAGCAATATCTGTCTCTTAAAGAAATATTCCAGGAGGGGATTGACATCATTTCCAGCCATGTTCTGGTACACTTGGTTTTACCTTGGCATTTGTCTTTCAGTATATTTGGGAACACAACACATAGAGTACGTCCCCCAGTCAGCCATTATCCATTAAATTAGTGATAGTACCTCTTTTTCAATAAAGCTGCAGTCTTTAAGTAAGGTATTAAGTGTTGTTAGAACTGTGCAGCAATTTTGAACCACTGAACAGGGAGGAAGGGGAACCAAGAGAGAGGGGGAGAAACATTTTCTATTTTCAGATGACCACACAAAGAAAGCTTCCTTTGAAGAAATATGCTGTGAGACAAGGCACAGTGTATTTGTTCTTAGACCACAAAATTGGTGAATTCTAATTAAATAATGCTGCAGGACATTTAAATATCAGAGTGCCAGAACTCTATACAAGTTACCTGTTCAAAGCAGCAATGGTACTGCTGTACAAATGAAAATTACTTACAATGAAGTCGGCCTTTAAAATTAATCCAAAAATGGTTCCGGCAATATAATTTATGGAACATGGAGGCATGAAAGTCAAACTCCTCTGCTGCCCAAAGACATTTAAATAGTAAAATATTCCATTTTTATATATGTGAAATTGAATTTATAATGCCAGCAAATGTTCACAGAGAGCATTATACGTCTTATATGGCCTTCCTTTAACTGAAGGCCATATTCCAACGGTGTTACACCAATGTACCACTTACAATTTTAATGAGTGATAAAGAAAAACTGTATGTGTAATGGTTTTTAAGGTTGTCTGAGATTGAAAATGTATTTAATGTTTAAACTGAGCCTCGCACAAAACACTTAAACAGAAGCCAGTGGAAAATCAGCTTTTCTCAAACTTTTAATAATTCTTTTTTTTATTATCAAGCAGCACTGCCATCATTGCTTATTCAGCCCCTTCACATCCTCCATGCACCTGATACCAAAAACATAACGCTCTGTGTCTTGTTTTCCATGAGAAAATCTTCTCTGCCTCTTTTACTTTGATCTGGTCGATGACTGCTTTTCACAGGCTGTTTTCAGAAAGGTGTAAAGGACGATGTTTGTTGTTAATTAACAGTATTGATATATATATATATATATATATATATATATATATATATATATATATATATATATATATATATATATATATAATTAATTAATTGTATTTCCTTTGTCCATTACACATTATAATCAAAGGATTCATTTGTAATGGACTATCATGTTGTTGTTGTGAGGTCTGCATGTGGGCAACAAATATACAAACAAGCTATTTAACAAAACCTTTTAGTCAGGACCCTCCAAGCCTACTCCATAGTATTAGGGTTGCTGTTAGCAAAATCAGAAGGGATTTTAATTAATAGATGCAAAACAGACACACTGATAAAGTTTGAATTATTTTTCATTATTTCAGTTAAAAAAAGGGTCAAATAAAACATACTATTTTGAAAGTGTTAACATCAAAGCCTATGTGGTTAGGTGTGGTTGTAGCAACATCCATTTATGTGATGCATTGTACCATAAGATCAGTGTGTTATCCACATCAGTCGACATTGCTATATCAGAGGTCATCAGACGGGATGCATTATGGGAAAGAGGTCAAACATGAGTAAAAATTAGTCATACGACTTCAAGCGGTGGGTAACCACAGCATGCCGGTCACATACAGTGTGACCAAAGCATCAAATACAATATATACTGTATATGGGGGGTGAAGGACTACACACACACTGAAGAGGAAAACACGCACTTTGATGTATCTTATGAGCTGTTTAGTGCTCCACTGTCAGTTGAGTTGTTAGACAAACTCACAAGCAAACAAGCATTTTTGATTCAAACAACCCATGAGTTTACGGCCCTGATTATACATATATGTATGTTTTCTTTCTTTTTTTTAAATACAGTACACATTTCTATTGTCCCAGTAGTTCTATATATTTGCATTCAAAAGGAATGTTTTTACACAGTGGGACCCACACTCATATACACAATGACAAACTATTTAATGAATAATACATTGGATGGGACTGCTGTGAGAATGCCAAAGCTGCAAGAGGACTGGCCCCCTTCTTCCTTTTTTTAAGGCTGAATGTCTGTAAAGACACTTGAAGACATTATCACTCCGAAAATCAAGACATTAAAGTAAATAATTGAATAGGTTTTGTAAATGGTAAATGGACTCTACTTATATAGCGCTTTTCCCTGGTTTTTCACAGACTCAAATCGCTTTACATTGTTTTGTACACATTCACCCAATCACACACACATTCATATACCGATAGCAGCAGCTACCACGCAGGGTGCAAGCTAACTCTCGGGAGCAATTCGGGGTTCAATGTCTTGCCCAAGGACACTTCGACATGTGACGGGTAGACGGGGGATCGAACCTCCGACCCTGCACTCCAGAGGTGACCTCCCTGCCCACTTCACCACTGCCGCCCCGTGTGCATTTTGCTTGACTACAACTTTTTCTTTTCCACAGGAACCAAAGCAAGCACTTCAGTTATGCTTTTTTCCAGCCATCCCCTGACTTAATTGTTCAGTTAGTTAATTAGTTATGTATCTTTCATCCACTTCAAACCCACACAATCGAGCCATAAGAGCTGCCGCTACAGGTCTGTTGTTTCTAAAGAGAGAGAACAACACTGGTAGAGAGAGCAGGCAAGAAACCACACATCCAAATGAACATTGATTAAGTGAGTTATACGACTATGTATAGTGACAAAGGGGCCAGGTATCACAAGACACTCAATGTCAAGTGTGAGGTGAAAGGGAGGTGTGCATTAGCACACAAGGAACTTCCATGACATGTTTTAATTGGCACTTTAACCCCTGGTGTCAAAGCCATTTAGTCACCACAAAGGGAACACATGCAAAAGGAAAGAGGAGGAGGAGAAAAAAAGTCCAAGCTGTGCACTGAATCAACCTCACTTATTCTCCATAGCCTCTGACACTGTGCTCCCCTATAGTGCTTTGCCAATAAACCATAAAACTCCCCCAAGGCTACGGTACACATGACAAGCCCACACTGCCGTTATGACCCTTCTCGCTCGGCGCCGGTAACTGTTGATCCTAATTGCCATCTTCTTTCATCTGGGTGAATTGTAGACCTGTTAACCTTAAGCCTCACTTATTGCGGAAAGTACCTTACATAATATAAACTCACTCATAATGCACAATGAAAAGCTCTTTGCCTTGTAGATTGCAGATGCGAAAGAAGAACATCATATGGGAATAAGGCAGAAAGATAAAAGTTAAAAGAACTTTTGCTTCAATTCCATTGAGTAGAGTGGGTCGGGTCGGAGCGGTTCGGTCCGGTTATTTTGTCTTTCCATTTGCCAAAAGTTTGGTAGGGTAAGGATATAAGCGTGCCTAACCGCTCTTAGCCGCACCTATTTTTCGGTACTCCTCCGTTGGGGTACCAGCCGCCTGAAAAGGTGCCAAAAGGTGGAGCTACACACTGCCGTGCAATTGGTCGAAAGAATAATTTCCGCCGAGTATACTAGTCACCTCGGCAAGAGTGAAGAGTCTTGTGTTTTGGTGAAAAACGTGAGCGCAGCACTGTTTATTGTGTGGTGTATTTCCTCGTCATTGAATTAATCAGTGGGCTACACTGTGTCCCACTGCTACGACGTCACGTAGCTGCTGCAGCGAGCGCTGTTCGCTCACTGTCAGCTGTCTTTGTGCATTAACTGGAGTAATATGCTCACAACACGGGGGGAATAAATAAAGAAGGGGCTGGTTTGACCAAGCAAAAACGAGAGACCCCTGGCTTGACCACAGTTGTTCCACAGCCCGATAGATTGATCCATATTCTGGCAGCGGCTATCGCAGTCCAGCCTAAACCCCGCCCTACCAGTAAGGGTAGGGTCGGCGGTGGAAACACCACCGAGATTCTTAAAAGCGAGCTGTTTCGCTCTGAGCCGCTCTGACTCGACCCACTCTACTCGATGGAAACAAGGCATAAAACTCCTTACTGATTGTTGCCTCTGGTCCGGTGAGTTGGACTGCAGAAAGAAACTGCAGGAAGTAGATATGTTTCCTCATCAATTAACGCATAGCGCAGCTGACTACAGGAGCTCGTTATGCAGTCTGCGTCTTCAGTGTATCAGTAGTCCAAGGTCATTTTCTAGGTGCAGCCAAAACTCATTGACCAAAGTGATACATGGCTTCAATTAAATAACTGCAGTTATAAATGATTGACCAGTGCCACAATCAAAAATAAGCATCAATCAATGCGTGCAGTTGTCTCTCCATTGTGAAATTACATGTTGACTTCTACTTCCTGGAGTTTAAAATGTTTTGGCACGAAAATGCTGACCTATTGTAGAGCAGTTTAGGCACTACTTGATTAATTGACTACTCATGCCCAGGCAGAAAGACAGAGAAAGTGAGAGAGAGAGGGGAGCTTTTTTTAGCGTACTCCAGCGTCTCAAAAACAGTAACTTTCATTTTAATCTCTGCAGAACCGTTCCGTGAGGCTCGTGTGGTCTCACGGTGTCAACGCGACCTGAAACAAATAGTAAACCTAACTAACCTGACCTTGAGGTGGGCTGTCTACAGATGGAACAGCTAAGTTGATAAAGATGACCTGTTTTTCTTTAATAAGCTGTTTTTAATCAATATGATTATTAACATCTAATATACTAATAACAAGAGTGAGCAAGTAAAATACAAGGCTTTAACAAGTAGGTTTTCTTTACATATTTTTGAGATATGCAAAATATTGTCAGCAATTATCAGCAATATCCCAATGATATCAAGATATATTTTTTTCTTCCACCCCTTGTATGTAGCTGTTTGTGTATTAAGCTTAAATAATGCTAATATTCAAACTGATACTAAGTCTGCTAAATAGGGCTTTAACATCGGCTGTGAATATGTCTTAAACCCAAACTATAGAGATTATTCTTTCTGTATTTATTGTCATTGTGTCAAGGTAGCGCCATTGCCAGTCTGTGTTGTCTAATCAATTACAGATTTGCTCCATTTTCTTTTAACAGTTATGTGGATTAAATCAATATCATGAAAAAGGGATTTTATAAGACAGATACCTCTTCCATCTCAAAGAAATCAACAGACCTGTTCGTCATTTCAACATATTCAATTTCTCTTCATGACCAGAAAATAAATAAAACGCAAAAGCAATCATATTGAAATGATTCAGGGAAATATTCAAATAATGTCGTCATTGTTTTGAGGAAAATCAGACAGTTTTGACCATGTTTAATTAAAATCCTAATCAAATTGACAAACTGCACACATGTCATAAACATTTTTTTTTAATACAAACATCACTCCTTCGTTAATGGTGAGCAGCATTGTGTGGCTTAATGCTGTAGGACTACTTCAATGTATTCCATATTCATCTGTGTTTGTGGTTAGTCCTGGACAGTTCAGCAGACCATAATATTTCCTTAAAACTAAATGTCATGAAGGCATTCAAGCATGAAATGTCAGATAAATTCAGGGCACACGCACAAAATGTGAGCTTGCAAAGGACTTTCTCAAACCATACAGAGCAATTAATCAAAGCGAAAAGGTGTCGCAAAAAAAGTGACGTCAAAAACAAATGGTCAGCAGACACAGGTTGGTCGTACACACCATTGTATCTAAATTTCAGTTATAATAATAATAATAATAATAATAATAATAATAATAATAATAATAATAATAATAATAACTTTACTTTTATATCACATTTAATCTAAATATGTAGCAGAAAGTGCTTAAATTTGAATTGCTTGGCATCTTCCAGAACACACTTAAAGCGGCAACGAGTAACATTTAAATATCTTTTAAACAGCCTCATGTTTCCATGTTTCCTCTCATAATCATGAATTACCTTTAACAGCAAACGAGACCATCAGTGCAAAGAAAGACGTTTTTATATAGTTTTTATTACTGCATTTGATCTGTTCGTACACCCAGTCCGATTTTCGGTTCACGCGTGCATGCTCTATGGTCACATATCCGTATTGGTCGCAGATTTCAGTGTGGCGCAGGAACGCGATTTGAGAAGCCTATCACTCCAGGTGAGGGAAGGGGATAGGGAGACCAGATCCCAATTCACCAGATGTGGGACAAAGACTACGTTTGTGCGGGACAATGCGGGACAAAGTGCCGTTTTTTTAGCAAAATAAACTCGTGTCACCACCGGTAATGTCAGAGACACGGCTTTCTATTAAAACAACACTATCTTTAGATCAGCGCGCAGCAGTTAAGTTAGCTATTGTTAAACAAATAGAGCATTAAGGCTGTGGCTTCACATTAAAAGCATTTCACTGGCTTCACATTAGCATTTCACTTGACAAACGTGTGTTGGCTTTTATTTTGAAGTAACAGGAAGGTAAACGCTGAAGCACTGCAGGCAGCACCTTCACAGAGCCACTGAGCCCAGCAGCCCGATACACAGGGGTGGATTACTGCACGGGCACACCGGGCACAGGCCCAGGGGCCCAAGGGCTCAGGGGGGCCCTTAGCCAGAGATACTGATAGTAACGTTTCATGTTGCATAGTCAAAGAGCTCGGTCACTGATGTCAATAACAGGTTCCAAAAAGGAATAGCCTAAATATAGGGATACTCATTAAAATGTAACAAGATAGAAATCATCATGGGCCCCTCAACTAGTAGGGGAGAAATACAAAAGCAAGTTAAAAACAACAGCATTAGTAGCTCTGTCTAAGGGTCTCCATGAGGGGCCTTGAAGGCCCCCTCACACATACAGAAATAAGCTTTCTATGTGTGAATTCTAAATTGTTCATACAAAGTAGCTATCCACCCTTTATCTGTTGAAATGGGCCCCTCTATCATAGAAAATGAGTCTGCAGACCAATCTACTGTACTGTTTTTACAGTTGCAGAGTAAAGAGTGCTGCCTGTTTAAGAAACATCTGAAAAATAATGTTCCTTCTGCATCTCAGGATTTGATATAGCCTCTACAATTTCCTCTCAAAGTGCACCAGATTGATGCATTTACTTTAAAAAGGACCCCCTAACAAGGTACAGGGTCCCTCCAACAGTATCCCAAACTCCTGTGGGAAACAATGACTTCCTTTATATGTTTTTGCTATTAATTGTATGTATATGTGTGGAAAAGTCAGTGTACCTGACTGGATAGGGACGAGTGGGGGGCCCTTTAAGAGTTGGTGCCCAGGGGCCCATTATCTCATAATCCGTCTATGCCGATACACACACACACAGACAAACACACACACAGACAAACGGAGACTGCTGTCTCCTCACAGCTATCGGATAAATGCCAGATTATAAAACACGCATTTAAAAAGGGGGGCTCACTTTCAATAATGCGGGACAACGTCTCAATTTGCGGGACGTGTGAAAAGTAATGGAAATGCGATCTGGTCACCCTAGAAGGGGAGCGGGAGCCTTGTTTGAAACAGTTATTTGTCGTCATAATGACTGATAACGGGGCTGAACCATCAAAGAAAAAAAAGAAAATGCAATGAAGAAAAGCTAAAAGGGAGAGTGATGGGCGGGAGGGCGTTGCCAAGCAACATATACACAATTTCACGGAGTGAACCTAGACTGCAGTGTTTACTCCTAAATGAATGAGCGGTAGCCTACTAAAACAAAGTTTACTTTGCCTCACCAGCATCATCAGATGACCATTATTCATCTGAAATAGTCATTATTTACAACAACATAAACACATTACCTCATCGTGATCCATAACTAACTGCCGTCTCTCGTTCATTCGCTTTGTGTGGGGACACATACTCGTTCAGCTCCGTGAGAGGTGACAATGGATCAACTCATTGCAATCAGGTGTAGTTGATGCTGTGTCACTAACCACACTCACCGAGCCGAAAAGAGTCCGGTGCCCTCACACTTTCAACACACGGACACGCACTATATTGCTTCCTGATTATTTGAATCTTCCACGCCCTGCACGAGCTAGAAAACAGCTTCACGACAGCTGGCGTCGTAAAAATACTACCGCTTTTGTTCAAAGGTGTCGCCAACGTGCCGACTTACTCGTTGTAGCTTTAATAGGTGGCATCAGGGGCGTAGCACCAAATTCTGGGCCCCTATAAAAAAAGTCCTGATGGGCCCCCTAAAAAGCGGTCTTACAATACACATGGCTCTCTGAGCAAGACAACTCCACAATATTTCATCTGATGAATGACCAAATCATTACTTTTACTGGTGTTTCCCCCATAATATGTGTTAGTCAAGGTGGTCACAGGCCAGGGTCTCAGGAGGCGCGGCGTTTGCGCCGCGGCGAAAATTTTGGGGGTGTTTTGCTCAAAGATGCCAATGCGCACTATAGAAATAAACAACTGTTTATTTGAATACAGTTGTGCAATTTTGTTTGCTATGTGCAGGTATAATTTTACAGAGAGTACAAAACACAATTAAAGAAAACTTCTACTGTTTTGGTGCAATACTATGCAGACACACTAAATACAAATAATAGACCATACACTTGTGTAGGCACATCAAGTGCAAATTCAACTTTTTAAAGTTCCTTTATGGATGGGGGGCTGTGGTTATTGTGGACAATAGGCCTACTGTGATGCGATAGCCTATAATTCATTAATGGTTATTACTAGCCTACTTGCTTGATTTATTTTTAAATACAGACGTTATTGGTCGTTTTGGAATATGTCTTTCCCAATTTAAAACATAAAACTAAAGCAGCATTGAAAATTCAGAAAATAAATCTTGTTGGCCTACACTAGCATGCTGTTCTACAAATAACTCAATAGTTGAAATAATAAATACAATGTGTTTCCCCTTAAAATGTCTAAATGCATTTCAAAGGCAGTAACAGTGTGGCACTTCTTTAAACTTACTGAAACTTGCAGGGGCCATCACTCTCATGTATTCATCAGATTTTTCTTTGCGCTGTCTGAGCTGATAGATAGTTTGTGTTGCCACAGTGATGTGGAGTCTTAAACTGTTCTAGCTTTGCCAGCACTTATTTCTGTACAGCTAAATATCCCCATAGAAACATCGCTGTGTTTGTTTTCGCCACCAGTTCAATTCAATGTTGGCTTGCTCCTGCTTACTCTCTCGCACACATGCCTTAGTCATGCGCAGGCCCCTGATCTCCTTGCAAGGGTCAGGGGCCTATCATGAGCCAGTCAATTATTTCTTTTTTTGGAATGGCATTGTTCAGGGCCTTCGAAGATCGGGGCCCCACATTTAGCTTGTTAAAATTTTTTTTTTTTTTTTTTTTTTTTTTTATGGGCCCCCCTCTGCCTTGGGCCCCCCCACGACTGTATCACTTTTCTACCCAGTCCGTTGGCCCTGGGTGGCATACGTATAAATTATGTATGTTTAGTGTATAGTTGCTGAATGAGCATTTTATATCTGCAGTACATAATGTTGACCACTGTGTTTCAACAATAGCACATAATGGACAAACTTAACGATCCTATGAGTTTTTACTGGGTGTTTGCTGTAAATGTTCGTGTTGGAAAGCGGAGAAGAAGAACTATAGATGAATTAACTAAACACATCTTTACCTCATCGTTTGCTCTTGTGAAAAGACTTGAAGCAGTGGTAATTGTTGCCATATTAAATTACTAGCTTTTTGTTCTTGAAGGCCACCGTTGCTTCAGTAAATTATGTAAAGAGGTTAGCAAGGGCGTGTTGCAATCTAGAATCTTAGACCAAGATGTTAATACTCTGATATTTACACTGAACCTTTTAACAAAATTAGATTGATTAAAAAAGAAATAACTAGTGGCAAAACAATAGCAATTTTAGCTAAAGCAGGTAGGAGTAAAACAATTAAATAAAATTAACGGTTATACCAAGAGATGGGTCATAATTTTATTTTATTTTTTTACGTGGCCATAAAAAACAAAAGGTAGTCTACTAGAAATCTTGTGGGAAACTTAAGGCATTTCTAAAAGGATGCTGGTTAAATATCTGAGGGTTATTGTTAGAACATCAAATGGTGAAGATAAAGTGTTGAAAATAGTTTTGAGCCTCAGCCTAACCAAACCTTAACCATATGATGACAGGTTTATAGCAAGTCTGACAGGCATTGTAAGGTTATAAGGACTGGATGAAGAGAATGTCACACTGACGAATAACACCGGCCATTTGGCTGAAAACACAGCCCAGTGTCCAATATGCCGATAACCATTTTCCTATAATATAAAACGTGTCTAATTGTTGTAGACTTGTCTCGGCCACGTCCGCCATTTATCACAGGGGTAGACCAAGTCCATGTCAAGTTATCTTACTTTTTTGTCCATTTGTTAATTTGTTTTTGTCCCAGTTCCTTACAGCACATCACTGCTGTCATGATTTAGTTCTGAAGGTAGCACAATTAACATGAAGGTAAAACACGTTCAAGATTGATAGTTAATGTTGGCTCCTCAGGACAAAAGACAAACCTTTGAGGATAACCTGTATTTTAAAACAAATCCTTCGTTCTTGAAAAGAGAAGAGTGGGTAAAAATGTGCACTGGGCAAGAGAATAACAGTGGGTATGTGAGCACACCAGAGATACAGAAGGAGATGAGCAAGTGTGTTGGAGTGAGAAAGCTAAATGAATAGCATATAGCTGGCTCTGTGAAGATAATCTCATTTTGTAGTGTGTGATGCATCATTATGCTCTAATTTTACTGTGTACTGTGAGTACCCTTGAGATTCGAGAGTAGATAGTCTCTGACATTTTCGCTTATGTGTGAGCTTCAATCGAATCTCAAAATTGGTGAGCACTAAAAGAACTCTGAACATTTCATTTCCAAGAAATGTTGCTCTCCAATTCAGCAGGGCACAGGCAGAAAACTAGTAAACCTATTACACGTTGCCATTAACCCTGCTGAGTGTTCTTTTTTTTAGGCTTAATAATGTGACATGAGGTGCACCAGTCTGTGAAAATGTTACATAAGAATGTGTGGTGCTATATTCTGCCTAATTGCAACATGTGGCCTCACCAAAATTGTTTGCAAGAGCTCCATTATTTTGACAAATTCTAATTTATGATTTTTCTCCTAACACAGAATGGAGGTCAAAGTTTCAGATTTTCTGTGTCTGCTACACATTTTAATTCACTGGGTATTTTTGTTTGGTTTAGCTTTTCGCTGTGAGTCAAATGGGACTGGGCTTTGTTCTTGGACCTTAAGTTGCTTTGACAACAGTTGTGTTACATTCTTTTTCCAATTACTCTTAAACCTCGTTATCATTTTCAACACATCTTAAAGGCATTACAATGATTACAGGTAGCCAACATATTCCCCTGTTGTATGAGAACAGGATTTTGTAATCACTGTTAAAGCAGTACAAGCTCCCTAAGATTAGGCACTGTGACAGCTTTGCTCCATGAGTTTTCAAAATAGTGTGAGCTTCACTTATACCTTTATAACTATCTGATATATAAAATATTCTGGAGAAACAACTCAGAACAGCTGCAACAAGTAAAGCACAACTTGGCCGAAGGAGAACATGGAATTTATCAAAAATAACTCCAACACATATTCATATTCATCATTATCAAAATAATATTCACAATTTTTAATCCAGCGGGATATGAAAATGCAACTTTAATTAATTTACAACGCTAGTTGCAGCCCCCTTCACCAGTAATTATACACTTTCAACGGCGAATATGAAAGGATTAGGTACATTTTAATCAAGATGTATCACTGGTGCTAGAATAAAATGAATACTTAATAAAAGAGACAGTCGGGGTCAAATGTAAAGTGACAGTGCACTTTAATTTACTTTATCATCTCTGCATCACTGGCTGTCTGCGCTGAACCTTTGCCACTCACAGTTATGGAACAGCCTTAACAATCATATGTAATGAGACACTGAATATTCATTAGTCTCAACCACAGCATGCCTGAGGATTTGAAGAATGGTATTAAAAATTAATATGTATGTAATAAGGGTCGCAGTTTATAAAAGAGGTGGGATGATGAGAACAGATGTTATAATGTAGTTTGATGAATTTGGGCATACACCAGGCATATCAGTTATGCATGAGTCATAACACATGACACAAAAAAGCATGTTTGGCATGACCACTTACAAAGTTTAGTCTACAAAGGTCTTGTTCACTCAGTTCAGTTGGCTGAAAATCTGATATGAGGGAAAAGAGTTTTGAATATTAATTAACGTTTTCTTAATGACTCTTGAGGCCTCCTGGTGTCTTTTTAACATTAGGCATCCAACTTATTACATTATATTACATAATAATTTAATGTTCTCTCCACTGTTTGAAAGAGGCCTCATATTATAAAAAAAACTGTGGGTTGGTAAACTCAAAGTGAAAAGAAAAATCATTTCCACAAGGAAATTAAACATGACAAGACAAAATGTTGTATAAATTAGTGTTGTTTGTGACCTATTTATTCAAATTATAATTGCACTATACGTAGATCTATTCATGAAAGGTTTTTTTCAATTTCCTTGTAACAAAGACATATGTGATTAGGTGACTATGATGTTTCTGTACGTTTCTAACACTATACAGTAAATCCCGTTTTGCCCTACTCTTGGTATGTACCTGACTTAAACAGGTAGTTGTACACATAAAATAAAGGTACCTGTTACCAGTACAGATCAACAAACAAGCCACACTGAACATAATCTTGAACAATATGCTACACGTTGTTGCAATAACTTGCATTAGTCCTACATTTTGCTGGAAAACCAATAAGTGGTGCTTTACAGACAAATAAATGGCAAAAAAAAACACAAGCTGGAAGGAGGCCAAGCTATATCCCAGAATACCCATCTGTTCCCTCAAAGTTTTTAATCTCTCATTTGTATGCACCATCAATTTCAATGCAAGGACGCCACTCGAAAAACAAAAAAAAAACATAGAATGTATGAACACAAAACAGAACAATGCAACCCAGAAAATTTTGATCCAAGAATTTGTGCAGGGGAAATTATACAAACATAATGCTCTATCAAAACTGTCCATGGCAGGATTACACATCGTCATCATTTTGGCGAGTGCTGATATTTCTCTGTGACGGCATTAATGTTCAACTGCAACAGCCATGCCGCTCTGATGTCATTGATCTCTGATATTTATGGGGCAAATTTGCTGAATCAGACGAGGGACTTAATTTTACCGCTAGAATTGACAGAGGAATATCAATACCCCCAGAGACACGGAGGCGGACTGAAATGAGCTAAATGATCAAGAGAATATGTGGCTTGTTTTCATTAGGGAGTGGCTGATATCAGATGATTGATCACCATCTTCCCTGCTGTTGTAATTCTCTGCATTAGAATTACAGCGGAGGAGATCTGTAGAGAACAACAATAAAGGATTCTCTCTGCTAAAAATCTGCCTCGCTCAGTGCACGTCCAGGTAAGAAAGATTGAGAAAATGTTCAATGTTTTAGCTGTGACTGTTTCACAACCTCACTTGCACTGATAAGATTATGAAAGGTCCAAGCAAAGGGCATGTCATGTGTTGTTGGTTGAACAAGGGAAACGGTGAAAGGGTGTCTTTTAAGTTTTGCCTTAATCCTTTAAAGAAAATGGTTCAGAAAACAACCATAATGCATGGTGCAGTTCTCTCACACGTGATTCAAGGTTGTTTATCTTTAGTTCTGCTGGAGGCATATAAAAAAAGTACCTTGCACAAGGTAAAAGCTCAGTTTTCCTGTGTTTGTAGAGGACTAAGGCACATTGCTCTCTCAATGGCCTCTACACCAGGCTGGTTCGATTTCCCTAGGGATATGAATGTTCTCATATCACACAGTGCTTCCTTTCAACTCTCTCCAAGTTTAATTTATGGAGTACAAATAGGGTGCAGTTCCTTAACGAGAATCCCTGCTCTGTGATATTTAAAAACAATGGCTTTAAAAGTACAATAAACATGTTGAGAATGTAAATCTGAGAATGTCTCAGTATCAGATTTGAACTCTGCAGCATTGAGTCAGTTATCTTTATCATGTAATAAAACAGTAATAACAGAGGCACAGTGATATGTAGTGAGATAAACATTGGTACATGTTGGTGCATGGATCATGCGTTCACTGCAGAGCAGCACTTACTTTGTATTGGAGGCTTTTGACAACAGATGCATCTGAGACATTAAGATGTGCCTGGAGAAAATGGTGACTAAGATGACAATTAGATGCAAAGTGATCCGTCAGATAATTTAGAAGCAGAATTAGAGCATGACGATGACAGTACTAGCTCAGAGGACATATGCATCACAGAGAAACAGTAGAAAACTAATTGCAAACAACCGCTTTGCAATCACCAGAAAACAGTTAATATGCTTCTTCCCAGTTAGTCCCTCTGCGTCCTAATTTTAAGACTTTCTGTTAGAATGCAGAAAGTTTCAAGTGAGGGTAATTTATTGTCCAAAAAACATAAACTCCAGAAACGCAAAAAGGCACAAAGGCAAGGCACATGGAACATACAGGGACAGACTCACCAACAGGTACAATGCTCGGACAGGGAACAAAGAAACACTGGGAGTTAAATGCACACTAATCAAATCAAATCAGTTTTATTTGTATAGCCCAAAATCACAAATACATTTGTCTCAGTGGGCATTACATTTCATACAATATGATATGATACAATATGACACCCTGCCCTTACTCTCTTAGCTCAGCTGAGAAAAAACTCCCAGTAAAAACCCTTTACCGGGAATAAAAAAAAATAAAAAAATTGAAGAAATCTCAGGGAGAGTCGACAGAGTAAGGGATCCCTCTCCCCGGACGGACATACTGCAATAGATGTCTTAAGTAGAGAAAATCACAAAGGAATTTGATCATTGACCAGGTGATTACATGGAAATACTAAGTAAAGTGTGAATAGTGTGGATGCAGGAAGACTTCAGATGCTGCCAGAGGATCCACACCGTCTCGTCTCCACCAGGGAAAACTAAGGTTTCCATCGCCGGGATTACATCCCACGTCTCCAGGTGGCATCCTTAACCACTGCAACATCTTTCGCGTTGATGGTCCATTCTCAGATGTTACCGGAGGGGGGACCAGATCCACACCGTCTCGTCACGACCAGGGAAAACTGGAAGAGGACAGACAGGCAACCAGTGAGCAAAGCAAAAATGAATTGAAAGATTGAACAAGCAAGCGAGTAGAAAGAGTACTATCCTGATGGATGGTGAATCAGTGCTGATGTGAGGCAATAGCAGGCGGGGAGCATCCGTTCCTAGGACAGCTGATTCCGCACAGAACTCGGAGTCAGTCGAGTAGCATGGAGAGTGCTTGGTAGAGGGAGAGAACCAATGGGGCAACGCTCAGCCAATCATGGAAGATAGACAGAGGAGAACAAATATCAGAGAAATGGTATCAGTTATGCAATTAGCATCGGCAGGACAATTTTTCAGTGGGAGGACAACCGGTACTCGGGCCCAGACAAACCGAGACCGAGGCAGCTCCTCAGGCTGTTAATAATAACGCTATAACAATGTTAAACAATATGAACACAATTAACATTAAATTACATTGATTTACACTCTTCCGTTCCCCACCGACACACAATCGGCGCCAGCCCCCCAGACCCAGAGCCTGCCCCCCAGCACCCCGCCCCCAGAGAGCACGCCCCAGCGCGGCACTAGTCCCGACGAGGACCGGGGCCATAGATAGAGAATAGAGTATAGAATAGGGAAATAGCCAAATGCACCGCTGCCACGAGGAGCAACCTCAGCCGAAATACCTGGAGGGGCTGCCCGTACAGCCCACTCGGGCCCGCCGGACCGGCCATGCCCAGCCATGCCCAGCCCATGAGGCAAGGCCAGAGGCGCCAAGCACAAACGGCACGACGTATCCGCCATCGGCACACCCAGAGCTAGGACCGGCCGGAGGAGCACCGACGCCGGGCAGCGAAACACAGACGCCAACAGCGACGCCACAGAACGGACCGCCAGGCAGGGATAAATGATTAAAACAGTTAAAACGCAAATTGCATAGATTGCTTCTAGGGCTGGCCCGAATTATTCGAATACTCGTTCAGAAAATTAGTATTCGGAGCTTTGTTTTTTTTTTTTTTTAATAATTATTATTATTTATTTTCAAAAAAAAAATTGCAAGAAGCTAGTACTGCAATATAATGTCATCAAATAATTTTATATTTGGATATAAAAGTTAGTAATATTGCTCATTTAGGAGGATATTACATCCAGTACTTCACCTCCGAGCGCGTAAATCTTCAACAAAATATGCAGATACTGTCAAAATCCCCAAAAGGTTGACTTCCAGGCGACCAAACACTGGAAGAAAAAAGAAAAAAAAAAGTCAGGAGGAGGGAAACAAAAAAACATGGCCTGGGGCAGAGCACGGGGGTGACCGGTAGGTCAGGGAACTGGGGTAAGGCGGAATGGAGGGGTGTCAGGCGGGCGGCCAGAAACATGCCCCAGGGCATAAACGGGAGCCTCAGGCGGACGGCCTGGGGGGCAAGCAGGGGCAAGGCAGGGAGCTTCAGGTGGCCGGCCTGGGGGGCAAGCAGGGGCAGAGTGGGGGTGGAACCCTTCAGGAGGTCGGCAGCAGCGAAGACCCCCAGACCGCCGGCAGCGGTGGAGACGAACCCGCTCAGCAGGCCGGCAAAGGCGGAAGCCCCCAGGAGGCCAGCAGTCACAGTGATGAGGGCGGACCCCCAGCCAGGGGGCAAGCGGCGGCGAGGGCGGACCCCTTCCGGAGGAAGGCGAGGCAGAGGGCGGCCACCCCCTGGAGGAAGGCGAGGCAGAGGGCGGCCACCCCCTGGAAGATCTGGAAGGTCTGGCCACCCCCTCAGGCAGGAGCGGAGGGCGGTCCCCCCTCGGGCAGGAGCGGAGGGCGGTCCCCGTTTCGGGCAGGAGCAGGGGGCGATCCCCCTCGGGCAGGAGCAGGGGGCGATCCCCCTCAGGAAGGCGAAGAAAGCAGGCCTCCCCTGGCAGGCCTGGAGGGTGGGTTCCCTCACGAAAACATGGAGTGGGCTCAGGAACTGGACAGTGTTCTTGTGGTTGCTTGAGTTCCTTCAGGAGCTGGTAGCTAGCATGCTGGGGCTCTTGAGGTTGCTTGGGCTGGTAGCTAGCATGCTGGGGCTCTTGAGGTTGCTTGGGCTGGTAGCTAGCATGCTCGGGATGGTAGCTAGCATGCTGGGGTTGGTAGCTAGCATGCTGGTTGCAGGAGGCTGGGGACTGGAGCTCGCTGCTGGAGGCTGGGGACTGGAGCTCGCTGCTGGAGGCCGGAGGCTGGAGCTCGCCGCTGGAGGCCGGAGGTCGCTGCTGGAAGCAGGAGACCGGGGGCTGGAGCTGGAAGCAGGAGACCAGGGGCTGTGGCTTGAAGCTGCTGGGGACCGGGGGCAGAGGCTTGAAGCTGCTGGGGACCGGGGGCAGAGGCTTGAAGCTGGGGACCGGGGGCAGAGGCTTGAAGCTGGGGGCTGGGGGCAGATGCTTGGAATTGTGCTGGTAGCTGGGAGGCCAAACCTCGGGTGGGTCTAAAAAGTTATTTGCCCACTCCGGTAGGGACTCCCTGAGCCAAGGCTGTAGCTCCACAGCTCGACGTGCCAGAGTCAAGGCTGCCTCTCGGTGGTCGAAGCTTTCTTGAGGCAAGAAATTGTAAAAATGACCTCCTCAAGTTCCACCTCAAAAAAGCTGTCTGCTGGGTCCATTTCTGGTCCGAGCATTCTGTTACGGTGATGACAGGCATACAGGCAAGCAGGACCCAAATGCAGAAAGTTTCAAGTGTGGGTAATTTATTGTCCAAAAAAGGCACATGAACCACAGGGACAGACTCACCAACAGGTACAATGCTCGGACAGGGAACAAAGAAACACTGGGAGTTAAATACACACACACACACACACAAGACCGGGTAGACAACGAGGGACAGGTGAAACACATCAGGGAAGGGAGCAGTAATCAAACAGGAGGGAAACTTGACAGGACATGGGGAGGAACACGACAGACATACCAAAATAAAACAGGAAACACCAAAACAAGACAGGACAAAGACAGACCATGACACTTTCTCTCTTTTGACATTGTGTAAACTAGTCTTATACCCCTTTCCCACTGACCAACATAACCTGTGTTGACCTGTGTCGATCCGACTGTTATGTACGATGGTAATGGTTACACCCTGCATTTAAGATCAATTGACCCTGCAGTAGACATGGGTGTTTCTCACCTCAGCTCGGCTTTCGGTGGGAACACAAGTCCCAGATCAACGCGCATATTTCTGAAGTACTACGCTATGTGTTAAGTAAAAATAGCCTATTTATTTATTGAATAATAACTGCTCCACCAGCTGAGCTGAGGCACTGAATGTGTTGAAAATACTAAAAGATCATAATATCCTGATGGTCCGCACCAACCCGCAAAAATATGAAAAAAACCTGCACCGAAAAAATTAGGGGACCTGCAGGTCCTGCAGGCAACAGCTATTCTCCATCTCCACGGGCAAGAAAAGAAAGAAAGAGATAGCGAGAGAGAGTGGCCTAAGTTGTGCCGGTGGGCAAGTTGTTCCACCCCTTGTTTCTAGAAAACCATAGAAGAAATTGGAAATGTGACCACATATTTAAGAAGAGGCATCCATTAAGCTTATCCAGTAAAGAAGGGAAAAACATGGAATAAGATGTAAGCACATTTAAGCTAAAATAAAAGTTTTTTGCCTTTCAAAGTAAAATTTCCATGATCAAGGTTTTTTGATTACTGTGTCTGAACAATTATAGACACGTTTGAAAACATTTGACACATGTTTTAGTACTTAAGTATGCTACACTTTGTGTCTATATAGTTAGCACGATGTCAGCCCTAAACTTCTGCATCATGCGTATTATCCGAAATTCTGGGGATGGGGTGATTTCTGCCAGAGGGCTTAGGTGAGTTATAAGTAAGTTAATAAGTAAAATGTATTTATAAAAGCACATTTGTAACAGTTTGCACTGTCCAAAGTGCTTTACATAAATAACAATAACCAAAATAAAAGGCATAAAGCCCAGACATCCACATATGTACAAAGATAGTAGTGCAGAGGTAAGATAGTTAATTGGGAGGAAAAACCAGGGTGTACAGATGGGTTTTGAGCCATGATTTAAAGGCAGAAATGGAGAGGGAATCGCATATGCCAGGTGGCAGTTGGTTCTACAAGGGCGGAGCAGCTAGTGCAAAGTACATTTCTGAGAGTTGTGCCATTGGCATGGCTGTATACGCTGGTCACCAAAAGAAAGTGATTGTCTACAGTAGCTCAGAAAATGTACCTTCAATCTTTGTAAAATATTTACTTTATTTACTTTAAATAAACCTTAAATAAGTGATTGTCTAATGGATTTGTCTTGCATTACAGTTTATGAGATATATATCAAAATGGCACACTTTTCTCCAATGGTACAACTTACACCACACCGGGAGCAAGTTGTGCCACAAGACAACTTTTTTTCCGAAAGCTATATTTCTTCAACAGTTTATTGTAACGGCTGGATCAGGAGGACACAGGCGCGGAGACAGTAACAGTTTTAAGAAGATTTATTTTGGAAGTAACCAGCAGGGGGTTAGGACCGTGATCCGGGGGGGAGGCTGGCTGTCATGGGGCTCCAGGGAGAGAGCAACGGGGCAAGTCCAGGGAGCTGAGTGTGAGCAGGCTAGAGCAGGCAGGCAGAGGGGTCCGGGAGGAAGGGCTGGAGCTGTTGGCTGGAGTCAGGCCGGAAGAACTGTGGCAGAAAAGACAGGAGTTAGCCAGGAAAAATGCAAAAAGCGGAGCTGCAAACAGGTTAGCTTCGAGAGAGGACTGTCTGTGTGGAAACAGAATCTACAATCTGGCAGTGTCTGGCAGGTAGGGCCGGGTATATGAAGAGCAGTTGATTGATGATTGATGGCAGCTGTGAATGCTTGTGATTGACTCCAGCACACCTGACTCCAACCCTGCAATAGACCTGGGGCCTGTTTCAGGTAGCTGGTTTTGAGGCAACCCAGAGTTTGTTCGCTCTGAGTTGGTGGAAACTCTGGGTTTTCCGTTTCAGGTAGCAGGTTCAGCGCAACCGAGGGTCAGTTACTGCGGCAACATACGCCGTGGGTCTAACCTGCTCGGGAGGTGGTTAGTCCTACCCTGAGTTTGTTTTCACTTTATGCTGCAGCTCCGACTGAAGAAAGAGTGTCACTGTCACACGCGTCCCTGTACAGTTTGAAGCAAAATCACTCCATAAAAATCTCCATCGGGATGTTTTTATCATTTCCTGATGATTTTACATTTGACCGATCATTTAT
This sequence comes from Hyperoplus immaculatus, assembly GCA_949357725.1. Taxonomy (NCBI): domain Eukaryota; kingdom Metazoa; phylum Chordata; class Actinopteri; order Uranoscopiformes; family Ammodytidae; genus Hyperoplus; species Hyperoplus immaculatus. The sequence goes on along the minus strand of OX442355.1, from coordinate 10,789,322 downwards.
CTGATCAGTATAGCCTTGTTCTCAGCCCTCGGTCCGTTCATAGGCGGCCACATTACACATCGTGACATGCTCTACATTCAGATTAATAAACCTATTTGTATTGTATGTTTTTTAACGTATGTGCCACTGAACAGATTTATGTCAGGTGGATTCATGTAACGCTGCGGCTGCACGTGATCGTTACAGTTCACTTCTGCGATCCTAAAGTCACAGACGAGCCTCGTTAAATAGCCTAATATGAATATAAAAATTATATAATAATTTAAACTGTGATCACTTGAGGAAAATGAATCTGGTAATAAATCAATCAGGCTCTTCAATGGAAACTGTCACCTAATGTGTCTTGACGTTAATGTCTTTCACTCCCCATTTAAAAGAAGCGACAGTCTGTTCTGTTTACTGCACAGTAGGCTATTAGGCTATAGCTTGCCAACATATTATACAGCACATATAAAACACCGTCAGCAATGCTGTGCCGTGCCAGCTTTATTACTTTACAGCTGATATGCGTAACTTTTTAAAATAGACTATGGCTTCTCATACGGAAGCGAAATGATTCTCTTGACAAAAAATGTTTGCTCTGTTTTTTTTCTGAATTGCCGAGGAGATTAGATCAGAGTTATGAGACAATATCCCGTTAATTCCTCTCCATAGGCTACCATAAACTCATTCGTTAATATTTCTAACTCTAGTGGGAGGAGCGGAGATTTCTTTTTTTCTTTTTTGAGAAGTGGAGAAGTGGGAGGATCAAGCATTTGTTTCTTCTGTTTCCATGGTGAATCATGTTATCAGCGATCCATTGACGATGGCTTTTACGCACATGCTCCACCCAGAGTGAACACGCTCAGAGTTGATTTACCCAACGCTGATCCACTGTTCTGAAACCGAAAACCCAGAGTTACTCATCAACCCTGCGCTCTGAGTTTACCAACTCAGAGCGCAGGATTAAACTCAGAGTATGTAAAACCAGCTACCTGAAACAGGCCCCAGACAAGGGTAAAAGGGAAAAACAACACAAGGGCTTGAGGCCCAAGCAGGATCATAACATTTATTCCAGATCCAAAGTTTTTATTGCTGGGGATGCACAACACCCTGAAATATATGTATATATTTGAGTTGGAGACGTTACTGTCAAGGCCTCACTTTAAAGTCACTTTGAGTAAAAAGTGGCACAATTTAGGTCACTCTCCCCTACATCTGTGATTCTTGAGAACCGGGACAAAAGGCCGTCTTCCATATGTAACTGTTGTTATCTCCAAAAATCAAAATATTTTAAATTGTAGATTATATTAGAGGTTATTAGGGATTAAGAATAGAATGTCTGGATTACAATTATCCCCTTAAATTTAATTTAATAATTTTTATGTCAAATATATGACACTTGTTATCTGCTCACGACGTCCAAAACAGTGTGTCCACAGAGAGAGTTTCAATTTTTCATATGCAATAAAACCTGATACAAATGTACTTGAATAATTACAAAGTGCTTTCTTTCATCAAAAGCAACACTGAATGGCAGCCACGCTTCCGCCACCGGTATGAATATGTGTGTGAATGAATGAAACCTGAAACCCTGTAAAGCACTTTGAATGCCTCGAAAAGCGCTATATAAATCTAATCCATTATTATTATTATTATAAAGTGTCCGTTTGACATGGAATGTGGTCATTCTCCCGACCCATTTCTTAGGGAAACGAGGTAAACCTTTTCAGCTGAGAAGAACATTGTGACTGTTTGTTTTATTCTTTTTATTAAATACTTAAAACTCAGTTGCGTTTTAGTTCCTCTCATTTCTCACAAGGTTATACAAATCCAAATCATTATGCAAATTGGATTGAAGTGTCAAACAAAACATTTAATTTTTTGTTTTTCAATAAAACATATGATATTGTGTCTCAGGGCACCTTGGATCATTGAAATCAATCTCATACACCTGTGATAATTAGTTGGCCAGGTGATCCCAATCAAAGGAAATCTTCTTTAAGAAGGACGTTCCACACTATTAAGCAGGCCACATGTTTCAAGCACTAGATATTTCAAAGAAACTGAAGCGTGATCATCGTACTGTGAAGAGATTTGTGGCTGATTCTGAGCACAGACGGGTTGGTGCAGATAAAGGCATAATGAGGAAGGTTTCTGCCAGACAAATTCATTGGCTAAGGAGAGCAGCTGCTAAAATGCCGTTACAGAGCAGCAGACAGGTATTTGAAGCCGCTGGTGCCTCTGGAGTCCTGCAAATCTCAAGGTGTAGGAGCCTCCAGAGGTTTACAGCTGTGCATAAACCTATTATTCGGTCACCCCTAAACAATGCACACAAACAGAAACGGTTGCAGTGGGCTCAGAAATACATGAAGACTAATTTTCAAACAGTCTTGTTTACTAATGAGTGCCGTGCAACCCTGGATGGTTGGTGAATGCCCAACAAGGCTGCAACGTCAGCAAGGAGGTGGTGGAGTAATGTTTTGGGCCGGAATCATGGGGCGAGAGCTTCTAGGCCCCTTTAGGGTCCCTGACGGTGTTAAAATGACCTCTGCAAAGGTAGTAAAATAATCTTCATGCATGACAATGCACCATCTCATGCAGCAAAGAATACCTCTGTGTCATTGGCTGCTATGGGCATAAAAGGAGAGAACCTCATGGTGTGGCCCCCATCTTCCCCTGACCTTAACCCTATCGAGAACCTTTGGAGCATCCTCAAGCAAAATATCTATGAGGTTGGGAGGCAGTTCACATCAAAACAGCAGCTATGGGAGGCTATTCTGACATCCTGCAAAGACATTCAAGCAGAAACTCTCCAAAAACTCACAAGTTCAATGGATGCTAGAATTGTGAAGGTGTTATCAAAGAAGGGGTCCTATGTTAACATGTAACTTGGCCTGTTAAGATGTTTTTGATTGAAATAGCTTTTGATTTCAATAAATATGACCTCCACATTCTGCAAATTCAACAAATGGCCATTTTTAGTTCTTCACAACCTATACAATGTTTTGAGACTCTGTTGTGCATAATAATTTGGAACTGTGCATTTTGAGTTTTTTATTTTTGAAAAAAAATACTGTTATCATTGGGAGGTTTGTTCAATAAAATGTGAATCATACTTTAACGGTTGATGACTTAAATTATACTGACTGTCATTTGCATCGACTATTTAGGAAAATCTGAGAAATATAATTTGCATAATAATTTGGAACGCACTGTAGATATCACATTTCTACAACAGTATCTCAGGAACTTTCAGTCTAGATAAGTAATACAGTAATAGTTTTCGACCTTTTCAGTCTGCTTTCAGGGACTGTCATTCAAATACCAACTCAGCGCTCACATTATAAAATGCTGCATTTGACAACCATTGATTACGGTATACTCCTAGGCCGACTCAAAATGCAATTTGGCTTCTCTGGCCGAACTTGCGTGGTTTAAGTCTTATCTGAAAGAACACAGTGTCTTCCCTAAAACTTATACATCTGTATTTTCTGATATGAAATATGAGCTACCTCAGGGCTCTGACCAGGAACGTTACTTTTAAAAAGTAATTATTTATAGTTACTCACTAAAAGCTGAGTTAGTAACTGAATTTCTTTATAATAAAAGGGAAAGTAACTATTTGCGTTACTGTAAAAAAAAAAATTGCTATGTGTCAAAGAATTTGGATTTTTCTGAGCAGTTTTCACACGTCAACAATATAAAGTGTGTTTGCAGTAACTGTAGCAAATTAAATAAATCAAACTCTCACAACCTGAGACAAATAGTCTGGAAGACAAAGGCTACTGTATTTTATTAATTAAAAAAGTAAACAGTTTAACAACATGGAGTGCTTTTAAAGATTGAACTCAAGCTCCTAGATATTCATACCCATACATACACTCCTTCAAAAACACTCATCTATTCATGTATCCGTCAAGTATCATGAATTTGAAGTAGAGCTTATATCTCCACCTTGATAATGCCAACTTTTCATCGTGTTGCTCCGGACTCGCCATCTCTGCTGCTTCTTCGAATCTGTTTGGTGTGTGTGTGGTGCGCATGGCCTGGCTTGTGTGTAAAAACACTGGCTCCGATTGGCAACCATGAAACATGACTCTGCCTTAGCCAATCATAATTGCTTATCTTGTTGTGTTACCTAACGCCGTTCTTTTAAACGGCGTTATTGCAAACACTGGTCTTAACCTTGAGCAAAGTCCATCCCCATAGTACCAGTCAATGTTGGTCCTCAATGCAAGGCAAGATGGCGTCGCGGGTACAGCGGGAGGCTCTGCGTCTCCCCAGTTTGTGCAAATTAATGAGTGTTTGTTTGTTTTTGGCTGCGATTTTCCCACATTACAACTATGGGAACATATTATACAGTTGACAATAACTTTTGGATATACATGCTCACAGCACGAGCAACGTATATCAAGATCTTCAACTACCACTGGAGATAGCCAGAGCACAGTGGTCCAGCATACCAGCTCTCCCGGAAAAGAGGGCCCGGAGGCGGCGGCGGGAGCGTAAACAGAAGCGGGGGGAGCGGGGTGGTTTACAAGCTAGACTAAGGCTAACCCCGCATAAGATACCACTACCAAACTTGTTCCTAGCTAATGTGTGGTCACTGGCGAATAAACTGGATGAAATACGACTCTGGATTACCTCTCACAGAGACTGCAATATAATGATTTACACCAAGACATGGTTGAACAACCACATTCCGGACATTGCAATTGAACTACAGGGGCGGACTATGTTCAGAGCTGACAGATCAACTGAAGATTCCGGTAAGACCAGAGGCGGTGGTTTGTGTATTTATATCAACAACGCATGGTGTATGAACACTGTCATTATCGGAAGTCACTGTTCTGAGAACCTGGAATATCTATCCGTTAAATGCCGGCCTTTTTACCTACCAAGAGAACTCGCATGCATTGTTATTATAGCCGTTTACGTACCGCCTCATGCTAATGCCAAACTAGCAATGAAGGAGCTACATGCTGCCATTAGCATACAACAAACTGCTCACCCAGAAGGGGCATTTATTGCTGCAGGGGATTTTAACCATTCAAACCTCAAGTCTTTACTCCCAGAGTTCTATCAACATGTCTCCTGCCCGACCAGAGGGGACAGAATATTGGACAAAGTGTATACAAACATCCCCGAGGCCTACAAGGCTATACCACTCTCACATCTGGGTCAATCTGACCATATTTCCCTGCTGCTGCTGCCCAGATACACAACCATCATTAGCCGGGTGAAACCTACAGTGAGGAATGTGAAGATCTGGCCCGAGGGTGCAGAGGCCGCTCTACAACTTGGGTTTCAGCGCACAGACTGGAGTCTGTTCGCCACCAATGCCACCTCTGACTCTCAGCTGGACATTGAGGCATATACCTCCTCTGTTCTGGAATATATTAACACAGGTGTAAATGCTGTCACAACTCATAAGAAAATCAATATATACCCCAATCAGAAGCCTTGGATGAACAAGGACGTCCGTCTACTGTTAAAGGCCCGCAACATTGCTTTTCGATTCGGCAACGCAGAAGCCCACAGCACATCCAGGGCTAACCTGAAAAGGGGAATAAGGATCGCCCAACACAGCCTCAAACTAAGAATTGAAGAACACTTCAATAACTCAGACCCCCAACGTATGTGGCAAGGGATACAGGCCATCACAAACTACAGAAGAGCAAACTCAACCCCCCTTACCACCACTACCGACTTTGCTAAACGAGCTTAATCACTGTTATTCCCTCTTTGACCGTGACAACAGCACTACGCCTGTCAAAACTACCCCACCACCGGGCGAACAACCCCTCAGTAGGGCTGGCCCGAATTATTCGAATGTCCGAGTATTCGTTTGTTAAATTAGTATTCGGAATTTTTTTCAAAAAACATTTTTTAATTTTTTTTTTTTGCAAAGGTAGCTCAAACTGCAGTATATTTTGTCAGCAAATAATATTTGGATATACAAGTTATAAAACAATTGTAAAATACAAATTAGACGTTAATTTAAATTATATTATCAAATTATTTGAACTTTGACCTAGTTGGCAGCTTCCCTTTCAAAGCGCAACCGGTGATATCAGCAGTAGTAGGCTATGTGATGTTACCAGAGTGAGGCAAACTAAAAGCGGCACCAAGCGCAGGAGGGAGAGAGAGATGGAGGAAGAATAGATTGTGTTCCTAATAACTCTATAGGCTACCACAACATTAGCGCGATTTCGGAAGGAAATGTAATGCTTGGCATAATGCTAACGTTAGCTTAGCTCAGCTGTTTGTTTACATTCAGCGCAACTATTCAGCCATCATCAACCGTGACTTGCTTGCATCATGGGAATAGGCAGTCAATAATGGACACAAAAGACTAATGTTGACCAGCTGCAATCTGTGTCTTATGTACTAGTATTATTATAGCGCTGCTATAACATTTTTTGTTTTATTAATTGCACTGCTGGTTAGATGCTAAACTGCATCTCGTTGTACTAGTTGTCTTTACTTGTGCAATGACAATAAAACTGAATCTAATCTAATCTAATCTAAAAAAAAGACGAATAAAAAAAAAAGGCTGTAATCTTTGTCATATCCATGCATTTCTTTAACCCTTGTGTCTCATGAGACAACAAGCTATTTTCATCTATTACTGTCTCTCTCTCTAGTTTTCTCCTACTTCTTGTCCCACGTTTGCACTCAGGGCGTCTGTGCTGAACCATCAGTCGAGCTGGGTTCTCGCGCTGCCCTCCTAGCTGTCAGTGCCTCATCCAGATGACTGGAAATGTATCATCATCATACCCCAGGAGATTTAACCTTTCCTCTGTTCACCTTTCATCCTAGTTTGCATGCTATCCTGTCTCTCTTTCCTTCTGTTTGTTTGTTTTTCTCTCCATCTGTGTCGATGCTGCGCTTGCCTCTTCAGTGGATGTGTTGCCTGTCCTCTTACTAGGTCTCCACAGTGGACAGGAGGTCATGTGGCTCTGGTCTTACCTCTCTGGTGACACCTGGGGTTATTCAACATTTTCCTGCATCCATATCATGTGTTTATCAATCTACATGCAGTACTTTTGTCATGAAATCTTGCTCATGCTTGATACTTTATTTATTTTTGGTCTATTCCGTACATTTGACTCCAACTGCATTAAACCACAGGGAGACACACAGTGCTTTCTGCTAAAATGTAAACATACATTTTGCTTGATTGCAAGAAATCTCCACAGAAAATGAGATCTCTAAAGAGCCACAAAAGAAAAACAGACTTCAGAATAAAAAAAAGTATGTGAAGGTTTATATAATCAAAACGCAGTGATTTGTAAATAAAAATGAAAATGAAAAATGAAAAATTAATTTAAACTGCAAAATCCAAGACTTCAAGTGTAAGTGTGTGCCCTGTTTTCATTGGGAAAATGCAATCCCTAACCAAGATATGCAACAAAAATTATTGTTCCCTATTTGCTGACATTATTGAAGACAAAATGCTCCTGACTGAAGATCAAGTCATTAATATTTGTCTCAGAAACAGTGTGTCCATGGCCAGGAAGCCTCTTATTAAAACTATGCTGTAAATCTAGAATGGACAAGTCCTGGCCCTTTTACGTCCTGCTTTTAATAAAGCTGTCAATTCTACAGATACACCAGTGACCTCTTTTTATGTAAGCTTTTTTAATGTTCTCCTGGGACTTGTTAGGTTTATAGAGTTGGTGCCAAAATATCATACCTAATCAAACACTTCTAGCCTTCCCCTCAATTCTGAATTATGATGTTTACAAACACAGTATATTATTCAAGTCTGTTTGAATGCACAATACAAAACAACAAGAAGGAAAGCATTTGTCTGTGAAATTGTATAACAGGTATTGTTTTGAAGATGAGGTAAATTAATATTTGAATAGCCTGTGTGTCCTTATGTTCCAAGTATTAAAAGAACAAACTGAAATAAATCGTCCACAATAAAGTGCTTGTGTTGGAAAACTCTCTTTTTGTCTTCTCTCTGTCCTTTGCTGCATACCTGATTGTTAATGGGGAAATGTCTTCGTTCAGGTTGGATGGAAGGAGCCAAATACAGGGAAGAAAACTTGTTAGAGTGCAAAAGACTTGAGACTGGGGCGGAGGTTCACCTTCTAGCAGGACAACTTCCCTAAACAAATAAAATACGTGTGGTTGTAATGTGACAAAATGTGGAAAATTTCAAGGGGTATGAATACGTTTGCAAGCCACTGTAAGTACGTGTTGTACATTCAAATTGGATATTTCTCTTTGATATCTGCCTCTAATCTGCAAGCAAACTAGTGTCTACCATGAAAACATCAGAAACGACGAGTGGCGCTGAAAATCAGGTTTTTCAACTGTTTGACTCAAAATCCTTTAACTCTTTTTTGGTCTTAACTTATTGCATAATACTCGACGACTGCTCTCACTTTTAGTAACAATGCTTGTATTTTTCATTCAATCAACCAGATCAACCAGCGGCACACATTATCTAATAACTCTCTATAGTGTGTGTGTGCCCGTGTTTATGTTTGTGTGAGTGAAGCAGGTCAAAATGTAGCTGGAAAGTAATATTTCTTATAACAAAATTTGGTAACACTTTATAATAACTATCCGTTGTAACTTGTTAATAGATCATTAGTAAACTCTTAATTAATGATTATTAATGATTTAAGTGTTTGTTAGCAGTTTGTTAAGGATTTATAACAATGGTAGATAGTTAATAGCTTAATAATTGAATCAGTTCATCTGGGAGGTAATCCGAGATTAACTGATCACTTCACGTTCAAGTCCATGGCATGCACAGTGTGTATTGAGTTTATTTAAAAATATTTGAAAATGGGGCTGCCCTCAGTTGCCCATGCACTGTGTATAGCCTATTTCAGCCTCGTCGGTATCTCGGATTACCTCCCAGATGAACTGATTCAATTATTAAGCTATTAACTATCTACCATTGTTATAAATCCTTAACAAACTGCTAACAAACACCTAACAAATCATTAATAATCATTAATTAAGAGTTTACTAATGATCTATTAACAAGTTACAACGGATAGTTATTATAAAGTGTTACCCAAAATTTTTGTTATTACATGTTTTTCTTTTTGTGACTGTGACTGATTTCTTATTAGTCTTTATATAATTTAAGATAATGGAGCTATCATACTGTACTATTGGATTAAGCAAAAGGCAATCCTGCAAATCTTGAACTGCCAGTTTATAGCCAGACCTTGCCTCAGAGTTCAGATGTCAGTCTGACCACAGCCATCGAAAAACACACTTGAATTGTTCACCACAGTGCAGCCGATGTTTTTCTAATTGATAGAAGCCCAAGATCCTCCCAGGCTAGCTTGTTTTCTAAGACCTTTCCAGCCACTGTAATGTTCCATTGGTGGGCTTATTCATAAATCATTGCAAGAAGCTGAAACATGACCCTGTACTATTCGGCTCATATTTTAAACAAGACGGGTATCTAATACTGTACTGAGGAAATGGGAACACCACATCAACTAAAAATATACTTTTTTAGCATTTGACTATGCAGCTCCCATACATCTGCTGTAGACCCCTGATCATGAAATCCCACAGGAGTTGAAGCTGATAACATACTCAGAGACCGGCACTTTGCTCCAAAATACATGACATTTTGGAAGACATAAATAAATTGGTAAATTGAAAAATTATCCCGGTCTCTGGTTGGGAAACTAATCTAGCCTTATTAAATGTGTGATTAATGAGATCAACACAGTGACTATCAGGAAAAGAAAAGCAGATGCTTCAGACTTATCCACCTTTCTCAGTCAATTAACGACTAAATTGCATTTGACTGATCTTATGCCAGATGTGGGGGTAAGTCACTAATGTGCAAGTCACAAGCAAGTCTCAAGTCATAACCTACAAGTCTCAAGCAAGTCCAAGTCACTGTGGTGAGAATCAAGCAAGTCAAGTCATTGCTCAGGTCAAGCAAGTCACAAGTCAAGTCATAAAAAAATCATATTATCTAACCCAGTTTCTACATTTAAAAGACCTGCATTCCACAGTTCTCTTCTTCAGTGGCGTGCAAAGGTAGACCCAAAGTGGTGCTGTAGCACCTGCCCTCTTTCCCCTGGCCCAATCAAGTGCCCTTTTAAAAAATTAAAAATAAAAAAATCTGAAAGTTTTTTTTTTTTTTTACAGTGTATGTGGCCCATGCCGACATCATCATCTATAAATGCTCAATTGAGCATCTATAAATGCTCAATTATTAAAAACGATAATGCCCCAATAAATATGCCCCCCCCCTTCTCTGCTACTTTAAAACAGAGACAAATAAATGCAAGTTATAGCTTGACAACTGAGGCTTTGGGGGCAAACAATACACTCTTGACTCAATTCATGTATGTGTTACCTCGCTGGTGGCCGGGGCAGGGCAGGGCAGGGGAGTAGGCCTAGGTGTGCAGCAGCTGTGAACTGCTGCTGCAACGCGCCTCCGTTTGTGTCCACTCTGCACGTTCACGTTTACAAACGAAATGAGGGGAGGGGGGGCATATTTATTGGGGCATTATCGTTTTTAATAATTGATCATTTATAGATGATGATGTCGGCATGGGCCACATACACTGTAAAAAAAAAAAAAAACTTTCAGATTTTTTTATTTTCACAACTGAGCATAAATTAGCCGACTGTCCTGCTTAACAAGCTAGCCCAAAACAAAAATAGATATGACGTGATGAACACAACTAATGTCGGTGGAGTTTGTCATTGGTACAGCATGTGAATCTATCAGTATGCTGAATATTTAGTGTTGTTTAGGTTTACTTTAGGCTATATAATTAACACATGCAGTAATTTATTTGCTAAATGACAAACACGCAATTCCCAATTGCCTGCAGAAAAAGTAGCCTTGTGCCTGGTTGTAATGTAACCAAGCAGTTTTATTCATATGGTTGGTCTCTTTATTTACAACTTGCAGTATAATGCCTAGAAAGGAGAGGTTAAAAAGGAAAAAGAAAGGGAGCTACACCAGGCAGCCCAGGGGAGCAGCTCTCCTGGATGAAAGCATCCACCAGCAGCAAGGAGGAAGATGAAGATGAAAGGTCAGAGTCATGTTAACTGTTCAGGGCAGCTCAGATTTTAATGTTGAACTGTTCCTCAAATGTTATTGAAATATCTTAAAAGCTGTCCACACATTTTATTTTAACTACGCAAAGTGGGTTGGTGGTACTAAATCAGTGATGAAGCTATATAAGCTAATTATATTATTTTGTCCCAACCATAAGTTATTTCTATGTTACAAGACTTGCAGTAATCTTGTATTTACCTTAATAGGATATTATTAGTACGGAGATCAAGGGCCTAACGAAGACTTCAAAGAGAGATGGAGCTTCGGGATAAGGGATTATTTTAAAAAATCCGAAGCTGACTGTTTTTTTTTTTCAAACATAGGCTACATTTTTTCTTTCTGCCTTTTGGTAATTCTGTGTCTCCAAATTATTCCAGAAAATAGTACTAAATAGCCCACATTGACACAGGTGATTTAGCCTTAGCTTTCTTCTCAAAGTGCACCAGATTGATGAATTTTACTTTAAAAGGTTAAATTTTTTTTGTACAAGTACCCTTAAAATGATTTGGTCATTCATCGATGGAATATATTGTGCCCTTTTTTTGCACTGAGCTTCTGCCCCCCAAAATGTCTGTGCACGCCACTGCTCTTCTTCATACCGGCATCGACAACATCATCCTTGAACTACAATTGAATTATTCTTGGTCTAACCGAGGGGTCTTCAACTAAAATTGAAATGGGTACAGTTGACAACATTTTCTTACAGCAAAGGTCCGAATCTCATAATGTCTGCATCCAATAGCGACCCCTTATCTAAGCCTATCACATATGATCAACACCGCACATTTCCTTTTCTTTCAACCACATTTAGGCTACTTTCAATTTCCAAGTAGCTTACTTTTAACATGGAAAACAAGAAAGGCAAATAGTAACAGATAGGCCTATACTTACACAAAACAAACACTTATATTAATGCTCATAATGCATTTACAATAAAACAGGGCAAGGATCTGCGCTATGGCAAAAATATCATATCACCTTTTATTTTATGGCAGGATCACATTTTGATTTATCCCGATTAATTTATTTTTCATACTGGGGGGCGAACTGTCATAACGGGCCGTTTGCTGTGCTGTCGGTGCGGGGGCGGCGGCTGTGAGCTGCCGGGAGGAGCCGGTGAACGTGGAAGGTTGAACTGCATGCTGTTTTGTCTTACAGAGATGCTTTTATAAAGCCTACAGTCCGTGGAGGTAGGGCGCTCGATAAGTAGGCTAAGCGTGCGTTATCAAGGCAGCAGCGCTGCAGGAAACACTTGTTACTTTAGTTTTCTTTTACAAGACTTCCCGGGGCCGTTACAACGTGAAAAGGGAAGGCAAGAAGGCGCTACATATTTACTGTGATTGGGTTATAAGCGTGTGGGAGGATCACGTGAATTATTCTTGGTCTAGCCCATGGACATATAAAGAAAGGTCTAGCCGCCTCCATAACTGCTGCTCCTGTGTTGACCTGCTGACGCTGTTTGTCCGTGCAGCACGCTGCGTGCATTGCACTGTAAAATCACCCGATCATATTTCAAAATAAAACATAATTTCTAACGTAATCTTACTTTTAAAAATTCAAGTCATTTCGAGTCATCTGTCTCAAGTCTAAATCAAGTCGAGTCTTTTATCAGTGTTAGTCAAGCAAGTCTCAAGTCCTCAAATTTGCGACTCGAGTCTGACTCGAGTCATGTGATTCGAGTCCCCCATGTCTGTCTTATGCCACAACAAATGTAGAAATTAGCTTACCTTGCCTTTTGTAAAGAAGAACATGTATCACAACACAATTCTAGCTGTTCCAATTAAAAAAGGTACTGCCTTTTTGTATCAAAGTCCTAACTTACATTTGTAACTCACAGAGGAAAACACTGGAGAGAATGTTCCTGTATAATAATATCGTTACAAATTTGAACATTGGACAAAACAACAATGTCAGTATGAGTCATTCAACATAAAATAAAATTCCATTATTTGAACTGTTTATAAATGAACCATTTTAAATAGAAGGTTGAATGACGTCCAAAGACACATGAAGGATGCACCGAAACCCAGCTCTATGTAATTGACTGTTGAATAATCATCCATAATTGATTACAAACATTACAGTAGATTTAAAAGCTATCCATCCATTCATGGTAGCAAAGGCATTGTTCTGCAGCCTATTGCAATAAATAAGCCTGTTGATGATTGTCCCTCGTGGAAGCAGCCCCATACCACTTTGGCCTATGCCCAACTGGACTCAATAGATACAGGCCTGGCCAAAATGTTCCCAAATGCAAGCACCCCTACAAGGTCTGTTTCCAGCAGCAGGTCCTGGGTTTATATGTACCAGGACAAGCTCAAACTCTACCAGAGATACAGTGCTGTGTGAAAAGTTTGTGAACCCCTTGAACCTTTTGGAATTGTATTTATTTTTACCATTATTCATTCATTTTTATCAATACCAGTATTTTTTATATGAAATAACAGATGTTTGTTTATCAATTCAACATTTGTATTTTCCAGAAATTAATTGTTAAAACTAAAAGACATAAAACAAATTATTTGCCAACTGTTGTATGTGCAAAGGTTTGTGAACCCTGAGCTGCATTGCTTAAATCGAGCAGGTTAACACAATCAGGTGGGCCAAATTGATTGATGAAATAGACCAATGTAATGAGAGCTCTTTAGGGAAGAAATTGGGGGGCACTAGATAAAACAGAGATAAAACCAGGTCAGTTTAGGCTCACCAAAGTGAACCCATACAGGTCAGACATGCTAAAAGGGGAAAACAATCTCAGAGGATCTCAGGAATAGAGTTTTGATGTTGCACATTTGTCTGGGGACAGTGTGGTGTATTATTTTCCTAACACATTTCTGTAGACTGACTCAAGATACTTACCAACCCCCATTCGATAGGAATATGGGACGGTTGGCTGGGAGACTGGGCTTCTGTAAATCATCTTATTTGTGTTTAAGTTAAAGCAGACACTAGGATGACTGTTTTATGGTCCAGATTGGCTCAGTCTGGTGTGTTTACTCCAGAATCTGGGAACGCACGGAATAAGTTAATGGCCACGGTCCAAACATGGTCAGTTAGTCCTCAGGAGAAGTCTCCTCCGGTGCTCCAAACTGGATACCCATTTTAGCTAAGGATTTCTGTAAATGCCCTCTTAAGGATAGGCTTGCAATAAGTTAGAATGGGAAGGGCATAGTTGTTGATTTTAATAGCCCATCAGCTTACGTAGACCTTAGGTTAAAACAGCCACCAAACACTATAGGGCAGGTTTTTTCTATCGGACAAGGAACTCTCTACTAGCTAGAACTCTGTATCTTCCTCTGTTTTAATTTGGCTAAAATACTTTGACTTTTCATTTGGCTTCGTTTTGACTGCAGTGTGAGCTTGTTGTTTTAAAATAAAGAGAATTGTTCCTTGGAAAACCTCCTCGACTGTGTCAGCTGTCCTCTTCTTTCATCCCACCATACCACCAAACCCAGAAAGAGAATTAACAACAACAGCTATAAATTCATATAAAACAAATTTGAGCTCCATCGGTCCACCGTGAGGCAAATCATCTACAAATGGAGAGCTTGAAGAGTGACTTAACATCTGCCTAGAAGTGGTCTTCCTTCAAAAATATCCTCAAGCGCCACAAGAAAAGTGATTTTTCAGGTAAAAGCCAACCCAAACATTACATTTGGAGATTTGCAGACAATTTGACACCACCATTCTTCACTTGGGAGAAGGTCCTCTTGGTGGTAGGCAGAGTTGCATTTTTGCCCAAACATGGCGGTTTTGGTTATGACCAAACAGTTAAATTTTGGACTAATCTGTCCACAGAATAAGACTTCAGGTATCTCCAGGTGCTCTCTGGCAAAGTTGTGACAAGCGGTTTTGTTCTTTTTTGAGAGCAGAGGCTTCTTCAGCAACCCTCCCATGAAAGCCATTTTTACTGAGTTTTCTTCTTATTGTGGAACCATTCACATCTGTCCCAGATGCTGCGAGAGGTCTGCAAATCACTAGATGTAATGTTTGGGTTGACTTTTAAGTGAAAAATCACTTTTCTTGTAGCGCTTGTGGATATTTTTGAAAGAAGTCTACTTCTAGGCAGATGTTCAGTCACTCTTAAAGCTCTCCATTTGTAGATGATTTGCCTCACGGTGGACCAATGGAGCTCAAACTAATGTATCGCTGTCCCCAGACAAATGTGCAGCATCATAACTCTATTCCTGAGATGCTCAGAGATTTGTTTCCCTTTTAGCATGTCTGACCTGTATGGGTTCACTTTGGTGAGCCTAAACTGACCTGGTTTTATCTCTTTTTTATCTAGTGCCGCCCTAAAGATCTCTAACTACATTGGTCCATTTCATGACTCAATTTGGCCCATCTGATTGTGTTTACTTGCTCGATTTAAGCAATGCAGCTTAGGGTTCACAAACGTTTGCACATACAACAGTTGTCAAATAATTTGTCTTTTCTGTTATAACAATTGATTTCTGGAAAAGAAAAATGTTGAATTGATAAACAAACATCTGTTATTTCATATAGAAAATACTGGTATTGATAAAAATAAATAAAATTCCAAAAGGTTCAAGGGGTTCACAAAATTTCACACAGCACTGTATTTAACAATTGCTCTTGGGAGATCGCACCATGACCTACTGTCCTGAAAATGCAGCTCTCCGGTTCAAAAGGGCATGCTGATGGAGCACATTGAACTGCCAATCATCACTCAGGTGCGTTGTTGCAATATATTAGGGTCAGAGTTGTACAACACAATCTATCCCTTTAAAAAGCCTGAGGTAATTTATACAAGTATAAAGGCTGAGTATATCCTTAGAGAGAAAATAAATGTGAAATAGAACACAAAATTAGAAATAAACGACATACCAAACAAAAAGCATGATCTCTTAAAGGCCGTACCTAATAATAAATAAACCCACTGGGTAAACAGTGGGTAATTTCATAACATAATTGTTTGATTATGTTATAGTCCCAAAGAAGGAACATTCATTGAATTGTTAATCCATTACACCAAATACAATCACTTAATTAATGAGGCATTTAACAAGAATAACCATTTACCTGAAGTTCTTGGAAAATGTTTGCTGTGTGGTTTAATGCCATTCCAAGGTATGAGAAGAACTTCAACTACAACCCAAATTCCGGAAAAGTTGGGACGTTATGTAAAACGTATAAAAAACAGAATGTGATCATTTGTTAATCCTTTTTTACATCTAATCAAGTTGAAAACAATACGAAGACAATATATTTCATGATTTACCCTATCAATTTAATTTCGTAAATATAAGCGTAGGGGAGAATGGGGGAATCCGAGGCATCGGGTAATGTGAGCCACCCCCTGTATCTAGGCAACGGAAAACATTTGTGGTCATGTGAGATATGTGTTTTCAAGCCCCTCTCATTTCCCCATGGCCCTGAAAGAGAGGACCTCATGGTGCTGTGGTAAGCATGTTTTTTTTTCACCAAAATAGGTATTTTCCCGTAAAGGTTCAGTCTTCACGGGGCGCCCTTAGCTCAGTTGGTAGGGCGTCCCAGCAGCAGACCCGTGTTCGATTCCCGCCTGCGGTCGTTCTCTGCATGTATGTATTTTGCATGTAAAATGTATTGTTTTATTAGATAGAAACAAGATGGCTGCAGGTGGGACAGGTGTGTTCACAGCTCTCCTACTATACACTTTCTGTGTTGGTTTCATACCATCTAAAGTTGAAATGGACCTCAAACATGCTGACAACAAGCAACAACCTTCATTCTATGGAAAAATGTTGTTCAACAGTATGGATCTACTCTTCAAACAAACAAACAACAACGCCAAGCCAAACATTGGCTATGGGAAACACCTTCTGGCTATGACTTTCATTTATCCCTCTCTCTACAAACAAATACGGAAAAAGACTAAGACGACTTCAGGCTTACAACCGACCAATGCACTGATCATCACAATTTGTTTGATATTATCTGGTGACATACACCAATGCCCAGGACCGCACCGTGCTACACCGGAGGAGAGACCTGTGGAGGAGCGCGCTACAGTCCAACAACTATGCCCACTGTATAATGCACCACAGCGTAGTCCTGGACATTCTAACCTTTACTGCCCGTCGTCTCTGCTTGGTGCTGATGCGGATGGGACGCTGGGGAGCCGTGATGGTGCTGTGGCGGAGGTGGCGGGTCGGCGTGTGCGAATTTCTCGTGCTGATGTTTGCATCGGTGGAATGCCTGGTGTCGACGCAGGTGGAGCGCGCCGTGTCCTCCGGGGATTACGGGGAACGGGCCTACAAACAGATGACTTCGGGGATGGATCCAATGTTTCTTTGGAGCCTCCTGCGACCACTTCAAAAACTGGCGCTTCACGCGTCCCCATAGTGACGCAGAATGTAAACAGAAAACGACTAAATCCAGGGATCGCAAAAAACGGAAGTGGGAGGTGTTTCAGACTGTCAGTCATTCACGAATAGTGTGGGACCCTAATGCTAAAACAAAGGGCCTTTTAGGTGGTCATCTAAACATTAGAAGCATACTGTCTAAAAGTGAGCAGATACAGCATCTGTTACTGGATTCAAACCTGGATTTTTTATGTTTATCTGAAACCTGGCTTCATGAAAATTCTCCATCAGCAGCTCTGAATATTCCTGGTTATAACATCCACAGAAAAGACAGGGAGGGATCCAAAAAAGGGGGAGGAGTGATGGTCTATATAAAAAACACATTACAGTGTCACAAAATCCAGTGGTCCAATTGTATAACATTAGAATGTTTAGGTCTCAGTATCAGTCTTTCACCACAAATGTCCTTTGTCCTCGTTGTAATTTACCGGCCTCCCTCGACAGATAACAGCTTTTATGAAAACTTTGAACAGCTGCTAAAAGAAAGTAATTTTGATAAAGAAATTATTATTATGGGGGATTTTAACATCAACTGGGAAGAGAAATCATCTAGAAAAAAGCTCAAACAAATCACTGACAGGTTTGAGCTGACACAAGTTGTTCGTGGGCAAACAAGAATAACTAATTCCACCAGGACACAAATTGATCTCATATTCACCAATAAACCAGAAAGAATTTTAAAATCATTTAATATGTTAACAGGTTTATCGGACCATAATCTAACACTTGTCAATAGAAAACTTACCAAAAAACGTTTCCAGTTTTGTGTTAGAGAAAAAAAAACGGAAACTATTACAATTCCTAAAAGCAAATATAAAAACTTTGTAGCTATAGCAAACCAAATTCAATGGGATGACATTTTACCCTTAGTTGACTATGAAAAGGACAGCAGATTATTTTTAAAAACACTTGAGAGAGTTATTAAAGAATTCTCACAAAAAATTGAGTACAAACAACACAAAAACACTGTACCCTGGATAAACCCAGGCATCATAAAACTCATGAAAGAGAGAGACCAAGCACTAAAAATAGCAAATAAAACTAAATTAACTCATGACAGAGGACGATTCACAATGTTGAGAAACAAAGTTGTAAGAACACTAAGAAAAGCAAAAGCAGATTTCTTTCTAACTATAATTGAAAAATCAAACGGAAATGCTAAAATGATATGGAACCAGCTAAGAAAAATGACAGGTGATTGCCCCAAAGAACAAAGTGCACTAGAAATTAAAATAAATAAACAACTAACAAATAATATTGAGGTTGTAGCGGAGGCATTCAATTGCTATTTTATTGATTCTGTGGCTAATATAGCAAGGTGCTTCACACCTGAGAATACATGCAGCCCTGCATTAGACACATGTCAATCAATCTTCAGTTTAATAAACATCACAGCATCAGAGGTATCACAGACCATTAAATCACTCAGATCATCAAGATGTAAATATATTTTTGGTATGGATACAGTGATGCTCAAGGAGCTCAGTACATCAGTCCTTCGCCCTATTACAACAATTATAAGTCTGTCTATTTCACAAAATATGTTTCCAAGCATATGGAAACCAGCCATTGTTGTTCCCATTTACAAAAGCGGAGACCCTCATTCCATGTCAAACTACAGACCCATCAGCATACTGCCTACAGTGTCTAAGATTACAGAGAAACTGGTAGCAAAACAAATCATTAACCATCTGAATACCACAGCCTTTGCTCTCCACCCTATGCAGTTTGGCTTTAGAGCAAATTACTCCACTGAGTCTGCAACTTGCTACTTTACTGAAAACATCAGAGCTCTGTTGGACCGAGGTGGGGTTGTTGGTGCCGTGTTTCTGGATCTTAAGAAGGCCTTTGACACTGTCAATCATAAAATCTTGCTGTCAAAATTATGCCATTTCAATTTTTCGTCAGATGCGCTTAAATGGATTGAGTCTTACCTCACTGGCCGTTCCCAACATGTCAGAGTCCAGTCTGTTAAATCAGCGGCCCTCAGTCTGTCCACCGGTCTTCCTCAAGGATCAAATTTAGCACCTTTGTTGTTTTCACTTTATATAAACGACCTTCCGTCGGTCTGTTCTGATGTTTCTGTGCAGATGTATGCTGATGACACCGTAGTCTATGTCTATGGTAGTGAAATCTCTCAAGTGGCAGAGAAGCTCACTAACGCTATGGTTACTATCTCAGCTTGGTTGAAGCAATCCTGCCTTCAGTTGAACACTTCAAAAACAGTAGCAATGTTCTTTACCAAGTCCCACAGACATGTCAATGTTGAGCCGAATGTTTTAGTTTCAGGGGAAAGGCTGCAGATTGTATCCGAATATAAATATCTGGGAGTTTTATTTGATTCAAAGTTGTCATTTACATCACATGTAAAAAGGGTCTGTAACCGAATCAAATTCAACCTCAGGAACTTTAGACACATTCGCCATCAAATGTCTATAGAGGCAGCAAAAATGTTCATGCACTCTATGATTTTCTCACACATCACTTACTGTTTACCCATTTGGTCACTAACTACTGTTACATCCCTGAAACCTATACAATCACTTTACAAACGAACTGTTAAAATCCTGGACAAGAAACCTTGTAGATTTCATCATTGTCCAATATTACAAAAGCACAGATTACTCAAATGGGAAAACATGGTCAAATATTCAAATCTATGTCTTGTCTATAAAATCATTCACGGTTTCCCTCCGCTCCATCAGTTTGTCAACATCCGAACAGCTGATCACAGCAGAACTAGAGCTTCAGCCAGGGGAGATTGTATTATCCCTTTTAGGAAGAGTGTATTTGGCCATACCTCTTTCTCTGTTCGTGCAGCTACTGAGTGGAACCTCACCCCCATAGCCATCAGAAATTTGAACCCATATAGGTCATTCAAATGCCAGTTAAAGAAATGGCTCATTGATAACCAGAGCTGTCTACATTATCATTAACCTGTTCATGTTATTGTCTGCTGTTGTCTGATTGTTGCTCTGCTGTGTTTTTATTGTATATTTTAGCTTAATAGTACTTTTTACTTTACTTACTTTTTAATAGTACGTTTTACTATAGGCATGTTGTGTTATATAAATGTGTAACTTATTTTCTTTTAGGGTGACTTTTACCATCTGTCTAGGGACTGCAGATGAAAAATAGCCTTCTGGCTAATTCTGGCATATTGACAGAAATGTTTGATAATATGCACTGTCCCTGTATTAAATAAATAGAAAAAAAAGTACATTTTCTTGCTGTCAACTTAATCAACTGTTGTGCCAAAGCAAATGTATTCACGTAGAAACACTTCTATCATACGTGTTGATGAACTACCAACATATAAAAACCATGTGATGATATTAGCTAAAGATTAGCCTGAAATGCTAAGAGAGGTAGTTTTTTACCAGGTTATATTATCACAAATGGATAAAAAGTCACATCCCGTAAAGGTTCAGTCTTCACGGGGCGCCCTTAGCTCAGTTGGTAGGGCGTCCCAGCAGCAGACCCGGGTTCGATTCCCGCCCGCGGCCGTTCTCTGCATGTATGTATTTTGCATGTAAAAGTACATTTTCTTGCTGTCAACTTAATCAACTGTTGTGCCAAAGCAAATGTATTCACGTAGAAACACTTCTATCATACGTGTTGATGAACTACCAACATATAAAAACCATGTGATGATATTAGCTAAAGATTAGCCTGAAATGCTAGTAGTTTTTTCTCAAATTGTGGTTGTGGGGGAAAGTGAGCCAAATGCTGCGGGGGAAAGTGAGCCACTGTCTCACTTTCCCCCACAATGAGGCATAAGTTAAGTTTAGTCTTAAACATATTTTAATGTAATATTACATGACGTGTTTTATTTTTATGTCATACACATTGTAGAAAAAGTGAGCCACATGACAACTTTTTTTAAAACACTCATATTTTCACTGCCCTTTGTCTTGAAAAAAATCTGCTAATGCCCATTTCTAGGAAACATCCTGAATTAATGGAAAATGTGTAGATTTGAGTGATAAATCATTTTAGCTCGCTTAGAGGGGAACAAATGTATAAAGTGGCTCAGATTACCCCGTTCTCCCCTATTCTGAATGTGATGCCAGCAACAGAAAAGTTTCAGAAAAGTTAAGACGGGGGGAATAAATCATTGGGAAAGCTTCAGAATGTTCCAAAAATAATACCTGTTTTGAACTTTACTCACAAACATGTTAACTCGTACCAGGTTATATTATCACAAATGGATAAAAAGTCACATCCCGTAAAGGTTCAGTCTTCAGGGGCGCCCTTAGCTCAGTTGGTAGGGCGTCCCAGCAGCAGACCCGGGTTCGATTCCCGCCCGCGGTCGTTCTCTGCATGTCACTTCCCTCTCTGCCACATTTCACCTCTGTCTCTCTGCATCTATAAAACATAACAATGCTCAAAAAATATCTTAAAAAAAAAAAAAAAAAGGTTCAGGCTTCACAAGCAATAATGGGGTGGTGCAAAGGAAAACAGTGCAATAGTTTTAAAACAACATTCCTGCAGATAATTCAAGGATTTCAATATATAGAATCCATTGTATTATTAAGATATTTCGAGAATCTGGAAAAAATCTCTGCACTTAAGGGGCAAGGTCCAAGGGGCAATGTATTTCAAGAAAGAATGGGAAATAATTTAGCTTTCAAAATGTCAACAATGTCCTCAGTTACCAAACACTTACTAGTTGTTAAAAGAAAGGGTGACGTAAAAACAGTGGTAAACTGTCCCAACGTTTTTGAACGTATTGCAGGCACAACATTTAAAATACGTGTATATTTACAAAAAACAATAAAGTTTATCAGTTTAAACAAATATGTGTTTGTACTGTTTAAATTGAATACACGTCGAAAATAATTAAGACATTATCGCATTCAGTTTTATTCACATTTTACCTAACGTCCCAACTTTTTTGGAATCGGGGTTGTATAATTCAAATCCTTTATTTCAAAGGTACTATTACTGAAATATTGACAATTGTAGGAAACTGCCACAAAATCATGTTTTCTTTCTATTTTCCCAGTTTCTAATTCATTATATTGACAAAGGTTGACCAATAAACACAGATACTTTATGTAGTGAGTATTTTAAAATCAGTCCCTGTGAGATATTTTTATCTAAAGGCCAGGACACACCGGGCCGACTACTGACCGTCGGCAGAAAATGCCAACACGGTCAAAAAAGTGTGAAGGACACAACGGGCCGACTACTGACTTGCCGTACGCTCTGCGCTTGCGCGGGATGACATTAAAGATCTCCTATTATACTACTTTTCTGGTCTTAATTTCTCATTTATGACTCCTACCTGACACGAATCACAGCACAAAAAACTATGTAGATTTTTGGGAAATGCTTCCTCCCATCTGGGGCTTTCAGCATTATCTGTCAACACTGGGCTTCATCCTTCTCCGCCCCCTCGCCCCCCTCCTGCCAACCCAGCTCCGGAACACTTTCAGCTGCACACGGGCAGATTTGAGCAGGCAGGTGGGGGCATGGCCGAAGCGTGCCTGAGCACGTTGCAGCATTACCATACAAATTTGGACAGTCAGCAGGGAATGAGTCTAAATGCATGAAAGTCATTACAAACATGACTATACATCATTATAACAACGTTTATGTCATAAAAGTTGAAAAAGCATAATAGATGTTCTTTAAGTAGGGTGTTGTCATAACGTAGGCTGTCATTATAACGGAGAGAATGCATCTACGACGGCCGACGTCACCGAACACACCAAACAGATTTGTGTCCCTGCCCCCTCCAGACTCTTCGACGATGTCTGACACCCAATTATCAGCCTGGTGTGTCCTGGCCTTAACCCACTCTTCATTTAATCGAATATGAATAATAGAATTGTGGAGGCAGCTTTTAAACACTGAGTTGTTTAATGCTCCCTCAGCAATCTTATTTTGATGAGAAATGTGCAAAACTTTATGTGAAAATCTCACTGTGCAGTGGGAGTTAAAAAAAACACAACATTTTTGTCCATCAGCTTTGCTAAAATCATCCATTTACTGTCTGAGCAAATCACTCCTATCTGGTTCCAGGTGCTTCACAATGCAAGAGTCCTTCCTTCAAATTGATTTGTAAGCATTATCTGAAGTGCACTGGCAACTTGTGCATACTTGTGAGGCCAAGGTAACATCTCTATTTTACATACGGAGTAACATCCATTACGTTTGTCAGGTTAATTATCAGCCCTGAATAATGTTATGTTAATAGAAAGTTATAGAGAAACCACTCCTCCCTAACAGAATGCTCCGACAAGCAAACTAGGGCACTGACATAAGGCCCAACACCTGCTTATTCTGAGTAAACACATGTGTTTGTGAATCAATATAAACTACTTTATAATACTTGGAGGTAGGGCTGGGCGATATGGGCTAAAATCAATATCTTGATATTGTTTTATTATATCTCGATACACGATGTACTGTATATCTCAATATATGTCAAATCTCCTCTAGAGCACATCCTAAATGCTCAATTTAATTTATTTTTTGCATAACATCACACAAGTAATATGATTTAAATAGTCCCTGCAAAATGTGTCTGCACTAACGATGCATTAGGCTACATGAAACAACATCTTGTTTATATTCTTTAGTACTTTCTATTGGAACAATTTGAAACTTGCACATGGCAAAGAGTTTGCACATTGTATTGATTATTCCACATCCTTCCACTCCCATACAATGGATCCAGCATTATTTTATTTGGAAACAGTTTTGTGTTTTTCCATCTTCTGTTAATCTGTAAACTGAGAACACTAATTATGACTCATTACAATCACTTACTAATTGTTTATCACCACTAACCCCCTGAAGATAGCAGCCACACTGTAAATGCAGAACAGGTTTTGCTCCATAATATAATAGTGAACATAATAGTAGTCTACGTTTTATTTTACAAAAAAATACTCGCAAAGGTAGCCTACTTTACATAGACTTCTAGTTAATAAACGGTGTGCAACTCCCTTGGTGCTTACATGGACCTATTATAAGAGGCTGCCAGTAATAAATGTGATGCCGTGGTTGTGTGATGTTGGACCAAAAACTCTCCATGAAGTCGGAGTAATCCGCCCCCTGGAGCTCGTTCGCCTTCCTCTTATAAGGACCAGGCTCTGTACAGCGGCCACTTATGCTGTCATGCGCGCCCGCCTCCCCCGTTCTTTCGCCTGTGTAGAGCCTTCCTCTCACAAGGACCAGGGCAGGCTGTGCTGTGTACAGCAGCCGCTAATGCTTTCATACGCGCCCGGTCGTTCGCCTGTGTAGCCTTCTTCTCATAAACTTGAACGACGGCCACCATCGCCGTCATGCGCGCCCCCCTCCACCCTCTCGTTCGGCTGTCATAAGGCAACAAGAGCCCTCTCGTCTTTTTTTCTCCCCCTCTCGTTGTTTTCACATAGCGATAAAAGTAAGCACACACAGCGCGCACTGCAGACTACGTCACAGGTGCGCGCCCAGGAGACTGGTTGGGAGGGGGGAGTGAGTGAGTGAGTTGCCAATGCATGTGAGTCTGTGAGGGAGAGAGCCACACGAAAGAGGGAGAGAAGCGAACACCAGCGAGTTTGCCGGTGGCGGCGGTGGCAAAAAAAAACACAGTACGTGCCAATTTGTATTCGATGGTCGCGATAGGGTCATTTTAAACATCCTGTGGAGAACATCTCGCAATCCATCGCATATATTCGATATATCGCCCAGCCCTACTTGGAGGGTTATTAGTATTCATCCCTGGAATAACTCAATGCATATGTGTTGATTAACACAAGTAAGGTGTCACCAAGACACTCCATACAAATTGTTTACACCTGTAGGACACCTGCACTGTATGCTATAATAGACACATATAGACAGATGTGCCAGTATCAATTCATGAAAACCTACTTACAAGAGCTTTTTGAAGAGGTGAGTATTTGTGCGTGGTATTCTTTTTTTGTTTTTTTGTCTGATGGTGGCCAAACAAACCAGCAAAAGTGGCTGTTGTCCATTAATATTGCCAATCACTTTACTGAAGCAGCTTACAGATGCAAACTGAACACCACTTCTTAAATGTAACTATAGCCAAGTGTGTTTCTAAAGACAATTTGATTAGATGTTTTACAAAGCTACTGACAATGTGCCCCATTGGCCCGTGGTGACTCTAAGGGTGTATTCACACTGGGAAAGTCCGCTAGTGCACTTGCTTTGGTCCAGACCAAATAGAGTTTTGATTTTTTTTGTTTGGTGTGGTCCACTTTCATATTGCCCCTTTTGCAAGTGAACCAGCATTATGAAGCAAAACCACACGTGATCTGAGGTCATTCATTCATTGGACAGACATTCTGGGGTGGAGAGAAACAGGAAGCATGAAGTTAAAACTGCGAAATATATCATTGATATAATATGGGGTTAAAAATAATAAAAGGGCCTACATCTAACCTATAAATAAAGAGGAAAAACATCAACTTATTGTTGTTTCATATGGGTATAATGTGTAGCCCTATGTCAATGCCACAATATGTGGCTTGTAGCCTACGATGTGAAACATAATTTTTACTGTATTTTTGGTGCTGGACGCGCGTCACGCGAGAAGAATAGGCTCAAGCTGACACTCAGCTGATTAAGCAGTGTATCAGCTGGGTCGGCGCAGTTCAGCTCCAAACTGACACGGGGATAGTATTGACGGTCCCGTACATGGGAAGCAAAATAAAAACACACACTTCTTGTGCAGCGTGAACCTGTTGGCACTGTGCGGGAGATGCTCCCCTCTCCTTCATCTGATCGCTGAACACATTCAGCATTTTTACGCGTCCTCTCGATCAAATGTAATATATTGTTCTGGGCTCCCGGTCAAACCACAACTTACCGTCCTAACAATGGCGACAACAACACTTTCCCATAATGTGAAGCTGACGGCTATTTATTAAAAAAAGAAAAGAAAGAAAAGGCACAGTGCCTCCTGCATTTCGGTCGGATCCAGTCCGAACAAATTCCCATCACATACGAACTGCAGCAGAGTGCGTTTGGAAACGCACCGAGACTACCTCTTCAGCTGGGTCTCGGAGCGTTTGTTTGGTCCGCACCCGAGTGTGATTGCTGTATTCACACCTGCCTGAAAGATGCGCACCGAAGGCAGAAGTGCATCTGAGTTTGTTTCAACCGAACTAAACACGGCATGTGTGAATACACCCTAAATGAACATTGTGGCCAATCAACTCACATTTAATTTTTATAAGATTCTGTTATACTTTTTGTAATTGATTTACGTTTTGGAAAAAGTCAACTAATAATGATTAGTTGGCGTGACTGATGTAAGATTACCCTAACTGCAAGAAGAGGATATGCCATTATATTTTACATGGCTACTGTTGAGTTTCCAAGGCTTGAAAAAAATAACCCAAACCAAAATTGTGTTTGCAGCTGAAAAGGTTTTTGACTGGTTTGTGGTTTGGTTAGGTTTGTGAATGAAATGAGTATAATGGGGCTGATAACATCATGACGTGAGAGAATAAGGTAAGCAGCTAGCTAACGTTGGGCTAACCTTAAGCTTTTTGGTCATAAAACACTAGATCACAGAACACCCTTCTGTGTGTTTACACATGATTATCTAATTTTTCAAATCCTGACACTTGGCATCAGAGTCAATGGTTGTATATAGGGGAGAACGGGGTAATCTGAGCCACTTTTTACATTTGCTCCCCTCTAAGCGAGCTAAAATGATTTATCACTCAAATTTACACATTTCCCATTAATTCAGGATGTTTCCTAGAAATGGGCATTAGCAGAATTTTTTCAAGACAAAGGGCAGTGAAAATATGAGTGTTTTAAAAAATGTTGTCATGTGGCTCACTTTACCCCAGCTGTGGGGTAAACTGAGACAGACCTGAAAAATCAAGGGGGTAAACTGATCCACTTACTTTTTCCACTCTGAAACTACCATAACAACACATATTGTAACAGTTACAATCCTGAAAGCTAGCCACACATTCCAGAACTAATGTTGGACTAGTAAAATAATGATGGGGTTTGGTCAATTAAGCAAAGCACATGTTCTAAACACTTTAAAGTAACTCTGAACAAAATCAAATACAACATATTATAATTCAAAAGGTTTTAATAAGATTCAAATGAAAGATAGAACCAGTTAGATTAGAACACAGTCTGGGGGTCAGAACACAGGACCTTTAGAGCCAGCTTGTGTCTGGGGGTCAAAGCATAGGAAAATCAGAACCAGCGAGAACAGCCTGGGACTCAGAACACAGGAGAAGACCCAACTGGATTATAACATCAGCCTGTCATACTCTACAACTAGGCCTACTCTACATTCCAGCCCTGAAGGTTACAGGGACAGATGAGATGGTGCTATTTCCGTGTGGTTGCCCCAGGTCATCTTCCTGGTGTATTTCCTTGGCATGATGGCTTTTCTACAATGTGTATGACATTAAAATAAAACATATGTTATGTAATATTACATTAAAATATGTTTAAGACTAAACTTAACTTGTGCCTCATTGTGGGGGAAAGTGAGACACTCCCCCACAGCATTTGGCTCACTTTCCCCCACCACCACAATTTGAGAAAAAACTACCTAACTTGGCATCTCAGGCTAATCTTTAGCTAATATCATAACATGGTTTTTATATGTTGGTAGTTCATCAACACGTATGATATAAGTTATTCTACGTGAATACATTTGCTTTGGCACAACAGTTGATTAAAGGTCACATATTATGCTAAATGCACTTTTTAAATGTGTTCCAACATATCCATGGGTCCACGGTGTCTAGAGACTGCCAAAATATCAAAAAAATAACTCTCCTTTTCTCACTCTCCCCCTTTCTGAAACCCCCACCCCTCCCCCCCAATATACTCCGTTCACAATTCTCGCGGTTTATGACGTCATAAACTGCACAGCCACATCCCCATATTCCACATGTCCATGCTTCCCCCCCACATTAGTAACCAGAAATTTCCACCGTGCAGTAGTCTATGATAACCCCCTCCCCCCCATTTCTTATTGGTCCACGGCCCCGAGATCCTCTAGAAAATTTTCCGAGCGACAGCCATGTTTCTTTCCCCGCTAAGCGACAAGATGCCCATAGTAGCCTACAGACTGAATGTTACATACACCAACACAGAATGCTTGTGCTCATACTCCACTAATTTATCTTAACCACAGCAGTCTATGCCTCGTTTTTAATAACACAACGGATAGGAAGCTACTTGTGGGTTTTTTCAAACAGTGAAACTGAAAGAAATGTTTTTATTGGTATTTTTGCCTGACTGGTGTATAGCTATTTAGCTTTGGGACAAGCATTCAGCTTTTGCTCATAAAAACATAATTCTATTACCCACACCAGTCTGGAAATGCGTCGTTTTTAACAGGACAAAGGGTTGGAACTTTATAGTGTGGAAGTCAACTTTGAAGATATTTTTTTCACTGATTTGTGTGGTATTTTTAGCCGGTAGCTTCCGAGCTAGCTTCGAGCCAAGCAATCAGCTTTTGCTCATAAAAACATAATTCTATTACCCACACCAGTCTGGAAATGCCTCGTTTTTAACAGGACAAAGGATTGGAACTTAATAGTGTGGAAGTCAACTTTGAAGATATTTTTTTCACTGATTTTAGTGGTATTTTTAGTTTATTTTATCATCTGAGTCTTATTTTTAGCGTTAGCGCCCATGTAGCTTCGGTTGTAGCACCAAGTTTTGCTCATAACACGCTGTTTATATTCCCCACAGCAGTCTGAAAATGACTCGTTTTTAACATGACAAAGGATGGGAAGATATTCCTGTAGAAATCAAACTTTGAAGCTACTGTTTTCACTGGTTTTAATCATGTCAGGTCATGTCAAACTGTTCAAAGTATGGCTTAGCTCCGGCCGGGTAAACACTGTGTTCGCAGTCACGCAGTGTCTCTCTAGTATCGCGAGAGCATGGCAGAGACGGTGGGAGAGCCCCATGGACATATAAAGAAAGCCCGGCAGAGAGGTGGGAGGGGCCAGCCATATCGCACAAATATAGGTCATCCTGAGACCAGAGGACAATCAGGGTATAGAGGCTTGCGAAAATAAATGATCTGGGGCCGTATTCACAAAACATTTTAAGGCTAAGAGTAGGTCCTAACGTGCTGATTTAGGAGTAACTCTCAAAAATAAGGGGCGTTTCACTCCTAATTTTAGGACTCCTAACTTTTTAAGATAAGTGTAATTCACAAAGCATTTTAGCGCTAAAACTAGCTCCTAAATCTATGAAAAGCTAGGAGTCCTAAGTCACTAAGAGTAAATCACAGACACTCATTTGATGGCATTTTGGAGAGATGTAATGCTAGTGAGCTTTACAAAAGGTACCTTAATAAGGGTTTAATGATCTTAGTAAAGCTATGTTTAGAAAGTATAGACACATTTGTATTTATTATATTTATATAAAAAAATATTTATTGAGTTCCTTTTCCTGCAGTTGCTTTGGGTTTACTGAAAGTTACTGTTGGTGTCACGTTTGGGTTTAATTTGTTACTAGAGTAGGCCCATATGTGGCTCTTCCATCTCCTCCATTCCACAGGTTCGCTACTGTATAGTCTCGCCTTTTTCCTTCCGCATTCACTTTACGATTTCGCCGGCTGTTGTTTCTAAATTGTGAATTTCCTGGTTTGTCGCTCTCTGACTATAACTGCATAGGCCGCCGTTGAGGGAAATACAGTGAGAGTGCATGGCGTGCAGCTGTTCAATGAGGATATTTTTTCCGATTCAAATCATAGCAAAATTTAAAATGAATAGACCTATGTGGCGCTATTGTAGGTTAATTGTGAACGAATGTGTGGGAAACCCTGCAGTATTTTGGTTTCATGTTAAATCAGTGTCACTTGTCATTAATTGTATATAAAAACTCTTTACTTTATACAGCGACACAATATGGGTATCTCCCACAGTGTTTCTATCATAAACTCACTCTTAGCGCTCATTCCCTCTCAGCCAATCACAGTGGGCATAGAAGGTATGAACATGACATCATCCATAGCAACAGGGTCAACCACACCCTCTAGCAAACATCTAAAAAAATAAGTATTAGGGACTACTTAGACCATATAAAATTGACAGCAAAGTGCATAATATGTGAGCGTTAAGTTGACAGCAAGAAAATTTACTTTTACTTGCAAAATACCTATTTTGGTGAAAAAAACATGCTTACCACAGCACCATGAGGTCCTCTCTGTCAGGGCCATGGGGAAATGAGAGGGGCTTGAAAACATATATCCCACATGACCAAAAATGTTTTCCGTTGCCTAAATACAGGGGGTGGCTCATATTACCCGATGCCTCAGATTCCCCCGTTCTCCCCTATATCTGTAAA
This sequence comes from Hyperoplus immaculatus, assembly GCA_949357725.1. Lineage (NCBI taxonomy): Eukaryota > Metazoa > Chordata > Actinopteri > Uranoscopiformes > Ammodytidae > Hyperoplus > Hyperoplus immaculatus. Next base: position 10,758,590 of record OX442355.1, on the reverse strand, counting down.
TAAGCTCATACAACATCAACACATCAAAAACAGAATTCAATGTGAGTAAAGTGTTTAATCCCACGGAGAAGTGAGGTCAAAGCCGTGCGTAGGTAAAAGAAAAACAATACCATGCCAGGTGAAATATAGTCAAACACAACTAAGAATGAAACCTCATTGGAATTTGATCCATTTCTCTAGGGGGAGATGAAGTGATATTTTTGTTAATTGCTTGTGCAGATTAATTATTGCAATCCCATCCACAACAACCATGTGTGTGATTCCCACGAGGACTGTCGTCAGGAGAGACGTTTTTCTATATATTAATGTCACTCTGAGAACTTGTGCGCAAGGAGCTGTGTTGCATCCATTTAGGAAATGCACATATCAGTGTTTCCCCTACCATTATACAGGCCTGGTGGGGCTGCCAGGCCAACGGGACCCCCCGCCAGGCCAACAGCAGCTTGAATAAAAAAATAAAATAAATGTAGGCCTATTTTATTTATTTTTCTATTCAATTTTTCATTGATTCCGTAATAATCATTTGCGAGCGTCTGCGCGGCAGTGTTGGTCTACCCCTCGTGTGTGCCTGTCTTTACAACCTCTCGTTTGATCATCCCATCAGCTGATCTGTGTGTCTGCGTGTGTCTGCGTGTGTCTGCGCGCGGCGCGATGCACGTGTGCATTGGGTGCGCACTTTTTGACACGGAAGCCAATGAGCAGGAGCATGACTAGCAAGCAAACGTTGAACTAGCGGCGAAAATAAAACCAGCGCCTGCTCTATGGAGATATTAAGGACTCAGTAACAGGGTCGTTGAACAGGAAAAAGTGCTGAGCAAAACTTAGAAAGTTAAAATCGCTACATCGCCGTGGCAACACAACCAATCTGCATCAACAGCAGAGACAGCGCAGAAAAAAACGGCATGCACACGTTTCAGTAAGTTTACAGAAGTGCCACACTGCTACTGCCTTTGGCATTCTCAGAAAAGCATTAATTTATTTTCAGGGGACATATTAATTCATTAATTGTTTTAACATTTAAGTTATCTTGAAAACAGCAGGCCATAGTAGGCCTACAAGCTTTATTTTTTTGTATTTCCAATGCTAGGCCTAGCCTACTTTATTTTTATGTTTTAAATTGAGAAATAGGCTAGATGAAATATAATGGTCGGAATAGGGAATTTGCCTTATGTAGCACACATGTTGATAGGCTAATCATGATGTGTAGCCTATGTTAATTAATTTCTTCAACAAGGCTATTTGCATAAAAAAATAAAGAAAATTTTTCAATAGGCTAGCTTCAAGGTGAGGTGATTCAGATTATTCCAGAAATGAGTCCTAGACAGGACCTGTCTATATTAGATCTGAGTGTTTATTGTTTTTTATTGAAATCCTCGTGTTTTTCTTCAATAGTTTACATGGCTTGTGTCTCCAAATTATTACAGAAAATTGTTATAGGCAGCACATATGACAGTTGTTTACAGAGCACAGAATTAAACAGATTTTGCCTCTCAAAGTGCACCAGATTGATGCATTTAACTTTAAAAGGATAAGGTTTCTTCTGCAGGGGGATGCCCCCAGACCCCCCTAGAAGGTCCATTCTCACCCAGCAGGATCTAAAAATCCTGTGAGAAACACCACATGTACAAACATACTGAATGTGAAAGCACAACCCTATGCCCTCATTCTTAACGGGCTGTCAAAAGAGGCTCATCCCAAATGGGGTTCGTTTTGGTCAATTTCTTCTAGAAATTTGGTACGCACGCGGCACGCATACTCTTTATCAGCTCTTACCACCGGGCCTAAAAATAATTCTAGGGGAAACACTGCATATGAACAGTATAGCTTTAAAAGTGTTTTGCTAACCTGGTAGATGAAAGCTGCTTCAGATCAGAACAAACTAGATTTTAATTTTTGGGATATTGTTTGGGCATTTTTGCTCTATCAGACAGACTTTTGGAGACAGAGGGATTCAAACCCGGGTCTGCTGCAGTGCCTGGGCCCGGGGAGGCGGGGCACTCTTACCCACTGCGCCACGAGTGCTCCCCAGAAAAAAACTAGATTTTGAAATAATATAGGCAATACTTTTTCAACTAAAGGTTGCAGGGAGTATGGAAGAACAGCAGCAAGCTAGCTTATCGTTGTTATCAATACACATTCAGTACATGCATACAATACAAACACAAATTATCATTAATGTCATTTTTTTTTGACCAGGTCAAAATAGCTAGACTTCAGGCTGGTATTATTTTTTTGTTATAGCTCAGGGGTACGTGGCTGTCCTCCTTTTTCAACAATCCAGCTTTTCTTTCCTTCACATACAGCAACTTTAGTACACGTAGTGCTCAAAGGCTCAGAATCTTTGACTGTGAAAAATGAAACCCCTCATGTGGTCAGGCATACTGCTGTCATTCTCCTTTTTTCTGTAGATGCAGCAATATTTCAGAGATCCAGCCATTTGTTTTGTTTAGTTGTCCATGCTGATGTAGATAAAAGTTATACTTGTCCCTCCCTTTCTTCGGAAGTGCCAAGATCAATGACGCAGTGCTGAGTTGTAGTCAAAATGGTGAGCCAAGTGCTTGTCAATAATCCCTATAATCCGTGACAGCTATTTTGGGGGTGTTAAAACACCCATGTCTGTGCCTGTGGCAACTAAAATCCCTGATATCACAGAATATCAGATCTTAGCCCCCCTGCCATGGCAGACCAGGTAAGATGCTCCAGAGAAAGGAGCAGGCACGTGCGGAAATAGAGCTCAAGGGAGAGAAATTGGGCCTTTTTTCTTGTTTTTTTCTTCAATAAATAGATAGAATACTATTTGTGCACTGTGTACACTGCTGAAAAGATAAATTGGATGAATGAATGTTGGAAGATTGGTGCTCCCTGGAGATGCCCTCTACCCTCTCTTCCTAACAGTGTTACACTTTACACACACAATTGCACACATAGGCACTCAAGTGTCCATGTGAAGAGTCATTTCGAGGAAGGCATCAGGACTGTGGCATAAAAATGCCTAAAGATACTATAAATTTGCATTCCATATTGATATTGACAGTTTAAGGAATTGGTTGACAAGTAAAGTCTTTATGCTTGAACTATTTAGCAGCTTGAAATGGTAAAAATAGGTCCTTATGGAGGGCTACAAATTGGGATTGATACAATATTATTTGTTTACATGTTTGATACATTTACTGTAGCAATGTGTGAGCAAACCTCAGTCAGGGATCAGGATTTGTTTTAAAAACATAAAACAAAATATATCTGTTTACTAGTAATAGTTTCAGGCATATATCTATTTAATTGTTTCCAAAAACAAATCTCCTGTCCCTCTAACATCCTCTGCACTTCCCTGGATAGGAGGATGGATGGGAGAGGAGGATTTAAATCCCCTCTGTTTGCACTGGGGGGAATTAAGCAGCCCATGCATGGGTCTGAAAAATATATCACATTTGAGAGAAAAAAACTAACAGAAAGGAAATACTTAAAGGATGAAGCAGGCATTAGTTAATATGTTACTTATTACCAGCAAATCCTAAGAAAATACCAAAACCAACAATGTGTCACTGCAGCTCTCAATACTTTGTGACTTATCTTTACTAACTGTTGCACTAAACCTATAAGTCCATTAGTTTTTTAAATTGTATGTGAATCTTTCAAAAACATCTCAAATACAATGTATAGTATAATCTGTTAGTAGGGTCCTGAAACAGTTGAGTGCTGTAATGTAAATGTTACTCAAACAGGAGTATTAGTCCAGGGACATATCTCAGAACTTTGAAAGCCAATCATCCCATTTTTCCAGACAGTATGATTGTCACTGCCATCTGAAATCATAGTGAAAATCACAGGAAAAGTAACGATTTATGTCATCTAAATAATCAGTTTTTGTGCTCTATTTGTGTGCTTACAGTCCATAAGGTACATTTGTTATGCAAATTTAAACAAACATGTAGCCCGATATCCCAGATTTAAAAAAATGCAGGAAGCCTTGTTGGTATTTTAATGCATGAGCTAACACCCCACCATAATACAATATAAGTTATGTATCTTATCTGTTGCTGTTAAATGAGTGTTTGCATTAGTCATTTAAAAAAAAGAGTAGTTGGTGGGGGCGCCTATAGCTCAGTTGATAACCCCCCCACCCCCCGAGTAGTTGAATAGCCTTCTAATTTTAATTCTAATCAGTTGCCAAACACATTAAATGGTGATTAAGTTGATTCAATTCAAATTAAATACAATCATGAATGTAAATTAAGCTTAGCTGTAGCTGCTCCTTAATGATTACAATTGTGGTTATGGTGGAGTGCGAAGTGGAACATGGATGAACCAGTTGTTGTTGTTTTTTTGTTTTTTTAAAGATATTTTTTGGCATTTTTCCTGCTTTATTGATAGTTTTGAAGAGACAGAGGTGAAATGGGGCAGAGAGGGGAGTGACATGCAGAGAACGACCGCGGGCGGGAATCGAACCCGTGTCTGCTGCTGGGCCCGGCCCGGGGGGTGGGGGGGACGCCCTACCAACTGAGCTAAGGGTGCCCCAACTTGTTGTTTTTTTAAACATTGGGTATGTATTTTCAGACATCTTTCAATGAATCTGCTGCCATTAGCAGAAAGCGTCCAATCGTGTTTTGTCCCCCCAATGGAGCCTTGGAGGCAGCGCTGCCTGGAAGGCCCTAACCCCTGAAACATACATCCTACCTCTACTGCGCGTCTGAGTCTGACTTTTTTTCACCGACAGTGTAAACACACTAAATCGGCCACACATCCAGCCTCGGACGCGCTGCTGACGGCCGTTTGAGGCGCTTCTGCAGCAACGCTTCACTTTGCCTCAGGAGGCTCGCCTATTTTCTCGGGGAGACGCGCGTCCCTCTGCTTTAACTGATAAATACTCTGTTGACAGTCATACCAGCAGCATTCACTGTAGTTTCATGATTTCCCAGTGTGTCCCTTTTAAAATAAAACTTCCAAGCAAAAATGTGAAGGGGGAAAAAAAGAGCAACCAGGCACTAGGATTACAGTCGAAACTCAATATTAATCATATGCATCATAACATGACATGAAACAACTTAATATACAACTATGTAGAAAGAAAGGGCTTTTAGGAGCAGCGCTGCCGCAGCAGCAGCAGTTGAGACGTTCCATGTGTATCCAAAAAAAGCGCAAGAGAGGCAGCAGTAACGGACGGCGACGCACTCCAAAGGTAGACGCAGGATGTTGTCCCACCAAAAGTGCCTTCCAGGCAGCACTGTTGGGGGGGACAAAACACCAAACAATGTAGGAAGCATGCACTCTTTCCTTTAAGAAAACTACAAGTCGCTGCCTGCAAGATACCAGCAATATACCTTGAGTATGCACTTTTTTCTGACATTAGGAGGAAAGGGAGTTTCTAAGCTCCTAAAAATACAATATTATAAAAGTGAGAAGAATAATCCTCAATCTCAATGAAGATATAGGATATATGAAAAAGAGAAAATCCCACAATTTACTGAACATAAATATCTGTATAAGTCAATATAATTATCCATAATCAATGACATCTGTGGTACAAAATGATATAAAAAAGAAAGCCCATATTTACCATTTTTACAATATCTATCATTGCATGCCCATTTGTATGTTGGAAAAATGTGGTAAATAGCAATTCAAAGTTCAATGAATATTTTTTTATATGGATTCTTTTAATTTAACGTTGGGCGCATCGTCATGAGTTCTGTGGCTCAAACACAATGCTGTTGTTTGAAAAGGGTTCATTAGGCAATTAGGATGTTTAGAGGCATTCGTTTGCATCACTCTCAACAAGAAAATGGTCTCTCTCTCTGTGGGGGTGTATAAGTGCCAAAATACTCAGAAAGATAATTTAATATTTCCATTTGACTTCCAGCCTGCAACGATTTCACTTTAATTGATTGATTCTATTCTTAACTGCTAACTCAATTGAAAACAATGTGTGCAGTGCAGCTGAATAGATATTGAAACCAGATAGAAGGCTTGTGGCATCCCCTCGTTTCCTGTGAAAGTGTGTTCTGTCACAGTCTTTTGTTTTTCAAAAGGGTGTATGCTGATGATGTTTCCCCTTCCCGTCTGCCTCACACTGGCTAAAAGGCTGTAATGACCTTAGCCGTTGTTGTCATTCAGTCCCTTACAGCTCAAGCTCATTTCTTCATGATATGATATACTAATGCCAATGAGGTGCAACCAATTTCCATTAAGTGTCATATCAGCTTTTCAAACAATATTTATTCTACTAAAACGCCAAAACACAGCCCCCTTGACTCCGTTTATTGATCTGTGGTGTCAGATCATGAATCACGCTCCTGATCTGCTTGCAATGACTGCAAATTGACGGTTGACTTGGGGAAGCAACTTTAGTTACCCCAAAAAAGATTGAAATTATGATACTAAAGCCAGCCATGGTGCTACCCTTGATCTCGAAGCAAGACATCTTTTAGGTAAGGCAAGTTCATTTATGTAGAAGAATTCAGACACAAGGCCATTCAAAGTGCTTTACAGGGGCATAAAATACATCAAGATTAGAGATAAGAAATTGCATTTAGGCGATAGCAAAAACAAAGAAAATACATCAAGATTCCAGATTTGACAGCAATGTAGAATGGCTGCAATGAAAATTGTGTGTGTATAATTACTATTACTATACACTTGGCTACACACAGCTTACAAATTTGCATACTATATTTTTTAAATTAATTTAAAACATTGCTGCTAATTAACCACTGTTACAATTAGATGGGAGAAAAACAAAACATATTGATCAGTCATATGTCGGAAAACATGCACTAAGCACACAATTAGGTTTATCAAACCAAACAAGGAACTGAATATATTTGTGCTCTAACTCTGATATCCATTACAGTTTAAAGGGAGTCCCTCAAGTTGACACTGCTGTATACCATACTGTATAAACGTTGGTGTTGTGAAGATCTGTGTCCAGACGCTTTGATTGTGGCGCTGCCATAAATCTTGTACTGGTAGCCTAATTTGAATTTACTCCGGTGATAATTCTGGGTATATGCATAGCAATAAAAACTCCCTTCTTGTTTAGGTGACAAGTTGGTTTTGTGAATATTCAGTCTGAGTTACTGTATAGTGAGGGAGAAATTCCTCTATCTGAGAAAGTCTCTCAATGGGTGCTTAACCCTTTGACAATTAATTCAGTTTTATTTGGCAAAGCAGTTGAACTAATTCACTTAAAGTATCTCTCAAATTAATGTTTGACTATTAGGCTCAAATCCAAATCCAGGCACACTGATAAACATGCATTTAAACAGTCTAAGTGTTTATAGCCAAAAAGAAGTGACTGGATTGATGATAAACCTTCAATTCCCACGGGCCTATAGTCTGTCCTGTGCATCTCAATTAAGAGCAGTAGCTTTAAGAATAGATGAGTAGGCTTTGCTTGTCATATCGCCAACAAAAGGGGATGATTAAAACAATTAGGAGCCATCACTCTGAATGTTGCACTTTTGTATACACAAGCTTAGAGAAATACCTCCTGGCATTGATTCATGCATACAGGATCAGTCTAAAATCACAACTATGATGACAGCATTCATCAGTCACATTCATTATGGTAGATTTATGTTGAGCAGAACGACAAGGGCTTTTTTTATTTGGCCATTACCCATGACTCGCATATATATTGTCAGTATACTGGCCTATGGACCTGTATACCCCACAAACACTATAGATGTACTCCTGTTATGCTGCATTACGTTCCAGGACCCATGAGCTGTTGGCAGGAGCAACAGTACTGAATGCTAATTGTTTTGAAGGGCACAGAATGTGTTGGTTGTTATGGTAACTGAGACTGTGCACAGGAGTGTAGTGGAGATGCTGTGGATGAATGATGGACAGAAAGAGAGATAGATGTAGACAGACAGAAAGACTTGTCTCTAAAAACCATCTTGCTGTGAGCTCCGTATAATTATCTCTATGTCCAGGATACACTATCTTTGTCTCTGAAGTGGTAATGGACCTATGTTGGCTTTGTAATTTATAAAGGATATTGAACAAAGATTAAAAAATATCACTGGACATGAGTGTTAAAGGGGCACTGTGTAACATGTTAAGTAATTTATTTGCTAAAATCAATATCCTCATTCATAAATATGTCCTCATTGGTGTAAAATCACCTCTGCCAATAATCTGAATTATCCTCCTGAGCGGAGAATTACAAATATTAATGTTACATTTTGTACATTGAGCAGACAAGTCCTATGGAGACATCCATGTTTTTGGAATGTCATCAGGTGCATTGTTTAGAATTTAGAATTGTTCTTGTCATTGAAGGCCACTGTAGCTTCTGTTATTATTCAAAAGGGGTGGGTTACCCAGGGCGAGTTTCATTCTAGAACTTTATTGATGATGTCATATTACACAGTGCCCCTTTAACAAAAATCTACAAAACATGGAGCTTTGATTGTCTTATTTTGCAATGAGTATGAATTCCTTGATTTTTTTTAAGCGATTTCCAAAGTGACGTGAAAACCTGCAACTCTGTTGGAAATGTGGAAACTGCAGACACATACACAGTGTATGTGCACAGTGGTGTTACAGAGCTTGCTTTTGCTCCCTTTGGAGGAGTACAATCAAATATATATCTGAGAAAATTCAATATTGGTTTGCAAAACTGATGATACACTCAAAAAGTTCTCAGCAACAGATAAAACAATCTGTACAAATTACAATGAAACACTATTACTGCTTTAAAAAGCAGAAGGAATAAGACCTAGCTATTTATTGAGGGATCATTCTGACATGTACTCGGTATACTTTTGTAAAGGATTTATTTTCGGTGCCAGTGAAATGGCAGTAGGCAATGAAGTCAGCGTAGTTCTTAAATTATTTAGCATTTCAGATAAATAAAATTGCAATGGAACACATGCTAAAATCAACATAATTCTATAGCTCTCCCCACACACGTGACCTAGACCTAACTGGTCATGCCTTAAATTATTCAGACTATCCAACGTTAGCATGGTTGCAAGTGGTGTTGTACAGCTAAATGGGTTTTATTTTTCTCTACTTCTTTTAGGATTTGCACAACGAATTGGTAATTAAAGTGGGGCTTTGTACAAGCATGAGCAATCATTTTAAAAAGAGTTGGGCAGTAATTGTGTTAGTAGAAATTTGTAATGTATCTCACCTTAAAACTTAATTGCTGTCTTTTTCAAGGGTTCAAATGATCCTGAAATACTGAAAAGGTGTTGGGCTTTTTGTTATAATGTATAATTATAAAATTATTAATTATAAAATAAACCCAAACGAAAAGAGTTGTTCGAGACAAATACAATTGTAGGATGGAGGAAGAAGTCCATGATTTCCAATGACATCCTGGATTTCTTGAACAAGAGAGTAAATAAACGCAGTCAATAAGGCTTTTTACCTTAATAATGTAATGGACTAGGGAACATGTAATGCTTGTTATGTGTGTTACTATGTTAAAAGAGGAGTTTGTTTATACTCATTTCATTGGGTTGAGTTGTTGGGATTCCAGAGGGTCTGTGAATATGTCATGGGCACGAGGGTGGTGACTGGCTGAGAACGGGGAAATGTTATCCTTTTTGTACTGGGGAATGAATTAGGCTAAGAGAGCGTTCGAGAGACACATTTGTGAGCACAGAGCAAACTGTTCGTTCTATAGTTTTATTGTGTTTGTTGTTGTTATACTTTGAATATTTCTAGAGTCAGCAGGTTAATAATTTAAAATGGTTTGATGCATCACGTAGTCTATTGCCTGGTGTAAGTATATTGACTGTACAACCCAGACCTGCAACCAGAAATGTGTATAATATGTTGTGTGAGTAACATTGTGCTTTTTAAAAATGTCAGTTCTTCCATATTCCATAAAGCTTGTGGCAAATCCTGCATTATTTGAATACAACAGGAACTCTCAGGAAGAACATTATCAACCTATGACATTTCCATCATGTCTGATTTGTCAACTATGGTACACTGTGGAAGTTGGTGTAGGTACATAAGCCATTTCAACAGCAAAGTTCTTCTGCTTAACCAGCTTACTGTTGGAACCATAAAGACACAGTTTTCCAAAAGCACAAAGTGCAGTGTCTGGAAGAACTTGAAAAAATAACATAATCAACGGTAAATATGGATATGATCTGATTTGTATATATACTATGTTATAAAAATGTGAATCTTCCTTTGAAAAGAAAATATAATGAGCAGATATTCATCTATTTTTTTTATTTTTATTAATATGTGTTTTATTTTTGTAATTGTTGTATGACCTACAGTTTTTATGTATTTTAAATGTATTTTGTATTGTTTTTTTTGTGTGCTAATTATAGCTCACTAATATACCCTAAACATTAGGGGTCTCACTTATAAAGGCGTGCGTAGAATCCATCCCAAAACATTTGCGTCCACACAAAACCAAGAATGTGCTGCGCAAAAAAAAAAATAGATTTATAAAACTGCGGCGCAGTTGCACGCAATCTTCCCTTCATAATTATCCACCTGCGGCGAATTGTGCGTGGATGTTCTCCTTCCTGTGTCCTCCCACTTCACCTCCCAGTTTCGTCCCATAATCTACCAGAGATGGTCAATGCTAAACAGCTCCTGAATATAGTGACGCCCTTAAGCACGATATTTTGACTGACATGAGGAAAAAAGGGAGGCAACCGGCCGCAATGTAGGCGATTGGGAAGGAAGAAAGCCCATGACCTGCATGTACTGCAGTAACTGGCAAACAAACTCACGCGTGCGCTAATCACATATCATGAATGGCACAGTCATTAGACTTTGCAAAGTAGTTTTGCCCAACTTTGTAAGCTATTGTATGAAATATCACATATTAGCCTACCTGTAGTAGCCTACTGTGTGTAGGCCAGGCCTATATAAAATGTGTTGTGAGAAGTGAAATAATGCATTGTAGTCTATTGCAAAGCATTGTTTCCCTTCCGTGAGATCCACACATTTCCAACAACATCAGATTATAGTTAAAACTTCCAGGGTGAATTGCTATGGGAAAAAGATGGATGTAATACTTTGCTAAATTCATAACATGCTTTTATCCAACCAAATATACAGTTTTAATTAATATTTGTTGGCCTTAACTTTGTACAAAACTACTTTTACACACCGCATACAAATATAAATTATTTACGCTGGCCACTCACGAACACACCTTCCAACGTAATATATTATTATAGAGTAGAACTATAAGATTAAAATTGAAAAACATAACCAACACATGTATAGACATACTTGATAAGAATATCAACCTACATCATAACTGCATGCCATAGACAACAGTAGCCTAAATTCGCAATTATAGGTACGCTTATATTTATAATTGATTAAATATATTGGGTGCCAAGCATTTCACAGTAGCTATATGTGTGTCTTTCTGATGACTTTATTTTGTGGTGTTGCCATTGAGTGTCGCTGATTCCCCAAGTCGGGAAAACCTTGCGGTGTGTTAGTTGGTGTGGGAATACGCACACTACTCCGCAAATAATTTTTCTATAAATACCAGCGTTTTGCAACCACACATTTAACCGCACATTTCTGCCTGTCTAAGCAAGGTTTTGTGCGCAGCAAGCTTTATAAATGAGACCCCTGGGGCTTACAGTGTATTAGTCGAGAGGGAAATAAGTGCCAGAGAGGTTTGTATAAGATGAGGACTTGCATTGATAAATGTAAGATATTTTATTTAATGGAAATAAGATACATCCCTGCTCATGTTTGCACAATGTAATGTATACTTTGCACTCAAATAATGTTCATTGGAACTTCATTTAGTCTTCTATTTGAAAAGATATAATTCCATTTCATACCATGACCTATCAAAGAACCATTCATTAATGATGGATAAGGGCGATCACTTTTTTTAAAGAAAAACTGTGAATCCCTTCATGTCATGACATTAAATGTGGTTTCTAGCTGCAGATTTGCTCACAGAAATAGCTTGTTGATAGGCTGCTCACACTAGTGACAGTGATTCAACGTTTCATCGTGAGGATAATCCTCAAGTGACTCTTGTTCATCTGAAATATCTAGTGGCCATGCGCTACCATTATTAAAGACCATTGTCTACCAGCCAGCCCCCCAGGCCATTGCATTGCAATATATCATCAGGGATTCAGGGAGTATATTCAGCCCCCTGTGGGAGGTTAATGCTACGTATATCCCCCAAGATCTACCCCACTGTTCAGCTACCTGGACCAAGGGGAGCCGCTGTTTCATATCTAGGATGAGAACCCTTACTCGCTTTATAAGTCAGACAAAGTGTCGACTGTTTTTGTTTGAATACATGATCGAGCCAAAGATACTATGGAAACCCAAACCCAGGTGTCAATTGTGGTGGACAGGATAGACGCAAATGGACCTTGTAATAATAATGATAATACCAATTGTAATGGCATTCATCTTAGTAAATAAATAAACTAAAATAAACAATTATATTTGTATTGATACAAACAGGTTAGATTACATTTAAATAATATAGGGCCGGTTTCGGAGACAGGGCTTAAATCAAGACTGGAGTAGGCCTAAATCAGACTAGTTAATCCTGGCTATTTAAGTGGCTTGCATGAACATGGCATACATTTGGCTTAGTTAGTCTGAGACTATGGAGTCCTGGAGTAAGCTTAATGAGAACACCTGGTTCAAGCCTCATTAGACTAAGTGGAAGCACAGGCTGTTGGTCCAATTGTGCTCATGAAAACCTGAAATGGAGTATGAAACACCATTGTTGCAGTGAATTTTGAGACAACACAATGGCAGAGGCAAAGAGAATTCGCTCCAAAAATTATAGTGAGCATGAAAAAACACTACTAAAACTAATTGTATCGAACCATCCAGTCATTGAAAGCAAAATCCATACTGCTGCTATTGAACAGAAGAAAAGAAGTGCTTGGACTGCAATTGGCTATGCATTCAATGCAAGATGTCACCACAAGAACAGTACAACAACTGCAGGTGAGTTCATCTTCATTATTAGGCACAAAAATATGTGTTTGTTTCCTGTTGCCTATACCCTGCTTATTTATGGCCTACCCAAATACAATACTCCTGCTGCTTGTAGCATTCACATTGAATGAATATGAGACAAACTTATTTTTATTATGCCTTATCAGTACCAGTATTTAAGATTTCCCATATTACTATTTTTGTGACATCAAAAAAGAAAACTAATGAATGATATCTGCCTTCATAGGTTCTATGGAAGAACATTAAACTGGGATTAAAAAAAGAGAATGCAGCAAGCAGAAGAGAGCGATTTATTACAGGTGGTGGACCACCAATAAAGGACACGTGATGAATTGGGTGACTTGCTGTCTGGTATAATAGAGCACCAGCAACCTCTGGATGGTATTCCAGACAATGACCATTTGGACAGTGAACATGGAGAACTGAGCACAAATGGTAAATATACCTTAGGAAGTAAATTGGTTACAGGACCATATTAGTTGATTTGAGTTTGGAACAGTGGTCTTTTTTTCCAGAGGAAACCAATCAAGAGCCAGTTCACAACGAGCCTGAATCCTCCACATCTGCTATGGCACCAACAGAGACCAAAAAAGATAACTATGCATGAAAAGTTAGCCAGAGAATTTCATGAGCGTAAAATTGAATATTTAAAAGAAGAACATGAAATGAAAATGAGAATTCTAGAGGTTGAACTGGATATGAAATTGGGAGAGAGGGCTATGCTCCAAAAAAGAATTCTGCATACCAGTAGCCATGGTGAATATGAGGAATTGTAAAAAATAAAAATAAATGTATTGTCATTTGGCATGTGAGTGTGAGTGAGTATTAATCATCACAAACTACATTTTAACCAGCCTTGGTTCACTCGTTTAATTTTGCTACATTATTGTAATTTTGTACAGAAACAGTATGCAAGCAAAACTATACCATAATGAATACATTCCATATTTAAATGCTGAAGTGCTGCACTGTGAAAGCAGCTCTGTGTGCAAGTCCTCGCTGGTCATTGGCTGCTTCTGCCACCATGGGCACATCTGCATCATCCTGATCTTCCATTGGCAGATCAGGACAGCCATGCTGCTTCAGGTAGTTGTGCAGCACAGCTGTAGCAATGATGACTTTGCAGCATCTTCTTGGCTTGAAACGAAGCGTATTTCATAAGCACTGGAATCGAGTTTTCCATACTCCAAACATACGCTCGATCATCCCTCTAGTACGAATATGAGCTCTGTTGTACCTTTGCTACTCAGCTGTTGTGGGATTTAGATGTGGTGTGAATAAATAGTTACTCTGACCATATCCGCTATCACCAAGTAGTAGTCCACTATGTTGTCCTCTCTCAAATTGTGCACACAATGAAGAGTTGAGAAAAATCCTTGAATCATGGGTTGCACCTTTCCAACGGGCAACAATGTTTGAAAACTCCAAATTAGGAGTGCATATACCGTGAACATTGATTGGAAAAACAGTTCTTACGATTCCTGTATTCTTTTGCATCAGGAGTTGATGGGAACATGACATCCGTCTATACAGCCAATCACTCCTGGGAAGTGCCCATATTCATAGAATTGCACTTTATAGTTGGCTTGCCCAGCAGCATCAGGGAACTTGATGTAAAGACTCCTCAGTTCACAAATGGCACTGCAGACTTTGTGAACTATTCTACATACAGTTGGTTCACTGACACCACACAAATCACCAGTTTCACGCTGAAAGTGATCAGAACTTGCAGTTGATTGGACACAGGCCTTCCTCTTTGAGACAGAGAGGAAAGTCTAGGCTCAAGCAAAGTAATTATCTCCAATGCATTTTCCTTGTGTATACGAAAGCGGTCTCGAAAAGTTATTTCATCAAACTGATTCAATGGATCACTCCTATCCAGCAGTATTCGTCTGGCTGGCCTTTGTCGTGCATGTTGGTCCTCATTTAGATATTCCAAATAGTCCATGCTCCCAAACAATCCAAGCTCAGTTTCACAAACAGTAGCCTAGCCTACTAAGCGGGAGTTAAACCTGCCTCCTTGGCAGATTAGTTTAAGCTTCAATTCAGTCCAATTTAGTCCTGGAGTAGCTCTAATGCTCAATTTTGCAATCGGCTTTGTTTAATCCAGAACAGGCTTAATCCACGACTATTTTAAGCTACGTCTGTGCAAGTGAATTTCAGTTAAGCCAGCTCAAACAGCATTTTAGTCTGGGACTAGGCTTAAGCCTTGTCTCCGAAACCGGCCCATAAACTGTAAATTATTCATTTTACAAACATAAACCGTGCAAAAATATAAATAAATAAATAATTCTGTATTTATGCAATGTGGCTCTTACACCAATGTGGTAGTTAAGGGAAACCTCAGCAGAGGCCCACCCAGCTCTCATTAATTATTTCACATATGTTGCAGAAGACATTTTTCTTCAATAATTCAGACAAAAATCTCATGTGAAAAAACTGTAATTTTCTTGCAAGGCACTACGTAGTATACTATGATATTATCAATCCTCAATGTATACATTTAAACTTAACACTATGGGGGATGCAGTATGTTTCCTAGATAAGCTAACCAGGTTGAACGTATTAAGGACATAACGATGATGACCTCCTCATCTGAAGTAACTGTTTTTCTTGCAAATATGAAAAAAACGGACATGTAAAAACAAAAATTTGGTTATTTATGAGTCTTATTTAATTACTTTTTAGGGCTGTCGAATTAGAGAGAGAGAGAGAGAGAGAGAGAGGAATGGTTGCCTATACAGTTGTTTATAAACAGGCATACAAGTGTCATATAAGTATGCGATAAGGCATTCATTTTAAGTATGAGATTAATTAATCACAGAGCCTGTAATTAATTTGATTATTTTTTTTAATCGCTTGACAGCCCTATTACTTTTATAACATTTTAGTCAATGAGGTGATGAATTTGGGATCAATACCTCTTGTTTTATGTCATAACAATTAATGAATAAAAAACAAGTAGCCCAGTGTGTGAGAGAAATAAGACAAACACTTGGCATGTGGCCCAGTGCAGTTTTGTTGGCAGGTGTTTAAAGCAGCTCCGAGTAACATTTAAATATCTTTTAAACAGCCTCATGTTTCCTCTGATAATCATAAATTACCTTTAACAGCAAACGAGACCATCAGTGCAAAGGAAGACATTTTTATATAGTTTTTATTACTGCGTTTGGTCTGGTCGCACACCCAGTCCGATTTTCAGTTTGCGCGTGCAGGCTCCTTGGTCACATATCCGTATTGGTCGCAGATTTCAGTGTGGCGCAACAATGCGATTTGAGAAGCCTATCCCTCCAGGTGAGGGAAGGGGAGCAGGAGCTGTGTTTGAGACAGTTGTTTGTCGTCATAATGACAGATAACTGGGCTGAACCATCCAAGGAAAAAAAAGAAAATGCAATGAAGAAAAGCTAAAAGGGAGAGTGGTAGACGAGCGGGAGGGTGTTGCCAAGCAACGTATACAGAATTTCACGGGAGCGAACTGCAGTGTTTACTCCTAAATGAATGAGCGGTAGCCTACTAAAACAACTTTGCCTCACCATCATCAGATGAGTCGACCATTATTCATCTGAAATAGTCATTATTTACAACAACATAAACACATTACCTCATCGTGATCCATACTAACTGCCGTCTCTTGTTCATTCGCATTCTGTGAGGACACGGAGTCTTTCAGCTCCGTGAGAGTACTTCGGTGACACTGCATCAACTCATTGCAATCAGGTGTGTGTAGCACTTACTGGCATTAGTTGATGCTGTGTGACCAACCACTCTCACGGAGCCGAAAAGAGTCCGGTGCCCTCACACTTTCAACACACGGACATGCACTATATTGCTTCCTGATTATTTGAATCTCGCACGCCTGGCTCGAGAAAACAGCTTCACGGCAGCTGGCGTCGTAAAAATACTACCGCTTTTGTCCAAAGTCAGTCTGCCCCAGGGCAGCTGTGGCTACTATCGTACCTGGAACCCTGTAAGCGCTTTGAGTCCTTAGGGAAAAAAGCGCTATATGAATCATTATAATTATATCATCAGGACAGCTTTTACCTAGTAATTCATTCATGTATTGTTAGTTTGAGTGGGGTGGAGACGTATGGGTAAAATGGAAGATTTGAACTGAATTTCATGTAAAATTGCTTACACAATACAACATTTCATATCATTCAATATCGATAATTATCACAATAAAGGTCAAATCATTATTTCCAGTTTAAAGGAAGTCTTTGAAGACAGATCATTAAACTAATGTTGACAAGATAGTTTTCTGCTGGGTAGTAGCACATCCTGGACTGCAGTTTATGGAGGGTCAACAAGCACTAATCAAACAATTTTTAAACTTCAATAGAGGAAAATTATATCGAGATAACTAGTGTTATAATTTAATCACCCAGCCCTAATTTCATGTTTCATCTGCACTAGTATCATGACCTTATTTTCTCAAACAAACAGGGTGCAAATGCAGATGGCTTGCACTGTCAGAGTGCTGGGGTAGAAAAATGCTGGAGATCAAACTTTCATTGTGTCTGCTAATACTTTTTAAAGCAATGTTTAGATCTTGACACAAATTGTAGATGTTTAAAACTTTTTACAAATATATTACACTAGACATCGTTTTACCCCACAAATCATGTCAACAAATTGAGAAAGACCTAGGTTTTATGGGGGGGGGGAGGCAGATCATGGAAAACCAACAAAGGGAGTTAAAGCACCAGCAAAGGCTGAAGAATGGTAAAAAGGGAAGTGCCGGCAAACCATTTTAGGAGGAAAGGAGAACATTTTCTTTAATCCCTTTGAGGCAAATAGACTGAATGGAAATGTCTTCTTATCGTGCATGATGCAGAGACCTTACCATTGCTTCTGCTTCACTTTGATGTGTTTTGAGAGAGACTACTGAACACTTCACCGCATGCACGCCTAATACAGCCTCACAATCCTTAAACAGGCTACATTATTCAATTGATCTTTGCTGCAAAGATCAGTTCTTTAGGTGCTGGATTAAATGTTCAGTTGTTCCCACCCTCCCTCCATGTAAGTATTTTAAAATCAGATTCCTATTTTCCCACTTTTTTTGCCCTGACATGCCTCTCTCCTACTTTGAAAAAGTTATGTGAGAAAGTGCATGTAAAAATCTATTAAGAAAAATAATACAAACAGAGGAACAGGTGCACTTTTACATTGCACATTTCATTTTTACTTAAAGAGACTAAACTGTTAAAATGTCTCCATCCATAGTTAAGCAAAAAAAATAATCTTAATAAAATGTTTTATTTGACGAGTTGACCAAATTAAATTCAAAGCTATGCCTCACTGTGTGATTAAGAGGTGCGGTGAGGAAAAGCAACAATGATACGTTGTAGAAGCAAAAAGGTTTATTTTCAATCAATAGCAAGAAACTCCGCGGAGAGTCACTAGTTCCAACACAGGTAAGTATGTTACAAAGAGTGACAACCTTTCCTTAAATCGTCACATATTTAAGGAGCATTTACTCCCCAGGGGGGAGGCGTCTAACAGTGGGATTGGAGGAGAGACAGGCTGAGAGGCAGACAGTTCTAATATACATACAGTCATATGAAAAAGTTTGGGAACCCCTCTCAGCCGGCATTATAATTGACTCTGCTTTCACAAAAAAAAATATAAAAGTGGTATGTCTTTAATTTACCAGGAACAGCTAAGTACTGGGATGTTTTCCAAACAAAGATTTTTTGAAAAGCAGTATTTGGTTGTATGAAATAAAATAAAATGTGAAAAACTGGCTGTGCAAAAATATAGGAACCCTTGTGGTTTTGTTGATTTTAATGCCTGTAACAGCATGTAAAACTGATGACTTTAAACACAAAGTTGGTTGGATTATGTTGTTAAGCCTTGAACCTCATAGAAATGTCTGTTTAATCATGAGAAAATGTATTTTAGGTGCCTTAATGCAAGTTGCACTTCTCTTTGACTCTCTGCTGAAGTGAGACAGAATGGGATCATCAAAACAGCTCCCAAAAGATCTGAAAAACAAAGATTGTTCATTGTCATGGTTTAGGGGAAGGCTACAAGAAGCTTTCCCAAAGGTTTCAATTGTCAATTTCGACTGTAGGGAACGTTGTCAGGAAATGGAAGGACACAGGCATAGTGGCAGTTAAACCCAGGCATGGCAGACCAAGAAAAAAACAGGAGCGGCATAGGTGGAGGATTGTGAGAATGGTTGCACACAACCCACAGATCACCTCCAAAGACCTGCAAGAACATCTGGCTGCAGAT
This sequence comes from Hyperoplus immaculatus, assembly GCA_949357725.1. NCBI lineage: Eukaryota > Metazoa > Chordata > Actinopteri > Uranoscopiformes > Ammodytidae > Hyperoplus > Hyperoplus immaculatus. The sequence goes on along the minus strand of OX442355.1, from coordinate 10,739,402 downwards.
TGTGTATCTGTACATCGTTCAACAATTCAGCGCAATTTGCACCAAAACATCTGCTTTTTATAAAGACCAAATAGCTTAATTTTTGTCTCATCAGTCCAAAGCATTTTCTTCCAATATGAAGCTGGCTTGTCTAAATGAGCTTTTGCATACTCCATGCAACTGTATCTGTGGCGTGGGCGCAGAAAGGGCTTCCTTCTCATCACCCGGCCATACAGATGTTTTGGTGCAAATTGCACTGAATTGTAGAACCATGTACAGATACACAATCTGCAGCCAGATGTTCTTGCAGGTCTTTGGAGGTGATCTTTGGGTTGTGTGCAACCATTCTCACAATCCGCCGCATATGCCGCTCTTGTACTTTTCTTGGTCTGCCATGCCTGGGTTTAACTGCAACTGTGCCTGTGTCCTTCCATTCCCTGACAACGTTCCCTACAGTAGAAATTGACAATTGAAACCTTTGGGAAAGCTTCTTGTAGCCTTCCGCTAAACCATGACAATGAATAATCTTTGTTTTTAAGATCTTTTGGGAGCTGTTTTGATGATCACATTCTGTCTCACTTCTGCAGAGAGTCAAAGAGAAGTGGAACTTGCATTTAGGCACCTAACATACCTTTTATCATGATTAAACAGACCTTTATATATGAGGTTCAAGGCTTAACAACATAATCCAACCAATTTTGTGTTTAAAGTCCTCAGTTTTACATGCTGTTACAGGCATTAAAATCAGCAACACCACAAGGGTTCCCATATTTTTGCACAGCCAGTTTTTCAAGTTTTATTTAATTTCATAAAACTAAATGCTGCTTTTCAAAAAATCTTTGTTTGGAAAACATCCCAGTACTTAGCTGTTCCTGGTAAATGAAAGACATACCACTTTTATCTTTTTTGTGTGAAAGCAGAGTCAATTATAATGCCGGCTGAGAGGGGTTCCCAAACTTTTTCATATGACTGTACATTGTTATTGTAAAACAATCCACAGAGGCAAGTTTAAGAGCTTGAGACCTGATTACAGTACTGGTAATGCTATGCATGGAGCACTTTGATTTAAAATTAATACAATTGTAATAAAACAATGTCTAGGTACCCTGTACCAGAACAGAAGTGGCATATCCCATGCGGAGACAAGAGCAGTATTCTGTAATTACCACGGTATTTCTGGCTTTGATCAAAACATTGTGATGATTATGAATTATTACCTGACCCACCAAAACACTGCAGGTGAACAAATGCAGAGACAGACACAAGCACTTGTCGATTGTCTTCAGTCACATGAGAAGTCCCTGATTATGACCTATTCATGTTCCTCTGACGTTTAAACAAAGACTGAGATGACATTTATGCTGGGCTTATATATCCCAGAGCATGTCTTTATACAATCTTGTCATCATCATACAGTGGCAGGATTTTGCGCGCAATGCACATAGGTGATGGTTGCGGATTAGAAGCCAGCTACTTTGAGGTCACAGTGACCTTGGTCTTCGACTTCCAAAATGTAATCAGTGTATACTTTTGTTAAACTGTGAGTTTGTGCCAAATTTGGCAAAGCGTTCTTGAGATATTGCTTTCATGAGGCATAAGGTCACAGTGACCTTGACCTTTGACTTCCAAAATCTATGCAGTCTTCTGTTCTGTTCATCATAGTTCATCTATGAGTCAGAGTCGACATTTGTGCAAAGTTTGAAGGAAATCCTTCGTAGCGTTCATGAGATACCGCATTCACAACAATGTCCGAGACGAAAACCCAAAAACATTATGCCACAGGCGTTAAAGCTACTGCTGGTACAGTGTGAAAAGGAGATGGTGGATGGTTCAATTTACAAATTTTATACCACACAATTTATTCATTTTTCGAACATTTTGAATCTTTTATGCATCCATCAAGTTCAAACAGGGATACACAGAGCAAACATACGTTAATTAGTTAAAGGGGACATATTATACTGATTTTCAGGTCTGTTTTTATGTTGGAGAGCAGCTTGTCGTCCTTAATGATTGCAACAGCAGACTGTAGGTCGCTTTCATTTAGTTTTTTACCTAGCAAGTGCAGAGCCTCTCAACACCAGACAATGCATAGAGAAAGGGAGTAAGCTGTTTAGAGCAGGGTATATTTATTTGGCTTACTGAAGCATTGCAAAGGCATAATGCATTGCAGTAGAGGAGTGTTGTGTCCTCATTTAACTTCATCTACCAGATCAGTTAATGGACTCCACTTTGCCATGTTAAGATGACAAATGGCAGGGATTCAGTTTAGACCAGGGGCCGTATTCACAAAACATTTTATCTTAGCGCTGAGTACTCCCAAGGAGCACTAAAAGTTCTTAGTTAGGAGTAATTTCTTAAAACCTATTCACAAAGCTGGTAAGACCAACTTTTACTAAGGAATGGGAGGGACTCCTAAGCTAAGACTAGAGGGCGGTGTTGACCCTGTTGCTATGGATGACGTCATGTTCATACCTTCTATGCCTACGGTGATTGGCTGAGAGGGAATGAGAGCTAAGAGTGAATTTATGATAGAAACACTGTGGGAGATATCCATATTGTGTCGCTTTATTAAAGTAAAGAGTTTTTATATACAATTAATGTAAAAAGTGACACTGATTTAACATGAAACCAAGATACTGCAGGGTTTCCCACACATTCGTTCACAATTAACCTACAATAGTGCCACATAGGTCTATTCATTTTAAATTTTACAATGATTTTCATCGGAAAAAATATCCTCAGTGCATCGAAAACCTACAGCAACTGCAGGAAAAGGAACTTAATATTTTTTTGATATAAATATAGGGGAGAGTGGCCTAAGTTGTGCATTTTGGAAGTTGTGCCACCCCTTGTTTCTAGAAAACCGTGGAAGAAATTGGAAATGTGACCACATATTTAAGAAGAGCCATCCATTTGACTCATCCTGTAAAGAAGGGAGACACAAGGAATAAGATATAAGCACATTTAAGCTAAAAAAACTGTGTTTTGCCTTTCAAAGTAAAGTTTCCATGATCAAGGTTTTTTGATTATTGTGTCTGAACAATTATAGACAAGTTTGAAAACATTTGACACGTGTTTTAGTGCTTTGGTATACTACATTTTGAGTCTATACAGTTAGCACGATGTCAGCCCTAAATTGCTGCATCATGCTTATTATCCAAATTTCTGGGATTGGGGTGATTTGTGCCAAAGGGCCTGGGTGAGTTATAAGTAAGTAAGTAAGTAAAATGTATTTATAAAAGCACAGTTATGACAGTTTGCACTGTCCAAAGTGCTGTACATTCAGTGCATTCAGTAGGTAAACAATGAAGGTAAAATTACAATGACCAAAATAAAAGATGTAAAGCCCATACATCCACATAAACACAGATAGTAGTGATAGTTAATTGGGAGGAAACACCAGGGTGTACATATGGGTTTTGATCATTGATTTAAAGGCAGAAATGTAGGGGAATCACATTTGTCAGGTGGCAGTTGGTTCCACAAGCACGGAGCAACTAGTGCAAAGTACATTTCTGAGAGTTGTGCCAGTGGCATGGCTGTATACACTGGTCACCAAAAGAAAGTGATTGTCTACAGTAGCTCAGAAGAGAGTGACATCTCAATTCCACTTAACGACACCACTGATGAGAGTTCAGATGGCCAGAAAGATGATGATGGTGACTTTGTCATTGTGAGCTTTGCAGGTAAAACCATTAGATCTGCTAGGCCTTGTTTAAGAAAATTGTCCTTCAATCTTTGTCAACTATTTACTTTAAATACACCTTAAATAAGTGATTGTCTAATGGATTTGTCTTGCATTACAGTTTATGAGATATATATCAATGGCACAATTCACCCCATGGTATTCTCTCCAACCGCAAAACTTACACCACACCGGGGGCAAGTTGTGCATCAAGACAACTTTTTTTCCGAAAGCTATATTTCTTCAACAGTTTATTCCAGATCCAAAGTTTTTATTGCCAGGGATGCACAACACCCTGAAATATATGTACATATTTGAGTTGGAGACTTTACTGTCAAGGCCTTACTTTAAAGTCACTTTGAGTGAAAAGTTGCACAACTTAGGCCACTTTATCCAAAATACTAGAACGTGTAGTGGCGCAACAGCTCTCTGATCACTTGACTAGTAATCAACTTTTTGAACCGTTTCAGTCTGCCTTTAGGGCACGTCACTCAACTGAAACCGCGCTCACTAAAGTAGTTAATGATGCTCTATTGATGATGGACTCAAATACGGCCTCGGTGCTTCTATTGTTGGACCTCAGTGCAGCGTTTGACACCATCGACCATGACATACTCCTGGATCGGCTGGAAAACCTGTTTGGCTTTACAGGGCCGGCCCACGATTGGCTGAAATCATACCTATCCGGTAGAACTCAGTGTGTCTCCTACAACAACAGTACATCCATATTCACTGACGTGAAATACGGAGTACCTCAAGGATCATGTCAGATCCGACTTTAAGGTGCTGCTATTGACCTATAAGGCATTAAATGGGCTTGCACCTTCATATTTGTCTGACCTAGTTGCGCGATATGCCCCATCACGGGCACTACGGTCTACGACTGCAGAGCTCCTGTCTGTCCCCAGAGTTAAGAAAGCTGCCGGCAGCAGGGCTTTCTCGTATCGAGCTCCTTCGTTATGGAACACACTCCCGATAGAGATCAGACAATCTGAGTCTATAGAGGTGTTCAAGTCTAAACTTAAGACTTATCTCTTTGAATTAACCTTTGGTTAGCGCTCATCCAACTCTCTACTGGCGCGGGGTCGGTGGCGGGTCACCCTGTCTGGGGTCGGTTCTCTGGCCTCTGCTGGGGGGGAGTTTGCTCTGGGGTAAGTGCCGGTCTTGGGCTGTTCCGGTGGGCTGCCCTGGCCGCTCGGGCTGGGGCAAATTGGCGTCTGACCGTGGGCACCACTGCTGGGGGGTGGGACCATGCCTTGCCTCCGGACCGGCGGTCGCGGCGGCCTCCGGGGCTTGGCTGGGTGGTCATGTCGGCTGATGGGGCTGGGCTGGGGGGCGGGGCGCTGGGGCGGCGGCGCTACCTGCCGCTGTCATTGGTGTGCTCTGGGCTGGGGCTGGCCGTGGGGGTGGTGGTGTCGGGCTGCGTGCTCAGGCGTCTGCAGTGGCGCCGTGCTATTGCCTGACTGGACCGTTGGGTGGGGTGGAAATGGGGCATCGGGTGCAGACTGTGTAATTATTGCACTGGTAGGTGGGCTCTGCGATGTTTTTAATCGTTTGACGCGGGTTGCTTTTGACTGCCTCGGGTGATACTAGATTGTCTTGGGGCGGTTAGAAGCAATCTATGCAATTTGCGTTTTAACTGTTTTTAATTACTTTTAAACTGTTTTTAACTGTTTTTAAACTGTTTTAATCATTTATCCCTGCCTGGCGGTCCGCTCTGTGGCGTCACTGTTGGCGTCTGTGTTTCGCTGCCCGGCGTCGGTGCTCCTCCGGCCGGTCCTAGCTCTGGGTGTGCCGATGGTGGCGGCGGATGCGTCGCGCCCTTTGTGCTTGGCGCCTCTGGCCTTGCCTCATGGGCTGGGCATGGCCGGTCCGGCGGGCCCGAGTGGGCTGTACGGGCCGCCCCTCCGGGGGTTTTCGGTTGTGGTTGCTCCTCGTGGCAGCGGTGCATTTTCCCTATTCTATACTCTATTCTCTATCTATGGCCCCGGTCCTCCTTGGGACTAGTGCCGCACTGGGGCGTGCTCTCTGGGGGCGGGGTGCTGGGGGGCAGGCTCTGGGTCTGGGGGGCTGGCGCCGATTGTGTGTCGGTGGGGAACGGTTGAGTGTAAATCAATGTAATTTAATGTTAATTGTTTTCCTATTGTTTACCATTGTTATAGCGTTATTATTAACAGCCTGAGGAGCTGCCTCGGTCTCGGTTTGTCTGGGCCTGAGTACCGGTTGTTCTCCCACTGAAAAATTGTCTTGCCGACGCTAATTGCATAACTGATACCATTTCTCTGACATTTGTTCTCCTCTGTCTATCTTCCATGATTGGCTGAGCGTTGCCCCGGGGGTTCTCTCCCTCTGTCTACCAAGCACTCTCCATGCTACTCGACTGACTCCGAGTTCTGTGCGGAATCAGCTGTCCTAGGAACGGATGCTCCCCGCCTGCTATTGCCTCACATCAGCACCGACTCATCGTCCATCAGGATAGTACTCTTTCTACTCGCTTGCTTGTTCAATCTTTAAATTAATTTTGCTTTGCTCACTGGTTGCTTGTCTGTCCTCTTCCAGTTTTCCCTGGTCGTGACGAGACGGTGTGGATCTGGTCCCCCCTCCGGTACCATCTGAGAAAATGGACCATCAACGCGAAAGATGTTGCAGTGGTTAAGGATGCCACCTGGAGACGTGGGATGTAATCCTGGCGATTGAAACCTTAGTTTTCCCTGTGGAGACGAGACGGTGTGGATCCTCTGGCAGCATCTGAAGTCTTCCTGCATCCACACTATTCGCACTTTACTTAGTATTACCATGTAATCCAATGATCAAATTCCTTCGTGATTTTCTCTACTTATATTGCAGCATGTCCGTCCTGGGAGAGGGATCCCTTACTCTGTCGACTCTCCCTGAGATTTCTTCAATTTTTTATTCCCGGTAAAGGGTTTTTACTGGGAGTTTTTTCTCAGCCGAGCTAAGGGTGTAAGGGCAGGGTGTCATATTGTATCATATATCATATTGTATGAAATGTAAAGCCCACTGAGACAAATGTGTTCGTGATTTTGGGCTATACAAATAAAACTGATTTGATTTGATTTGATTTGATACTGCTAGATCGCGTGTCATTCGCAAAAAGAAATGCATTGCATTGGCGTTCAAAAATAGTCTGACATAAAGAGCGATCAGTCTGTGAAACTGCGAACGTGAGCGACTGTTGTGCACTCGTGCGCGCGCTCCTGGAGACGGTCGGGCTCGTTCTCGTCACTCACAGCCCGGTGAGGAATGCTCCTCTCGGTGTACACAGAACAGCATCCACACAGAACAGCATGCTTCATCAATCATGACATAAAGAGCGATCAGTCTGTCAAAATACAAACGTGACTACAGCAAGGGCGGCACTGAAATGAGGCACCAAAACTTTCGTTCTTATTCGGTCTGGTCAATACCGTTTACGTCGGCACCGGTGCCATACTGGTACCGGGTTTCGGTGCCCAACCCTACATAGGAGGCAATAGCAGAAACCCTGCCTGTCTGAAGGCATTTAACAATAGTCAATGATTTGGGCAGCGCTGACATTGGAAAGGGGCCCCCTAATTAAATTCTGCTTAGGGCCCCTTGGAGGCTTCGGCCAGCTCTGAGGGGAAGTGTGTCTGTTTAATTTGCAAGGAAAGTGTTGCCGTGAAGAAGGATTGCAATTTACGAAGACACTATGAAACTAATCATCAGAGCAGCTACATGTCCTGATAAATGTGTTATTTTTGCAAAGTGGCCCGGCCCTTCGTAGAGTTTTCTGTATGTGGCCCTCTATAATAATATAATAATTACATTTGTTACTGTACTCTTTTCAATTTTGATCAAAGTATTTAATGGTGCTAAGAACTAAACTTGAAGTTAGTTGAATTGGTCACATTAACACCTTTTTATTAGTAGGCTAGGAATAATTAACAGCACTCCAAAGAGCAGTGATATTTTGTCTCCGTCAGTCTTCTGCTGGAAAAGTTGGATGTTTATTAAAGTTTCCCATCATCAGACTGCGTCCTACCAAATAAATCTTTTGATATTGAACCATGATATTGACTGCCTGGGGTCACCATCTTCCTTGATGAATAAACAGCTAGATTTAGTTGTACTCTGCTCAGGGAGGGATCCACATACATGATGCATTATGCAAGTAGCAGGGTGGGAAGAAGCGGGGCACAAGTAGGAAGGAGATGGGCATTGCCTCTGGGCAAAATAGGCCTCACTGCGGGAATCCATTTAGCATAGCAGAATAGTAAGTAGAAAAGGTATGGTTGTGTGTGAGACTATTAGAGCAAAACTATGTGTGAGAGACAACATCAAATTGGTTATTGATTAACTGTAAATGAGCTACAGCTATTAAGAAAACTGCACTGGCTTTTTCAAAATGATCTTACTTGGACACAGACAGTTGTCAGGAAAGCTCATGAGAACCTAAAGGAATATTTCACCCATACGGAACCGGCTTTCTATCATTATACATTTGCTATTATAATATAATGAATGAGGTTTTTCTTCCCTCAGTCTTTCCTCAGTCTTCCCTTGGCCCAGCTGTCCTCTTAATTATAACCCTACATTTTTACTAGTGAGATGTCACTTTGGACAGAACACAGATTGACAGCAAGCGCAAAGAGAAATAAAAATGCCATGGGATTAGTGGCGTTATTGGAAGAGGAAAACACACGCATTGTTGAGCTAATCTATCTACAAAGCAAGAAATGTGTGTGTGTGTGTGTGCGTGGCTCGCATCATACCCGTCGCTATGGGCGGGCCATAGGAATGCTTGTGCCCCCCCACTTGGGGCACAGATCTCTCAAAAAAAAAATACTTTTATTTTTATTTTATACTATCATAGTAGCTAATTTTGTGTTGATAAATACTAATGTTGTATTCTTTATCATCAAAACATTTAAAATATAAATAAACAATGGTGTGATTTTGTTTGATTGATGGGAGTCTATCTACACTGCAACAGCCTATCACGGCCTTACTGAAAAGAAAGTTAGGCTACGTAACTACGTCAATGTAGCCGCAGCCGCTCAACAGTTACCGCGCATTTTTGAGAGTGAAGCTGGATGAGTTTTCGCCGGCTTACTATTTCATTTCTAGTTCATCATAATCGATATTCGGTAATGGTTGAAACGCCCACCAACAGTTTCCTCTGCCAAATCGGATCGTCAAACTGTTGTCACTTTTCGAGCCGCACAACAGATTACTACAAGCCGAAATGATGGACTTGTTCAGCGCGGTGACACTTCTGATTGCGTGAAGCCACAGTTTTGCACTGTGGGAACTCTGCGCTCCTCCAGCCACGGCCATCCAGGGCGAGGCTGTGCCGGAGACCGGCCGAGAAGACGCACAATTTACAAGAACCTCCGTGGATTTGCAGTTGAGGAAACAGTTGGTCCGTCACAAAGTGACATAGACGAAAAGACTGAGTTCAAGAGTATTTTACAGTGTTATTGATGCTGTGCAAGGAGAGATGAAGTAGCGAGCTCATTGGCGCACTGGCTGCTTTGAACCCGGAGGCCGAAATATATGTTGATGAGGAGGTTAAGCTCGGAGAAACGCCGCCTACCGCTGTACTGACAGAAGGGACTGGAGAGAGCACAGCCCTACTTCCACTCAAAGTAGGCTACCGTGTGTGTGTGTGTGTGTGTGTGTGTGTGTGTGTGTGTGTGTATAATGGCAATGCATATCCCTCTGTTGACTGTTTTAAAATGCAATGTTTGAGATATGCGTCTGGTGTTAGGCTACACCTAATATGTTGAATAGTCAAGTGTTTTATGGATATTCATAACATTGCTCCTATGTAGGCTAATGTAGGCCTATTGCTTTAAATTATGAGGACTGATATTGTAGGCTATAGGCTACCGCTGTTGGTTAGTTTAACGTGATGATTACGTGCTGCGCGAATAGAGTATAGGACTATTATAAATATACGTACTCTAGGCTAATAATAATTGTGCCCCCCTATGCATTTCATATGCCCCCCTTAAGACTGAGGTCTGGCGACGGGTCTGGCTCGCATATCTCTCTGACTGTTAGTCAGATCGGCCTGAGCTTCCGGATGTGGCTTGCGCACGGCACAAAGATGTGCATCCTTGATTATGAAGTTTGTTGACCAAATATGTAGAAGTTATCATATTAATCATGCTGGCGGCAAATATGTGCCCACACTGAAGGCCACAGTCAGAACAGGCATGAAGTACTCCCAGAGTAAAACCCACCTCCCTCTGATTTGATTGGCTGCTGCAACCAAAATTTACATTGAAAAGCGGGAGTCGGGACACGGCAGACACAGCCTCTTGATACTTAGGGCTCTCGCGATAACCGCACAAATGAAATTCTGCAATATTTACAAGCCAACCGCAGTGCATGGTTGGTCACTGCAACAACCGCACATGACATCCATGGACCTAGTATATAAAAGGTGACGTCCCCTCACCTGCAGATGAAAAAAATGGAAACTGCTCTAGTACCCAAACCAGGTGTTACTTCGCCACTTTGGGAGCATTTCGGCTTCCAGCCTAATGAAAATGGAGAACCAGCCAATTTGGACGAAGTCATATGCAAAATATGTCCTAAAAAGGTCGCTGCCAAAAGAGGTAATACAACGAATTTGCGGTCTCACCACGGTGTTACCAACCAGACACGGCAGCGAAGCTTCCTTCTTCGGCACAGAGTCGCAGAGCAGCTCAAGCCGGTACCAGCAGAAAACTTGGAGTCGGTGGAACCCCATTTACCAAATACAACACCAACAGTGAGATGTAAAAACGCCTTACAGGCGCTGTAACTCTCTTGTAATTGAAGAGTTGGTGCCGTTTTCCACGATGGAGAAACTGGCTTTCAAGGCCATGCTTCTAACATTTGACAAGCAATATGAGGTGCCCAGCAAAACCTACTTCTTGGAAACTGCGGTCCCAAAGATGTACAACGCAGTCAGGACATCCATTCTAAGTAAGCTTAAACATGTAGACTCCTTTGTCGGCACCACTGGCATGTGGTCAAGCTTCAACATGACTCCGTACATGAGTCTTACTGTGCATTTTCTGACCACGGACTGGACTCTAAAATCACGTTGCCTCGAAACCGTGTTTTTGCCCCAGAACCATACAGCTGACAGCATACTGTAGCAGAGGCTCTCCACAGCACATTTCAGGAGTGGTCGCTGGATGAGAAGAAGCTGGCCTGTCTAACGACCAACAACAGGGCAAACCTCATTGCAGCAGTCAATCAATTGAGCTGGCTGTGGTTGAACTGTTTCGGACATCATTTACACTTGGCAGTTATCAACGCCATGGCGAGCGTGAAGGATTGCACAGCTCGAGCAATGGGCCAGTGTCACACCTTGGTAGGAGCTGTCTCCCATAGCTGGCTGAAGAGGCGAGATCTGGCAAAAGCACAAGCGGAGCTCCAAATCCCAAAGCAGGGGCTAATAATGGTAAATTATAATTTAATTGAATATAGTTCTTACTTAATAAAAATAATTGCCATTCAGCCCTCATTATACTAACACTTAATGACAAGTTTCAGCGTTTTAGCCTTACGATATTATCCCAATATGACATTAAAAAAAATATATATATGTTGGCTTGCTGGGATTATTTAAATGTATTTTTTCCTTAACTACAACTATTTTTAAACAAATTATCATTTAAAAAAATGTGGCTTTAAATGTATTCATACATGTCTACAATGCATTTGATCAATTGCTCATATTTACAGGACTGCGCTGCGAGATGGTGGTGGTGAGAGTCTTGGAAAAAATCCCGGCTATTAAAAGAGGTCTGGATGACCGGAGGCATCAGCATCTCATTCCAACCTGGCAGGACATTGCAGTCCTGGAGTCAGTGAACGCCGCCTTAAAGCCCACAGCTGACTTTACAGATCTCCTGTCCGACGAGCACAATGTTACGGTGTCATCCGTTAAACTGGTACTGAACCTCCTGATTGAAGATGTTTTGAAACCACGCTGACATCGGACATCAAGCAAAAGATGTGCACTGTGCTCGAGGAGAAGTACAGAATAGCTGCCCTACAAAAACCTTTGGCTAAGGCCTGATTAGTGGACCCTAGGTATAGGGCCAATCCTTTTGATAATGACACAGAGGAGGAGTAGAATTACGCACTTATTGAAGAGGTGTTAGCTATGGAAAACGGAGGGAGCGGTGCCAGTGTGTCAGCTGTTGAGAATGAGTCTTTGGCGCAGGCGGCGGTGCCACGAGCGGCAAATAAGAAAACTCTTGGAGACCTGCTACCTCCAGGAGGACCCTATCAACTCAAATGCTGACCCACTCGCCTGGTAGCGCGATAACCAGGCTATTCCTCTGCTCTCCAAAGTCGCGTGCAAGTACATTTGTAACAAGCGCACTATCGGAGAGAGTTTTCAGTGCTGCTGGAAACATCGTTACTCCTCTCAGCTCCACTCTTAAACCACATAAAGTAGAAATGTTGGTTTTCCTTGAGCGCAACAAGGACATAACCCAGACTTAAGTCTTACATAAGTTATTTAGGCTCAAGCAGAATCATATTTCTTTTTCATGTTGAATTATATCCAGTGCCTGTTGTTAGAAAAATATACGGGTACCTTTTCATTTCATGTTTTATTATTTGCACTTAAAAGATTTAGCCTAAACTCTTTTTTTTCCTCCAATAAATGACAATTTATATATAGCATCATCTTAAGTTTCATTTTGATAAAGCAGAAGCAGGGTTAATTGACCTGGATCAAAATGCTGATTGTTAACATGACCATACTGTAGCACATAAAAGCTATACAGTAAATCAACGTGGGTTTTTTAGCCAGTGGGAAAGGGGTATTACTGTAGTTAATTATTTGCTTAATCAAACTGAAACAATATAGTAAATACCTGCCATGTAATCAGTCCTAATTTAAAGTCAATGGTAAACTGTGTGGCCTGGATTTGGGCTTCTTCATGCTGGTGAGTGACAAAAGTCACAGTAAAATGATTATCTAAAATACCGCAGTCAAGATGAGGAATCATGGTAAGGAAATTGATGGTACATTTGACTGCAGTAGTCATGTATCACTCAGTTTCAGTGCTCTGGTGCTGCCATTCTCTAAAAGGTACTGACTGAATCACTAAGAAAATAATGATTAGACAATTAAAACCTGAAGGTTAAAAGCCTTTTTTAATTATTGTAATTGTACTTGGATATATTGTTCATACTGAGGTCATATAGTCACACAGGATGTCCTTTCTTGTTATTTTCTGACTCAATGCAGACGAAAGCATTAGAAATCAATTAAATGGGACAGAGTTACTAGGCTAGTAGTTATGAGCTGGAGCATAACAAGGACACTGGACAATGGGCAACATAAATCACAGATTAAAAACAAGGGGGAGAAAAAAACCTGAACACTATTAATATGAAAGGGAGTGAAATCAGAATGTCAGGGAAGAATCAAGAATTGTCAAAAGGGAGTAAATATGAATATGAGTGAAGGCACCATTAACCTGCATTTGGAATGTAAACCCCAGAAAGGGACTCCAGGAAGAATAGCTGTGGCTATGGCCTCAGCTAATGGGGATCCCAATAAATAAACACACAAACGCCATACGTCACAATTTGTGGACAGTGGGGGTGTGGAAATGCTCCAGAAATAACAATTGTGACACCGGTTGTCCAGGAGCTACCAGTTTAGTACCTGTGATTGCATTTGTGAAATTATCAATGGATAGAACTACCTTAAAAGTATGTGTGCACTGATTGCAATTTTCTTAGCCATTCCCGATTGCCGATTTTTTAATTTTTAATTTTTTTTTAATAAGTAACGCACACAGGAGTATTTTGTGATGTTATTGTGATTTTTTTCTTCTGGCTGTTAGCCAAGGCAAGCTAACGCTACCCTTGACTACCAGTATTTGAGCAAAGCTTTCTAGCGGTATGCAAACCATAGCCATTTATTCTTAATTTTGGGCGGCAGTGGCAAAGTGGGTAGGAAGATTGCCTCTGGAGTGCAGGGTCGGAGGTTCGATTCCCCGCCTACCCGCCACATGTCGAAGTGTCCCTGGGCAAGACACTGAACCCCAAATTGCTCCCGATGGTTCAGAGAGCGCCTTGCAGGGCAGCTACTGCCATCGGTGTATGAGTGTGTGTATGAATGGGTGAATGTGGTAAGATATGTAAAGCGCTTTGGGGCTGAGAAAATCGGCTAGAAAAGCGCTATATAAGTCAAGTCCATTTACCATTTACCATTTAAAAAACACAAGCATTGTTAAAGGAATGACTTCTGTCGCAGAATAGTGGCAATAAGTATGTCACAATTGCAAAATAAAAATGCAGCAAATACAATGAATTCCTCCTGAGCTAACTAAGCTCATCACTATATCAACAGTATTTGCAACAGTTAAGATCTGGTAATACATATTTTGTTTACATACAATTTAATTTTTCATTCTACTTTATATTCATATGCCACACTATGTATACCTACATTGTTATGTGCACTGTTGTCTTTGCACTACTTTTGTGTTATTTAGGTCTTAGGTTTCTCTTTTCACTTGTGTTCCTCTTATACCTTTTTTTCTTTTATATTGCATTGTTGAAGACATTGTTCTTGAGTTGCCTGAGACTCAAGAATTGGATTGGCAATGACTGCTGCTGTAATTGTGGTGCATATGACAAATAAACCATCTTGAATCTTGGACAGCGTTGCATGGCAACTTTTCTTGGATATTACTCAATGCCTTTCATGAAAAAGATAAATGCTCTACAGCAGGGGTGCCCACTAGGTCGACCGGTCGATCGCGAGGGTAGTGTGGGTCGATCGCGTGGCATTCTTAAAAATAAATAAAAAATAAATAAAAATTATTAATTTTTTTTTTTTAACTATGAAAGAGCGAACGAGCCGTGCCAGCATGCGCCAACGTTCGGTGGAGGGAGAGAGGACACCACTTTCTATTTTGACATACAGTACATATCAGTTTGTTAGCCAGTGAGCTAACCAAAGCTAATCCAAGTCAAGGAAGTGGAGAGGCTTCAGCCAGAGAGAGGAAGACTGTTCAGACAAACAGACCACCACATATTCTAGTGGGACAGAAGTGATCGCATTTGTGTATATTTCTTGCTCTTTTAAATTAAAATTGCTTAAGCCTTCCTAGCCTAATACATAACATCACCACCAACAAAAAAATGTATAACAATTATGATATTGTATCGGACAGTATCGGTATCGACCGATATCCAAAACCCAGATATCGGAATCGGATCGGAACTAAAAATAGTGTATTGGTGCATCCCTAGGTTCATGCAGTTATGCAAGGTACACCAACTTATATTGTACATTCATTTTCAATATGTTTAAATAAATATGTTCAGGCTTGTTTGGTTTGCGGTGCAGAACTTTCACTTTTATTTAAGAAGTATTTTATTTATTGGAGACTTTGGTTGTATGCAGCACTTTTTTCTTTTCTATACCGGAAAATACCTTTAGGCTGCAATTCTGCACACATTTTTCCTCTTAACTGAGAACCGTACTTTACAGAACAGAACCGTGACTTTTGACCACTAATAGTAGGTGGTAGCTCACTTTGACTTGGTCATTTTCAAAGTAGCTCACAAGCTGAAAAACAGTGGGCACCCCTGCTCTACAGATCCATGAAATAACTGACTGAGGGGCTATTTCCGCCATACTATGATGAAAAATTTAAGCCAAAATCAAGGTTGATTCTTTTCAATCAGAGTGACCTCGTTCTGCAAAAGTGTCAACCTCCATCTCATCTCATTTAATATAAGCCATCATAACCAGAATGATATGGCAGAACACAACAAATTACAAATATCATTATCTCTGAAATGTGCCAAATCACATTAGACAATGGCAACTGATGCCTGAGACAGGCATACAGAACTGAAGCTGGTTTTTGCATTTTACTCGTCAGTGTGAAGAGGAAAGGAGAAGCACTGGCACTGATTTGAAAAGCCTTCGTTGCATGAACAGCCAAACAGCTGATTCTGAATAACTGGCTGTTTCTCTGAATCTTTGTCACAGTGTTTATACAAATTATTAAAGTTTCTTCTTACTTTAGCAGCTCCATAGCTTTATGGAAGAGCAAAAAGCCAGAGATTAAGAAACGCAAGAACAAGATATTGGAGGATGTGACATAAAGCCCATGTCACTTGTTGCTAGTTAAGACACACACAATTGTTAATGTTTATTCTATCTTGTATACTTATCATTTTCAACTCTTCCCAGGTGGCAACCAGGTGGATCAGATGGGCTGATGGTGGGAGATACCATCTGATGTTGGCTCAGGGGTTACATGTGATTGTATATGAGCGTGTGTGTAATATAATATGTTTATGGAAGATGTCTACGTTGGACATGATCGATACAGGGAGAGGGAAAATGTTGTGTAGTAAAGAAATGTTAACAAAAGTGTAATCTGGGTAATTGAATATCAAGTTAATGGTTTGGCTAAGGGGAGGGGCTAGGCCTTTAAAAGCCTGCCGACCATTGTTACTGGGGCCGGTCAGTCTTGAAAGTCAGTCAGTGTGTGACGGTAGGAGTTGTTTATGGAGACACCTTTTTGATCTATCCTTTTGAATCTTTGTTTTACTTTCTTTGGACGTCCAGTTTTTGTATTTTATCACCCCTTTTTTGAAATAAAAGCACCTCAATTATTTTTATCTTGTATTAGTTTTTCAACAAACCTGACTATTTGTAACAGAGGATAAAGAACTTGGTTACTTCAACATCATGGCCACTGTTCCATGTTTTTTTTTCTATTTATACTATTGCCTTTCTCCAGGAAGAGTTTTGGACATTTGCTTATATCCAACCCATTGAATACTTTACTTCGGAATGTCTTTAAAGTGGCCATAAGAAATATATTTATAATAGTAATGTGAAAGCAGTGTTGCAATCGTTGCAATGTGAAAGGGATCAGTCACTGTGATGAACTAAGAGAATCCTCACTCAAACCTGCAGCTCACCTCCACTTTGTTTAGAAGCCAACAATTGAACTGTATTTCGTATTCTCTCAGTATACACTTCATAGCTTGAGGTTCGCTTACCAGTAGTTGCTGAATGTGCCCCAGTCAAAGTGGAGACAGAGCATTAAGGCATTTGTCATCAAGCCTACCTCGCAATGTAGATTTGGCAAAAAACTTCACTGCCCTTTATCATATAATTGCTTAAGAGTTCTTGGCCTTTAGTTAATAAGTTGTGTATAACATAATTTCATTGTCTGTCTTCTACTCATCCTTGAAAAATGCTATGAAACAAAAATAAAATAAAGGTTAATGTTACTCTTGTTATTTGGGCTAGTAGTAGTAGAAGTAGACATTTACTTTTGTGGGTTAAGGTTGCGATTAAGGATTTTTTTCATTGGGCATTTACATGCAATACATAATCCGTCATGTTTGGATGCCAGTGCTGATGTGTGATGCCTGCTTATGAGCCTGTGTGGGTGCTTTAAAAAATAATATTGTAGCCATTTACATAAATGGAACAGCTTTTCCAATTAAAACCAAAGATCTTCAAAAATTAAATGTGTGAGTTGTAATTATCTGGGAGGTAATGTGGGTGTCTGCCAAAAAATCATGTGGCAGTTTAAAACAAGGGTTGTGTTCCCGTGCGTGTTGCGTGCGCTCAACGACTCTAGTCGGCCGAGAGCTGAAATCCTTGCACATATAGGAGTGGGCAAGGAATGATGACGGATGTTTTTTGACACGTTATGTTTAAGTGTGTCATCACATCACCCCCAGCAGGGCTTGGAAACCTTGTTGCCCTGCAAAACGCGGTCCCAGCTCCTGCTTGGGCTTGGTAATAATACTTACCATGTTAGAGATGGAACTATTTATTGAGGTCATGTTGGATCCATGGATCCTAATTTAAAGTCTCGCATACCATCAGGGAACGTCATTTAAAAGCAGACAGACACAAATCAGCAGACATTGCGATGTTTCTCCTTCTGTCACATGACAGTATGAACTGAGCATAGCATTAGCCACATGTAAACACCATGATTTATATTCATTCAGTCCTAATGTTACCAGGGGATCTTACTGAAACCAAGGCCCCTCTTTACTTGTGTAATGAAAAACACGTAAAATGTAGACATCTTGGAAGTATGAACGATGGGTTATTATTCTATATTGGGGTCAAAATTACTCTGGATGGATATAAATACGATACAAATAATGTGCACTGAATTAACTTCAAACTCAGGTAAACAAGATAAAAACAAGGGTAAACAAGTTCTAAAGTGTGTATTCATCAAAAACAATAAGCAATTTTCTAAAATAAAATCTTTTTTTAAGTTATCAGACAAAAATAATTACATCCAGTAGCTAATGAGGTTTTGAAAATAAAAAAGGAGTCCATTTATGTAAAAGGTTGGTAGGATAATAATAATAATAATAATAATAATAATAATAATAATAATAATAATTTGAATTTATATAGCGCCTTTCAAGGTACCCAAGGTCGCTTCACAAAAAAGGGGGTGAAGTACAGTGTTTGTATACACAGGGGGGTGGGGGCAGGTTAGAGGTCATAGGCCTCTGAGAAGAGGTGTGCCTTCAGGAGCTTCTTGAAGGACTCCACTGAAGTGGCACAGCGGATATGAAGGGGGAGCAGATTCCACAGAGTGGGGGCAGACGCACAAAAGGCCCTGTCCCCAAAGGTCTTGAGTCTGGTGCGGGGGGTTGCCAGCTGGTCCTTAGCAGAGGACCTGAGGGACCGCAGGGGGGTGTAAGGATAGAGGAGGTCAGAGAGGTAACGGGGGGCCAGAGCATGCAGGGACTTGTAGGTGAGTAGGAGGATTGTGAACTTGATCCGGGACTTAACTGGATGAAGGTTAAACACTTTCCCCTTTCTGACTTTAACTGCTTTAGCCATCCATTTTCTGTAAAGCACAAGACACGCCTTTGCTAATACACTGTAGTAACTCAAGTGAATTTCCAATTAAGCTAAAATGGCTCTGATGGAGCAATAACATTAGTGGGAACAAAGTAAATAACAAAAGCCCTCACTCTTGATCTGAGTATTGTGGAGACTGGGGACTTAATGTCTGGAGGAAGCAGGAGACAAAAAAATAAATCCCAGCTTTGTCAGCCCCTGGTTTGAAGTGAAAGCGCCTCAGCTACAAGCAAATGCATCAAAAAGTCATTAATTGGACAACGGACGCAAGGGAAGTCTAAGTTTGACAATGGTTGAAGACAAGATTTCTTCTTGTGAATGATCTTATCATGGCCAAAGACATACAATGGTTCAAAGTTAAATCCTCCCTCTCAAATTTGAACAATGAAAATCCTAAAAGGTTAATTTAGTTAAACTTGATAATTCCATGTAAACAGACTAGTATTACATTTTTTTTGTTTTAGGAAGATATATGACGCAATTTTACAAATTGTACAGAAGTTCAAGTCCTGGCCTATCTGAGCCTATACAGCAGGGGTATCAAACTCATTTTGGTTTGAGGGCCACATACAGCCTCTCTGATCTCAAGTGGGCCGGACCAGTAAAATAATGGCAAAATAACGTACATATGTCAAATCAAAATCTTTAGCTTTGTTTTTCACTTATATGCCTTATAACTCAGCCTACATAGCCTCCCAGGAAATGTACCCCCCCAGGAAATGTCTTAGTAAAGGTTGCTGCTGGCCAAGAGAGTAGGAGGTGCGGCGCGGAGCGCCGCAGCAAAAATTTTGGGGGTATTTTGCTCAAAGATGCCAATACGCGCTAATGAAATAAACAACTGTTTATTTGATTACACAAATACAACAGGCACTGACCTTACAGTTGTCCAATTTTGTTTACTATATGTACGGGACACATTTTGTGCAAACATGCAGACAGTACAAAATACAATTAAATAAAAGTGCAACTTCTACTGTTTTGATTTATTTTTAAATACAGAGGTTATTTGTTGTTTTGGAATACGTTTTACCCAATTTAATTTAATTTCAATTTAACTTACTTTTTTTTTTAAATGCTCAGAAATGTGTGCTCTACAAGTCGCGGGCCGGAGGTTTGACACCACTGCCTTAGACACTTGACACAATCAATCATCAATATTAGCATGCTATTTGGCCACATATATTGGCCTATTTACAGCCCTCAGAAAACTGACAGCTCTTCTTAGATGCAAGTTCATCAATTCATGGCTTAAAATCCTGAGCTGTAGAACTTTCAGCAGACATTCCTAGTTGTAAGCCACGTAAGTTTCCTAACAGTTGGGAGCGTATGCGACGTGCGGATATGGCACAGGCTCCATGAAAAAGAAGATTTATTTATTTATTTTTCAGAATTGATTCAAATCGGCCGAATTGATTCGCGGGCCAGATCAAAACGTGGCCTTGAGTTTGACACATGTGCTATACAGTATATAATTAAACAAGATGTGTCTGTACCAAGCATCTCAGTCCTTTTCTGATAGAGGCTAATTGTTGAGGACCTCCATAAAAAACGGGTCTTGTAAGTTGTCAAGTAATTATAAAGACAACAAACTTCCGATTAGTCACATTATTTTATTTTTAAACCAAGATGATTAATGATACTGTTGAGAGTGCTTCTGTATACAGTAGTTGCTTGAGCTAACACAACTTCAAAACAAATCATCATTCTGCCCTACTCATAGGGATTTTTTATATTCTCCAGAATGGCTTCTTAACAAAAAATAAAATATAGAGTCTAGTAAAAGATTGATTTCTGTATATTGACCTTCCACCTTCCATTGTGTAAAGAATTTGCCCTGTGGCTAGAAATTGTTTTTTGACGGACATCATTAATTACACTTTGAAAATAATTTGCCTAGGATTTATTGGGATACATTTGTAATTTTCATGAGTTTAGGCATACTTAGTATGTGCCCATCTCTATCCATTTCTCAAGCCACCCATGCCTTCAATTGGATGAAATCCTGAGCAAAGCCAGGTAGGCTTTTCAATCAATACATGCCTCTCCTAAAGGCATGCAGGGAAACCATGTAATCTACACATAATCGGCGTCAAATCATTTGTTTTTACGCCAGAAAGTGCAATGTTTAAAACACAACATTCGTGTTTGTTATTTGATTTATTCATGCAAATAAACAATCACAGATTAAAAACAGGGCAATTAAACACCTAAACCCAAATATTCCCTAATACCTAGGGGGCAAAACCCCTTTTTTTTGAAAAACAGACATGGAGCGTTGTAAAAGGTTGTTCACCAGAAATGATATCCAGGACCTTCCAGGATCCCAACCTGGGTGGACAACCTTGTCAACAAGCTGCTGGAAAGCTACAGCGGGCCGACATAGAGCAAATCAGAACCACTGTTTAAGCGAATGGGGGGTGGGCTAATAGGGAATTTTTTAAACTTATATATATCATTATGAAACTTTGCAAGTTGATTACTGACATTAAAACAACAACTTTTTGTATTACAGTATTTTCCAAAAGGTTTGAATAAATATGAAAAATCATCAATATCTTACTAATAATGCGAAAATTTGCATATCTGCAAAGCCCCAAAATCTAGATGTTGGAAGAAAACCAAGTCAATTTGTTTTTAAATTTTTAAAACAAAACAAGTGTCCAACTGCCTGAAGCCTTTCCTAATCACAGTTAAAATTTGATCAATAACCCATAGAAAATGAATTTCTTACACTGTTTTTACCAAGGGAATGTCTAGCCGTTTCCTAAAATAGCAGCTGGAGACTCCAAAAGGACACTTTTGGTCCATAGCTCATGAAATGTAACTGTGTAAAAAAATTATTTTCTATGGGTTATTGATCAAATTTTAACTGTGATTAGGAAAGGTTTCAGGCAGTTTGACACTTGTTTTGTTTTAAAAATTTAAAAACAAATTGACTTGGTTTTCTTCCAACATCTAGATTTTGGGGCTTTGCAGATATGCAAATTTTCGCATCATTAGTAAGATATTGATGATTTTTCATATTTATTTAAACATTTTGGAAAATACTGTAATACAAAAAGTGTTTGTTTTAATGTCAGTAATCAACTGGCAAAGTCTCATAATGATATCTATAAGTTTAAAAAATTCCCCATTAGCCCATCCCCATTCACCCCCATTCACTTAAACAGTGGTTCTGATTTGCTATGTCGGCCCACTGTAGCTTTCCAGCAGCTTGTTGACAAGGTTGTCCACCCAGGTTGTGATCATGGGAGGTCCTAGATGTCATTTTTGGTGAACAACCTTTTACAACGCTCCATGTCCATAAAATCACTTTGCCCCCTGGGTATAATGGGAATTCAGCCAAAAGCGGACTTAATCAAAACCTGTAATGTAGAGTAATATGAACTTGCTCAAATACACTGGTCTATGACATAAGAGGTCTATTTCAATAGGATCGATATTACTTAATTTAGCCTAGTGAAACCAGCCAATCTCTCAGAATTCACATTTGTTTCTCTCTAAAGATCTCTGAATTTACACTCATCACAGTGGGGCCTGCGTCCTGACTGCTGTTTGCCCCTTAGTGGAAAGCAACCCCCGATTTGCTCATGTAGTCGTTTACGTCCACATGCATAGAGGAATGTTAAGCTTGCTGAATCAGGCTGGTTTTACCAGGCTAGTCCTTGGGCTGCAATAGGAAATAATATTTTAGACGGTGAGATACGTTGTTGAGGGCTATTGTTTTTCATACTGTATATTCCTGTTGTTACTCAGAGTGCAAGGGTGTTCTTGTTTTGGAGGTTTTGAAGAGAAAAAATAAATAGATTACAATAATGGCATTTGTCGTTTTCCCTTTGCCAGCCCATTATATTGTAGAAAAATGTAACTCTTACAATTGGTGATTTGTATTCTGTTGTACTGTATGACAATTGGTACCATGCCATAATTCCGACACCTCATTATGCCGACGTCTTAATGGTCCGAACTATTTCCCATTAGATCGACATGCCACTATACCAACGGTTCTATGTTACGAAAACGGAACGCATTAGTCCGAAGTGCTGTTTGTGCGCGTACAGACCTCCGCTGTCTGTCCATGGTGCTGAAACACTGTGTCAAAATGAGCGTTTTCAAGTTTCAAAAAATAATAAATAAACATGAGTAAACAATTGATTATAACATCTTCACAGGTTTAACATGGCAAAGATCATATGAAATGATGTTACCTGGTTTTATATCTGGTGGCTTAGTCAATACTGGCATACAATATGTTGTGTTACGATCCTGCCTGGGCCTCAAGCCCTTTGTTGTGGTGTTCTCCCCTTTCCCTTGTCTGGTCTGATTGCAGGGTTGGAGTCAGGTGTGCAGGAGCCAGGCACCAGCATCCACAGCTGCCACCAATCTACTAATCTACTGCTCTACCTATACCCGGTTCAACCTTCCAGACACTGCCAGATTGTAAATTCTGTTACCCAGTCAGTAACTCTCCAGCCACCTAGACCTTTGGTAATTCTGCCTGCATTTGGCTTGTTGCTAATTCTGTTCTTTTTTGCAACAGTCTCCCAGCCTGACTCCTGCCACCAGCTCCAGCCCTTGTCAGCCAGCTCTCCCTCCCTGGACCCCCATGCCTGCCAGCCCACTCCGGAGCCCGGCCCAAATCCCCAGATTCCTTTTAAATAAACCCTCTTAAACTGGTACTGTCTCTGCGCCTGTGTCCTCCCTGTCCGGCCGTTACATGTTTTATAACTTTCCTGGTTTCCTCATTACCAAATACATTTTCATTTTACATTTAATTAACACTTAAAGGTCTCATATTATGCACTTTTCTGTCAATATTATATGGTCTTAGAGGTCCCTAATAAGTTTTTCTTTAGTTGTTTGCTGAAAAAACCGTTCAGATCATTTATTGTAGAATAATGGCTGATGGCCTATTTTTGAAACCGAGCTGCAGCTCCCCTCGTTTTATATACAATCTATGAGCTCCCCCCGCCCCTGTCCGGAAGCGAAGCCACTGGCCTCTGTCCATAGCTTGCCGTGTCTGTACTGTTACCACGGTTAGGTTTACCCATGAGAAGAACCATGTCTAGTGCTAGTAACGCAGGAGCTCAGCCGCACTTTGAACAGTTTGACATGACCAATCCTTGTCTACACAAGCTAATGGAAACGGCATGTTCACAATAAAAATGCAGCAAAAGATGGAGGCTACTGCAAAGCTACTCGGGGGCTAACGGTTAAAAATAACACTAAAATCAGTGAAAAAATTAGCTTCAAAGTTAGACTTCTACTCTATTAACTTCCCATGCTTTGTATTGCTAAAAATGAGGCATTTCCAGACTGCTGTGGGGAATATAAATAGCTTAGTATGAGCAATAGATCGATGCTTTTCCCGAAGCTAGCTCAGAAGCTAGCGGCTAAAAATATCACTAAAATCATTTAAAAAATTAGCTTAAAGTTAGACTTCTACTCTATTAACTTCTAATGCTTTGTCTTGCTAAAAACGAGGCATTTCTAGACTGCTGTGGGGAATATAAATAGCTTTTTATGAGCAAAAGCTGGATGCTTGTCCCAAAGCTAATAGCTATACACCAGTCAAGCAAAACTACCAATAAAAACAATTATTTTAGTTTCACCGTTTGAAAAAAAGCACAAGTAGCTTCCTATCCATTGTGTTGTTAAAAACGAGGCATTAATAGACTGCTGTGGTTAAGATAAATTAGTGGATTATGAGCAAAAGCATTCTGTGTTGGTGTATGCAACATTCAGCATGCTTTGCTGTACTACAGGCATCTTGTCGCTTAGAGGGGAAAACAAGATGGAGGTGAAGGAATATTTTTCCAGAGGATCTCGGGGCCGTGGACAAATACGAAATAGGGGTGGGGTTATCATAGACTACTGCACGGTGGAAGTTTCTGGTTACTAATGTGGGGGGGGAAGCATGTAGCCTGGCTCCGGCCGCCTACCTACTTCCGCTCAATTTTCATTTCACTTCAGTAGTCAGTCTGGGGGTGCGGTGTGTTCATGGAATTCTGCTTGTCCAGACTTTTGGCGGTCCAATCAGCGAACAGAGCTAGTGGCTGAGAACGATGACGTCGAAGTCGCGCTCCAGTTTCAGTTGAATGCTGTGTTCTGTACTCGGAAATTTCTGACTTGGTAGTTCCGAGTTCCGATCTGTCTGTGTTCCAGTGCATCTGCTCGGGAAAGTATGGACGCCTACGACCTTTCTCATCCAAATAACGAAACGTTAGGCCCTAGCAAGTTACCATTGCCAGGTACGGTAGATCCATAGACTACAATATGTAGCCTACTGAAGTCAGAAATTTCCGAGTTCCCTGTACAACTGAAACGCACCGTCAGAGGCCGGCTCATGACATACGTCTGACCAAACGTGATGCGATTGGTTGGTTAATCCAGAGTGGCACTGGGCAGATCCAATAGTTTTAAACTTCAACAGACACCCGCCTCCAAGTGAGTGAACGTTTGCCAATTACAGCACTTCCAGACTTTCTGTACAAATGAAATGAAGTACGATGGTCAGGTAGCACCAGGCTAGGAAGCATGGACATATAAAGAAAATATGGGGAAGTGGCTTGTTCTCGCTGTGACGACATATTGAGAAGAATTCTGAACTGAGTACATTGGGGGGGAGGGTTAGGGGTTTCAGAAAGGGGGAGAGTGAGAAAAGGAGATAGTTTTCTTTTTGTTTGATACTTTGGCAGTCATAGGCACACCGTGGACCTATGTTTAGGTTCAAAATCATTGAAAAAGTGCATTTTGCATAATATGGGACCTTTAATGAGAGTGCCTGGACAGTAAAGAACCATAGTGTCGGAAAGAGAAGAGGGTAAGATAAAAGGTCCTGCAGAAGGATTTGATTTTTAGCCACTATATAGCTGACATCCAGCTGCATCTATTTCTCGAAAACACATTAAAAAGAAAAACTTCTCAATTTAAAATACTCATTTTAACTTGACAAGTTTCCAACTGGGGTTTTTAATAGATTAAGAAATCATTTTTGCTGCAACAGTGCAACTGAACTTAATTTCCACATGCTCAGTTTCAGAGTTCAGAATTGGCCACACTAAACAGCCCCGTAGGGAAAACGTGTCATGTTTTATCACAACAGCATAAAGAGATGAGTTGGCAAAACTCAAATTAAATTTAAATTCTGCAAACCCGGAGAAACCTTCACTCCTTGCAAATGATGCTGTATTTTTAATGTAAACAAACAGCGGGTTTCGATAATGTGCTTGCTCCCAAGAGTGTCATAATTCATCAAGGTGAGGAGCTTTTCACAAGCCTGATGAAGAGCTCCATTAATTGTTCAGGTTTTTGCGGATGGGAAGGAGAAGGGAGTGGAGTGGAGCAAAGGATACAACCACAGAAGGGGAAGAATAATTGTTGGAAATAGTTTATTTCATCAAGTCCGAAGCTCAAGGAGACAGGGCCACTGTGATGATGGGTGGAAGGGTGGGCAGTTAAGGAATTAATTGCAGGGGGAATATTATTACTGGGGCTGTGAGGGTAAGAAAAGGAAGGAAACGCTCCAGATAGACCACAGAGGTCAGACATGATCATTGAAAGAGGGGAAGGAAGTCCAGACATTCCTGCATATACCGTAAAGATGATAGTGGTTACAAATGAAAACAAGGCTTAACTATTTGCTTTGATCTTAATTTAAATAATATATATAAATGCTGTCAAACTATGCATTATGATTATACACACTTATCGCAATTTTTAAATATTTTTTTGTAGTTTTTAAGGGCGCACTCACACTAGACAAAGTTGCCCTGTTCAAGGGTTCAAGGTATCTTTATTATCCCCGTGGGGCAAATTGCTTTGCAGCCAGCAGCAGTAAAAACAACAAGCAATACTCACAAGAACATAAAGCACAGACGACAAGTCAGCAATAAATAGATCGAACAGACATACAGATAGTTAAGACTTGTTTAGGAGACCTATGGCAGCAGGGACAAAGGAGTTCTTCAGTCTGTTTGTCCTGCATCTTGGCAGGATGTACCTGCGGCCCGACGGGAGCAACACAAACTGGCCGGCCAAAGGGTGGCTCTGGGCAGAAAGGAGTGAGCGGGCTTTACCGAGGGTTCGAAGGATGTGCAGTTCAGTGAGGTCGTTGAGGTTCATTCCTGCAATTTTGCTGCACACTCACTATACCCTGCAATCTGCTCTTGTTCTTGATGGTCAGTAGGCCATACCAACAAATAAAAGAAAAGGTCAGGACTGATTCCATAAAACAAGAATAAAAAATTTTCATGAAGGTGCTGTCAACATTAAAACTCTGCAGTTTCCTATAAAAGTACATGCGTTGGTGTGCCTTCTTACAGACAGCATCTACATGGAAGTCAAAGCATAACTTATCTTCAATGTTTGTGCCAAGATATTTATAGTTATGGACCAGCTCAACGGCTTGGTCCTCAATGACCAGAGGAGAGATGACCGACTGATTTTTCCGGAAATCAATCAGCATTTCCTTTGTTTTTGACACGTTGATGCACATAAAAGATGAAGAGCACCAGTCAGTGAATTCCCTCACAACAGGACCATGGACAGGGTCGTCATTGCTTAACAAGGACACGATTACTGAATCATCAGCAAATTTTAAAATATGACGCCCTGTATGCTGACTAAAACACTCATTTGTGTATAAAACAAACAACAATGGTGAAAGGACACAGCCCTGAGGTGATCCAGTGGAGGAGATGACAGTGTTAGACATGACACCGTTGACCCTCACACGTTGTGGTCTGTCATTAGACGTTGTGGTCTGCTATTAGACCAGGATCCATGCTGTGGAAGTCCCGCAATCTTTCTGCTAAAATGTGTGGCTGTATACAGTTAAAAGCAGATGAAAAATCAACAAATAAAAGACGAGCGAAGGTCTTGGCTCCCCTCTAGGTGAGTCAGGACAAGATTCAGGAGGGTGGCTAATGCGTCGTCAACACCTCTACCTGACCTGTAAGCAAACTGTAGAGGGTCCAGGTTATCTTTGACACAGGTCAGAAGTGTTCCTTTGACAATTCGCTCAAATGTCTTCATGACCAAAGAAGTTAATGCCACGGGTCTAAAATCATTCAATGATTTAGGGGATGCGGATTTGGGAACTGGGACAATGATGGAATCCTTCCAGATTGAGGGGACTTTATGGAGCTGGAGGGACAATGAAAATATAAAAGTAAAAATGTCTGCCAGCTGGTGAGCACAGTTCTTGAGGACTCGCCCTCCAATGCCATCCGGCCCAGGGCTTTTCCTTTCTTCTACACCCCGAAAGAGTTTAAGTACTTGCCTCTTGTCAACAACACTTTTAGGTGAAGAGGCAACATTTTTAAAAACTGACAATTCCTCACTAAAATTGCAGTTGTTAAAACGGTTATAAAAAGTGTTCAGTTCATTTGAAAGTGCCAGGTCAGATCTTCCATTCATAGTCACATGACTCCTTTTGGGTTGCATCCTCATCATGGACTTAACCCCCTCCCATGCAGGACGAGAGCTGCCAGCCTTCAGCATGCTCTCGACCTTGTCCTTATATCTGTACCGGGCCAGTTTAAGTTCCCTTTTCAATTGCTTGTGAAGATCCCTGTATTTGACCTTGTCACCCTGTGTGAAGCAGATGTTCCTTTGGTTAATAATTAATTTCACACTTTTTGACACCCACGGCTTATTATTGGGGTAGAAGAAAATTTCTTTTTGCGGAATGATGGATTCCTCACAAAACCAAATATAAGATGAAACAACATCAGTGAGCTCATCAATATCATCACAAACATTTATGAATATGTCCCAGTCTGTGCTGTGGAAGCACTCCTGCAGGCAGTGGATTGATTCCTCCGACCAGACCGGAACCAATCTTTTCTCGGGCTTGTTCCGCTTCAGGACGGATTTGTAGGACGGAACTAGATAAACAGAGTTGTGATCGGACATGCCGAGTGGTGCTCTGATGAAGGACTTATATGCCCCTTTCACGGATCCAAAACAAAGGTCCAAGCACTTGCCATTTCGAGTGTGACCTGTCACATATTGATAAAAGTTACCAAGTGCAGTGGTTAAAATCACCAAGAATAAGGTGAGGTGCATCCGGCGCTAACCCCTGTAGCCGCCGAACTGTTTTTAGCAACACCTGAGTGGCTACATCAATGTTAGCCTTTGGGTGAATATAGACCACTGTGACAAATAGCTGAGGAAATTCTCTGGGGAGATAAAACGGTCGCATGGATACGGACAGGAGTTCGATGTCTTTGGTGCACAGTGCCTCCCTGACAATCACTGTATTACACCAGTTTTTATTGACGTACAGACACACACCACCGCCGAGTGACTTACCGGTCACTGCGGGGTCTCTGTCAAGGCCAAAGGGAACTCCGAATCCGTCAACCTCCATCTCCGACTGTGGCTCGTGCTCCTTCAGCCAGGTCTCCGTGAGGGCCAGCACACATGCGTCTCTGTACTCTGCCAGATACTTGACGTTACCCTGAAGCTCGTCCACTTTGATCCGGAGCGACTGAACGTTAGCAAGGATGACAGTAGGCAGTGGCCTTGCCGCCTGAGCGTCTGCCGCAGTCCTCCGTGTTTCCCCCTTTTCCTCGCACGCCTCGGCCCGGACGACCAGCTCCGGTTTTCCGTGGCGGGATTCAGCCGAACGATCTCTGGAGGGAAAGCTGCCAAGGGATCCACGGAGCCCGTCCCGGAATCACGGAGAAGAAGTAAAAATTCTCGGCTGTAAGGGTGAGGTTCCACACTCACACATACTCAGAGTAAAAGGTGGCATAAAAGCATTAAAAAGAAGATCAGGCCCCCCAAACCGGACTGATTTCCCGATGCCATAGTTCTCATACAAGAATCAGTTACTTAAAAAACACTAAAACACAGCCAAACGAACACTAAAAACGCAAAAACACAGCCAAACAAACTGCTGCAGCCGCGTGTCGCCAAAACCAGCGCCACCGTTTCAGTGATTCAGGACTCAATCACGATTGCCCCCTCTTCCCACTCTCCTGATGGCCTGTGCTCACACTGCTCCGGGCCTGGGCACGATTGCTCCTTCCCTACGTCACCATGTGCATTTGGTATTTGGAGCATAAACGGTTATTTGTAGCGTTTGTATAAGAAAACCCAGTTATTTCTATCCATCTAGACGTGTATGCTCCTGTAATCTTGCAATAATAATAATAACGAGATAGGCCTAGTAAAATACCGAGTCTTTGAACTTGCCAGTCTGAAAAGACTGCAGTGCTGTTCTCGCTGGACTGCGCTGTTTGCAGCTTGAACATGCCTAGACAAGCAACGCAGGGATCGGCTACATACTAGCTTGCGATAAACCAAAGTGATGA
This sequence comes from Hyperoplus immaculatus, assembly GCA_949357725.1. Taxonomy (NCBI): domain Eukaryota; kingdom Metazoa; phylum Chordata; class Actinopteri; order Uranoscopiformes; family Ammodytidae; genus Hyperoplus; species Hyperoplus immaculatus. The sequence continues at coordinate 10,709,518 of OX442355.1, read as the reverse complement.
GTTCAGGTAACAAACTTCAACTCGGAAAGTTGTCTTTCCTGCATTTTACGACAAGGACATATGAGTTACGAGAACTCTTTCACTTGTTTTGCATCCGTGTACTGTTGTCTGTGTATGTTGGATGGAAATGATGCCGGCAATGATTCACAAAGTGCAACTTGAAACCCCAGTCTGCTTTGAAATCTTTGTCTGGGAGAGACCTTGCTTATCCAGTATAACTACCTTGTTCGCTCACTAAGCATTTTTTTTAAATTGATAAAAATAAACAATTATTAATTATATTTTTTTTAAACATTCATAGTTTACAGCAGTTCACACCTGCATAAACCTTTGCACAGTGCTGTATATAGGACGTCTTACACATGAATAGTTCTTATTTTAGCACCAAGAAGCCATCATAATTAAGTAGTGTAATTCACATGTACTGAATAAGAGCTAATAAATGAATCCACTAGATTTTGAGAAATCACAGCTGGGTTAGCTGCACCCAGTGATATCAGGTTTAACTTCTTGAGATCTCTGAATACATTATCTGGGTAATGACATCTGATCCACAGCACTTTTAAACCTGGAACTACTACTGTAATCTTGTTTTGTTTTTTTTAAGATATTTTTTTGGCATTTTTATGCTTTATTGATAGTGCAGAGACAGAGTTGAAATGGGGCAGAGGGGAGCGACATGCAGAGAACGACTGAGGGCCGGAACCGAATCCGGGTCCGCTGCTGGCCGAGGCCCATGGGGGGGACGCCTTACCAACTGAGCTTTACCAACGCCTTACCAATTTACCAAGGCGCCCCCCTGTAATCTTGTTTCTGCTTGGAACTCATTATCACCTGGCTTAGTCTAGGTGCTGGGAAAGTTTTGTATGCGCTTCATTTAGCGGAGAATATCTCAACTGTTGTAGACTAATATGACCCCAGTGAACAATGTGGGATGTGTGACAAAATCTCTATCCGGGGCGAAGGTCCTGAAATTGACCACAATAGGTGACAGTATCACACTAGTGAATGGGACTTTTTTTTCCTTTATAGATATATTCATACATTTCTACCAGATTAATCTTCATATTAAGATAAATACTTTGTGTATTACACTTTGTCTAAAAATTTAATAAAATATGCAAATGAGGGAATATCTCATTCAATATGCATAGCCTACATATAAACCCTTTAGTAGAGGTCCTGGATACGATTTGTATGCACTTCATTTAGCGAAGGTATAGACTACTATGACCCCATTGAACAACATGGGATGTGTGCCAAAATCTCTATCCGGGACGAAAGTCCTGAAAATGACCACAACAGGTTATACTGTATCACACTACATGGTGAATGGGACTTTTTTTCCTTTATAGATATCCTCATACATTTCCACAAGATTAATCTTCATATTAAGAGAAATACTTTTTGTATTACAATTTGTCTAAAAAATGTAATAAAATATGCAAATTAGCCAATATCTCATTAAATATGCGTACATATAAACCCTTGAAGTTACAGATTTTCTGAGGGATCACAATGTTCACAATGATTATAAGGTCATAGAAGAGTGTAAACATTCTGATTTGATGTATAATGAAAATGGCTAAAAAACAGTCAACCTATTACGTACTGTACGCATATTGAATGAGATATTGCCTAATTTGCATATTTTGTTAAATGTTTTAGACAAAGTGTATAAAGTATTTTTCATAATATGAAGATTAATCTGGTAAAAAAGTATGAGGATATCTATAAAGGAAAAAAAAAGTCCCATTCACCAGGTAGTATGATACTAGTGTAACCTGTTGTGGTCATTTTCAGGACTTTCGTCCCGGGTAGAGATTTTGGCACACATCCTATGTTGTTCACTGGGGTCATATTAGTCTATAACAGTTGAGATATTCTTCGCTAAATGAAATACATACAAATCGTATCCAGGAATTCTACTAAAGGGTTTATATGTAGGCTATGCATATTTAATGAGATATTGCCTAATTTGCATATTTTATTAAAAATGTTAGACAAAGTGTAATACAAAAAGTATTTGTTAATATGAAAATTAATCTGATAGAAATGTATGAAGATATCTATAAAGGGGGAAAAAAAGTCCCATTCCCAAGTATGATACTAGTGTCACCTATTGTGGTCAATTTCAGGACTTTCGCCCCGGATAGAGATTTTGTCACACATCCCACGTTGTTCACTGGGGTCATATTTGTCTATAACAGTTGAGATAATCTTCGCTAAATGAAGTGCATCCAAATCGTATACAGGACCTCTAGGGTTTATATGTAGGCTACGCGTATTGAATGAGATATTGCCTCATTTGCATATTTTATTACATTTTTTAGACAAAGTGTAATACAAAAAGTATTTCTCTTAATATGAAGATTAATCTGGTAAAAAAAAGTATACCTATAAAGGAAAAAAAAGTCCCATTCACCACGTAGTGTGATACTAGTGTAACCTGTTGTGGTCATTTTCAGGACTTTCGCCCCGGATAGAGATTTTGTCACACATCCCACGTTGTTCACTGGGGTCATATTAGTCTATAACAGTTGAGATATTCTCCGTTAAATGAAGCGCATACAAAACTTTCCCAGCACCTAGACTAGCTGGAGTGTGACACAAGTTCCATCTGATTGCACTCTAATTGCAATGCTTTCTATGTGTATTTACATGTGTCATTTCATTGTACAGGTAGAATATTCAGATGAAGATCACATGGTAATGCCAGGTGTTAATGGGGTATCACTGCTTCACATGCTGTAAAAAAGGCATGGTGTCTGCAATAGGGCAGCACAACCCAATCCATTATCAGACTGGGTGAACTCACTCCTTATTGTCCGTCTATTAGAAATAATGGGAACAAAGATAGTAGAGAAGCAAAACAATAGATGATATACAGGCCTCTAAGTGTCTCTTTAAAGAGCTTGCTCTCAATTTCAATCAATTAAACATGAAAATTTGACAAGATCACTTCTTGTGGCCCGTGATTCAGTGCCAGCCTAGCCTGAAGGAGAAATTCAATTACACATAGCCGCCATCATCTTTGCCTTCATTTAACTGTCATCATGCAGTTTCACGGGGGAAGTTCAAACATTTCACCTCTGCTGATTGATGGCAGGTAGTTGGGTGATTGGAATTGCTGTTCTCACCTCAGTTATAAAACAAGCCACCTCAGCAGATAGTAATTGCTCTGTGCTCTAAGGATCATCAAAACATTAAGTTATTGGCTTGATTAAAGTTATTAGTCACATATCGGGGAAACTGAGCTGTGACTATCCATTTCCATTTTTAGAATTTGAATAAAAACTGCAAAATGTCCTCATTTCCAAATCAATCATGAGCTCAAATATATCAGGGCTGCTAGCAGAAATCCTGCAGTTTCTCTCACAGTGAACTAAGCTGAAAAGGAGAAAAAACGTCTTAACTAAAGGGAAAAAAATAAGCCTGTGAGCACATGACTACGGTTTTCCCCCTAGAAAGGTAAAAACACGGTGACCAGGCAATCCTCCTATGCCGTGTTTCTTTTTTTTTTAAACTTTTATTTTAGTGGTTTTAAGTTTTTTTTTTTTTTTTTTTTTTTTTTTTTCCATATGGACAAAAAAAAAATTAGTTAACACATACAATACATACACAACACCCAACCCCCTCCGCCATGACAGTCCGACCTCGTGGCTGCCTCTTTCTCCGGCGAATTCTGCCCTTTTTCCTTCTGCTTGCTGCGGCCCATCATCACCAAACAATAACAAAATCAATAACCAAGCAAAAAAAACAGCTTTCAGGTAGTGTGTGGTGTTATGATATATAAAAAAGCATTGAACGCCTGGGAGCCTCGGCGCAACACATTCTTCTTCTTCACATGCTAAACCGGAAGTCTCTATGCCTTGTTTCCACTGAGCAGTACTGTTCAGTCTGGTACGGTATGTAGGGCCCTATGAAATCCGTTTTATTTTTCCAAATTCCGTTTAATTTTTTCACAAGTTTAGTTTTTTCCGTTTTAATCTCATGACTTCCGTTTTTCTTTTACAATTAACACTCATTTAATCATCAGAACGAGTGTTGAATTAATGCAAACAAATAATATTCTAACAATTTAATCAGATATAAGACTAAATTTAAAATACAACATTGCACTGTTTTTAGTGAACTACATGAAGAGAACTACATGACTCTAAGACAGATTTGTTGGGTATAATAGAAAATAAAGCAATTCATGTTGTGCTTTAAGTAAGTAAGTTTTCACATAAATAATAAAGTCCTTATAAACTTTTCAAGAATCTGGACTAGAGTGAGTATTGGACAGGCTTGAAAGGTCCATGGCTTTTACATGTGGGACAGTGCTTCACCCACCAGCGGGCTGCAACACCAACCTAAAGTCTATTGTGCGACGGAGAGCTACTGCAGTTAACATCAGCGTTAGCTGACAATGTAACACATAAACACAAGTTACACTACATGAAGCAGAGGGAATTTGGCAAGCTCTGGGAGCCATACGTGTCTTTTATGATGGATGAGAACATGGGATAAATTTGTATTTTTTTATTATTTTATTTTATTTATTATTATTATTTTTATATTTCTGGTTTCTTTTTTTGTTTGATGTTTTGCATTTTGTGATGGTGCAGGTCTTTGTTTGTTTGTGTGTGTTGTAAAAAAAGGAAAACAAATTCCATACATATATTGTGAAAAAAAAACAAAAAACCTTGTGAACAAAAAGCATTTGTATGGCTTTGGTTACCCTGGCTACACAGGTTGAATGGTCTGTGTCCCTGCAGCACAAGAGCACATTTTAGTGTTACTGATATGAATATCAATCAAATGTTGGAAGGTTAAAAAAGGCCAATAAATTAATTGATTTATCATTTTGAGCAGACTGTTTGATGGAGAACTCTGTATAAAGGACTCTGACATCTTCCCTTTTAATTTCAAAACAAGTGCAGCAGCTAAATTGATGGGTGATTAGGCGAGACAAGATTGATGGTTTCACATCAGCGTTGCTGACCGTGACCATGTAAGGACAGTTTATGGGAACGGAAACCTGTTTCCCTGGATATATATATTTCTATTTTTTGTCCTCAACTCCCTTTTTTAAAAGCTTTTGGACAGCATGCCAGGGTTAATGATTCAATTCCAATGACCAGGGGCCCCCAAAATAAGTGGCTAGTACTTATCACATTTTACATGTAAATACATGTAACTAATGTCAATGTCAATGTAACCTGCGTTTTTTGATAACCTAAATATACAAATATTAAAATAAATAAAATGGCAATTTCATCTGTATATTGGGATGCAATAGCTCGCCTACTCATGATTACTTTGAGATGTAAAAAAATATATAAAATTAGTTGTGTTTCTGCCAAATTTTAAATTTATTTTGATTTACTGTAACCTCTGTGAGCTTTCCCTGCTCCATATTGTGTTCACTGTAAACTTTGGCAAAACTGTTATTATAGTTTCAACAACTCCGCTGAATAGTTAATTTCCTACTTATCATCCTCTAGTGGTGCCACAGAACAATATTTTCCTGTTAACATTCCAACCAATATAAGTGAGTAAAATGTGCAAACCAAGCGACAGTGTTTATACTCTGAAAACAGACATATTCTGGATATTGTAGGATAACATAATCCCAAAACAATTTAAAGAAAATGTTGTTCAAAAAATCACAAAATATCATACTGATAGTAATAGACATCACCTTTCCAATTATTCAGGTAAAGGTCTAAAAGTATATTTTAATTCCATCTTCACATCTATGCTTGTCACCACCTCCATGACGAGCACACCTTTGTTAATTACACAACTCTAGAGGGATGATGGATCACAATATGCATCCTTCAAGGCAATTATTCCGTTGTATCACATGAAATTAAGTAGGGAAATATAAATGTAGCAAATTAATTTTGATTAATAGAGCTAATTTGAATAGACAGATTAAGTGCAGTGTATTATTAATGTTCTCATATTTTACCTTTTTTTATGGAATCCTAAACGTCTTCACTGACTGTCACTTCAACAAGTGAAAGTGACAGAAGAGAGATGGTTTGAACAACTAATTATGTGCAATGTGACAGCAGGTATAAAACAACGAAGGTATACACAGCTACAATTAGTGATAGAAATCACTAACATCAACCGCAGTTCAAATGTGAAATGCAAACACCAACAGTATGAATATATTTAAACAAGTGTTCCTCATAAAATTGCAATCGAGAAATAATAACAGGTTCAGGTTTAAAGCAAACCTCAAAAGGTGCAGAGAAAGACTGCACAAACTGAACTACATATGGCAGCTTTACTGTAATGAGTTTGAGAAGGTAATTTGCAGCTGAAACACTAATGCTGAGTTTCCACGGAACAGTACTTCGGTTTGGTACATTATGGTATGGTACAGAACAGTAACCCTATCAGTGCTTCATTCCCACTGCCGACAATACCGTTACCCGGTAGGCGTTGTATATGCCGGATGCCAATAGCCAAAGCTGTCTATGCACAGGGGCCTATTTCAGGTAGCTGGTTTTGAGGCAACCCAGAGTTTGTTCGCTCTGAGTTAGTTGAAACTCTCGGTTTTCCGTTTCAAGAAGCAGGTTCAGCGCAACCGAGAGTCAGTTACTGCGGCAACATACGCCGTGGGTCTAACCTGCTGGATAGGTGGTTAGACCTACCCTGAGTTTGTTTTCACTTTACGCTGCAGCTCCGACTGAAGAAAGAGTGTCACTGTCACACGCGTCCCTGTACAGTTTAAAGCAAAATCACTCTATAGAAATCTCCATCGGGATGTTTTTATCATTTCCTGATGATTTTACGTTTGATCGATCATTTGATCAGTAGCCTTGTTCTCAGCCCTCGTTCGTTCATATGCGGCCACCTTACACATCGTGAACATGCTTTACATTCAGATTAATAAACCTATTGTATTGTAGGCCTATGTATCTCGTTATTTATTTTTATCATTATCAGTAGTTTTTTAACATCTGTGCCACTGAACATAGGCTATTTATGTCAGGTTGAAATGTAATTCTGCGGCTGCACGCGATCGTTACTGTTCACTTGTGTCATCCCAAAGTCACAGACAAGCCTCGTTAAATAGCCCAATATGAATATAGAAATAATATAATAATTTAAACTGTGATCACTAGAGGACAAGGGATCTGGTAATAAAACAATCAGGATCTACAATGGAAACTGTCACCTTATGTGTCAAACGTTAATATCTTTCACTCCCCATTTAAAAGAAGCGACAGTCTGTTTACTGCACAGTAGGCCTATTATAGCTTGCCTACATAATAGGCTACAGCGAATATAAAACACTGTCAGCAGTGCTGTGCAGCGGCAGCTTGATAATTTTGTTGCTGCTGATATGCGTAACTTAATTCTTAAAATAGACTTGCTTCTCATACGGAAGCAATGATGCTCTTGACAAAAAACGTTTGCACCGTTTTTTTCTGAATTGCCGAAGTGATACTATCCCCGTTCATTCTTCTCCATAAGCTCATAAGTTAATATTTCTTACTCTAGTGGGAGGAGCGGAGAAGTTTTTTTTTTCTTTTTTGAGAAGTGGAGAAGTGGGAGGATCAAGCATTTGTTTCTTCTGTTTCCATGGTGAATCATGTTTTCAGCGATCCATTGACGATGGCTTTTATGCACACGCTCCACCCAGAGTGAACACGCTCAGAGTTGATTAACCCAACGCTGATCCACTGTTCTGAAACCGAAAACCCAGAGTTTCTCGTCAACCCTGCGCTCTGAGTTGACCAACTCAGAGCGCAGGATTAAACCCAAAGTATGTAAAACCAGCTACCTGAAATAGGCCCCAGGTCGCAGCAGCTACATTACTATTGTGACATCATAACAGAGGGACACAGTGTAGCCCGCCAATGAAATCAATGCAGAGGAAGAAGGCAATACATAAAACAAAGTTGCTGCACGCCAACATGTTTCTCCAAACATAGTAAGAGTCTTCACACTTCCCAAGGTGATTACACACAGTGGTTTACCTAACATGGAAATGACGATTCTGTCGACTAATCAATGAACTGCATTGTGTAGCTCCATCCTCTTGGAACCCTTTGGGAGCACGTGGTACACCACAGAAAAAGGTGACAAAAATAGGTACGGCTTTGTACTCTTCCCAACTTTGGCATTGGAAACGCAAATATGTGGGGAGGGAGAAGTGGAAAGCACTTTGTGCGTAAGCTTGAAAAGTCCTATATGAATAAAAGTATTATTAAATAAGTGTGTGCTATACCAAATCAAACTGTCCTGCTCTGTGGAAACAAGGCAATATAGTCACATTAGAGTCCTTAAATAGGCTTTAAGACCTGCACTAGGATAGTCCTAGAGCCTGACCGAAGCTGACAAATCACCTTATCAGTTTCTTCTAGTGGTCAACCTTTGTAACAGACACACTGTTCAAAACTATCTCATACATACTGTACATTTGGCATTTCTATGGTGCGAACTTGTGACCTATCCGCAAGCCAAAAATTCCATCAAATTAAACACCAAATACATGTTTTGTATGTCCATGCGCCCTATAAAAACCTTGATCTGAAGCCACTCGCAGCAGAACAGAGGATGTCTAAGTCTTCCAAAACCATTACATATCACAGTTGAAAATCTATTTTGGGACAACAATGTACTTAGGTCTGGTAAGGTCTTGGCACAAAAACACCTAGATTAAAAAAGGGGGAAAATAGTGATGTGGCTTAAAATGACTACCATGTTAAAGGTAGGGTACCGTAGTCATTATGCAAGTCAACACATGATTAAGCTTGGTTAACATGTTAAAGTCTGATTTTTTTTTATTGACCTTTCCATCCAACCCAGCCTCCACCCAAAACTGACTTTGTCACTATAATAAGCTGAACCTTCTTGAAGGAGTCGATAATTGAGATGATGACACTTACATAATGAAGCTACCTCCAGTTGTGCTATAAGCAACTCTGTTAATATAGTAGGATCCATCACACAGATAAACACATGGACAAGCACACTTCGTTTGAACTGCATCTGCCCAACCACTTATTCAGTAATGTCATTGTGTTGTCAAGCTCTACTAACAAAGGCATCAGTGGTTGTCATTAATAATATTGAAAAATTGACATGGAAACAAACATGTCCATCAATTTAGCTCTTGCGAAGTAGTGATTGAGATTGAGTGGTTAGGGAAATCAATCGTATAGCTAATAATGCCTGTCAGACTAAAATAAATGTTCATGTGTAGTTAGACTAAGAGAAAATGGCCAATAAACAATGTATTTTGACATGATAAACAAACATTCAGGGTTTGCTCCTCTTTTGTAATAATCCATTTCAAGGGGAAATCATTTCAAAATGATGGGCCAATAGTTCACATAGATGTCATAGATATCTATTTTCAAGAAATGGTCTTTGAAGTTGTTGGGTCTCAGTTGCTGGTGAACACTGTAGTTCATTAAAGGTTCCTATGTTTAATCAAATTTAAATGAATCTGGGGGCGCTTCGGTGGCGTGGTGGATGGAGCGTGTGCCATGTTGGCTCCGGCCTTCGTTGCAGTGGTCACGGGTTCGGGTCCGACCCGTGGACCTTTGCTGCATGTCATTCCCCCTCTCTCTCTGTCTCCCCATTTCAAATATGTACTGCCTAATAAAGCTTGAAATTTTTTTTTTTTAAATGAATCTGTGATTAATTGTCAACCATAGGATGTGCAATGGACAATCAGATTTGTGCCGGAGCTTTATTTGTATGCATCTGTTAGTGTAATGCCTGGAAGCAAACTGACAAAGGTCGAACACTGTCTGGAAGTCTCTAATGTCGCTCAGCTCTTCAGACATCTTTCACATGAACTAAAGCTAAGTCACATTACTGATTTAAAAAAATTACTACTCCCTACCGGCCACTTGTGCATCATGTGTGATTTATGTTCCTGTGTGCGTGTGATTTCTTCATGTAAGGACATGCTGCAACCATGCTGTTTGTGTGCCCATGTGCTGGACGGCAATTATCGGTATGTGGGTGTGTTTATGCTGCAACCCGTCAGACATTCTTCTTGTTAGTTTGCAAATTCCCTGTCCTACAAATGACAGGCAGACACATGGGAGTGTGAATTAGAATTCACCTCTAATCCCTCTCTAATTCACCTTCTGTCACTCTCAAGGCTAGCTCAAGGCACTGTTTCTGCCACATAAGCGCTTTGTAGGTGAATGCTGATGCCAGAATTCCGAGCACAAGAAACCCACTAGCCCCCCCCCCCCCCACACACACACACACACTTGTAACTAAAGATGTGTAACTGTTTTCACTTGGATAGAGTTAACAAATACACTTTACCTTTATGCACAGTGACTTCTAAACCATTGCAAAATAACATATAGGCCTCTATGTCAGTTGCTATTTATGATGTACAGTATGTTTGATCTTTGAGGTTTGAGCCATTTTGGTAACACTTAATATTAATGGTACATGAATCATCATGTATTCATGTTTGAATTAATGCATGAAAATGCATGAATTATTTCATGTAATACTTCATGTACTGTCAGTATTTCACTAGGATTTGTGGTATCTCATTCATGGTTTAACACAGGAACAATACATTAGTTAATGCACCAAGTAAGGTATGTAATTAATCATGATATTTGAGTTATTACTGATGATCATGTCTGACTAGTCACACCAAAATACACTTGTATTTTGTTAAATACCAAGTGTTGAAATCATGATGAACTAAGCATTAATTGTTCATGACTTCATCATGTTTGTGGCCCCTCAAATAAAGTGGTGACCTGGTTTGTCTTATTCAAACGATTTAATTCAATTCAAGGTCACCACTATCTCAAGGTTACAACTTTATAAGTTCTGACCTTGAAATACTAGGTTGCCACTTTATTTGAGGGGCCACAAACATGAAATATTAATGCTTAGTTCATCATGATTTCAATTATTGGTATTTAACACACATTCATGTATTTTCATGCATGAATTCATGTACCATTAATATAAAGTATTTCCGTCAGTTTTCTTTTGTGCAAAACAGTCGACATAGTATTACGTTTCATAATTTCTCTCTCCACAAACATTTCACTATATCAGTGTTCCCCACCAAATCCTACAGTCATTTGTGCAGTGACATTTTTCAAGCCAGGGAAGTGTTTTTTTTATTTGAAAGCAATTTAAGTGCTGATTGCAACAGTGTGTGCTATATTTAGTGCTCTGTGGCGTTGAGAACTGAGGCAAAGCTTGCATGCATTGTCCACCGAGCATACAAGCTATGTTGAAACATTAGCCAGCTCTGTGGTAATTAAAATAAACAGTGGTCAAAGAGGTGAAATTGCTATCTGTCTTATCAATATTAATTTAGTAAGAGAGCTTTTGCCTCAAAAGGTTTCTGTATTTTTTGAGCCTGAGCGAGTTCATTATTGGAATGAAACACACAATATCTGAAGAATTATGCATGACTCATTTGACCCACAACAATGGTTTGTTTGCTATATAAAATACATTACATTGATAAGTAGATTAATACAAGCATAATAGTACTAATGTTAACTGCGATGAACATTACATGGTCTAAAGTCAATGAAATTGATAGGTTTTGAAAATGTTGTCACTCTGAAAAAATGCTTTCATGAAAACTGCTCCCAGTGAGGTCTAGACACAAGTGTTGAAACATTGAGACGATTAATCAATCTGCAGGTTGACATAATAATCAGGTGTGTGGCAATGTAAAACAAAAATGCAAAATTAATAAAAAAAATGGTTGTAACCCTATTAGAGAGAATTCAGAATAACTGGAACATTGTTTCTGGAAAGAAATATTGGTATTGCCTAGGGAACATCACAACAAAAGTACTTACATTAACAATTTAATATAATTAAGTGGGATTTGTGTTTTGTTTAAACAAATCCTTTAATGGATTCCACTACATTTCAAACTATACCTGTAAAACTAATGGCAACTAATGCATTCTTAATTTTTTAAATTGTAAAACAGGCTTAAATGTTCAACTTAAGCTATTACCGCATGTGTGGTCTCAATCATATTGAATCTAGGGCTCATACAATCAACTATGTAACAAGATAACAAGGAGCTTGTAACGGCTTGTGGTTGTCAGACAATGTCTAGAAATAGTAAATAAATAGAGTAAATAGTTGAATGGGGAACAATGGTTATGAGACATGCAAACTAATATGTGTGTCTGTAAATATGTCTTTTAGTGTGTGTTGAGACATATTCAAAGAAACATGCAGATGGGTGTAGGCAGGTTGCTGGAGTCCGTGTAAGTAGTCACCAAGGAATAAGTCTGAACTCAATCATTTGTCATCTTAAAGAGTAAACAGTAAACACAGAGCCAGAATGTGCTATAGTAGGCATCATCACTAAGATTACACTACATTATTGGCTAACAGGGACGCCAGTATAATAACAATGCAAAATGAGAGTTGTATTTCATCTACCATGAGCCTGAAAGCGGTGCACCGAGATACTTCATCCAAGGGCAGAGCGAAGGTTGTACTGCATGGCTTATTCAAATGAGTCATCATAGTCATTAACAGCATCCACCAGTTTTGTCTTACCTTTTCAAAGGGAAGATAGTTTATCCTCGTCCTTAATGGGCAGGATACAATCTTTACAAATTACAATACTCCCTAATAGGGCCCGACCGATTTATCAGCTGGCCGATTTTCGCATATTTCGGAACATATTTTTTTTTTTGCATTTTTTTTTTAAGCTATCATGTGTGAAATGTATTTCTGCCCTGGAGGTAGCCTAATTGAATAGCATTAATGCTATAGCCTATTTACAGCAGCAGCAGGTGTGTTGTAATACATTGGATTAATTTACACTTGACAGTTCCCCCTACAACCAATAGCAGAGGCATTGGTCATTGCTTGACAGTTAATAATAATAATTTATAGAATTTATATGGTGCTTTTTTGGAGGTCATTCAAAGACACTTTACATCATAGAGAATCATACATGTAGAAAAAGAAAACAAAATACAGAAAAAATTTAAATAAGGTTTGAAGTGGAGTCAGGTGTCATTATGCTTCCTTAAAGAGGTGAGTTTTGAGTTGTCTTTTGAATGAGTTTATTGGGTCTGAGATGCTGATGTTTGGGGGGAGGGAGTTCCAGAGGGTTGGGTGCAGTAAGATAAAATGCATAATGTCTGAATTTAGACATATTTGTTACACTTTATTTTTTTTAGACAATGCGTATTGCAATAAAGAAAAAGTTCCTGTACATATTTTCAACAGTAAAAGGTATAGGGGAGAACGGGGTAATCTGAGCCACTTTTTACATTTGCTCCCCTCTAAGCAAGCTAAAATGATTTATCACTCAAATTTACACATTTCCCATTAATTCAGGATGTTTCCTAGAAATGGGCATTAGCAGAATGTTTTCAAGACAAAGGGCAGTGAAAATATGATTGTTTTAAAAAAAGTTGTCATGTGGCTCACTTAACCCCAGCTGTGGGGTAAACTGATCCACTTTAAAACATACACTCAACAAAAATATAAACGCAACACTTTTGTTTTTGCTCCCATTTTTCATGAGATGGACTTAAAGATCTAAAATTCTTTCCAGATACACAATATTACCATTTCTCTCAAACATTGTTCACAAATCTGTCTAAATGTGTGATAGTGAGCACTTCTGCTTTGCTGAGATAATCCATCCCACCTCACAGGTGTGCCACATCAAGATGCTGATCTGACATCATGATTAGTGCACAGGTGTGCCTTAGACTGTCCACAATAAAAGGCCACTCTGAAATGTGTATTTTTTTGCTTTATTGGGGGTCTGGGGACTCAGAACCAGTCAGTATCTGGTGTGACCACCATTTGCCTCATGCAGTGCAACACATCTTCTTCGCATAGAGTTTATCAGATTGTCAATTGTGGCCTGTGGAATGTTGGTCCACTCCTCTTCAATGGCTGTGCGAAGTTGCTGGATATTAGTGGGAAGTGGTGCACACTGTCGTATACGCCGGTCAAGCACATCCCAAACATGCTCAATGGGTGACATGTCCGGTGAGTATGCTGGCCATGCAAGAACTGGGACATTTTCAGCTTCAAAGAATTGTGTACAGATCCATGCAACATGGGGCCGTGCATTATCTTGCTGAAACGTGAGGTCATGTTCATGGATGTATGGCACAACAATGGGCCTCAGGATCTCATCACGGTATCTCTGTGCATTCAAAATGCCATCAATAAAATGCACCTGAGTTCTTCGTCCATAACAGATGCCTGCCCATACCATAACCCCACCACCACCATGGGCCACTCGATCCACAACATTGACATCAGCAAAGCGCTCACCCACACGACGCCACACACGCTGTCTGACATCTGCCCTGAACAATGTAAACCGAGATTCATCCGTGAAGAGAACACCTCTCCAACGTGCCAGACGCCATCGAATGTGAGCATTTGCCCACTCAAGTCTGTTACGGCGACGAGCTGTAGTCAGGTCAAGACCCCGATGAGGACGACGAGCATGCAGTTGAGCTTCCCTGAGACGGTTTCTGACAGTTTGTACAGAAATTGTTTGGTTATGCAAACCAATTGTTTCAGCAGCTGTCTCAGTGGCTGGTCTCAGACGATCTTGGAGGTGAACCTGCTGGATGTGGAGGTCCTGGGCTGGTGTGGTTACACGTGGTCTGCGGTTGTGAGGCCGGTTGGATGTACTGCCATATTCTCTGAAACGCCTTTGGAGACGGCTTATGGTGGAGAAATTAACATTCAATGCACGAGCAACAGATCTGGTTGACATTCCTGCTGTCAGCATGCCAATTGCACGCTCCCTCAATGCTTGTGGCATCTGTGGCATTTTGCTGTGAGACAAAACTGCACATTTCAGGGTGGCCTTTTATTGTGGACAGTCTAAGGCACACCTGTGCACTAATCATGATGTCAGATCAGCATCTTGATGTGGCACACCTGTTAGGTGAGATGGATTATCTCAGCAAAGCAGAAGTGCTCACTATCACACATTTAGACAGATTTGTGAACAATGTTTGAGAGAAATGGTAATATTGTGTATCTGGAATGAATTTTATATCTTTAAGTCCATCTCATGAAAAATGGGAGCAAAAACAAAAGTGTTGCGTTTATATTTTTGTTGAGTGTATATCTCACATGACCACAAATGTTTTCCGTTGCCTAGATACAGGGGGTGGCGCACATTACCCGATGCCTCAGATTTCCCCATTCTCCCCATATATATTTAAGGGTTCAAAAAATTAATTTTTTTCAATATTTATTTTAGGGATTTTTATTTTTTTTTAATCGGCCGATTTAATCGTAATCGTAATTTTTCTCTGAAAATAATCGGCATCGGCACTCCAAAATCAATATCGGTCGGGCCCTACTCCCTAAATTATCTTAACTATTCCAGCACATTCCTAGCCTGGAAATGTAGACACACATCTAAAATGCTATAGGGTCTGGTATTGAGAAATAGATCTTCCCAACTCATGGGGCGGAATATGGATAGCAGTACGACCAATCAGTGCAATGAACAAGGTGACGTATTCAGAGCAATTATTTAACAAAATCCGGTCGAAAGGTTGGTTTTATTTCTAACATTATTCTATCAACACAGACATTTACATTGATAGTCTGGCATTATAGTTGATTTGCCTCAGGTGTACTGCGGAGAGGGTAAGACTGTAGAAGGCTAGCATTGACCGTTGCCTTGCGCTAGCCTAGCACCAGCAAACTCTGCAACAAGAAGGACTGATTTAAATGTCTGTCTCCAACAGTGTTGGGAGTAACGCGTTACAGGAAGTAATGCATTACGTTTTGCTGTAACGCAGTAATGTAAGGCATTACAGCAAAAAAAATGGTAATAAGTAACTCGGTACAAATCTCAGTAACGCGTGTTACAATGCATTTTAAACCCGAAATTGACTGCCTGGTTTGTTGTTTTTATACAAATTGGCCAACACCGCGAGATTTGCAGAGGAGAAAAAAACCCGCGCTTATGTTAACCTCGTCTTACTGCTAGAGGAGAAGATGACAGCAGCAGCAGAGTCACTCTACATTTGCGAGATGGGCATACGCTCATTATTTTCAGTTCGTCAGAGACAAGGATACGAAGAACCTTATAGTTAAGTGCACTTTGTGTGTGAAACCAAAATATCTCTCTACCTCACGAAATAGCACAAGTAATTTAACAAAACATCTAGCGCGGTGCCACGCCAACATCAAGCTAGCAGCCAAAAAAAGAAAGCAAACTGAGGATGAGAGTGGAGAAAAAACAGCTAAGCAGCAAAAACTAACATTCTCCCATTCTGCGATGCTTGCACCTGGAGAAGTGAGGAGACTCGTGGCAGAGTATGTTGTGGAAGATATGCTGCCACTTTCAACAGTGGAGTCTCCTTCTTTTAGAAACATCGTGAGCAAGATCCCTGTCAAGGGAAGCAACAACAAGGTAAGCTTCTATTATGTAAGGGTCAATGCCCGACGAGGTGTCCAGTTATAATTATATGAAACGTGAAAGCGAGAACTGCATTAACCCGCTTATGCCATAGTCACGTTACTAAACAAAATAATAATTAAACCACTAATTTATATTTTCATGCCTTTTTGCCATCAAATTAGACAGCTACTGTTATGCTAGCAAGATACAAAGCTAAAAACATTGCGCACGCTGTACAAACAATACATTTAACAACAGCTCCACCGAGCCAACAAAGCATTATCCCCAAAATCAATAACACATTTCACGGAGAATATGAATGGCGAACATGTGTAGGTTACGTGAGGCTGTGACTGTGACTGACAGCAGTAAGCTCAGATAGACTGTGAAGCTTTGGTGGCTAAACACAATGTAAACTCAGTTACAAACCTTTCAAATTAAACAGGGGTCTTACTCACCTTCTTAACGATATAACCATTGACTTTTAGCCAGATGACATTTAGTTTAGGCAATTTATTTTACTACTATCGTTACTACAGTTCTTGTGTTGTGAGCGCCATCCTGTGGTGTTCAGAGGCTATTGCACGGCAGGATATTTCAGGCTTAATGAATCACATATCAACACTGTTTAATCAGCTGCGAGCCGGCGACGCATTAAAGTGGACAGAATGTAACAGTTCCATCTAGGTGACCATACATCAGGGGTTAATCCACACATATGGAATGTTCTAAAGCCAATCAGAATAGAGTATTCACACAGACTATGGTATAACACTGCCTTAACAGGTTAGTGCAACTGGGCTTCTTGGATCATAAATATTTAGTTCAAATGCGTTTAACCAAAAAGTAGCCATTTCAGTATTATTTAGCTGTAATTTTTGATTAATTCCAAATTTTGGTTGTGATGATGTATGAAATAATAACCCATTCCATATTCCTTATTTATATTTTACAACTGCATTTCATTGGCTCTGTACTGCTAAATGACAATACAATTTAATCTAATCTCATCTCATCTACTTTCAGCATGTACTGCCAAGCAGACAGACCTTCTCGAAGGACTTGGATAAGGCATATGCTGTCATGGCAAAGGAACTTAAAAGGACCATTGAAGAACAGCAACATGTGTCCACCACCGCTGATATTTGGAGTGCAAATAACAGAAGCTACCTCGGGATGACAGTGCACTGGATTGATGGTGAAACTTTGAAGCGGAGGAAGGCGGCAATAGCCTGTAAACGATTCAGGGGCCGCCATACATTTGATTAAATCGCCACTGAGATCGAGGACATTTTCTTGGAATATGGCCTTACTCACGACCAGTGTTGGGAACATTACTTTCAAAAAGTAATTAGTTATAGTTACTCACTACTTGTTCCAAAAAGTAACTGAGTTAGTAACTGAATTACTTTATAATAGAAGTAACTAGTTACCAGGGAAAGTAACTATTTGCGTTAGCCTACTGTAAAAAAAAAAGTTGCTATATGTCAACACATTTGGATTTTTCTGAGCAGTTTTCACAAGTCAGTTGAAATGAGTAGAACAGACAGGTAGGCCTACTTGTAGGCTACATAACCTTCATATTGCACATCAACAGACATCAAGAGGTTTATCCTGCACTTCAAGTATTTTGTTCTCAATTAAAGTAGTAGAGGAAACAGCTGAATGTACCGTGCTGATCTGCTATATCACTGGATTCACTTCAGGGGTGTCGGCTAAAACACCACTTAAGGCCAAAAACGTCAGACTATGAAGCATGAGACGATGAGAGGAGGAGTAAGGATGTATCCTATGTTTATTTCCTTCTTTAACATGCACAGCAGCATACAGATCCCAGGAATAGCAATATTCGGCTCGTGATGACACGCTAAACAGCTGTTGCAACCGGCGAATCGCGGCCATTTAATAACCTGCATAAATTATAATTTATAGAGATCGGGAAATTCCATGCACTTACTCACAAGAGCGATGCAAACAAACTCAGGGAGAGCACGTTTCAACCGTGGATTGATAGGTGGTTACTGCGGCAACGTGCACGCTCACACAACAGAGAGAGAAAGAAAAAGAAACTTCACTAAACAGGCGCTCCGGCTGACTGACGTGACGGCGCTAACTGACAGTTATAATGTCATCCACACTGAATAAAACACAACTTAAAACACACCGGTCTCCTCACTAGCAGTTTGTATGGAGCCAGGGGTGCATTCGGATTACACAGTTTATTCAATCAATTCATAGTAACGCACCGCATTTAACGTTCAGTAACGATAACGGCGTTGTAACGACGGAAAAAGGAATTAGTTAGATTACCACGTTACTGAAAAAAGAACCGCGTTACCTAACGCCGTTATTTTATACGGCGTGATTCCCAACACTGCTCACGACAAAGTTACTGCATGTGTAACTGATAACGGGAGTAACTTTGTGAAGTGCTTCAAGGAGTATCAGTATGTTGAGCCTGAAGAGGAGGAGGAGGAAGAGGAGGTGGAGGAGGGCGAAGTCGAACGGGAAGTAGAGTTTACAGACATTCACAGTGTGCTGCTTACTGGTGACGATGAAGATGCCCAGGCTGGGCTATTGGTATTGCCTCCCCACCACAGATACGCAGCCCATACACTTAATCTAATTGCGAACAATGAGGTTGATAAATGGTTGGCAACCAATCCAGAATCAAGAGTGGTGTACTGCAGTGCCACAGCCAAATGTTCAGCACTGTGGACAAAGACGAGCCGCTCCACAGTTGCATCAGATTGTCTGGAAGAGGTTGGTGAGAAAAAGTTGATTGTGCCACCTGTAACACGGTGGAACTCATTCTATGATGCCTATGCACACATTACAGAAATGCCCCTCACTAATAATCTGTGCACTAATGAATATGCTGGTATTCCCTTCACCAGATTAAACACCCCTAAATTAATATCAGGACGTGTTCATGTAAATATAGCCCGCCAAGTCTATTTGTTCCTTGAATAAACCTGTTCCACTTTAAAGTTTATGTATTCATCGACCCTTACACTTCTATATGGCAAAAAAAGACCAAAAGCCGATTCACACAATTCCCAAAAGGTTTTACTTTTCACCAAAAACCTTCACACAATTTATTACCTTAAAGGCTCTGGTTTTAAAGCATGTGACCCTTTGACCCCTGCCTATCTCCAGATCTCCCCCTGTGTTGATCCCCTAATGACCCGTACAATTATCACTTCTAATTTATCCTAGGTTAAATCCAAATTTTAGACCTTTTTCCTTAGATAAGTGTTTAGAAAGGAGGAGATTAGATAATAGATTTTAATTATTCTGGTGGATGAATACCTCACAATTACCCCTGGCTTCAAAAGACTATCGTTAAGTCCTCACTAAGTTCATACACCTGGATGAGCTAGGCCAATAGATAAATGCAATTTCCTCCTAATTCAAGGAGTGTGTTTATGGGATGTGTATTTTTTGTTATCAGTAGTGTAGCCGTAGTGTAGGTTTGAATTGCTTACCTCAGAGGCGCCGCGATCTCTTTAAAGAAAAAACCCTAATTAGGTCCTTGTTCCCAACTCTAAACTAAAAACTCAGGCCAAGGATGTATAACGTTTTCAAGAAATTTTATTCAACCAAAATAAAAAGATTATACGTTCACAATATAGAAAGAAAAGATCAAATAAAATGAAAGGAAGGAAAATAAGTACCTACACTCCCATTAATGTGATTAATACACTCAACAAAAATATAAACGCAACACTTTTGTTTTTGCTCCCATTTTTCATGAGATGGACTTAAAGATCTAAAATTCATTCCAGATACACAATTGTACCATTTCTCTCAAACATTGTTCACAAATCTGTCTAAATGTGTGATAGTGAGCACTTCTGCTTTGCTGAGATAATCCATCCCACCTCACAGGTGTGCCACATCAAGATGCTGATCTGACATCATGATTAGTGCACAGGTGTGCCTTAGACTGTCCACAATAAAAGGCCACCCTGAAATGTGCAGTTTTGTCTCACAGCAAAATGCCACAGATGCCACAAGCATTGAGGGAGCGTGCAATTGGCATGCTGACAGCAGGAATGTCAACCAGATCTGTTGCTCATGCATTGAATGTAAATTTCTCCACCATAAGCCGTCTCCAGCAACTTCACACAGCCATTGAAGAGGAGTGGACCAACATTCCACAGGCCACAATGGACAATCTGATAAACTCTATGCGAAGAAGATGTGTTGCACTGCATGAGGCAAATGGTGGTCACACCAGATACTGACTGGTTCTGAGTCCCCAGACCCCCAATAAAGCAAAAAAGTGCACATTTCAGAGTGGCCTTTTATTGTGGACAGTCTAAGGCACACCTGTGCACTAATCATGATGTCAGATCAGCATCTTGATGTGGCACACCTGTGAGGTGGGATGGATTATCTCAGCAAAGCAGAAGCGCTCACTATCACACATTTAGACAGATTTGTGAACAATGTTTGAGAGAAATGGTACAATTGTGTATCTGGAATGAATTTTAGATCTTTAAGTCCATCTCATGAAAAATGGGAGCAAAAACAAAAGTGTTGCGTTTATATTTTTGTTGAGTGTATATGTAGATAAGTATAAGACTTAACTTATTTGTTTTATGTATTTTGTTCACATTGAATTTAGTTCATAAGTTCTCCAATTTCAAAGCTTGTCCACTGTCTACACAACTTTAAATATCCTTGAGTTTATGGCCGAGCTTCAATTTCAATTTAATTCAATTTTCAATTTATTTATTTATTTCAGACATATAAAAAAAAAGAAAAATTAAAAGCATGAAAATACAATAAAAAAAATATGTTCAGATGATTTCACAAAAGAAATAAAAATAAACAAAATAAACAAATAACATATTGAATTGATATGCCTGAAAAGGAGTAGGAAGAAGTATAAACTTATTTGATCCTACCCCTTTTCCTCAGCTCAATAACTTATATTTATTATATTAGCTTCCTGTGTTCTTTATAATCCTTTTTACAAATCTATACAATTGGTTATACTATATTTGATACAATCCATACAAATATACAATTTGATACTATAATTTTTTTTTATATTTATATAATCCATATATCTATATCTATTATATACATACATCTATATCTATTATATGCATTTATACAATCCATATATCTATATCTTTATATTTATACAATTCACATATCTATATCTATATATATACACAAGTATCCACATATCTATACAATCAATATATCTATATACAAATATTCATTCAATATGATGCACCATAATTACACAATCTAAAAAAATATATATATTTTGGAAATTTTTTTAATATACTTTCCTTCTTAAATCTCTCCCTAATCCCTGTACCTTTTAAAAATCATTGCTTTGAATTTTCTTTTGAACTGAATCATGTTTGGACATTGTTTTAGCTCTGTGCTCATACCATTCCACAGTTTCACACCACCAATTGAGATGCAATGACATTTTAAAGTCATGCGTGCAGCCAGGTCTTAAAGTTTAACTGTTCCCTCAAATTATAACCCCCCTCTCTGTCAAAAAAAAGTTTTTGAATGTTACCTGGTAGCAGTTTGTTTCTAGCTTTGAACATGATTTGTGTAACTTGATATTCAACCAGGTCCTTGAACTTTATGATGCGGGAATGTAAAAAGAAGAGGTTGGTGTGATCATAATATCCAGCTTTATTGATTATTCTTACGGCTCGTTTTTGAAGTGTGACTAGTGGTTGCAGTGAGCTTTTGTAAGTGGTCCCCCAGACCTCCACACAGTAATTTAAATAAGGTAAGATCATTGAACAGTAGAGAATATGCAATGATTTGTGATCCAATATATGCTTTGCTTTACCCAGGACTGAGATGCTTCGTGACAGTTTAGATTTAACATGTTTTATGTGAGGTTTCCAGCATAGCTTGTGGTCTATTGTCACACCCAGGAATTTATTTACATCCACTTTTTCAATATTAACACCATCTATTTTAACATTTACATCACTGTTTAAATTACAATTTCCAAACAACTTGATTTTTGTTTTGCTTAAATTCAATGATAATTTATTATTGTCAAACCACCTTTTTAATTTGCTCATTTCAGATGTAATTGACTCCAGAAGCTGCTGCAAGTCCTCTCCCGTACAAAAAATATTTGTGTCATCTGCAAATAACACAAATTGTAAAATATTTGATGTTTTACATATGTCATTTATGTAGAGACTAAAAAGAATTGGCCCTAACACTGACCCCTGGGGGACCCCACAAGCAATGTCAAAAAAAAAAACCCAAATGTTTCCTTACCAATCTTCTCAGAAAAAAGAAGAATTGGTTCAGAGCTTCACATCCTTGTCCAGAAAAAAAATAACTCCCCTCAATTTTTCTAAGTATTTTGCACTCAAAAAGATTCAGTTTTTCTTTCGAGTTTTTCTTCTAAGTCTTTCGTCCATGCTGAAAGAACAAAAAAGTGGAACAGTCAAAACTTCCCCAAAATAACAGCAGCAGCCCTTCTTGCTCAAAACCCTGGCCTTAAATAGTCTGAAGACAGAGAGAGTGGGTGTGTGTATTAGGAGGAGAGAGGGTGGGGGTAAAGATGAGGGTGTGTGTGTCCAGCTCAAGGACCCACTGCCCCCCTTGTCTCTCTCACCCCTGACCTGTCCCAGGACAAGCCCAGGCATGCCTTTTCAGAGAGGCCTTATGAATTCACAATTATGTATATATTTCAGGATAAAAACTTGAATACAACACTTTTAGTGATTCTACCTTAATATTAAAGGTCACTTGTTACCTTGCCTGTCTTATTAAAAATATCATACTTTTCCCTACGAAAACAAGAAATATACATTTCACATTCTCCTAAGAACAAGATATGTACAATGAAAAGTTGCAATATTCTTGCCTATCTCAACAGCACAGTTTCAGATTAAATGTATGACTGACAGAGAATACCAGTTTCTCAAGGAATACTGTGCAATCATGAAGCCTTTCACAGTCGCATTGGACATCCTGCAGGGTGAGGACACTTGTTTTTATGGGACGCTTCAACCAACGCTAGAGGTTCTAATGGCCAAAACCATAGCACTGAGAAATGGTCTATCGCCAATGACCTCTGGGTTGCCTGAGGTTATCGTGGGGGCAATTAAAACTCGATTTGCTGCTACAATTGATTCCAAAGATGCGCTACTGGCTTCCGTCTCACTGCCCAAGTTTACGCTGCGCTGGGTAAAAGAGGAAACCAGAAGAGACCACATCACTTCCCTACTTACAACGGAGTGCCGCTCCCTTCCAACGGGACAGCCTGCAGCCCTGATGCCCCTCAACCTGCCGTGGTCACTCCCAGTGAGGAAGACTTTTTCTCTTTTGATGAACAGGTCGGTGTCTCGGCTGATGCACCCATGCCAGTGGAAACAGAGATAACGTCTTACTTGAATTCTGCCCCTGTGATGGAAAGCCTCCATCGGTTTCCAAGAATTAAAATAATCGCTCTTCGATACAATGCACCTACCCCATCCAGCGCACCAGTCGAAAGACTTTTCAGTCTCGGAAGTCTTGTGCTCACTCCAAAACGAAACCGTCTTGGAGATGGGCGATTTCAGCGCCTTCTTCTGTTGCGCTTTAACAGGTATTTTAGTGAAGCTAAAATCGGATAGCTCCCCACCATAGAAATGTAACAAGGCTATGAGTTAATTTTACCAGCCTTGGTGGCACCATTGTTCCATTTAAATGTTCCAAAGCCCTGTGGCATGGTATTCTACTCGCTGTTCAAAGTTGGATTACAGATTTATTTGTTTTGGATAACATACATATTAAAGGTGCACTATGCAGTTTCAGCAGAGGTTTTTTTTTTTACATTTGCAGAGCCTACATGTAATTCTTAGTATTGAATAATTCTATCATCATAAATCAAAACTTATTCATTTTGGGGCACCCGGAACCAAACCTAAGACTAGAATAAACTGTGGGCCCTGCTGCTGTAAACAACAACAGTGACCCTTAGGATCTTTTAAGAAAAGTAAAATGACTGTCTTTCTGCGTCTTACCTCTGCAGCGATTGCGTATTGCGAGAGGCCCTGCTTGTGCAGCTCAACAATCCAGCCACGTTCAAAGACAGAAAGCCTTTTTGCCTTCGCCATCAGGAGGTCATGGACAGTGTGAATGTCTGACAGAAAATGACATGAAAGCCAGATTTTGGCACACATTTTGAGTTTTTACGTCTATGGTCTTAAACGTTAAATTCACTTTAAATTCAGTTTTCAATAAATTGCTTAATTTGATTTGTCTCTTGCTCCTGTTTACATTTTGAAGCTCTACTTACAACTTGGTTACTATCAACCACCGCAAAATGAAAATACTTGCAATTTTCCCCCAGTCTTAAGATTTTGTTCAGGAGTGTATTATTTAATGTTTTGGTCCCACAGCTGACCAACGGTATACTTATTTATTCCCAGCTGTGCAATATAGATGAACAGTGTCAACTAGAATCACACTCAAAAATTGATTGTATAAATAATAAACACACCGTCTGGTTTGACCAGTGCAAAGACAATAAAGTTTAAGATTAATCTAATCTTATCTAAAATGCATTAGCCTGTTTAGAATTAGTATTCATTCAGTTAAGTAGATTCACATAGCTAAAATGAAAGCAGTCTGATTCCATAATCATGCCATGAATCACAAAGGCTATTATATACAGTTTTAGTTTGGCCACGTTTTCGAGTTGGTTCAATTCATGATAATTTTGGAGGCTGTAGTTGTGATGCTGTTAAATTTGGTTGCATCATACTGTGTTTGCGTTTCTATTATTATGTCCAAACCATTTATCAATGACAAGAATAGAATTGAACCACCTCTTTAATGACTATAACTGTAACTATAACTGTATGCTGACTGAAACATTTTAAAGTGATGACACAACTTACTGTAATTGAGGGTGGAGACCAAGGCAAATTGGCTTGAGTTCCAGACAGGACCAAAATCCTGGAGGTCAGGTTGGTTATCCCCAGCTGGGAGGGTACAGCTGAAACCCGTATCATAACCACATAGCATGACACGGCTGCCCACCCCCAGCCTAAGCAAAAGAGCCACACTTACTGTATAAGCCTAGTTTAAGTGCTATGTCTCATCTATTTTGACAGTTGGACTTCTAATTCCTCAGTTCAGCCCAGTAATTGTGTTTGGACTCTGTGTGGAGTCAATCTGACCTCTGATCCATTGCATTGCTCTCTCAGTAGCATGCACAGTTGGCACCTAGATTTGAGCCCTTGATGTCAGCTCAGTCTGAGTAAAATTATAGTCTACAGCCACCTGAGTCTGCTTCAAATGTCAACAATTCACTGGCTCATGGAAAGGATGGAGGAGTACAGAATTAAATGTCAAGTAAAGCTTTTTAACTAATTGCCTGCAGTGTCTTTGGAGAAACCGCTGTGGGCTAAGGCTGATTAGAAAAGGTTGCTTCATGAATCTGACCATCTGATGAGCAGATGGGTATTGTTGCACTCTAATGGAAAAATCTTAGTGGTTTAACAAGAATGTTGCTTGGGATATCCAAGGTGCTTATCTTGTGTAACAAAATCTAGTTTTATAGCTGCCTGGTTTTGTTGTGGATAGGGTTGCAACATTTCGGGAATTTTCAAAGTTGGAAACTTTCCACGGGAATTAACGGGAATAAACGGGAATTAACAGGAATAAACAGGAATTTACTCAATTTAAAGCAACCCAAATGCACCAAATCCTTCTAACTATGTTATTTCAGTCCTGGCAAACGTTGTAGACTGTAAAAGGCAGTTTTTTCAACTACATTTTATAATATTTATGAACATTTTTAAAGTTTATTGAGACACCCAACTTGATATCATATATTGGTTTTTACTATACCAGGTTTACAGAGGCTTACAGAACAGTGATTTTAAATATAGCTGGGGAAAACATATTTTAGCATAATCTTCACTAAAACAACCAGATTTCATGCAAGTACACTTGGCAAGTTGCACATAGCACACATCCTACAGCAGGGGTACTGAGGCCACGCCCCCTACATGCACTGTGCATCCCTTCGTCACATGGGGGGCAATTTACTTATTTTATTGAATGGGTTGGGTCACACAGATTAATTATATTTTACTCAACATTCATCTTTTTGTTGTTCAGTGAAATTATTGATTGCTCATAAAAAAAAATAATAGCAGCATCAATACAAAGTTCAACATATGTGTTATCGCTATGCCCACTTAAAATCAATCCAAATGCAATGACACAATTGTATCTGATAAACCACAAAAACCTAGAGGACATTATACAACACCTGAACTCCTCCTGCTGTTGCCTTGACATTCTTCCCACAGGCTTCTTTAGAACTGTTTTTTAGCTGTATGGCCTCAGATGTTCTACAAATTGTCAACATGTCCCTTCGGACAGGTGTATTCCCACAGGCCCTGAAAACAGCAGTCATCAAGCCACTCCTAAAAAAGAACAATCCAGATACATCGCTCATGAACAATTATAGGCCCATATCTAACCTACCATTTTTAAGCAAAATCATTGAAAAAACTGTTTATCAACAGCTAAATAACTACCTAGCAATGAACAACTGCTTTGATGTTTTCCAGTCAGGATTTCAATAACACCACAGCACTGAGACTGCTCTGGTTAAGGTCCTCAATTACATCCACTTAAACACAGACAGTGGCAAAAGTTCTGTTTTAGTTTTACTGGATCTCAGTGCCGCTTTTGACACAGTTGACCACAACATATTACTAGATCGACTAGCAAACTGGGTTGGACTCTCTGGAACTGTACTAAACTGGTTTGAATCCTACTTAAAGGACAGAGACTACTATGTGTCAATAGGCAATTTCACATCTGAGCGGACACATATTGAATGCGGGGTCCCCCAAGGTTCCATTCTTGGGCCTCTTCTGTTTAACATCTACATGCTCCCACTAGCTCAGATTATGAATAAGAACAAATTATGCTACCATAATTATGCAGACGACACACAAATTTACATAACCATATCACCAGGAGACTACAGTCCTATACAAGCACTGAGTAAGTGCATTGAACAAATCAATGATTGAATGTGCCAAAATTTCCTTCAATTAAACAACGACAAAACTGAAGTAATTGTCTTTGGTGCCAAAGATGAACAATTAAAAGTCAGCGCACAGCTTACATCTGTTATGCTATAAACCACACACCAAGCCAGAAATCTTGGTGTTGTCATTGACGCCGACTTGAATTTCAAGAAACACATTAAATCAATTAATAAGTCAGCATACTACCACCTTAAAAACATATGAAGAATTAAAGGACTTTGTCTCAGCAAGATTTAGAAAAACTTGTCCATGCATTTATCTTAGTAGACTTGACTACTGTAACAGTGTCCTTGCAGGCCTTCCAAAAAAATCTATCAGACAGCTTCAGCTAATTCAGAACGCTGCAGCTCGAGTCCTCACTAGGACCAAACAAGTGGATCACATTACCCCAGTTCTGAGGTCTTTACACTGGCTTCCTGTCACTCAAATAATTGATTTCAAAATACTGATGTTGGTTTATAAAGCACTAAATGGTTTAGCGCCAAAATACATTACTGATCTGCTGATACGTTATGAACCGTCCAGAGCCCTTAGGTCGTCTGGGACAGGTTTACTTACAGTCCCAAAAGTTAGGACTAAACGAGGAGAAGCAGCTTTTAGTTTTTATGCACCAAATATCTAACAAACTCCCAGAAAACTTGAGGTCTGCTGCAACCCTCAGTTCTTTTAAATCGAGTCTGAAGACTTTTCTGTTTCCATTTTAACCTGTACTTTTTATTTTATTTAAATGTTTTACTTCTTTTCATTCACTTTTAAATGTCTTCTAATGTGTTTTATGTATTTTAATCTTGCCGCTGTAAAGCACTTTAAATTGCCTTGTGTTTGAATTGTGCTATATAAATAAACTTGCCTTGCCTTGTTATCCATTAGCCAATCAGGCTGTCGCTGTCAACTTTAAAGCCGGACTCTCTGATGTCAGCTGTCATTTCAGTTTCGATGGTGCAACCCTACTCTACCCCATTCACCTTCAAGTCTTCACCACATCAGCATAATCTCCATCAAAATACATATTGTTAGTAAAGCAACACAAAACAGGATATTAGTGTATAATATGCTATTTATGTTTTTAGCAAAGGCTAAAGGTACGACCACACCAAACGCGTTAGGCGTGGTAGAGGCGTAGAAAATCGGCATTTTTGCATTGGTTTAGGCGCGTTACTCGCGGTAAAGCGGTGCATTGGGCGCGGTAGCCGCGTTACCAGCGCGCCTACCGCACCATCGCATCAACGCGCAAGTTAAAGAGGACCTATTATACTACTTTTCTGGTCTTAATTTCTTGTTTTACACTGCTATAGAGCAACCTGACATGAATCACATCACAAAAAACTATGTAGATTTTCGGGAAGCTCTTTCTCTTATTTTGGCGATCCAGCACGTCCTGTCAACACTTGAGTGTGTGTGCTTCGGCAATCTCCGCTCCCTCCGCCTGTGCATCGGCCATCTCCGCTACCCTCCCCCCCCTCCTGCAAACCCCACTCCGTTGTGATTGGTTACCTTCCTTCCGGAACACTTTCAGTGGCGGGAAGCGCGAGCATGGACCTATAAGGGCGCGAGGCAGACGCGTACAGGGAAGTGACAGCATTACCATACATGGAAACATCCGCGTGGTGAAGTCACAAAGTTTTATGCAACGTCACGAATTATGAAAGGGTAGACCGCTTTGAACACGTGACTTCTCGACTGGCTAGAATAGTGTTTAGTGCTCGGCACAGACACCCCAGACGGTCAGCAGGGAATACGTCGAAATGCATGTAAGTCATTATTTGATAATTTAGTATGGTTAAGCATGACTATGAATCATCATAACAACGTTTATAGGTCATAAAAGTCAAAAAGCATCATAGGTCCTCTTTAAGAAAAAAAACTTTTTACGCTCCAACACGTGACACTTAGCCGCGATAGCCAATCAGCTCGGAGAATGACCCGACGTCACGGACATCGGCACGGTGGGAGGACAGTGTACACAGAGGCTGAGAAACACCGAGGAGGAAATGTATTTGCGGGCGGCTGGTGCCGTATGAAGCCGCTCGGGGTTAGAAGACGTGGGGAAAGTAAACAAGGGGAATGGGCTTCCTGGTTAATTCAGTGAATATGTGCGGCTGTGCTTTAGCCGAAACCAAGTTAACACCGGTCGGATAGCATTAGTTAACTGACCCGGCTGTGTGCGGCTACCACCTCCATATAATGAACCCAAACATTACGGCTAAGTCCGGGGAACTTTCACGACAAGTACTGCAAAGCACCGGTGTTTATGTCTACGCCAGCCACGGTCCCCTATCACAGCCAAGTAGGGTAATGTAGGCTACTTGCCCTTATTTTGTACCACCGTGCACACAATACTGTTGTAAATGTGTTTGGTATGGTGCTGCCTTGCTGTTTGTGTTCATTTCCGAGCAGCGTGAATATGCAATCCTGTTTTAAGGCTATTTGTTCCGTTCAGTTGCTGTTTATTTGTCTTTTGGCACAATTGTTGGTCGTGTTGTTGTTGTTGTTTTTGTGCGGACATGATCGCTGTTGTGTCGGGTCGGATCTGATCGCAGAACTTGTTGATTAGGGGAATAAATATATCGGGAGGAAGACTAGCTGCGTGGGGCGTGTTGAACCATTTTTTGACACAAAAAGATCAAGCGCCAGATCAGGGGTGTTCGGCGCGTTGGCACCGCACCCAACGCGTTTGGTGTGGGCGCACCTTAACACAGTTGGAATCATTTGGAGAATTTTGAACAATAAAAAGGGAAAATGCAGGTCATAGATTACATGACTTGTAATCATCCTATATACAAGTGCAAAGGCTTAAAGTTGAGCAAAACAAACAATCCACCATTGTTCACAATAAAAGGGAATTTATTTATAAAAACAACAACAAAGCCAAACAATACACACAAAGAAAAGAGTTCAGTAGACCAACATAAAGAAGATAAGTTCTGTTTAAAAGCAGCCTAACAAGACTTTAACGACAGCATAAGATAAATAATTACTCAAGGTGCAAGTTTTATACTAGGAGTGGAAAACGACTCACTAATTAGATCTGCAGCGCTGCAGTCAGTTCTCACTCCTCCCATAAATCTGAAATGAATACCAATTTAGGCCATGGGATGCAAATTCGATCTGCAATGAACATCAAGCGACTTGGAGTGCCTCGGTGAGTGAGTTGTTACCCCACATGCCACATACTGTAACTGCAACTCCATTGGTTCCTTCCCAGTCGAAGACCTCTTTTTGCATGTCGTACCCCCCTCTCGAAATATCTTATAAAGGCGTAAATGCCACTTAAAAGAATAACAAGAGCTTTTTCATCTTTCATCTCAATTGAGGAAATTATTTATTTCTATGCAAATAAATTAATTCACTGAGAGCCTAATTAACGAGAGATTCATGATTTGGGTTAAGCCCAACTCTCCCAAGCTTTCAAAAGAATCACATTTTTCTAGGACAGCATTGAATGTGTAGTGGATTTAAATGGCTGTATTCACCAGAGTTGCTGAGCGTGTATATCTAAAGGTTGGGGTCACTGGTAAAGAGACGAAAACAGTCTATGTAAGGGTTTGTTATTGGAACTTGTTGTGATGAGACTACATGTCTATTTGCGAGTTAATAATACACCTGACACCCCACTCACACAGAGATATAAGACACTGGTTGGGGCTATCGAGAGTGACATTGCGGCCTCAGCCTGCTGCTACTATGAAATCCTCTGTATGTCTGATGGAAGCTCCTGAAATAAACCTCTCTGAAACACAATGATGAAGTCCAGCCTGTTCGAGTCTTTGTCAAGCCATGGGGAAGAATTTGGCTACTACAATTGGCGTCACGAACAGGATAAAATAACTATGGAACATGAGAGACTACCTGTACGCTTCGGGACACATCTGTGGAATGAGATATCAGATGGACTGTTGTTGTTGAAAGTTTCATGTCTGTCCCAGCATCTAAAAAATAACTGAAAGAACTGCGATGGGAGATAAGGTGTACTCGGCTGATAGTGCTCTGTGTCAAGGTCAAGGGCACTGCAAGGAATGTCCGGTCTGGGGACTTCACAGAGGCTCCATTATGGCCAGGTATCCACGAAGTTCCGGTTATAAACAAAGAACCGTGTGCAGTTTTATTGACTAAGACTTTGGAAGAAAAGCTGGACTGGAAATCAAGCTTGTTACGTCGCTCTGTGCATTCATGTACGCTATGAAAAAGCGAAAAAGACTTTAGAAAAAGTGTCAAGTTTAGAGACCAACTTCAGTGTCATCGTAAATTCAGACTGCTCGGGGTTACTGCTCCCCGCGCTGTCACAAGTGCAAAGCTGAGGTCATGAAGAAAGAGGAGGAGGCCACGCGCATACCAACCGAATGCCAACGCTGGGCCTTCCTGGGCTGCTAGCCACGGAATTCCACGTCTGGCCGAGTCTGCCAGGTATGAAATGGAGGACCATCCTCTGTGCCAAAGTTGGATGGACTACATCCCCCATGAGGGGGCTGATCATGCCTCAAAATATCTGAACTTGAGACTGAGAGACTCAGCTATCTTGCTATGCTGTCGTCTTGGCAGGGGGCTCCCTGCTCACTGTCTTAACATTATCATCGTTCAGTGTATGGTGCATTTGCATTGTTGGTCCTAAAATGTAGTTTACTGCAGTAATGTGTACATCTATGCATTATATTCTACATCACTCATAAAGAGTGTTTATGTGTTTTGTTGGAGGTTTCTGTTGGGCCATTCAAATATGTATGGTTATATCTGATTTTTGGTAGAAGTATTTACATCTAAGAGGAATGTGTAGTGGATTTAAATGGCTGTATTCACCAGAGTTGCTGAGCGTGTATATCTAAAGGTTGGGGTCACTGGTAAAGAGACGAAAACAGTCTATGTAAGGGTTTGTTATTGGAACTTGTGATGAGACTACATGTCTATTTGCGAGTTAATAATACTTCTGACACCCCACTCACACAGAGATATAAGACACTGGTTGGGGCTATCGAGAGTGCCATTGCGGCCTTAGCCTGCTGCTACTATGCTACTATGAAATCCTCTGTATGTCTGATGGAAGCTCCTGAAATAAACCTCTCTGAAACACAATGATGAAGTCCAGCCTGTTCGAGTCTTTGTCAAGCCATGGGGAAGAATTTGGCTACTACAATTCCTTTTTACTTTTTCAAATAGTTCTCAATTTTCACTCAACTGATTAGTTTAGTACACATCTGACTCACGGCTTCCTTACTTGAATACAGAAATCATGAATGCAAAAATAAAATAAAAATATACCCTCAACTGTGTTAAAACCAGAAAGTGCATATTAATACAGGATACAGTCCCATCTCTAGCAAGATGTGACTCACACATACGAAAACCGTAATTCTTTGTTTGATTTTAGTCTATAATGAAGCATCAGAAGATGCCACCTTGCCATCTGTCTTTATTTAGTGTGGAAGATGTTCCATTGCAAGACTAAGGTGGTTAGAAATGTTTTTAAATCGGGGTCTGCTCGTGGTGTAGTGGTTAGGGTGTCCCGTAGAGGCACTGTCCTCATCGCAGCAGACACGATTTGAATCCGACGATTTGAATTTGTGGTCGGTCCTTTGCATGTCCTCCCTTCTTTTCAACATTTCAACTCTTTAAAATCTATCTAATAAACCAAACTAAATGCCAAAAAAATTAGGTATTTTTCTGAGGCAAGATAAAATATAAAATGTATACACTTTGTTTAAAAGCTAATCTATAAACACCATTAAGGAATATATCTATCAAAACTGCCCTTATATATATATATAAACAAATGGAGCAGACACATGGTACTGACTGAAAAATAGAGTAAATAACTTGATTGGGACATCCCTACCCATGCACCGTTATTTGGATTTGTTGGTAAAGTACGCTTAATCTGCACATCCATCTACCCTGTGGTATTCTATGAAACCCCCTGTCCTCTGAGGATGCCAGACACCTCTTGTGCTCCTGATTGAGGTACACTCACGGCTTTACCATCTGGAAGGGCGCTTCAGACATGCCAACAGCATCTCTCTGAAGACAGACCTCACTGCTGATGCAGACCTTGATCCACTTCCACATGTCTTTCTGGGAGGTGAATTCTTCTGGACTAAAGGCATCAGCCATCGTGCGATAGAATGAAGACACAGAGCTCAACTGGGGTCATGTCAGCAAGATGTCCTCCTAGTCCAGAGGCAATTCCCTGTGTGCAATAACATCCCAACACAATGGTTAATGAGAGACCTCCAACAACTTCTATGCACCAGCTGGTGAAGTGCCAAGGCAGCCCTTTGCGCTCTGAAGTCATTTATCCCAGCACTAATTCACCTTCCAACCAGTACTTCTCAACAATGCAATATGCTCTACAGCAGGGGTTCTCAAACTTTTGATAGTTGAGGGCCAATTTAGGAACCCAACATTGGGCCGAGGGCCGCCGAAAGGAAAACAATTGAAAGAACTGAAATCATTTCAATGGCCAGGTTGCGTCTTTACAGTTTACATGTATTGGTCTGCATCCAGTAATGTGTAATTAACACATTTTAATTAATTAATTAAGGGCTATGTTTCATTTCAACATTGGGGGGAGGACACATTCAAAGCGGGGGTGTGGGGGTAGTCCCCCAGAAAAATTTGAGGTTCAAACACTTCATTTTGTGCATTCTGGTTAATTTTTATGCAATAATTTGTGTCTTCTGTATGTATTTATGGTGGACATGTTAAGGAAAAGACAACTAGCTCCTATTGACGCAAATCTAATGGAATATAAATCAATAAGGCACTGAGGTAGTCTGTATTGCATTCAAATATTTATTCTACTTTATTGTTCAAAACTTTCTGCACATTGAAAACGTATCACCTTTTGGAGTGTTTTTTTGTAGGACTCATGATGCAGCAGCAGTGCAATTATGCCACTATACATTGGAAATAAACAGGGTGGGCTATCAGCAGTCAACTAGGTAGATAGTTCCATGGCTATCAGCAGCTAGCTAACGTTAGCTTGTTAGCTAAACTTTAGGCAAAAGAGTTAGAAACCAGATAATGTAAGCATCCATCCTTAGACACTTGACCTAATCTAATTCACCTTGAAGGTGAGAAAGTGCATCGTATTGGGCTTAACAAGCTCACTATCTAACAACTTACATTGGGACCACTACACTGCCTGCTGCACTGCGGGAGGCTGACCAGCCATCTGCAAGGAGAGGCAGAGGCCAGCCGAACGTCGGCAAGTTTAAAATGGTACGGTCCACTGTAGGGGTGTTATTATTAATAATTGGGGAATGAATATAAATAATTAGGAGGGATATTTAAGTGTTTCAACCCATGTACTGTTTTATTGTTACGGGGGACGCATCCCCTCTGTGCGTTGCAAAAAAAAATATATATATAATTATCTATTTTTTTAATAATTCATAATTCAATGCGGGCCGCCAAATATGTTTCTGCGGGCCGCCATTGGCCCGCGGGCCGCACTTTGAGAACCACTGCTCTACAGCAAATAGGCTCAAACAAACAAGGCTGTGTCCGAAAATAGCTTTTCCCCCCGGTCTGTCAGATAGAAACACTTGTCATGAGTTTAATATTGCAGAAGCCTAAGCAAATATGTGAGGTCTTGCAATTATAGAGTTGCATTTCAAATGTGACCTCACTAGTCTGTCATTTTAACTAAAACCGGCTAGGTTACCAGAGACGGTAACTCTTTACAATAAGGCACACAAAATTGTAGTACCTACTACATAGATATGTGTTACCTACTACATAGTTTTTTTTGTGTTACCTACTACATAGGGTTTTTTTTTGGTGTGTTACCTACTACATAAGTTTTTTTTGTGCTACCTAACACAGGTTTTTTTTTTTGTGCAACCTAACACATAGGGTTTTTTATTTGGTGTTACCTACAAAAGTATTTTTTTTGTGTGCTACATAACATAATATTCACCATCCTGACTTATCTTGGGCTGCAGTTTAGAGAATGAACCTACGTGTTAGGTAGCACAAAAAAACCCTATGTAGTAGGTAACACACCAAAAAAAAACCTATAGGTTTTTTTTTGTGCTACCTAACACATAGGTTTTTTTTTTGGAGTGTTACCTACTACATACGTTTTTTTTGTGTTACCGAACACATAGGTTTTTTTTTGGTGTGTTACCTACTATATACGTTTTTTTTTGTGCTACCTAACACATAGGTAGCACAAAAAAAAAACTAACACATAGGCCCAATCTAGATCCACCCCCTACACCCTATCCCTCCGTTTGCGCGTTCGCGGGGAGGGCCCACCATATTGAGTGCCGTCCCAAACCACAAAGCATCGAGTGTAAGTGGGTTATGAAGCCCTCGATCACCGAGTCTGCATCGATGGAGGCTCAGCCCTACGTTTGACACAGGTGTCCGCCAATCAATTATGTCCGGAATGGAAGAGCCAATCCTACAAATGAGAGTTCCATAGAGTGTGTTTCTCGAATTATAAATGAAATGTTCTCTTACCTCAAACAGACATTTGATTGATTATTTTTATGCATAGCCCTAAATGACAGAACCGTAGTGTATTTTCAGGACCGTGGATAAAAGATACAACGAAGCAGATGAAGAAAATGCCCACAAGTTAATAAGGGACAGTGATTATTGTTTCCTTATATTGTTAGTAAGATTTGTGTTACTGTTATTTAAAGCCAATGAGGGGTAGTAATAGCGGTGGTGACGTCAGTCAGCTGGAGCGTCTACTATGCATGACTTTTCTTATTCATGACCACCCTTGCAGTGCATTATAATTTATGCATGCTAATTAACTGACGTGATTCGATCATGACAAGTGGAATACATGCCTTAGCACACTATTGTTCTTTTCCCTGGTTGTGTATGCTGCTGTGCATGTAAACTAAAAGGATAATTAAACAGCGGATCAAACACCCACCTGTTTTTCCACTATACTGAGCTGGTAAAATTTAGAATATGCTGTTAGAAAATGTTTTACTTAAAGAGGACCTATTATGCTACTTTTCTGGTCTTAATTTCTTGTTTTACACTGCTATAGAGCAACCTGACACGAATCACATCACAAAAAACTATGTAGATTTTCGGGAAGCTCTTTCTCTTATTTTGGCGATCCAGCACATCCTGTCAACACTTGAGTGTGTGTGCTTCGGCTCCCTCCGCCTGTGCTTCGGCCATCTCCGCTCCCCTCCCCCCCTCCTACAAACCCCACTCCGTTGTGATTGGTTACCTTCCTTCCAGAACACTTTCAGTGGCGGGAAGCGTGAGCATGGACCTATAAGGGCGCGAGGCAGACGCGAGGCAGACGCGAACAGGGAAGTGACAGCATTACCATACATGGAAACATCCGCGTGGAGACGTCACAAAGTTTTATGCGACGGCACAAATTATGAAAGAGTAGACCGCTTTGAACACGTGACTTCTCGACTGGCTAGAATAGTGTTTAGTGCTCTGCACAGACACCCCAGACGGTCAGCAGGGAATATGTCGAAATGCATGTAAGTCATTATTTGATAATTTAGTATGGTTAAGCATGACTATGAATCATCATAACAACGTTTATAGGTCATAAAAGTCAAAAAGCATCATAGGTCCTCTTTAAGGCGAGACACCCCAGGTGAATAGGGATTTTTTTTTAACTTATAGATATCATCATGAAACTTTGCCAGTTGATTACTGACACTAACACAATTATTTTTTGTATTACATGTTTTTCTTTAGTATTATATTAAATATGCAAATATGGCAATATTTAACCAATTATGCGTAAATTTGGGTCATTTTTCGAGAAAAAATTTGAGATGTTGGATAAAGCCAGAGTTAAAATCTCTATTTTATTTTAACCACATATTAGTTTCTGAAGTTTTTACACAACAGATTTTGGATACAGCCTTTTTTCATTTAATAAATCAAAAAAGACTATGTACATGTCTTAGAAATGCATTTTCGGCATGTTTTTAGGAGGAAAATGTATCATAAATCAGACAATTAACAATATATTAACAAATCCTTGTGTAAAAACCTTTAAAATAGTGCTATGAATGATCATAGAAAGTTTGGTTGATGTCAGTGGTCTAGAAGTTGAGATATCTTTCGCAGAGTATTGGAAAAAGCTCATTTTGAGAAAACGGCCGTTAAAGATAAAAACGTGAATTCTGCTGATAATCACTGATTATAGCTAGAGTAATGTATTGAATTAGGCCCTACACCCCTCAATGCCATATAGGCCTACCACTGCTTAACATGTATAAACCATAGCATAGTAACATTTACATCCACATGCTAATTTAAACGTGGTTAATTCATTATTAGCCACTGTCTGTCAACCTGCTCCTGTCGGCACAGACGCTCTCTCTCCCCACCATCTCCCCTCTGATCGTCTGACAGTCTGTGTCTCTCCGACGTGATCGGCGTGATTTACATGTCTTTAACACTTCTCCCCTTCAAATGGCGATCATGTAATGTCTGTAGCCAATTGATTAAGTATTTTTTTTGTCTTGGTTTGGCATATTTTCGACGTTTTTCCCATTTTATTTTGTGATTTTCGAGCTACCCGGGGCTAGCATCACGTGATGCCTTTTAGCGAATCACATCGTCAGAAATGTGCATTAGCCAATGAGGTCGCTTTCCTAGCATTGAATCCCTCCTCACACTTTCACGATTGGTTACTGATACAAAGGAAATGACCATATTTGGATCAGATAACGTTGTTCTTGAGATTCAGAGCTTTCCAACAGTACCATGGTTATTATGATTCATACAGCGGCCGCGGTGCTTTATGTTACGTTAGAATGCTCACTTTTGACGAATTTAGGAGCAAAATACAGACGCAAGCAGTCAAAGTTTAGTAAAATAAACACCTAAAACGTATATTTTGGACCTTTTATCCATACTAGTATGAAAGAAGACATGTTATGGAAGCTAAATAGACACAAATCTCAAAATTGACCAGTGCTTAAAAAAACGATGTTTTTGCCTGCCGTGTCTCGCCTTAATAAATAAAACTATGCAGCCAAAGAAGCATGGGAGTGAGTTTGTTTTTATTCAATACTACATTTTATCCTCACATGCGTATATTATTATGAATGTAGGCTAAAGAGTGTTTCAGGTCAATGCTTTGTATAAGATTATCATCAATATCCTTTCTGAAATGTTCTGTGAGCAGGTTAAGCATACAATAAATTGGACTTGTGAAAGAGGCGTGTAAAAATGCCTATTTATGAAGGAAAAATGACTATGGACAAAGGTGTAAAAATCCAGGATCTAGGCCTCAGTATTTTATTTGAGTAAATTGACAAGGCATGTTGACAGGACAGAAAAAGCGGGAAGAAGCCAAGTCCTTCCCTACATCACAGTATTATATTGTCTAACATGTCTACTGATTGGTCGAATGTTGTTGTCAGGCAGGTTTCAGAGTCTGTCCTCTTGTCCGAAACCAGATATCATGAAGTTGTCCTCCCCCGGCCCTGAGAAGTTACCAAGACTTTGTTCTAACTTTGGAATGTATCTTATCTGATGGGAGATCAGCTTCAGGTTTTATTGCTCAGCCTCCAAACTGAGACTGAAGTGAATCATTTCTTAAAGTCAAATGTGAAGAATATACAACTTGTTTAAATTGATTATACAAGAGTAAATGCATATTAATGGGGGGGGGCATAATATCACAAATTAGAGTTTATTTTTTCTAACACTTGAAGGTAAAGTGATAGCAAAACAGGCCTAAAAAAATACAAGGTTCTTATCGTTACCAAATTTATATATTAGTGTTTAAAATATAAATGCGGTGGAATTTTATTTAATGGTCAGAAATAAAGACTGAACAAACTCCCTGTTTCCGTCTGACAAAGGCGAGGGCTTCCCAAAGCCGCGCCGTTGTTATACCCTCCCCCTTAATGATCGAGTGGCACTCCACAGCCGCGAGGGTGACTCCACAGCGAGTGACACTCGCCCACGGAGTGGGAGTGGCTAGGGAGTCATTTGGGATTGGGCCATAGAGTTTTTTTTTGGTGTGTTACCTACTACATAAGTTTTTTTGTGCTACCTAACACAGGTTTTTTTTTTTGTGCTACCTAACACAGTTTTTTTGTTGTTGTTGTGTTACCTACTACATAGGTTTTTTTTTGTGTGTGCTACCTTATGTAACCGGTACCTGGTGTCTTTTAATAAACACTGCTACTATACAATCAATAAATCAATATATGGGCTAGACTATTAGAAGAATCTAGGGTTCATTAAGGAGAGATATGGTAACTGCATACCTGCAAACTCGTCGCTTTTCGGCGAAAATCGCCGTTTAGAATCAAAATATATGACCCATGTGAATCGTATAGATCCGAAGAGTTTTTGTTTTTGGGAGGGGGGGAGGGGGTAGCGGCAGCTGCCAGAGAAGTCAGCCAGCGCTTCCCAGACTGGACTGTGTGGGCGAGTTACCGTAGTGTGAGACAAGGGAATATCATTATCTTGGCAATAAAACATCTTTGGTAGACGTCATGAGTA
The DNA here is from genome assembly GCA_949357725.1 of Hyperoplus immaculatus. Classification (NCBI taxonomy): domain Eukaryota; kingdom Metazoa; phylum Chordata; class Actinopteri; order Uranoscopiformes; family Ammodytidae; genus Hyperoplus; species Hyperoplus immaculatus. The sequence continues at coordinate 10,669,582 of OX442355.1, read as the reverse complement.
TTGTCCAATCAGCGTTAAGATCGGGCACAGTAAAGCATCACTGCTGCCGCTGTGTGTTCAGACTTTAGAATTGGCTAAAAGTCTCATTCAAAGCCCTTTTGATAATAAAAAATTAGAGGCTTTGATTAAACACTGTCAATGCTTCAGAGGTTAATGTAACAGCCTACTGAAACAGAAACTAACGGAGGGACGCAGCTCACTGTACAGTCCCTTTATTTAGTCGCGCTGTCAGTTTGCCGACATGGCTCTCTGTTAGACTCGAGACATAGAAAAAGATCGCGGAAGCCGTTCCCGTAGACAAAGTTAACGGGCAGGATATCCCCGACTGATTTCATCCATCAAACCACAGTTTTTTCTGAGCGGCGTCTCACTCGCTCACTGGGTCTCCCGGGTCCCGGTGATTTTCACCGTCACAGCGATCGACTCGCTGCTTTGCTGGGGCGGAGACTTTGTGTGAAGGTGATTTAACATCACGGTCGTAGACGAATGTTATAACTTTATGCTGCATAGTTTGCACTGCACTGTTGACACAGGACTCTTAAGTGAAGCTGACAGTTTAATGAGCGCACATTGCAGAAATGTCTGCAGTGCGCTCACAATCAGAGCCGACCGACAGCCCCCCCCCCCCCCCCAATTTATTTTTATTTTTTAGTTTGTGTGTTTGATATTAACATCATATTATTATATCATACAAAAAAATGAATACAATGTTTTGATCTAGATAGCCTAGTTAATAGCCCAATAATTTAATCAGTTCATCTGGGAGGTAATCCAAGTTTAACTGATCACGTCACGTTCACGTCCAGTGTGTATTGAGTTTATTTAAAACATTTGGAAATGGGGCTCAGATGCCCATGCACTGTATACCCTATTTCAGCCTCGTCTGTGGAAAAAAAGATAACTGGACAACAGAGTTCTTCTGCTTCATTCCTCTCACTGCATTTAAATGTATTCATTATATTACAGAGAAATATGTCCCATAAAAGAAAAAGAGCACCAAGCCCAACCCAGAGGACCCTGCATAATATTTTATTTTAAATGAACATTTTAATGGAAAATCCAAGAAGCTTCTAATTCATCCGACCCAGTGTCTCCAAATTATTTGTTCACACAAAATTCCTCAGATTTAGCCTCTTAATTTCCCTCTCAAAGTGCACCAGATTCATGCATTTCACTTTAAAAAGTTTAAAAAAAATCTCCCGGGGGGCATACCCCCGGACCCCCCTAGGAGGGTCAGGATCTCAGCTGGCTATTATTTTCACCCAGCTGGACATTGGAGGCAATAGTGGAGAACTCTGGTTGTGTGAATGATATTTAACAATAGCCAATCGTTTGGACAGTGAAAAACAACCGACCCCCCTAGAAGGGACGGGTGTTTGTCACCTTTTTCACCTCCTATGAGTTTGCAGGTCTGTAACTGTCTGCACAAGAAATGACACACGGAAACAAGAGCTATATATTTTAAAGGTAAGAGAATTGTTTATTTTTTTCTTATTTTCAATGCTGTTTTTCTCTCCTACCTTTTGGTTTTATTTATTCAAGTAGAAAAATGATAAACAGAACAATTATGTAGAATATAAAATGATTTAAAAATAAAATGTGGAAAAGATTAAAATGATTTCAAACACCTCTCTTAAAATACCCTTTTGTTATGCGATACCTTTCCTGGTTTCACTTACTTTAATTTATTTCTATATCAGGTTTGTTTTACCTTAAAGTACTTTTAATTTATTTGTCATCTATTTAGTCTTTATTATTTATGGCAACTTTTCTCATTTAATAAGAAGTTATCTATATTTAGGTTTATATTTATTTATATTCTCACTGAAACCAGGACGTTTTTACTATTAAAACACCTTGCTCTTAGGCTAAGTTAAAGACTCTGGAAAAGAGTCAACCCTTTCAAAATAAAATACAAAAAACAGATTTCAAAATACCTCCGACTAACACCTAATACATTTCTAAATCACACAGTTCAATGACACTATAAGCACGGTAAAACAAATTAGATCAGCCTTTTCTTAAGTTTGAATTCTAAATAAATCAAAGTCTCTGGTCCCTACATTTCAGTCACTTTTCAATCAATCATATCATATTCTAGGTAATTTAACACAGTGTAAAACATAAATGATTGACACTTTTGAACTCTCTATATAAATCTGTTCAAATGAAACACTTCAAAAACCCATTTAAATTGCATTTTCATTCTGTTGTTATATACTCAGCAAGCTATAGATCACTGGAATAATTTATAATTTCAAAACTAGCACCTTTAACTCACAGCTTATATTGCTCATATTGTTTTTCACCATAAGGAAAATAAACACAGCTAGCAGCATCACTGACACAACACACCGCAACATCAAACAGTGAAAAAAATGCTCAACCCACCGCTAAACCTACAGTCCGGCCAGCAGACCGCATCCCCAGCAACGGGCCTCACATCCCCTCCCCCAGATCAGTCACGGCACGCCAAGTGCAGTGTCACTGCGCACTATGCTAGAACGTTAGCAAACAACGTTAGCCGCGGCTAGTTAGCGTGTTATTTATCACACTAAAAACACAATTCTAAATCTAATTTTTACACCTGAGGCCTGTTTTAGGTAGCTGGTTTTGAGGCAACCCAGAGTTTGTTCGCTCTGAGTTACTGGAAACTCTGGGTTTTCCGTTTCAGGTAGCAGGTTCAGCGCAACCGAGAGTCAGTTACTGCGGCAACATACGCCATAGGTCTAACCTGCTCGGGAGGTGGTTAGACCTACCCTGAGTTTGTTTTCACTTTACGCTGCAGCAACGACTGAAGAAAGAGTGTCACTGTCACACGCGTCCCTGTACAATTTGAAACAAAATCACTCCATAGAAATCTCCATCGGGATGTTTTTATCATGTATTGATGATTTTACGTTTGACCGATCATTTATCTGATCAGTGGCCTTGTTCTCAGCCCTCGGTCCGTTCATATAGGCGGCCACCTTACACATTGTGACATGCTCTACATTCAGATTAATAAACCTATTTGTATTGTATGGTTTTTAACATCTGTGCCACTGAACAGATTTATGTCAGGTGGATTCATGTAACGCTGCGGCTGCACGCGATCGTTACTGTTGACTTGTGAGATCCTAAAGTCACAGACGAGCCTTGTTAAATAGCCTAATATGAATATAAAAATTATAAAATAATTTAAACTGTTATCACTTGAGGAAAATGGATCTGGTAATAATTCAGGCTCTTAAATGGAAACTGTCACCTATTTGTCAGTTTACTGCACAGTATTAGGCTATAGCTTGCCAACATATTATACAGCGATAAAACACTGTCAGCAATGCTGTGCCGCGCAGCTTAATACTTTACTGCTGATATGCGTAACTTTTTAAAATAGACTATGGCTTCTCATACGGATGCGAAATGATTCTCTTGACAAAAAATGTTTGCTCTGTTTTTTTCTGAATTTCCGAGGAGATTAGATCATGTTATGATTAGATCATGTTATGCGACAATATCCCCATTAATTCTTCTCCATACCATATGCTCATTCGTTAATATTTCTAACTAGTGGGAGGAGCGGTGTTTTTTTTTTCTTTTTTGAGAAGTGGGAGGATCAATCATTTGTTTCTCCTGTTTCCATGGTGAATCATGTTATCAGCGATCCATTGACGATGGCTTTTACGCACACGCTCCACCCAGAGTGAACACGCTCAGAATTGATTGACCCAAGCTGATCCACTGTTCTTAAACCGAAAACCCGGAGTTGCTTGTCAACCCTGCGCTCTGAGTTGACTAACTCTTAGCGCAGGATTCAACTCAGAGTATGTAAAAACAGCTACCTGAAACAGGCCTCTGGAGACTCACCAAGGGTTTCGAAATCACGGTGCAGGCTTTTCGGGACTTTTAGTGACGGGGAGAATCTCTTTTCTTTAGCTAACTGCTAACGATCTCTCTCTTCTGTGGCTCGAATCACCGTAGCTGCCGTCTACTGGCGGTTAGAAGAGGCGGGTCTAATTTCTTATTGGCTACTGAGCCAGAACAATTGCCAAGCGATCTTTTTAATTGACAGGTGATTAAACAAATCACACCATATTAATCAGATATCATAAAATAAATGCACTTATTTGCAATACTTTTCTCTTATGTCTCTATCACTTTTTGTGTCACTATTTAAAACGACAATATACACAAACCATGTATTTCCTTTGATAAGTAACAACTATTCTACTGGGTTTTGATTCAATTCTGATTAAATTAAAAGGTGTTATGTAACCCTGGGTTACACTAACACATAGGTTTTTTTTTTGTTGTGCTACCTAACACAGGGTTTTTTTTGTGCTACCTAACACATAGGGTTTTTTTTTTTTTGGTGTGTTACCTACTACATAACATAAGATTCACCATCCTGACTTACCTTAGGCTGCAGTTTAGAGAATGAACCTATGTGTTAGGTAGCACAAAAAAAACGTATGTAGTAGGTAACACACCAAAAAAAAACACGTGTTAGGTAGCACAAAAAAAACCTTATGTAGTAGGTAACACAAAAAAAACGATGTGTTAGGTAGCACAACAAAAAAATACCTATGTGTTAGGTAGCACAAAAAAAACTTATGTAGTAGGTAACACACCAAAATAAACCCTGTTAGGTAGCACAAAAAAACCCTATGTAGCAGGTAACACAAAAAAAACTATGTAGTAGGTAACACATATCTATGTAGTAGGTACTACAATTGTGTGTACCTTATTGTAAAGTGTTACTGTTGAGAAAATTAACCTTTAGTGATGCCCGCTCTGCATACACATATTACACATAAATACACATACTACACATAATAGCTTTAAGTCAGCAGGCCCAGATTGAGTGAGAATTGTTGAGAGAATTGAAATCACCAGATATATTTCGGCTGTCTGTACATAGAAGAAGAAGTGACACGCTCAGGGAACTCTGACTGACCCTAAGCACATACACATTCAGAGAAGTGACCCTAGTAGAGAACTTTGGTTGACCCTAAGTACATGCAAATTTAGAGAAGCGACCCTGGTAGAAAACTCTGGCTGACCGTATGCACATGCAAACTTAGAACAGAGAAAGGGAACAACTGGAGAAACACCATTACATGACATAAACGTACAAACTGTCAACTGACAGTTGAACATGTGCCTTGGGCCCCAGATTAATTTAGTATGATAAGGCCCCTTCCCCTTGCACCCGACAACATGCACACACTACTGATTGCAAAACTGTCACAACTGACAGTTTAACATGTGCCTTGAGCCTCAGATTAATTTAGCATGATGAGCCCCCCTCCCTCCCTCCCCCTTGCACCCGACAACATGCACACACTACTGATATGAAGAGGAACCAGAAGATCCCGGATACCGGACATGAGCCAGCTTGAATGGCCATATTCAGTGCTCCAACCAGACCGCGTATAGTAGAGTACGTCCCGTCTGCATCATTTGACTTTGACCAATAGGACTTCACAAGAAGAATCCTACATATGCTTCAAGCGCACTCTGTTAAGCGCTTTTTTCTTGTGGGAGCTCAACCAGGTTGAACAACCACTGTCTTAGGTCCGTGCACGTTTAACTGTACGAGACATCTACTCTGCTTTTTGGTGAAATAAATACCACTTTTTATAACTAAACCTTTTTGACTGGAACCTCCGTCCTTCATGCTATTTGTGTCCAGAGTTTTTCCTCAACATTACCCCAGAGACTGACTCAGTTAAAATGTACAGAATGTTAAAATGTCCAAAAAAAAATTAAAGCCACTACGAGTATCATGGCACGTTGGCGTCCCCTTTGGACAAAAGCGGTAGTATTTTTACGACGCCCGCTGTCGCAAAGCTGTTTTCTAGCGCGTGCCAGGCGCGTGAGTGTGAACTGAGAAGGGAGCAATATAATGCATGTCCGTGTGTTGAAAGTGTGAGGACTCTTTTCGGCTCCGTGAGAGTGGTTTTGACACTGCATGAACTAATGCCAGGTGCCACACGCACCTGATTGCAATGAGTTGATGCAGCAGTGTCACCTAACTACTCTCTCTCACGGAGTTGAAAGATTACGTGTCCGACTCCTCACAGAAAGCGAATGAACGATAGACGGCAGTTAGTATGGATCACGATGAGGTAATGTGTTTATGTTGTTGTAAATAATTACTATTTCAGATAATGGTTATCTGATGATGGTGAAGCAAAGCAAACTTTGAGTTAGTACCAACCGCTCATTCATTTAGGAGTAAACACTGCAGTCTAGTTTCGCTCTCGTGAAATTGTATACACGTTGCTTGGCAACGCCCTCGTCCCCGTAGCCTATATCACTCTCCCTTTTAGCTTTTCTTTATTGCATTTTCTTTTTTTTCTTTGATGGTTCAGCCCCGTTATCAGTCATTATGACGACAAATAACTGTATCAAACAAGGCTCCCGCTCCCCTTCCCTCACCTGGAGGGATAGGTTTCTCAATTCACGTTGCTGTGCCACACTGAAATCTGTGACCATAGAGCCTGCACGAGCGAACCGAAAATCGGATTGGGTGTGCGACCAGACCAAAAGCAGTAATTAAAAACTATTTAAAAACGTCTTTCTTTGCACTGATGGTCTCGTTTGCTGTTAAAGGTAATTTATGATTATCAGAGGAAACATGAGGCTGTTAGATATTTAAAGATATTTAAATGTTACTCGTAGCCGCTTTAAGTATTCCAACTAAATTTATTTTTGTACTACTCTGTAACATGAGATGGAGCTTTTGACAAATTTCTTGGTGTTTGATTTTACTGTCATGACTACGTGCTTTTGCTTAAAATCGCTGGCAGAATGACAGGGATGAATTATACCACCTTTGCAAGGTGTGTACTGTATATAACCAGACAACTCAAGGCTCTTTTGTCACAGACATAAAATGGAAGTGGGAAAAAGAAAAAGACCTTTCCATCACAAAAGTTGAAACAGGTAAAGGAAAATGTTAAAGTAGGAATGGAACCCAAAGCACAATAGGTGTACTGCTAGGTTGACTGACAGCACATTACAACAGGGACCTCATCTATTGGAGCACAAGCGCCAAGGATTTTTAGCTGTGCCGTAGGCTGTCTTGGACTTTTGCATTAAACATGATGTTGACAATACATCTGTGTGTGCAATACTGTGGGCCTCTTTTGAAGCAAGTCTAAGTATTACTGTCACAATACTATGATAATGCAATGTTGACTGTCCAACATTAAATATAATTTTTCTGTAGTGTTAATCACTAATCAAAGCAGACACACAGGCCCCTACCCTCCACCCACCCAAATAAGCATTTTAGTGACATCCTAGTAGAAAATGCAAAATATTTAGTATTCATCTTTTGTATAGTTTTTAAATCACTGCTGACTAAATGAGCCAGTCCTCCATATTCCACACTCATATGCTGTCTTAATCACTCTCCCTGGGCGAGTGAGGTAGCATAATTTCCTGTTCTGGATGAGAATCGGGGACAGCTAATGCTGCCAAGGGTATCTGCATATTGGGGAAAAAGGGTGATTGGATTACCGCTTGGCTGTCAAACAAAAATATCTCAATAACAAATGTAGTTACGGAGATCAACCATATCTTGATACAATATGTCACATATAAATCCTGATGTAAATTACAGACTATGCAATATGTTTGATTCCTCAATAAAGGACTTATGCTGCATGTTTTTTTAAACCCCAGACCCTGAGTTATATACCAAATGTATTCATAGTCCCTGAGAATAGGCACTCGCATTACAGTCTATGAGACAAAGACGTTTATTTAATGAATTATCTATGAAATGGATACTATCCTTGTCTCAAAAATGGACATTAAGAGGAGGCGATAATTACACTTATTGCAATTTATTTGTCATGACGGTGTGCAACAAGATTAAATAGCATGTCTGCACTGTGACAGAACTGCAACAGAGTCTTTCAACACACACAATGTCACTATAATCGTTATCAATAAATCAAAACAAATTCAACTTTACCTTTAGATCATGCTGACGGCTTGAAAAAATTATATGAAAATGTGTAACTTGCTGTTCACAATATAGAAATGTTGCAATTCACTACATTCCACATTGATCAAAAAGCAGCACAGTGCATATATTTGGGGGGAAAAAGGCCACCAAAACCTCAAACATATTGCCTAACATCCTCTCTGTACTGCAGTCACGTTTCCACCAACATACAGTACATAGTTATACAGATAGATCTGTGATTGCCTGATATCAGCACATATCAGCCAACAGCCCAGCTACAATTACCAGCATGATCCATCAATGTATGAGAATTAATTGTTTCTACAATTTTCTCATCAATGATTAAAATAAAATAAAGAAATTAATCAATAAAAGAAAATAATTTGAGGCAGCCCTAGCTGAAGACTCAGAAAGCCCACACGTGGACCGTTGATTTTATTTTGTTGGATATACTGTTCATGCAGTTGTATAGTAAATTGCCATACTCACAAATATTTGTCATTTTCAGGATAAATAAATACAAATGGAAATTGTGTTTTCACCAATTGGACATTGTTTAACCATGTACTGAATTTTATGGAGGGCAGCTGGGCCACGTCACTGACATAATATACTGTATATTCAAATAACTTTCATTCAAATCCTGTCAAACACAACTGTAGATTTGTGAAGGCACTAATATAAAGTAATATCGCGCATTTGGCCTCCTTTCTGAGCAATTGAGGAATGAAATCAAGCAGGAGCGAAAAAACATGATAAGTAATAAATTACTCTAATTGAATAATAAATAATGAGCAACAAATCAACATGAATGTGTCACAAACATAAATTCGCTGGGGGAAATATTGCTGAGGTAAGATACTGCATGTCCATAACGCACTTTTGTTTGCTGCAAATGTTTTACTGCCTTTCAAAACAGGTGCCAAGAAGGCCAAAGTGCCCATCGTGAATCTCCTACTAAAGCATGGACAAATGCCCCAATAACAATCTGGAAGCCAAGTTAATTTAACTGCATTGCTGTAAGAAATTGTGTTTATCTGTTGAGTTTTGGAGCTAAAGCTCAATCTTGACCATTGGATTACAGTTACATGTTTGGACTTTAGATACACTGATATGCATTTTAATGTTACAATTATTGATGCTCATTTCTCTTTCTTTTTTTTCTAATATGCTAACCGATTGCTTTGCATAATAAAAAAAAAATAATGAATGAAAACGCTCATCTCTAAACCAAGGGCCTGGGTCCACTGTGGTGGGCAACAAGGACGTACAGCTGGGTTGATTGTTGGGTAGTAGATTAATTGAGTCCCTGGCGTAATTACTCAGACAGGACAGCGGGCAGACACAGATCCTCAGCATCTCTGATTATGTGGTGTTTGTGCCGTGAAAGGGGTCATTAGTCACTCTCACCATGGCAGCTGGACCTTGTCCCAAAATACTTTCTGTGTGCGTTTGTGTGTGCATCAGAGTGGGAAAGAGATACTGTATAAAATGAGAGGGAAGGAGAAGGTAACAGGAACATTGAGACCAGAAGACCGGATACCAAAATAAGCTTAAGTTGTAAGGTATTCCCAATCAAGGCTTTAACACTTCTTATCGGTGTTTTAGGACATGCAAGAAAATGAAATATCTGTTAAGTTTTTATACTTGTGGCTTTTCTAATAGTCTACTAATCCTTTCTCCTCTTGTTCTTCCCAACTCACTCTAAAATCCAATTTGAATGATTTTATTGAGCCATGTTTTCCATCGTTGTCATTTTATTTTTATTGCTACAGCCCAAAGCCCTTCCTCTGCTCTCTGCTGGCACGCTGCCTCAGACAGACTTGGCATGGTCCTATCCAATTTTGTGCTTTGCTCAGATAGATATGTTTGCTTTTCTTGCTGCTGACAAACCCTTTCACCTCAAAATAAATGCATAAAAACAGCTGAACTTTCTTTTCCCAAGTTAGTAATAAGGTTGCAGAATACTGTAGCTTTTAACTGGGAAAATCCCCTCGTCCCAGGCATTCCCTGCATGTATATTTTGTTCCTGTTTAGCAAGTCATCCGAATTAAAAGCATGCTATGTCGTTCGTCAATGTGATTGTGGTCATGCTTAAAAAAAAGAAGCAATGATGACTGTTGGTTTCGTCTGCTAACCTGGTGTTTTGTTGACCCATCCATCCACAACAACCTCCCTCCCATTCATTCAGCAGACTTACTCCTTCAATAATTTCTACAGCCACTAGAAAGTTGTTACTTTGACATAAAAACTTGCATTTTTGCTGAAACGACTTAAGTGTGTTTTTTCTACCGAGGAGGTCAGTCTCTTGGTGGCCATTTAGGGGTTTTCCATGCCCTTTCCATAGTTCTGTGAATACACAATATCTCATTCTATCTGTGGTAATATTTTCGAGTGAGGCCAGTCGAAACAGTCAAAATTGTTAGGGATGCACCGATCCACTATTTTTAGTTCTGATCCGACACCCGGGTTTTGGAAATCGGCTGATACCAATACTGTCCGATCAGATATCATAATGATTATACATTCCTTTGTTGGTGGTGATGCTATGTGTAGGGTTTAAGCAAAGGCTTAAGAAACACATCAATTATATATGATATATGAATCCGATATGTAGATTGCAGCTATATCGGACCCGATATTGGATCGGATCGGCCCCATCCCTATATTAGGAAGGCTATGTACCGATTGGTGATGGAAACCTAGGCTACTATCTGTGATTGACGGGACGATCAGCAAAAGTTTTTATCTAGCCGTCAGAGAGGAAGTGCAGAATGAGAAAAAAAGCGACGGACAGAAAAGCAGAGAGACAGAGACATGCGTCTCACTCCATGAGCTCACGGCAACGCCACCTGAATGACCGTCTGATGAGCAGCTATTAATTAATAAATATAGATAAATAAACATTTTCACTAAGCACAATAAATGTGTTGAGTGATTTGCGTCAGTAGCCGACCTACATCATCAGCAGGCAGGTGGTTGCGCACCTACAAGTAGCAGCAGTGGTTGCGGTCGCTGGGTGAATAAATCCAGCCAAGATATTTGTCGTACTCCCTCCACCTCTCACTGAATTTATCATAGCTGGCCATGCATTTTGCTGTGACATTCTCTCCTTTCTTGCTTTCCCGCGACCGACTTCAAATTAGGAGGCAGGATACACACATTCTTCTTCTGTGTTTAAATGCGTTTCACAGCCACACACGGCCGTACTGCCTCTAAAATTATTAATTAATTTAAGACTTTTTAAGGCCTTAATTGAATTTTAATGATGCACGGACACCCTGCTCTATGTTGAATCTACTAAACAGTTGCTTTACAAATGCAGCAAACATGTCAGCAGTGTGGAAGCATTTCAAAGTTTTATTAGGTCCATGATATCAAAGTATCTGAGAATGACACAAAAAAGTTAGTTTGCAGACACTCTTCGGCTGGAATAACTAGCGGGGGTTACATCTGTAAAAACTGTCAGGCAGACTCCAAACCCCTGTAATGTATGTTGACTGTACTTTATCCACAATATAAAGATAATTAAAAATAGCAGCACACACAAAAAAATTTCCAGGGTGAGTTGGGAAAGCCATCAAGAGTATTATTTTTCGGACATTTTACTTATTTGGCCGAACACCGAAAGTGCTTTTTTTTGTTGCTATCTATCTATCTATCTATCTATCTATCTATCTATCTATCTATCTATCTATCTATCTATCTATCTATCTATCTATCTATCTATCTATCTATCCATCCATCCATCCATCCATCCATCCATCCATCCATCCATCCATCCATCCATCCATCCATCCATCCATCCATCCATCCATCCATCCATCCATCCATCCATCCATCTATCTATCTATCTATCTATCATATGACCACACTAGATACCCCGACTACCTTGGATTTCTCACCTTCAAACCATAAAGTCAGCACATTTTTTAATCAGTCAACTAGCTAGTCAGTCAGCACTGATCTATGGCTCTGTCCACAACCTGTCATTTCAGCCAGGCCACTTCAGCCTAACAACCCAAGGGGAACAATGGCTGCCCCCTTAATCACTGACACTGTCCAGAACAAAGAGGCAAAGTGGGATCTGAACTGATGGAAAGAAACCACATACAGTACTTACAGACACACAACCACACACAGAGAGCAAAGCTCTCAGCTCTGCAGATTTGTTCTGCTTTTTATAACATATAATGTCAAAAACAAAACAAAAAATTAACAGTTTAATTAAATTATTTGGCAGAAAAGGTTGGGAAGGGAGAGACTGCCAGAAGTAGCATGGCCAGTCATCGTTAACCAGATCTGTGTAACTTTATGTTTGACCACACAGGGAGAATACGCAGGGACGGAACCAAAATGGTGCTTCTGTATTAACTAAAGGAAAAAATCAGTACAGGAAACTAAAGCCTTTGCTGTGGGAAGTCCACTATTAACGTGCCCACATGCAGAAGAACCAGCTTGCAATGCAACATCACCAGGCATCAAAAGGCTTTTGTGTGCTCTGCCCCCACTGTGTGGAATACTCTGCAGAAAGGACTTGTTGAATTGGTTTCGTTGAATGCCTTTAAAGCTACAACGAGTAAGTCGGCACGTTGGCGACACCTTTGAACAAAAGCGGTAGTATTTTTACGACGCCAGCTGTCGTGAAGCTGTTTTCTAGCTCGTGCAGGGCGTGCAAGATTCAAATAATCAGGAAGCAATATAGTGCGTGTCCGTGTGTTGAAAGTGTGAGGGCACCGGACTCTTTTCGGCTCGGTGAGAGTGGTTAGTGACACAGCATCAACTACACCTGATTGCAATGAGTTGATCCATTGTCACCTCTCACGGAGCTGAACGAGTAGCCTATGTGTCCCCACACAAAGCGAATGAACGAGAGACGGCAGTTAGTTATGGATCACGATGAGGTAATGTGTTTATGTTGTTGTAAATAATGACTATTTCAGATGAATAATGGTCATCTGATGATGCTGGTGAGGCAAAGTAAACTTTGTTTTAGTAGGCTACCGCTCATTCATTTAGGAGTAAACACTGCAGTCTAGGTTCACTCCGTGAAATTGTGTATACGTTGCCCTCCCGCCCGCCTATCACTCTCCCTTTTAGCTTTTCTTCATTGCATTTTCTTTTTTCTTTGATGGTTCAGCCCCGTTATCAGTCATTATGACGACAAATAACTGTCTCAAACAAGGCTCCCGCTCCCCTTCTAGGGTGACCAGATCGCATTTCCGTTACTTTTCACATGTCCCGCAAATTGAGACGTTGTCCCGCATTGTTATTGAAAGTGAGCCCCCCTTTTTAAATGCGTGTTTTATAATCTGGCATTTATCCGATAGCTGTGAGGAGACAGCAGTCTCCGTTTGTCTGTGTGTGTGTTTGTCTGTGTGTGTGTATCGGGCTGCTGGGCTCAGTGGGCTCTGTGAAGGTGCTGCCTGCAGTGCTTTAGCGTTTACCTTCCTGTTACTTCAAAATAAAAGCCAACTCACGTTTGTCAAGTGAAATGCTAATGTGAAGTCAGTGAAATGCTTTTAATGTGAAGCCGCAGCCTTAATGCTCTATTTGTTTAACAGTAGCTAACTTAACTGCTGCGCGCTGATCTAAAGAAAGGTTGCGTTCCGAATCGCACTCTTTCTTTTTTCTATTTTACATACTACATCTGACGATAAAAAGAATCTAGTTAGGATGCAGTAGGCATACTATTGGGACATACTACGTCGCATCTCCGTTTGTTTTCATATGGAGGCTTCGTCGATGTTACGTCACTTCACGTGCGCACTGGATTGTGGGTCAGAATCGCCCAAATAGGATGCACTTTTCAACACTAACAATCTTGGCCGTATGAAGTAGGACATCCGGGTACGTCTAACCATCCTAAATCTGGCCACAAGAATCGGGACATCCTAAATCTTTTTTCTACATACTATATAGTAGAAAGTATGCGATTCGGAACGCAACCATAGTGTTTTTTTAATATAGAAAGCCGTGTCTCTGGCATTACCGGTGGTGACACGAGTTTATTTTGCTAAAAAAACGGCACTTTGTCCCGCATTGTCCCGTACAAACGTAGTCTTTGTCCCACATCTGGTGAATTGGGATCTGGTCTCCCTATCCCCTTCCCTCACCTGGAGTGATAGGCTTCTCAAATCGCGTTCCTGCGCCACACTGAAATCTGCGACCAATACGGATATGTGACCATAGAGCATGCACGCGTGAACCGAAAATCGGACTGGGTGTACGACCAGATCAAATGCAGTAATAAAAACTATATAAAAATGTCTTTCTTTGCACTGATGGTCTCGTTTGCTGTTAAAGGTAATTTATGATTATGAGAGGAAACATGAGGCTGTTTAAAAGATATTTAAATGTTACTTGTTGCCGCTTTAAGTCGAAAATGAAGGAAATTGAGCTGGACTCTCTAAGATGTCAGTGTTTTAAATAGTTTTTTTTCCTGGTTACAGAAATGGGTCTATTTAAGATTGTTGCAGTGTGAATTGATTTGCTTCATTTTTTAGTGCTATTTTAATTTGGTCCCTGTGTGTTTGTCTGTAACTGTGGTTCATTGTGCTGCTGCCTGTCTTGGCCAGGTCACCTTTGAAAAAGAGATTTTTAATCTCAATAGATTTTTTCCTGGTTAAATAAAGGTTAAATAAAAAAAAAATAAAAAAATCATTCATCCCTGAGTGACCCCCCCAGGTAGGATCATTCATAAATTAAATCAATTAAGACGTAACTAATCTTCTACCTCATATGCGTGTGTAGTCAACCAAGCTTTTTATGAAAATAAACATTAACAGTTTAGAATTCGTTTGACAGTTTCCAGTGCCCATGCTTAATCCATTATGTTGGGCAACAGTTACATTTACCCAGTGTAATTTGACCAAGCAAAACTGACAATGTTTTAGGCCCAAAAGTGCATTTATGTAGTTTTCTCACCATTTTCTTTTTAAAACTGGCTTTCATTTCAGTTTCAGTTACTTTTAACACAGATCGCACCATCATTTATAGGAACAGCTGTCATGAGCACATGCAGCATTGAAGGACTTTTAAGGAGTTCCTAAAGCTGCCAATGATCACAGCCAACCCAATGAAGTGTGAAATTAGGAAGATGTACTATATATGACAGCTTGGGCTTAGGGCACATGTGGATCACATATAATTAAACAGCTTCTCCACAGGCAGATGCCTCCTATAGCAGACAATGACCAACTGTACTAAAAATGCATCTTACCTCAGGGGGATTGTATATAACTTGCAATTGCTCACAGTGTGAAGCTAAGCATAACACAATATTTAGGTAGCAGGGGATTGACAGAGCACTGTTTGAATTATGGACGTTCCCAACTTGGAATATCATTTTTGGATAAGCAACATAATGCATTTGAAATACTTCTCACTTTTACTTTTGGTGGTATTTTGATGCAAAGAGGGTATTCTTGTAATCATGAAGAAAACATACTCAACTGGAAATAACTTGACTGGCTTTTCTCACTTAACTCAAAGGAGAGGTGGGTGACGTTAGTCTGAGCTCCATGTCTAACTGCCACAAATGAAGAGATGGGAGGGAGAAACAGAGATAAGGTTGTTTGTTCCCAAAATAGTCTTTGTCCCTTAAGGTCTGATATGCTGATATATGCTGGGAAGTTGAAATGAATAGGAGTTGATGAGGGGTGTCTGTCATGGGGACACCTTATAAAATAGTATATAAAAATAGGATATAAAAGTATACTTTATAGTCTAAAAATGAACTGTGTGCTACGGTCTTTGCACTCTTCAGAAAATCTGCCCGTTTGCCCAGTGTCGTGTGTCTCCCCCAAGTAGGATAGCCAGAACTGCTGGGCAGATACTGCATAGTTCACGTTAAAAAGTAGGTTATAATGACTTTGTTTATAATATAATGATTAGTATCTTCCGGTGTGGATATAAATGATAAACCTGAAAAATTGTGAACCTCTCTTAAAATAATTGTAAAGTGTCAACATGTGCAGTGAAACTGTCTTTGCTTGCTAAAACCTTTCCTCTTATTACTGATCAATACAATTCTGACGGAAGTGATGGGTGACAAAGTACAAAATCCACCTTTCATAAAAAGAGTATTCAAAAGTTCAGAAAGGTATGTGAGGCTCCATTTGTCTTATGTGTACAGATTGAATGGAGAACTGCGAATATGGTCTAATCTAATTTCAATTAAAAATACATTTGGAAGGGATTTTTAATGGACAGCATGAACAGGAGAAATAATTACAGCACGAAAAAGCTTTTTCAATGTTTATGTGGACTATAGACTAAAGAAAATTGCGAACTTATTAAGTGTGAAATGCACACTTCAGTGTTAGCCTGGTCCAACCAGACCATCTTACTTAAGGCGAGACACCCCAGGTGAATAGGGATTTTTTTTTAACTTATAGATATCATCATGAAACTTTACCAGTTGATTACTGACATTAACACAATTCTTTTTTGTATTACATGGTTTTCTTTAATCTTTTGTTAAATATGCAAATATGGCAATATGTATGCATAAATTTGGGTAATTTAAAACAAGAAAATCTAGATGTTAAAATCTCTATTTTATTTTAACCACATATTAGTTTCTAAAGTTTTTACACAACAGATTTTGGATACAGCCTTTTATCATTTAATAAATCAAAAAATACTATGTACTTGTCTTAGAAATGCATTTTCGGCATGTTTTTAAGAGGAACATGTATCATAAATCAGACAATTAACAATATATTAACAAATCCTTGTGTAAAAACCTTCAAAATAGTGCTAGGCATGATTATAGAAAGTTTGGTTGATGTCAGTGGTCTAGAAGTGGAGATATTTTTTTCAGAGTATTGGAAAAAGCTCATTTTGAGAAAACGGCCGTTAAAGATAAAAACGTGAATTCTGCTGATAATCACTGATTATAGCTACAGTAATTTATTGAATTAGGCCCTGCACCCCTCAATGCCATATAGGCCTACCACTGCTTAACATATATAAACCATAGCATAGCAAACATTTACATCCACATCCTAATTTACAGTTTTTCACAATTGCTTTAACACATTTCCTGATAGACTACCTCACTTTTTCAAAACCCTAAACACAAATTTCAAAACTCAAACACAAAATGCAAAATCCTTCACTTCTCTTGCAAAAGCA
Source organism: Hyperoplus immaculatus (assembly GCA_949357725.1). Taxonomy (NCBI): domain Eukaryota; kingdom Metazoa; phylum Chordata; class Actinopteri; order Uranoscopiformes; family Ammodytidae; genus Hyperoplus; species Hyperoplus immaculatus. Next base: position 10,652,475 of record OX442355.1, on the reverse strand, counting down.
CACTTTACCCTTAAAACAATGTTAACTCTTCACTAAATTGTGTTTTCTTTTCAAATGACAAACACACACATCATATGACTAGACATTTCTAGCACTCATTGAACACTGGTGTGCAGAATGTAAAACACAGTAGTATAAATGCAAACCACTATATGAATGCTTTATCAGTAGAATTATGCCTTTGCATGTTCATACACTTTCACCTACAGTAACAACAAATACTTTACGGTTTTTGTCAAATGCTAACACACATGTTGCAGAATAGTTTATTTTGCCATCTCAAACAAACACAATGAATAGGTAGGACTGCAGTTCAAGCATTTCAGTGCGTCAGTATAAACTACTGTACTGTACAGTAAAAAACAATTACAGTAAAATTAGGGAACCATGGTAAAAAAAAAACAGCGTTGTAAGGAATTGGGTGGTTGGATTATGAATCCTTTTATGGATACCTCCTCCTGTTTGCATCTGGCCACATCGCCTCATCAACATCACACTCAATGTCATCTTTTGAGAAGCAATAGGGAAATGATCACCTGATATCCAGTCTAAATCTCCTAATTATGGAGCGACTCAGGTTGGGCTGCACTCTCTGTCCAGGCTCCCTCATTGATAGGCCATGATCTATAACATGGTCCACTATAGTGTCCCTGTTGTATGTGTCTCTGTCTGTTGCCTTCTTTGTCCTCGTCCTCTTGTCGCTCTCTCTCCTCCTCTTTCCTTGACTCTTACCGTCTCAGAAAGGAGCTGAGCTCACCTGGGGTCTATGTGTAGTGCTAAGGTTTAGACTGATTGGTATTCAATTAGGTTTTTTTTTTTTTCAAGAAGTGTGTTGGAGAATTTCAAACAGTGCAAAGGATATATCGTGTTTGTAGGGTTGGTGCTTTGGTTTAGGGCATATTTACAAAAGTTAGAGGTTGTGATGCTGTGGTCATAGCAGTCACTTTTAGTGTTTACAGTATTCGGCAAAAACTGTATTTGTACTAAAATGTGCAGTCTACTGTAAATCACAGCCAACAGGAGCTCATCTCTGACCCTTCTATAGCTAACTGCACAAAAGCCTTTTGAGTTTAGAAATTTGATTGGCAGTGTGTTCTGTGTGAATACCATGAGAGAGAATTCAGGAAGAGTGTGCAAGATATAGAGAATTGTGTGTAGTGTTGTGAAAAATGTGTGTTTAGGAATGAAAATATGAGTCTAAGACAGAAAATGTGTTTGGAGTTCAGCAGAATTGGTTAAGCAGTTGGTAAATTAGTTTCAGATTGTGCACATTGTGTCTGATGTTCCAAAAAATGTATTTAGACAATTGTGAAAAACTGTAAAACATAATGCAGCTTCTAACAGACCAATATTTTCCATGTTTCCACATGCTCTAGTAAAAACCCCAATATAAATCATATTTAAGGCATATAAATAAACAAGAAAAAAAGCTTTCTCTCACGCGAGTTCATTTTTTTAAACCATGAAATTATTTCTTTTTTACATGGATATAAGAAATCAGGTTACTGCGGGATGTTGGGAAATGCACTGTCACAGAGTTTAAGCATAGCTCATTCAAAGCTCACATGGTTATTCAAGGTTCAAGAGAAGTTCAAGCAAAAGGTATTCACAGCTTAACCAGTGGTAGAAATGCTGTCTCTGCATGAAGTGATGAGACTGCTTCAAAAGTGTAATAGTTGACTACATTCTCAGATTTTTCTAACTATGCATTCAGGCTGATACAAGCTTATCTTGAATATATTAAGTGGTAGAAAAAATATCACCGTACAAGAGGCATATAATCCAAAACATATTTTAGTAAATTCGTAAATTGCATTTTTTGTCAGACAGTGAAGCGTATCAGCTGTACCATTGACACTGTATGGTAAGGGAAGATAATGAAGATGTCCGATTTGATGCAATTTCTCTCTGAGCATCTACACGGGCTCTAAATGGGTGAGTGACCAAACCCAGAAACCTTCATGGAGTGGGAGAGATTTCTGGGACAATAGAACGAGAGTTGTGTATAAGCCCTAAATCAACTCTCTCTTGTCAACCTTGATTACCTGGCTTGCCCACTTTATCACACTTGGGTCATGTCCCTTGTTAACCCTCAGTAGCGAGGAGTAAGCATGTTGAAGTGCTGGCTGCAGGAGAAGGAGCAGAACTCATGCTGACACCACCATTGCTGAATATGCTGAGGAAAAATACTAGGTAGGCCTATTGGTGTTTTTGCTTCTGAAGTGTTTATTAGATGATAAAGCTTTTATTTTCCGACTTGTTCCGACTACGCAAAAAATGGAGTCGGCCGTTTCAGGAAGCTCCAGTCTTCCCGTCGCGGACAAAGAACACACCGAGCCGACTGCTTATTTTCCGTACGCTCTGCGCTTGCGCGGGACGTAATATCTCCACAACAGCAGGCGGCGCTAATCTGTATTGTGGCCCGAAAAAATACGAAAGCCGGAAATGATGGGACAGCTCTCTAGAGCATAAACATAGATAGAAATACGTATTTATATTTATGGACCATAAGAGCACAATTTTTAGCAGAGAGTGTCGAGCATGGTGTCGAGCAGTCAACAAGGGTTGATGCATGTGAGTACTCGCAAAACGAAACGAACAAACACATTAAAACGATGGCTAGCTGTTGTTAGCTGTTTGTGCTACCTGCCTCACTTCCGGGCTTCACTGATTCGCTAGCCCTCCACCAATCAAATTGCTCCAAATGAAAGACGGTCGGCCGCCGATTGAACAAGTGCAATCGGCGGCCGACAGGCTCAAAACAAGCCCGACGACCTCTACGTCGGCCGACGTCACAGCACACACCAAACAGATTCGTGTCCCGACCCTCTATCGACTCTACGACGGCGATTATCGGGCTGGTGTGTCCTGGCCTTTACTGTCCACAAAAGCCTTTTAATGGTGTGGTTTACAACAACTCCAACAATATTGCATGTACAGTTGCTAAGCATTGTTTTGACATGTATCTTGGGTATTTTGAGTAATTCATAACAAAATAAAAAATAAGTTCACATGATCAAGTCAATGGCTTGTCAAGTTCTGCATTTATGGTGTATGATTGGAGTAAGTAGCCATTCTATACAGGATTTAGAATGTTTAAACAATGCTAATGATCTTCTGGAGAAAGAGCTAACATGTTGCATACATTTACTCACCAATGAGGTTAAAAATCGTCTATACATTTTTGTTTTGGTGCCATTTCAATATGTTTGATTATTCATCCAAAATAGCATTCTTCTAAATGTTGATGGTTGTTTTTTATATGAATAAAGTTTTGAGATTGAAAGCCCTTCAATGATCCAGAAATAAACCCACTTGAGTCCCAAACATATTATTAAACTTGTTATTTTCTCTTAAATGTGATGATAGAAAATTGGACATAATGTGATAAAGTCAAAAGAATTGCAAATCTCAAAAAAACAGACACAAATACAAATGCATTTAAACACCTTTCAGCGTTTGTTTTTTTTATGTTTTTATCTATTCATTCATACAAAGAGACCAACAATTCTCTAAACCTCACACATCTGAGAGCTGTTATATTTCTGGACACTGTTGTCAAAGGAGAGAGATATTGTTGTTGTATGCGTGTAACCATTTAGACCAGGAGGATCACATCACATTCACATTCTATGTTTTTGTTGTCTGTTTGTGGTTCTTGAGTGTGTATTTAAACTTTTTTTGTATTGCGATACTGTGATGATAACTGATGCACTTTTAAGGAGCTGCCCTCTGAATTTCATTGCACCTTGTATAACGACAATTGAAGCTTTCTATTCTATTCTATTTTATTTGGCTGTTACAATGAAACTAGATTGTGCACTGCCTATTTGTTATACTTTGTTGATTGTGACTACAATGACAAAGACTACATTCTCAACTCATTATGGCTTAGGACAGTTAAATATCTCACTATCGTGTATACTGAGTATTTAAAAGTCAATATGGAAGAGATTTGGAAACCGGTCTCAAATGATGTCTGTATGTTATCAAAATCCTCTGTCAAGCCCTGGAGCCTTTACAATGCAGAATCCAGCACAGAGCAGGGCACTGGCACATACTGTATATATAGTTGACTTTCTGTAAATTATGAAAGGAAGCTTTGTGCCTTTCAACATAATCACGCTCAATCGCTATGTGTGTAGAAAATGAGCACGAATATTTACTTTGGGAGTTGCAGCACACGCAAGCTCGCACACACACACAGACACACACACATTGGATTTTGTAATTTTTATTTAAATGAATTAACTCAAAGTATAGTTCAAATGTACACCTAATGGAGTTCCTCCATTAGCATCACTTCCTACTGTTCCTGCTAAGCCCGCCTCCAGGTGTGCAAAAGCTGCCCACATCTTTCTTATATGTTGATGTATTCTGTCTGTACATGTATTGCAGCACATTTTTCTGATTTTTCCGAATAATCAGTTTGGCAGAAAGGAAACAGAGCCTTCAGCAGTTACTTTACTCAACAATGACGTTGAGTGACGTTCTCTCCTTCAAATAATCAATTCACTTAACTATGCATTCATGAAATAAAATATCTCATGTTATGATCTCCTTACAGCAGTAATATCCAAAAATATTAATGGTGTATAAGAGTGAGGTTTAACTAGGTAACAGGAGTAACATAACAGAAGTAATTGTGGCCAGTCAAAAGACATAAAAAAGCGCATACCCCGGACAATTCGAATGATATTAAACATGAAATGTGTGCGCCCTGTTAGTACAGAGTAACATTTGTGAAAACTCTGAAAAAGTGGGTTGTTTACTAAACTGTGATATAGATTCAGTACTTCGGTTTTGCAACATGTACTTTCACTTGACTTTTTGGGCTCACACTCCTCATATAGCTGACTGTGGTGCTTTTTTCTAAGTGCTGGTATAAGTTTGTGGTGTTGCCTAGTAATGTAGCGATCGTTTCAAGACAGGCCTAGCGCAAAACCTTCTTTTGTTACATACCGTATGTGTTTCCTCAAAACCAAAATACTTAAAAATACTAAAAAAATACTAAAGTTTCTTCAGGTCATTTTACAGAATGCGGAATGTAACATTTTCCTTGCCTTTCACATATTAGTTGTTGTCAGTCGCCCTAGGCCACTACTAATTGGTGAGTATGACTGTCAAGCAAGGAGGATGATGTGAATTTGTAAAACCATTTGCACAAAAGTTAAACCCTGGGTCAGACACGCTACATAACGTGTATTCTAACCCACATCCTTTGCAATTTGCTAATTGCATTACTTGTATTATAAATCGTGATTAACATTTAAAATCGATTGATCGCTCAGCCTTAGTATGAAGACTGTTTTACCAACTCCCACACAAGTGGCTAAAAGTAGCTTGAGTAAAATGAAACATCACTGGCGTATTTGTCAAAGTTACTGAGTTGTTTCTCTCCTTCACATAAGAAAGAGATAAGTGGTGGAAGAACATTGCACATGCATTGGACAGCATCCAGTGCATTTATTCTGTTGAACAAGAAAACACCTTGTTCGCTGTCGGTGATACTAACCCTAAAAAGGGAATGGAAGGAACCAAAGGTATGTGCCATGGAAGCAATGAACTTCAATTCCCCTCTCAGTTAAGTAGTAAGTAATACACAAGTAAAGCAAGAGGTGGCAGATGTCAGTGAACCCAGACAAGTGAGAAAGGATGTGATTTATCATTGCATTTAGACAGTCATTTGCCTTCAGACCTTGGTATAATTTATTTTTGGTTTATTTGTGTGTTTTCTTCTCTCTTTTCGTTTACACACACTACTCAAAATGCATTTACAAAGAAGCTATAAAGATTTCAGCCAACATTTTTTTTGAATATGACAATAAAATGCAGTTCAACCTTATATGTAACCCATGAAGCAGGACATGCTTCTGTGTATTCCTAATGGACCTCGACTCTGATAGAAAGAGGGGAAATTTACTGACATGAAGATCTAACATAAAACCTTCAAGCCACCGTCAGGATTTAAATTAATAACCATGCACGGTTATACATGGAGTTTAAAAGGTGGCCTTGTCTCAGTTATAACATATTTCCACAATAAACATGCATTTCACATCTCACAAAAAAACATCTTGTTTGTTTGCAGAATAGTGCCACAAAGCCAGTCCACAAATGTCACATCATGCATTGGATGTTGTCAAGGTATATATTGAAGGCACATCAGAAACAAAGAGAAAAACTGCTTCCATGCAGTATACCAGTATTTCCATTACTACCATGGGAAACTAATGAATGAACTTTGACCTCAAAGTAGTGACGAATGCTGATGCTGTGACTACTCATACTTAGAAATCTCTGACAATAATGTTATACAATACACATTCATGAGTCGATTGAATACTATAAATGATTAACTGTCAAACTGTCAAGCTTTCTTTGTCTCGTATGATAGCTTCATTAGGTGCATTATTCTCAATGTTCAGACTTTCTACTGACAAAATGGTTGGGAATGATCTGATTTATTGATTGATATTAATACAAGATAATTGCAAACTCGACTCTCCACCGTGAATGGCATGTTACTGTCGTTTTTTTAATCACTCATAATTGTTTCCTTGTGTCTCTTGAACAAGCCACGGTAGCTGTGAGTCGAACTTCTGTTTGGCAGTGTGATACGCTGCACTCCACCGGTGGAAGTTGGCGTAGTAATACATATCCGAACTATGAAAATAAACAAAAAAGTGCAAAAAAAAAAGAAATGGGTGTCTTGCAGCAAACTAAAGTAGTGAAAAAAAGCTATATTTAGCATACAATTGAACTGCTATTAATGTTTTAGGGTAAACATGTTAGTATCTACTGCCATTGACTGCTGCTGTAATTGTTGTGCATATAAACCTCTTGAATCTTGAATGTGGCGGGGGCAAAAAGTTTCTCTGCTGGTCCCCTCTGCAACAGTACAACAATTTTGACTTCCGCTTTGCTGACGTCTCGCACAAACTCCTTATAATGACTGCGTTGATCGCCATCTCCATAAGGTTATAGACTAACTATACATACTGTAAGTATCTAATACAACCCCACTTCAACAACAACTGAACTATTCCTTTGAACAATGATAATGATGAAATCAATTATTATGTGCTTATAATAAATGCAAACATAGATGTAAGTCTAGTGAGATGTGATGTTGTGGCGGTAACTGTTGTTAAGGCAGTAGGAACACAGTCAGGTCAGTGTTAGAAAATTAAAAACAATTCACAAGGAGCCGTAGCAAAAAGCCTCATTGGTATGTGCAGTCTTTATCATGAGACAGGAAAACAAAATAAGGATGAGACGAGAAAGACATGTTCTGCTAGGAAAAGAATGGATTGGCAAGAGGGGCAAGATACAGACTGAAGTCAGAGAGACGGAGACAGTGAGAGAGAATAAATAAATGGAGAGGGAGAGTGTGACAGCTCCACCCAGTGGTTAATGAGTCACTTTAATTTTTGCATAATAATAGGGAAGGTCTGAGGCTTTCAGTAGGTCGAAGACAGGCTGCTGTACAATGATACTGATGAGAGGAAGAGTTATAGAAACACACACACAATTTCTACAAGATTGATGGAGCAAATCGGGTGAATAGAATCTGCCTTATATAAAATATCTCATTTTTAATTGCTCCTGAATTCCTATGCATGACTTCAACAGGCTCACATGAGCAGAGTGTTTACTCAACTGTGTTGTGTGTGTGTGTATATATATATATGTGTGTGTGTGTATATATATATATGTGTGTGTGTGTGTGTGTATATATATATATATATATATATATATATATATATATATATATATATATATATATATATATATATGTGTGTGTATGTATATATATATATAACGCTTCTTCATTATACTGTAAATCCATAATATAACTGTGTTCAAAGCATAGTGTAATCCTGCCTGTGAATTAGAGAAGGAGAGGGAGCTAAATGTATTCACAACAGTCTCTTGATATTCTATTCTGCTGAGATCTTTTGATACAACAGAGGGAAGTCATCCTGGGACAAAAATTATACAACTGTGGATTTCAAAAGTAAAAGGTAGATTGCATGTGTCAGTCACCTTAATCTTTTTGAGGTGAGGGAATCCTGCAACGAAGCAGGTTAAAGGTAAGGTTTGGATTTGTTGCATTACCACATGCATAAAAAGCACTCATTCACATCAATTTGAGCCATTTTAACGTTACAGAATAATTTCTTGTACAAATAGTGTATCCAGTTGACCTTTTAGAAGTCATACACATTTCACTAAGATAATCAAGTGCTGCAAACAGAGCGTCAGAAGAGCATTTATGTGTAAAAGAGTCATCTGAAAAACAGCTGTGCAGTTATGATCCGTGCTAACAAGGCGAGGGAAAATGGGCAGAGTTAGTAGAAAATTAGGATGTAACTTAATCGCTTTCTGCTATCTCAATGCAATGACGTGATACATGGGTAAAATCTTAACACATTTTATGGAACTAATTATTAGTAGGAATTACAACATGCTTTAGCCAATGTGTAATGCTAATTTGAAAAATAGCAATAAAAATGATAAAAACAAGGCATTAATGGAGACAATGTGTTAATAAATTATGCAGAAATGATGGAAACCTTTAATATCCCTCTACTTTCCTCATGGCCTCATGTTAAAAGGTATTCATGATGAACCTCACTCATACTGTTTTTATCATTCATGTTAAATGTGCTGTAAGCGATATGGTTATTTTAGCTAACTTCCTGTCGGTGACTGCAGTTAGCAGTCCCCTCCCTCGTCCCTACGTCACCACATTAATGCACTGCGGTCTTCAAGCAGCGAATTATCTAGCATCATCTCAGATCTGTTACTGCGATAAACCATGATAAAAAACATCAAAACAGACATTGGGAAGGATTTTTACCTGCTCCGCCACTGTAGGTGCATAAACATTCACCCATCTGTTGCTCTGCACGTGCACCGGCAGTGAGACGGGTGCCGGTTTGTAGCGTTCTCTCTTCTGATTGGATATCAGTTGTGGGATCCCAGAAAAGTGTATTTGACGATTACATGCAGAGCGGGTGACTGAGAGATCGGAGTTATGAAACGCGCACACTATATACACTCAACAAAAATATAAACGCAACACTTTTGTTTTTGCTCCCATTTTTCATGAGATGGACTTGAAGATCTAAAATTCATTCCAGATACACAATATTACCATTTCCCTCAAACATTGTTCACAAATCTGTCTAAATGTGTGATAGTGAGCACTTCTGCTTTGCTGAGATAATCCATCCCACCTCACAGGTGTGCCACATCAAGATGCTGATCTGACATCATGATTAGTGCATAGGTGTGCCTTAGACTGTCCACAATAAAAGGCCACCCTGAAATGTGCAGTTTTGTCTCACAGCAAAATGCCACAGATGCCACAAGCATTGCGGGAGCGTGCAATTGGCATGCTGACAGCAGGAATGTCAACCAGATCTGTTGCTCGTGCATTGAATGTTAATTTCTCCACCATAAGCCGTCTCCAAAGGCGTTTCAGAGAATATGGCAGTACATACAACCGGCCTCACAACCGCAGACCACGTGTAACCACACCAGCCCAGGACCTCCACATCCAGCAGGTTCACCTCCAAGATCGTCTGAGACCAGCCACTGAGACAACTGCTGAAACAATTGGTTTGCATAACCAAACAATTTCTGCACAAACTGTCAGAAACTGTCTCAGGGAAGCTCAACTGCATGCTCGTCGTCCTCATCGGGGTCATGACCTGACTCCAGCTCGTCGCCGTAACAGACTTGAGTGGGCAAATGCTCACATTCGATGGCGTCTGGCACGTTGGAGAGGTGTTCTCTTTACGGATGAATCTCGGTTTACATTGTTCAGGGCAGATGGCAGACAGCGTGTGTGGCGTCATGTGGGTGAGCGCTTTGCTGATGTCAATGTTGTGGATCGAGTGGCCCATGGTGGTGGTGGGGTTATGGTATGGGCAGGCATCTGTTATGGACGAAGAACACAGGTGCATTTTATTGATGGCATTTTGAATGCACAGAGATACCGTGATGAGATCCTGAGGCCCATTGTTGTGCCATACATCCATGAACATGACCTCACGTTTCAGCAAGATAATGCACGGCCCCATGTTGCAAGGATCTGTACACAATTCTTGGAAGCTGAAAATGTCCCAGTTCTTGCATGGCCAGCATACTCACCAGACATGTCACCCATTGAGCATGTTTGGGATGTGCTTGACCGGCGTATACGACAGCGTGCACCACTTCCCACTAATATCCAGCAACTTCGCACAGCCATTGAAGAGGAGTGGACCAACATTCCACAGGCCACAATTGACAATCTGATAAACTCTATGCGAAGAAGATGTGTTGCACTGCATGAGGCAAATGGTGGTCACACCAGATACTGACTGGTTCTGAGTCCCTAGACCCCCAATAAAGCAAAAAAATGCACCAACGCCTGATCCCTCGCTAATAAAATGGACGAATTGAGTCTTCAGGTTGCAACCAACAACACCATCAAGGACAGTTGCATCCTGTTGATCACAGAAACTTGGCTTCACTCACTAATCGCGGACTCAGCTATACAGCTAGCAGGCTACACAGCACAACGCCAGGACAGGATGAGTAACTCCGGTAAGAGCAGAGGAGGGGGGCTGTGTGTGTATGTCAACAACATCTGGTGCACTCACACAGTGGCTATAGACCGTCACTGCTCCCCAGACTTGGAGTATGTGACTATCAAATGTCGGCCCATTTACCTGCCTACAGAGTTTACTGCTGTCTTGATCACTGCTGTTTACATTCCACCGGACGCTAACACTAACATAGCTCTCGGAAATTTACATAGCAGCATTAGCAGTCAGCAGAGCAGGTATCCTGATGCAGTGTTTATCATTGCGGGGGACTTCAATCATGCTGACCTTGAAGCAGTTCTCCCAAAATTCCACCAGCACGTTAAGTGTGCAACCAGAGGAGCTAACACATTGGACAAGGTGTACTCAAACATCAAGGGTGGCTATAGGGTCAGGCCACTACCACACTTAGCTCAGTCCGACCACCTGTCACTACTTTCTGTCCCTGCATACACCCTCCTCAGGAACACTGCTTTGAGTACTAAAAGGACTGTTAAAACATGGCCCAATGGAGCCTCTGAGCAGTTGCAGGACTGCTTTGACAGGACCTGCTGGGAGATATTCGAAGTTCCAGACCTGGAGGTGTTTACAGACAGTGTTCTATGTTATATTAAGAACTGCATAGACACTGTCACAGTGGACAAACACATCCGTGTCTATCCCAACCAGAAGCCCTGGATGACTAAGGAGGTCAAGCAGCTGTTGAAGGAGAGTAACACCGCCTTCAGATCAGGTGATGGGGCTCTGTACAGCGCAGCACGCTCCAGTCTGAAGAGGGGCATCCGGAGGGCCAAGTCGGACTATAGGAGGAGGATCGAGGACCACCTGGACAGCAACAACAGCAGGCAGGTGTGGCAGGGGATCCAGCACATTACCAACTACAAAACCAACCCTGGAGCTGCTGAAGGTGATGTCTCGCTGGCGGAGGAGCTGAACCACTTCTTCGCCCGTTTGGAGGCAAAGCCACTAGATGCAGCAACGCCACATCCAGCAGCCAACAGCGACATCATCATCCTCACGGTAGAGGAGCATGAGGTGAGGCGCGCACTGCGGGCTGTCAACCCGCGGAAGACAGCTGGACCCGACGGCGTCAGTGGACGTGTGCTGAAGGACTGCGCGGACCAGCTGGTGGGGGTCTTTACAAAGATCTTCAAACAGTCACTCTCCCAGTCCACTGTCCCATCCTGCCTGAAGTCCTCCACCATAGTCCTCCTGCCCAAAAAAACAAATATCACCACCCTCAATGACTACCGGCCAGTCACACTCACCCCGGTGGTGATGAAGTGCTTTAAAAAACTGGTTCGTAGTCACATTATGTCATTCATCCCCCCCACCTTTGATCCACACCAGTTTGCCTACAGGGCTAATAGGTCCACTGAGGACGCCGTGGCCACAGCCCGACATGCTGCATTGTCCCACCTGGAGCAGGCGGGGAGCTATGCTCGGCTGCTCTTCATGGATTTTAGCTCTGCTTTTAATACCATCCTCCCACACAGACTGGTGCTCAAACTGGCAGACATTGGAATACCACACTCCACCTGCCTTTGGATTAAGGACTTTTTAACAGACCGCACTCAGAGGGTAAGAGTGGGCCCCCACACCTCCACTGCCCTCAGCCTCAGCACTGGCTCCCCGCAGGGCTGCGTGCTGAGTCCTCTGCTCTATACCCTCTACACCCACGACTGCACTCCCGCCCACCACAGCAACACCTTCGTCAAATTTGCAGACGACACCATAGTAGTGGGGCTCATCTCAAGGGGGGATGAGACCCACTACAGAGACGAGGTGGAGCGTTTGGTGGGGTGGTGCAGTGCCAACAACTTGCTCCTCAACACTATGAAGACCAAGGAGCTCGTTGTGGATTACAGGAGGAAGAAGACGGCCATCCAGCCGCTGCTGATAGGCGGGGTCTGTGTCGAGAGGGTCTCTGACTTCCGCTTCCTGGGAGCGAACATCATGGAGGACCTGACCTGGGGCGTCAACACCACTGCCCTAGTGAAGAAGGCCCAGCAGAGACTCTACTTCCTGAGAGTTCTCAGGAAGAACAACATCCCCCAAAAACTACTGGTGTCCTTCTACCGCTGCTCAATAGAGAGCATCCTCACATACTGTCTGTGTGTCTGGTTTAAAAGCTGCACAGTGGCACAGAGGAAAAGGCTCCAGGGGGTCGTAAAGGCAGCACAAAAGATCACCCTCTTCCCTCCCTGGAAGAACTGCACAGCTCCCGCTGCCTCAAAAAGAAACACTCCATCCTGCAGGACTCATCACACCCCGGTCACAAACTGTTTCAACTATTGCCATCAGGCAGGAGATACCGGTCAATGAAAACAAGAACAAACAGACTACAACACAGTTTTTACCCAACAGCCATAACCTCACTAAATTCTGCTAAAACTAGGGCATAGTGGGGACACACATTTGTGTAAGCACATTTATGAATGTGGATGTTGTGTGGGTGTGTCTTGTGTCTTATGTCTTGTTATTGTCTTTTTTTCTTCTTATAGTTGACTATTTATATAGTTTTTATTTATTTATTTATGAATACATTGTGATGAGTGAAATTCATTTTCTCATAACAGATGTTGTTGCACTAAAAGGACTGCACTTAATTTCGTTGTACCTGTTACAATGACAATAAAGATATTCATTCGTTCATTCATTCATTCATATTAACATAAATATATCCCTTACTTCACCTTTAATTAAAAATTAATATCATGTCATGCAGTAGTGATAATGAAAAGATGATACTCAATATAAATATTTAAATACCACAGACAAAATACATCATACTGCTACTTAGGGTATACTCAAGCCAGTTATAATCAAATTACTCAAATCTGCCAATAAGATATTGCTTCAGGGGGCTTAACTAGAAACAGATTCCAGTCCATCTACTACAATTGAAAAATGAAAATAAGAAATTATAAAATAAAAATGCATGAGCCTGTTGCTTGTCTCGAAAAAAAAAACCCCGATATGAGTGATTGAAAGGAAAACTGTTATTTTCATTTCAAGTAGCAAAATAAGTTACTTTCTTAATTGTTTTTTGTTTGGCTTTTTGAGAAACTTGTGTCAATCAAGGTAATTCTCACCTAAGTATATAAAGAGCAGAATGAGTATAAATGAGAAGTATCAATGAGAACACTTTAACTCACTGTTATTCCAATCAAACCTGCACAATTGCTTCTGTTTAGATATAGTTAATTGATGCAGATTTGTGATGAAATGACAGTGTTATCTATCGCCGTGGCTGTTTTGATGATTCTGTGTTAGATACTTATATACAGCTAATGACACTGATGTACGCAGACGATACCATTATCACCATCTACTGTACAACTAAGATAGGGTTACCGAAAGCTATACAGCATATCTTCATACATCTAATAGAATGATAATCAATGAAAAAAAAAATCGACAGAAGTGCTGAAGTGAAGAATCCCAGCATTCCACTTTGAAGAAAAGCTGAGAGATGATGTAAGTTAGCTGTTGTCATAACGATGTAGCGGTATGAAAAAAATCTAATATCAGAGAAGGATATCAAGCAGCTGTGAGATCGCAAAAGCAGAGGAGCACTCGACAAACACCGATGGCAAAGCAACTCAAAGAGCTGTTTCTGGCTTCAAGCTAAAGTGAGACAGATGTAGGTGATTAAAACTGACACATAAAAGAAGGATCACACATACATGCTTTCTTTTCCATTGCCGACATTTTCTCGTCATTTGGTTTGATCCTCAGTTCTTCCAACTGAGGATGAAAAACAGCACGGTGGTGTTTTTTCTACTTTGACATGGGGTTTTGGGAGATATTTCTCAAATTTTGCTTCAGAAGAAAGTCACTGAATTACATTTAGCTTTTTTCCTGAACCACTCAATGTATGTCCAAAATTCTGGAAATGTATTCCTTGAAAACGTGAAAACAAGTCCTCAATTGCCACAACATTTTCACATTTAATACACCTCAGCTAAGCCTGTTTATTTCTTACTCGGGTAATCCCGTGTAATTAAACAGCTGATCCCTTTATGGGTTGGAACTTATCATCTCCCTAAGTGTCATCTATAGTGCCAGTTTTTTAAGAATTTAAGATGATAAAATACATTGAAACAACACATTTGTCGAAAGTTGTTTTGTTTTAAGGTTATGGCTATATTCAATATACGTAAGTTTAATTGGGTGTCATGTCACGTAATTAACCTGTTGAAACTTTTCAGTGCTCCATTGTGTAAAATATTTTATTTGGGCATCCCGGAATCAATCAAGTCAAATACAGCACTTAGTTTGGATGACGAGAACCATTTTCTGGCTATATCATTGAGTCCACAGACCAGCTGTAGGTCTGACTGTTTTTGTTTGTTTTTTGGCCTAAATATTTTACTGATACCAAAGTACAAGTGGAATATGTTTACTTTCATTTTAAAATCATCCAAACAGTGCTTTAAATCATATTAGTCAACTCAGAAAATCCTTACACATTGAATCAAGGCATAGTTGATATTTATTTATTTCTCATTAAATAAGAATCTCACCCATTAATTAAGTGATACCTCCTTTTAGCCTGAGCAAGACACTGAACCCTAAATTGCTCCCGATAATGAGCCTGCTTTCGGTGTATGAATGTGTGTGAACGTGTGATTGGGAACAGGTCTCCCTTGAAAAAGAGTCTGGTCTCAATGGGATTAACCTGTATAAATAAACGCAAAAAAAAAACACTTCTGAAAAACACAAAGTCAAAATAGGTAGATGGGGGAAAACAAGACCAGGTGGTGTCTGCTGTCACATGTTTTGACAAAATCATTCAAAGTAATGTCAACAGCTGTATAAATCCACTTTAAGCTTTTTCTCAGTACATGCCTTTGGCGTGCTTTGTCTAAGAAATTGTTCCTTCGAAAACTGAGATCTGGGTCTCAGAACAGTGAACAGCATTGGGTCAATCAACTCTGAGTGTTCACTCCGGGTTGAGCGCGTGCGTACAAGCCATCGTCAATGGATTGCTGATAACATGATTCACTATGGAAACAGGAGAAACAAATGCTTGATCCTCCCACTTTACCACTTCTAAAAAAAAACTTCCTCGCTCCTCCCACTAGAGTAAGAAATATTAACGAATGAGCTTATGGTATGGAGAAGAATTAACGGGGATATTATCTCATAACTCTGATCTAATCACCTCTGCATTTCAGAAAAAAAAACGGGGCAAAGATTTTTTGTCAAGGGAATCATTACGCTTTCGTATGAGAAGCAATAGTCTATTTTAGTTATACATATCAGCAGCAGCAAAAGTATTAAGCTTTATATATTCGCTGTATAATATGTAGGCAAGCTATAATAAGCTACTGTACCGTAAACAGATTGTTGCTTATTTTGAATGGGGAGTGAAAGACAGTTTCCATTGTAGAGCCTAATTGATTTATTACCAAATCCATTTTCCTCAAGTGATCACAGTTTTTTTTTTTTTATATATATTCATAATAGGCTATTAAACGAGGCTCGTCTGTGACTTTGGGATGACACAAGTGAACAGTAAAGATCGCGTGTAGCCGCAGGTCGCCGCCTATATGAACAACAAGAGGGCTAGGAACTAGGCTACTGATCTGATAAATGATCGATCAAACGTAAAATCAACAGGAAATGATTAAAACATCCCGATGGATATTTCTATGGAGTGATTTTGCTTTAAACTGTACAGGGACGTGTTGTGACAGTGACACTCTTTCTTCAGTCGGAGCTGCAGCGTAAAGTGAAAACAAACTCAGAGTAGGTCTAACCACCTATCCAGCAGGTTACTCACGGCGTATGTTGCCGCAGTAACAAATTCTGAGTTGCCTCAAAACCCGCTTCTTGAAACACTCCTCAGGTGCCTTAAACAACATGATTAACCAAGCATTTGACATTTTGCTAAAGGCTGTAATTATCAGAAGAGGGAGAAACATGTAATAATAAAAATGATAATGGATAGGATTTATATAGCGCTTTATTGCCTAGGCACTCAAAGGGCTTTACAGGGTTCCGGGTTCCAGGTTCCATTCATTCACACACAGTCATACCGGTGGTGGCACACTACGATAGTAGCCACAGCTATCCCAGGGGCAGACTGACGGAAGCGTGGCTGCCATTCCGCGACAATGGCCCCTCCGACCACCACCTCAAACATATAGCAGATATACACATTCAAACGAGGCAAGGTAGGTGAAGTGTCTTGCCCGAGGACACAACAACCATGACACAGGTGGCAGGGTGGTTCTTTGGCCAACCCGCTCTACCAACTGAGCCACGGTCACCCCCCCCCCTCCCTCCCCCCCCCCCTCCCTCCCCCCCATGTGTTGCTTTCGCCAAATCGATGCATCAAGCCGAAGGTATAGGGTATACTTACTACCATTTCTGCTGTGTGCTGAATAATATCTCAGGATTATGAGATGTCTGGCACTTCATTTGTCTAGCCAGGGCATGAACTGGGTCAGCAGGCTTCGATTCTTGATATAAACTATAACAGCTAGTAGACTCGCAATGAGGAACAGAGGCAGGGAGAACAGGCCAAGATGTTAGTCAGTAAAGTGAATACAACAATCCTCAAGCTCTTTCCCTCACACAAATGAGAATGGGATTGTGTTGGCCAAACCAAGTGTTTCAGCAACTTTGGGATAACTTGATGTGTTTGTTCAGTCCATAGTTCTCAGGATAACAGGATCCCATTCACAGCCAAGCTGTTTAACTTTTCATGACTCTAGCCAACCACCCAGTTTACTTCCCTGCATCTGTTTGGTTTTACTGTTATGCCACATATGAAAGGCTACGTTCACACTGCTAGCCTTATCGCTCAATTTGGATGTATTGCTCAGATGTATTGTTCACATAATTTTTTTAAATGTGACCGGTAGAAGAGGTTTAAGTATATTCAGTCAATATCATGTTTGTGTGTGACATTTATACTACATCTGGCTGAGCAGAGGTACTTGTGTGTTTGTGAGAGAGAGTAAGGCAGTCACATGGGATGCCATAGACATATTAAAGAGACGGGGTTCAGCTCTTTGCAGTCAAACAGTAAAACCGTTGGCCCTTACTGTCTGACTGGTTGGCCACCCATGCTGTAGATCGATTCCGTCCCGATCCTACCACTCCTGGCTCCAACTCCTCATCCACGCATAGCGTCGCACAGTAGTAGCATCATAACAAGCCATAATTAAAAATGTAGCTCTGCATTTCGTCATTCTCGTCCTTGTTATCATCTGCTAACAAATTGGATCAACTCAACAAATTTAACTGAAAATTGATTTAAGTGGTCTTTGTACTTATGTATGTGTTGCCTGTGACTCCTGTTACTGTTCAAGGGTGTGACCGGTTTATACTGGAAAATGATATCGTCCACATTTTTTAAAAAAAATTTAAACAGGCGGCCAAGCGGTTGAGATTTCTGAATACTGGTTTCCCTGACCGTTTTTTTTGTACTTTGGATTGCCATGCCTGCCCCCTAATTGGATTTGTTTGCATAATCTTCTTGTTCTGCTTTTTCTTGTTCTTATTTAAACTTTGACATAAAATTAAAAGCAGACATTGGTATCATTGATATCCAACTTATGCAAGGTGAGCTTATTGTTCTGTAGTGTATTATCTCCTATTAAACACATTTTCTGTAGCCTGGCTCAAGGTATTTACCAACCCCCATTTCGGTAGGAATGTGAGATGGTTGGCCGGCAGGATGAGCTTCTTTAAATCATCTTATCTGTGTTTAAGTTAAAACAGACACTTGTGGGACTTCACCATCTTGGTTTGGGTTTCTCCCAGCCATAGGAGAGGGTATAATATACGGCCACTGTCAAGACACTGTTGGTGTTACTGGTCAAGCCCAGACTTTAGGCCGCCAGGCCGGACAGTGCCTCTCTCAATCTATTCCACAGATGTTTAGGAGGGATAATTGCGCAATAGTTAAAACTCACCAATTACAGACAAGGAGGCTCATCCTGACGACCAATCAGTTTACGTGTACCGTAGGTTAAGAAAGCCTGCAAACATGATTGAGGCTTTCCGTTTGACCAGGGACTCTGTAATATGTATCTTCCTCTGTGTTAATTTGGCTAAAATACTTTGACTTTTATTTGGCTTTGTTTTACTGCAGTATGAGTTTGTTGTTTTGAATAAAAGAGAATCGTTTCCTGGAAGCCTCCTCACACTGCGTCAGCTGTCTACTTCTTTCATCCATACCACCAGCACCCAGTTAAGAGAAGAAACTACAGTTCCTATAGCAAATCTCTGACTACTACACAGGACCATCTAAGATCACCGATTGTTGATAACACCAAAGAACACTCAGGGTGAGAGAAATATACCTGCCACTTCTAACCTCCCTCCCTGTCCATTTTCTATTCAGTTTATTCTATTACGATTTCGACTTGAAAAGGTCTAATCTAAATGAAAAGCTAGTATCAAAAGGTCTATTAGTTATGTCCTATCAAACCCATATTAACCAACTTGTAGCACAATGCTTAAATTGTCTATTATTCCTTCATAAAGAAAACTCTCCGCTCACCACTGTACCTACCAGAGACGCGAACCCCGTCATCTTTGTTTAATAGCGCTGGATTTACCCTCTTTACCACCTGAGTTTTACATTTATCAAAAGTATAATATTCAGTATATACCACTGTGTTGAAAAGTGTCTATTTTATCAGAGCCACCTCATCCTAGGATGAGGCCGACCTCCTCTAAACTATTAACCCTTTCTAATATTGCTTCTCAAAATACTTCTCTAGGTTTTAGAATAAAGATTTCAATTCGCAAATTATTGTTTGTAAGTTGTACGTAACTTAGTTTGTAAACCACCCTTCTAATAAAATAGAACAGATATACTATTTTCAGAATATAAACATCTAGTTTAATCTGGGAAGGTATTTATGACCTATTCTTTTAGTTTTAAAGATTAGGTGTATCAACATATTCTCTCTTTACAGAGAAGTTGGTTGTATGAAGTTGTGTGTGTTTTAAATCAGTAATGTGCCGTCGTGTAGAATCATACTGAACTTACCTCCCCGGGGACAAACCATCTCTTTGAAGAAAAAACACTATACCTAAGGTCCTTCTGTTCCAGTTATAAACTAATTCACAACTGAGGCTTTCAACATTTAAGGGATTTTATTTACAAAATACAAGAGAGTATAGATAATACATAAAATGGACCAGAAAGGAAAGAAAAGAGGGTGTATGCCTATAACTCATTTAATAGAGTTATTTTGACTTGGTTCTCGTTTCTAAATTTGTTGTAACTCTTGAAACAATATCCAAACACTTACGTGTCTGTACATATCATTCCCCGAGCTATTAAACAGCCTGAATTACAAGGAGTTAGACAGATATTGTACAACATGGCGGTACACACTAGCGTGTACAAGGCCCAATGGCTAAAGGCTCCATATGACCATCAATATCCGTCTATCCCTTTGCAGAAATTACAGTGAGTTAAACAGACACTATACACATGGCGGTACACACTAGCATGTACAAGGCCCGTTGGCTAAAGGCTCCATATAACCATTAATGTCCATCTAACCCCCTGCATCTCAGTCCGTTTTTCTAGTTCTAAAAAATTCTTGATCAAGTCATTCTTAGTGTCAAGAGGTTCACAGATGTGTTTTTAAAAGACTTTGCCTCTAAGTACTTCGAAGTCCAAAATCTTTCAGAGTATTTTGGACTCACAAAGTTTTTCTTCGGCCTCCATGGTGGGAGACAGAGAGAGCTGGAACAGAGTAGTGTCTACAAAAAGCGGCCCCAAAAAGCCCTGTCCTGCTCAAAACTTGATGTTATATAGTGACTTGAAAAACCAATGAGACTTGTGAGAGGGAGGAGTGAAAAAGACACAGCTGCACGGGGGAGCCCCGGTAGTCCCCTCCCTCTACTCTTTCCTACTGTATGGCCATATAAGGTCCTTCCCCCTACTCACTTCCTATGGCCCTATGGTCCTCCCCTTTCTATTCTGTTTCATTAAACATTTCCTACTTTTACCTATGACAAAAGGATATACAAATGTCACAATATATGCACAAGTAATAAGTTGCATCAAAGTCACCTCACTCCACACCCTCTCATGTCACTTATTACTTGTAAACAATCAACCATCATCCAGATATCAAATACCCTCATCATAAAAAAAGATAAAGAAAAAAAATTCGTATTTTTTTTTTTTTCCAAACAGATCTATAAAAATAACAATAAATCACAGGCACCCAGAAAAAGGAATCACAAAAAAGAAAAGCATAAACGTAATAATATAGTAATTATAACATTCATAACAGTAAAATCCAATTCAGAGAGCATTAAACACAACACCAGATCAAAAAGTAAAAATAAGTAAATGACGGATTACCAAAAACTTATTCAAATAAAAAACAAAAGATAATATAAGCAACCTCAAAGTGTATACACAATACTAAAAAGACTCCCCTCATTTACATAGGCCAATACAACCATGACACAACCGTACAGATGAAGAAACATTTTAGCAAAACACATTAGAGTACACCAGTAAGACAACCATGACATCCTGACACCATTCAGAGTAAAGAGTTCATCAGACAGTACAATCAAAAGTTCATAAGTTTGCAATGTCCAAAAAATTTAAAAACAGTCCCACGACGATCTTAACTTTAAAAAGAGTATCCTCAGGCCTTTTTAGCCCCTTCATCAATCACAGAGTATGTAGATTAGTCAGTATTTGAATGTCTGCTCAATATGCACGATGGCAACCCTTGTCCCCATGTTTACACACTTTGATATCTTCTCCAAGCTTAGCATAAAGGGCATCTTCCCAACAGGCCCCAGAACTTCCGATCTTAGAATAGTACACCTGCCCCTGGCCCACAGCATAGAAGACTTGTCTGCTTGTTGTGAGAGCAGGAAGACGGGCAGATGCAGAAAGGCCCCCTGCAGGACACGGATGACGCCACAGCAGGATAGTTGATGGACCCCAACTGACTTCTAGGAGTGACATGGACCTCAGCACTCAGCAAGGGAATGATTAATCCCCTCCAGGAGACATGGTGTATTGCACCCAGATGGAACAGGAGATGGTCAGGTTGGAGGTGTCAAAGCCTGAGACGTAGCTGTCACGTCACGCCTATGTGTCAGAGGCCTAGTAGGCCCAGAAGTCTCCCAACTTCTTCTGCAGACTAAGAGTCTATGGTGGTGATATAATAGACTACTCAATGTAAGAGGAAAATGCAATTCACTAACTAAGGCTGCTGATAAAGTTGTATTTAGGACTTTTAGAAAGAATCCTATTGATTCGTATTGGAATATAGAGAGCCTAATGCTTAGTGAAGAGGCACTACAGCCATCTGTCATAAGGAGAGTGAGAATGTCTCACCATCGAAAACTAAACGAAAAGTAGCAAATCAAACTTAAGTAATCCATCAATAAAATAAAGATAAACATAAAGATAGAAACTGGTGTTATGCTCGTATGCTATATTCATAGGGTACTCACATAATATCAGGTAGCAAAACTAAAATCTTTCTATAATAGAAAAGAATACGTGAACAAATCACTCACAATTCAGTAGTAATAAAAATGAAGATGAAAATAAAAGTAACAGTGAAACTAATATCATTGGTATAATCCTTTTATCATTTATTTCTTCATCTAATTCAAAATTTCAAAATATAAATAAAAACATCTAGGTAAAAGGCACTTAGACAAGCCCTCAGATTTTATTTCAAAAGCTGAGATTTGCAATAGATTTCAGGTTTCTGGGTATCTGTTCCAGACATGCAATGAAATAAAAACTAAAAGCTGATACTCCATACTCCTGTTTTTAGCCACTAAGGTAAAACAAACATAATAACTTATTCTCCCAAAGGCACACATCTTTAATTAAGGCGAATCACCCCAAGTGAATAGGGATTTTTCCCTGTCTTTTAAACCAAATATTCCAGATGTTGGATGAAGCCAGATTTAGAACTTTATTTTATGTTTACCACATATTAGTCTTTAAAGATTTTACTCCACAGATTTTGGACACTATTTCCTTGTATTTAATAAATCAAAAAATACTATGTAAGCCTACGTTTTAGAACTGCACCTTTGGCTGCACCTTTGGCACCTTTGGCAAGAGAATGTATCATATATCAGACTAACAATATATAAACAGATGCTTGTGTAAAACTTTCAAAATAGGGCAATGAATGACACTGGGAAGTCTAGTAGACGCCAGTGGTTTAGAAGCCGAGACATTTTATTCAGACTCGGAGTATTGGAAAAAAACTTGATCAGTGAAAACGGCCGTCAAAATAAATAAAAATAAAAATAAAAACGTGAATTTTACTGATAATTACTGATTATAACTACAACAATCTATTGAATTAAGACCTATACCCCTCAACACCGCTGCTTAACATATAAACTATGCTATGGCATAACAAACATTTTCATCCACACACTAATTAAAACGTGATACATTCATTATGAGCCACTGTCGCTGTAGCCGCACCGTTAAGCCGCTCCGCAGCGCTCTCTCCTCTGTCTCCCCCTCTCATGCGCATTAACAGACTGTGTCTCTCCGCCGTGATCGATCGGAATCATTTACATGTTTTTAACACTTCTCCCCTTCAAAAGGCAATCATCTAATGTCCGTATCCACATAAATCAGTCTTTATATTGTGTTAGTTTGGAATATTTTCGGTGTTTTTTACCATTTTATTTTGTGATTTTCAAACTACCCGGCAACCAGAGCAGGTCCCGTGATGCCTTCTGGCGAATCAAATCATACGCGCACCAGTCAAACAGGTTGCGCTCACTGCACCAAATCACTGCTCACACTTTCACTATTTGTTACTAATCAAAAGCAAATGTCCATATTTTGATCCTATAAGATTATACTTGAGATACAGAGCTTTCTAATAGTACCATGGTTATTAAGAGTCAGACAACGGTCGCGCTGCTGTATGTTACGTTACAATGCTCACTTTTGGCAAAACCTTGGAGCAAAACTCAGACGCAAGGAAAAAATAAAATTAAGCTGAAGCCATATTATTTTGGATTTCAGTTTTCACACTCAGCTGGAAAAACAAAAAAATAGCTGAGAGGAAAAACCTTCTACGATAGAAAAGACTGTGATTAAATAAACAGACTAAGATAAAAAGAAAGAATACACTAGACTATACTAAAGTAAAGGCAACTTGTAAAAAGTTAAAGTTTTAAACTCAAAGAGACCACGCACCAGCTGTATCTTCAAAGATCAGCTCAGAGTGTGTAGGAAGGAAGGATAGACGCCATAAACATGGCCACTACTTTTTAGGGCTACTATATGGTCTGTATTTCCCCTAAGGTGTGAATTCCCAGGCACAGGCGGTGGGAACCTGCAAAGGTTTTTCTACCCACGGTTTACTTCTCTTCACACTCTGAGATCAAATGTACTAATGTATTAAACATCTAAATAAAATAAAGATAATAAATCGGTCCCCAGGGCAGACAATATTCCACACGGCATTGTGTAATGTATATTGAGCTAAAAAGAGTTCAACACTGAATCAAAGAAGAATGAGGTAAGGTGTCTCCACTTTATTTAATTTCTCAAAGGAGTATTCTCAGTCGTATCTTTAACTCATCAACCAAACACAGTGTTGAATCTCTTAACTCTTGTGTTGTATGTGCATTTTGGAAATGAGAACAAATTTCTCTTTTAAAATGAACCACATCTTATGTGTCCAGTAAGTTCTACAAAGTTTGTGCACCAGAGTAACTTATCGAGGCCATTTCGATGGTCACTCTGGTGTGTGCATTTTCTTACTTTTGATGGAAAATCAAAGTTCTCTAGCCATAGGCTATTTAGGCCTTTCTATTCCTATTTCTCGGTTACCAATAGACTATCCTGTCTGACTGCTTTAACAATCATTTTTAGAACATCTATTTCTCTCATTAAAAACCCAAACCATAAAACCTTAAACCTATATTAAATAGATTACTTCACCTTTGTAGGCTAAATGACAAAGATTGTTTGTGAATATTTTGCGAGTACTTCTACTGCTCTAATTTCAAACTGTTTCTATACTGACTCGCGGTTAAAGCTTCAGAGCAGTCTCTTCTCTTTGCTCTGAAAAACCATTTTCCTTTCTCTACAAATGTTTAATGAAAATATATGCCTGAAAGACTACCACTAACGTTCATGAGGTTTTTAGTGTGAGCGCAGCAAGTAGTAGTGTAAATGGAAAGCTTTGTCTATTTTTACCATTTTTAAATCCATTAAACAGAAGACATGCTGCTATAGCCTATCTAGTGCGCTTCATGTGAAAAACTATATTCCTGTTTTTATCTGCTTCAAAATAAAAGCCTACTTACGTTTGCTATTAATCATGCTTTTTAATGTGAAGGCGCAAAGGAAATGCCCCGTTTGCACGCAGTTGCTAACTTTACTGTGGTAACATAGAGCGCACTATTTAAAGTGAGAGCCGTGCCTGTCCCGTTTACAAAATGTAAGAGTTTGTTTAAGTGTTAAAAACACAGCGAGCACCTATTTCCCCATCTTATCAACAGATGGACTCAATAACTTAATCATATAAGACTATTTTACCCCATATTTGTCGAAAGTTGATTTTGAGCTCTCAAAGCTTTCTTACTGTAATCTAGAATTGCTTTTTTTTCTGACAATTTGGAAAACCTTGGTGAAATGTCTGTCACCTCTACCCCCCCAATTTATGAGTCCCGGGGTGCAGACTCCATTTTGATTTCCCTGGGTGCTAACTGCATGTCTCTCAAAATGGAGGAGAAGGAGAAAAGGAAGAATTACCCTCTCAAAAGTCCCTATTTAGAAAATAAATTAGGCTACTACCACAATGGTTTTCATCAGGCATTGGTCCTAATAGTTTAACATGTAAATCTATGTGTACCATTAAAATAGTCAGAAACTTCAAAATCTACTATTGTTTCGTGTAAGAAAAAATTCTTAAAGAGGTTGCTCTCTCCTCTTGTGGAGGCCTTAGGCTCTCTCTCTCTGTTCATGTATACAACAGAGTTAAACCGCATCTATCCTTTATTGTAAAGTAAGCTACAATCTAGCCACTAAAAAACAAATGACGGGTGAGTAAAAGTGAAACACCTTTACTATATATGGTGGTAACAAGCCTTTTAATTCCTTTCTTGGATCCCTGAGTCGTACACTAATTTGATCAGATTAACTGGACTTTCACCTGTTCTGGACATCGCCTTTTTCGATTCCAGTGAGAAAGGGGAGGTATTATATACTTATCTTTTTAAATATATCCTACCGCCTGGCTTCGATTATTACAAACTAATAACCACAAGTACTTGTAACACCTAAACTTAGTACGCAGAAACAATTGAACTATCTACTAAATCCCTTTCTGTCTACTTTGAGTTTTATCTCAATCAGAAAGCGCTTTTTTACTGAACCTAGCCTATAACATCTTACCTAAACAGTTTTAATCTCCCCATTTTAAACAGACGATTCCTACTTTACATAAGAAAGCCGGCCGAGTTTTTAGAGGAAGACCAAATAGCCTCCTGTCCAGTGTATTAGTTACTAGATTTAAGTAAAGCAGAAAAAACAAAAAACTTAATCTCCAATTGTGCTGGTTCGTGCGTTATATTTTTATTAAAGGAAATTTAACGCAAATTGGAGACACGTCGTATTTTTATTCCTTCTGGCAGACATTAATTATTTCCTCGGCTTGTTTTCGCCGGTTGAAAAAGACTCTCTCCCTCACGGGAGTTTCAGGTCCTTGTATTTTAAGCTCGGAAGAAAGTTATTTCTCTATCCCTTGTATATATATATATACACAGTTATATGAAACTAACTATCTTACTCGAGCCCCACATTGGGCGCCATATTACGATTTCGACTTGAAAAGGTCTAATCTAAATGAAAAGCTAGTATCAAAAGGTCTATTAGTTATGTCCTATCAAACCCATATTAACCAACTTGTAGCACAATGCTTAAATTGTCTATTATTCCTTCATAAAGAAAACTCTCCGCTCACCACTGTACCTACCAGAGACGCGAACCCCGTCATCTTTGTTTAATAGCGCTGGATTTACCCTCTTTACCACCTGAGTTTTACATTTATCAAAAGTATAATATTCAGTATATACCACTGTGTTGAAAAGTGTCTATTTTATCAGAGCCACCTCATCCTAGGATGAGGCCGACCTCCTCTAAACTATTAACCCTTTCTAATATTGCTTCTCAAAATACTTCTCTAGGTTTTAGAATAAAGATTTCAATTCGCAAATTATTGTTTGTAAGTTGTACGTAACTTAGTTTGTAAACCACCCTTCTAATAAAATAGAACAGATATACTATTTTCAGAATATAAACATCTAGTTTAATCTGGGAAGGTATTTATGACCTATTCTTTTAGTTTTAAAGATTAGGTGTATCAACATATTCTCTCTTTACAGAGAAGTTGGTTGTATGAAGTTGTGTGTGTTTTAAATCAGTAATGTGCCGTCGTGTAGAATCATACTGAACTTACCTCCCCGGGGACAAACCATCTCTTTGAAGAAAAAACACTATACCTAAGGTCCTTCTGTTCCAGTTATAAACTAATTCACAACTGAGGCTTTCAACATTTAAGGGATTTTATTTACAAAATACAAGAGAGTATAGATAATACATAAAATGGACCAGAAAGGAAAGAAAAGAGGGTGTATGCCTATAACTCATTTAATAGAGTTATTTTGACTTGGTTCTCGTTTCTAAATTTGTTGTAACTCTTGAAACAATATCCAAACACTTACGTGTCTGTACATATCATTCCCCGAGCTATTAAACAGCCTGAATTACAAGGAGTTAGACAGATATTGTACAACATGGCGGTACACACTAGCGTGTACAAGGCCCAATGGCTAAAGGCTCCATATGACCATCAATATCCGTCTATCCCTTTGCAGAAATTACAGTGAGTTAAACAGACACTATACACATGGCGGTACACACTAGCATGTACAAGGCCCGTTGGCTAAAGGCTCCATATAACCATTAATGTCCATCTAACCCCCTGCATCTCAGTCCGTTTTTCTAGTTCTAAAAAATTCTTGATCAAGTCATTCTTAGTGTCAAGAGGTTCACAGATGTGTTTTTAAAAGACTTTGCCTCTAAGTACTTCGAAGTCCAAAATCTTTCAGAGTATTTTGGACTCACAAAGTTTTTCTTCGGCCTCCATGGTGGGAGACAGAGAGAGCTGGAACAGAGTAGTGTCTACAAAAAGCGGCCCCAAAAAGCCCTGTCCTGCTCAAAACTTGATGTTATATAGTGACTTGAAAAACCAATGAGACTTGTGAGAGGGAGGAGTGAAAAAGACACAGCTGCACGGGGGAGCCCCGGTAGTCCCCTCCCTCTACTCTTTCCTACTGTATGGCCATATAAGGTCCTTCCCCCTACTCACTTCCTATGGCCCTATGGTCCTCCCCTTTCTATTCTGTTTCATTAAACATTTCCTACTTTTACCTATGACAAAAGGATATACAAATGTCACAATATATGCACAAGTAATAAGTTGCATCAAAGTCACCTCACTCCACAATTCAAAGGTGTTCATTTTACAGGGCCCTGTGATTTGAATAATATTCTGGCAAATTTCAAATGTTTTCCATGTTAGAAATAAGTGACCATGTGACGTGGGCAGAGGTTTTATATGCATGGGTGAGCTATTCCCTATTATACCACTCTGCTCCAACCTCTCTCTTTCTCTTTGACAGATTATGTATGACAATGGGTGAAAAGCAAGGACTCATACAGTGCCTGTGATTATAGACAGCCAGACTACTAGACTGCTAACAATGCAAGATACAGAAGTGACTGACTTATGTAGTTCTGGCATGTTTGTTTGACACTCTTTGATATGATGTGTGTTTGGAAGGTGAGAACTGCAAATAAAACCTGCCAATCACAAAACTGTGCAAACGGTAAAGAAGAGATGTTTCTTTCTTTCTCAGCGAAGTATAATATTCCGTTACAAAAATCAACTGATGGGCAACTCCATCACTGCCAGTGTTATGAAACACCTACCGACAGACTACCTTGAGTTAGACAATTATTCTTTCATTGAAGCTATTTATGAACTCCCCAGACTTTTCTTATGAGGGGGCTGGTTTGTTTACTTTGGTGTTAAAGGCATTCGAGCTCTTGGGACCAATAGGACCGTCACTGCTCCAAAAGAAGTCTCACGTTTTTCTGTGAAATCTGAGGTCACTTCTGCAGTTATAAATATCATGATTTCTAAGTGGTTCACATGTTTTTGTAATGGACATAAGAGTTGATGATATATTCGGAGAAAGACTCTCAAATTCTCAACTCAGCAGCACCCCTCAAATTTGAAAACCCTTCTGGTCCAGACCAAAAAAATAAATACAAAAATACACTAATTCCATGTGTGAAAGCACAGCTTTTCAAAGCCTTCCATGTTCATTTAATGGACATTTTATTTTACTCCTATATGAAACAGCTTATGTAAAAACAGCTTATGGAGACATTAAGAGTTTAGATTTGCATATTATTATGCTAAAGGTCACATTAGTCTGGCTTAGCAAAATCAGTTTTCATTCTTCTTTTATGCTGCGACAACAGACATAATGGCAAAAAAGGTTGTTTGATTGCCAATCAATTAATTGGATGACCGGCAGCATTGCAAGAGAGGGAAATGTCAAAAACCCACTATAGAGCCAACTGTGTTATTATTATTATTATTATTATTATTATTATTATTATTATTATTATTATTATTATTATTATTAATGACCGACATCAGCTAAATGAGACAAATCAGGCTGTTGTAAAACTCAGTTTACTACCAGGAGGTATGTGGTAATCTTGGGTTCAGCAATACTATGATTTAATCAAACTGTGTATAAATGAAACTAACAGCATAGATGCGGTGATTAACAACACCTCTCCTGGCCAAACATTGTTAGTTGACTTCCATCATTTGTATCACGCATGGACATTTTTATCAGTCCAGTTTATGTGATATGTTTACCAGTGACTCAGTGACACTCAATCATCCAGTATACAGCATACCACTTGGTCATGCAATAAGTTGCTCATGTTATTAGTCCATGGGGGCTGACCGCATAGCCTTAGGTCACAGTGACAGAAAGATTGATATAGTCCTGAAAATGGCTTTTACTATACCCTACACATGATTGCAGGTGTACTGCATCATCTTGGGATGTAGGGAACTTTAACAGGCATTCAGCAACATTTTCTGACATTTACTAAACAAATGATCAGAACGTCTGTAAATAATAAAAAGATTGTTTATAACGAATAATATTTGGTTGCAGTGCTAATGTACATTCATGTTCATAGCATCTGACATGCTTTTTCTGTGGATCAACTTTGCTCTCTGTCGGTTGCAGGACAGGCTCATTAGCCTCACAAACCACAAAGCTACTGAGAGTGTGACCCCTCAATAGACACAACACCAGACGTCTAGGCATAAAGAATGAAGAACAGCACATAGGACGAACAGAAGGAGAAATGTGGCCTGTATTAGCGACCTTCAATTCCCACAACACACAACAGTAATCATTAGCTCAACAGAGCGGCTGACAGCTTATCCCCAACCAGTGGCAGTTCTTTGATACATCTTCTTTTTTTTGCTAGTGCTTGTTTGTTTACTTACTGAAGCAAGGGCCTGACATTCTGATAAGAAGCTGACAAAGAGCCCTCAGGGGAAGATGAAATATAAAAATGGCGTCAAAAATTCAGACTGTATCTGGGGTGTCTTCAGTGCATGGCTGTAAAGTACGGAAGGAGAGGGAGGACACTGGTCATGGAAAGAATACTGTATATGACACAGAAAAACCCAAAACACAGAGAGAGAGAGAGAGAGAGAGAGAGAGAGACACACAGTTTCACTGTCTTTACAGTGACATCAAAGTGAAATTTGGCATGCCACATGAGCTGCTGGGACACGGGGAAACAGCACCACGACATCTGACCGAGCAGGGTCCTTACAGCAGCATTCAGGATGTTGCTCAACTTGTGTTGCTGTCTCACTGTTGTGTCTAAATGAACTTTGATGTGGGAATGCAAGTAAATCTGTATAGCTTAAGACCTCTGTTGCTGAGGGATACACTATTAAAGAAATTTTCCCTTTTGATTTTTGTATCTGGCTTTACTTAAAGGGGACATATTATGCTAAATCTCGGTTTTAAAGGTGTATTTCCAAGGTCTACTAAAAAAGTTTTTCATGGTTTATTGTTCAAAAAACCCATTAGTTGTCTACCATTGCCCATTTCTTCATCGCCTTTTCCAGCCTTCTTTTGCCTCTATCTCAAAAGGTTGGTTTTGACATCTATCCCCCTTCGCAAAAATCCTTGTCTGCTCTGACTGGTCAGATCTACATGGGCGTGCATGCACCGCCCTGCTCATTTACTCTATACCTACCTACATGGGCATGGCACACGCCCAGCTGTCAGTTTTGTTTACTTTTGGCCAATGCAGCATGGAGACCAATGTAAACACGTTTAGCTTCATTTCTACCACAAATATCGGCACACTAACCAGTTCTAAACTAAAAGATAAACTAACTGAACCTGTTCAGACAGGAGTCTGAGCTGAAAACTGTGAAAATGGCATCAAGATTTCTTATTTCCCTGACATTATCCTCAGGTAAATACTGTTTAATTATGTCACAGTCAATAACATAATTTGAGCTAAGTATTTATGCATAAACTCTCTAAACTGGTAATATACACCCTGTTTTACGTTTGTCTTTACAGGTCTGTGGAATGATCTACAGCCCAGTGGAGTGAAAAAGCTTTGGTTGTGAACCGATACTGAGTTGACATGTAAAAATGTACAGTAACCATAATGGAAAAGAATGTATCCTGAATCATGTCAAGATTCACTGGAAAGGCATTATCTTTTGTAAAATGTATGGTTGAAATAATTATGCTTTAGGTTTGTCAGAGCTGCAAATTATCTGACAACATTTCAATATCTAGTAGATAATGTATCATTTGTATTGTGATCACTCATTCATAATAAAGTTTTACCGTTAAAAAATGTATTGTGTTGCTTACTGTCACTGTTTGCTACCTGTAGTAAAGGATTACTTGAAACTCACATTTTCATCTCGCTGAAGATTTTCTCTGATAAAACAGTATCATTACATTTTAAAAAGACCAAAAACATCCTTAAAAATAAAGCAGTTTATTCATAGCCAGTGGAATGAAAATATGAAGTGTACATATCAAACAGAAGCAAAGCCATAACTTTTATGTAACTGTCCAGTTGTTGGGCCCTGAAGAAGACCACCTGTCCCACCCAGTGAACACATCCTCCTCTGAAGGAACGGATAGTGTGACGGTGTTGGTGGCTCCGTCCGGCTCCATCAGGTCACTCAGATACCTGTAAAACATGGCACATTCAATGTTACATCATGTAGCCTAGCTGACATGTATAGGCCTACATCATACATCTGTTATGGCAAAGCTACAACAAATTCAGTATAGCCCTGGCTCAATAAGCAACAAGTTCTGGGTGATACTGTGTGCTTTTTGAAATATAATGGACAGGAAACAAACACCAGCAGAGACAACTTACAGTATTCCTGTCTATGTGTACATTACACTGGAGATCATGTAATAGGCCCACTGCTGCTTGTACTATACACTGTCCACAGACTTATGTGTGTACTTGAGCTATACAATCAGACAGCTAGCAGGTAGCAGGATGAAGCTATTAAAAAAAATACTCTTCAGTTTCCAACACACCCTACAGTTTCACCGTCTGTTTTTCACACACGGGCTGTCACGGCAGGACTAACGTGAGCTCACAAAAGAGCCAAATAACAGTCACTGCAAAAGACTCACAGCTCTAACCGTTAGCATAAAGCTAACGGTAAAGCTAGAGGGCGCTAATGCTAACGACTAAACCCCGCATTCTCTCATTTCAGTCGGTGTTGGTTATTATAGGAGGGATAAAATAAAGCACATTACAGACATTGAACTAACAAACGGACAGAAATATTTTAAAAATAGGACTACTTACATTTCGGACGGATGGTGTCTCTTAGTCTTCCTGGCACAGTCTCCTCCACACTCCAGTAAAAAGGCTTTGATCACACTAACAGATTGCAAACCTTTGCTGGAGATAGCCTAACAAAAAATTAAGTAAATCCATTCAGCCCTAGTGTGCTTCGAGACTAGGGGTGGGAATCTCTTGGCACCTCACGATTCAATTCGATTCTGATTCAGAGGTCAACGATTCGATTCAAAATCGATTTTCAATGCATCTCAATGCAAAACATTTTTTATGTACATACCCATGTGTGAATTTCAAAAATATATTTATATGCACATCTGAGTTTGCTAATCACTTCCTACTTTTGTGATGATCATTAAAGACAATCAACAGATGAATTGCCTTCTCTAATATTGTATTAAGAGAAAAGCTTTTCTTGTCACAAATATGACTTTCTATGAACAGTGCAATAATCAATGCAGCTTGCATTTCAACACAATATGGAAGTATGTAAAAACTAAACCGATTCAGTTTTATTTTATTTATAATCTCGTAAATCATGTTTCTATAGGATTTCTATTCTATTATCTATTATTTTCTATGTCATTTCAACACATTGTACAAAAAGTATGGCTTGGAATTCAACTCTCATACAAAAACGTAAACAGAGATAAAGCCGGTGCAGGTCATGGGTTTGCTGCTCTAGGCCTTTTGAAGCCACTTTGGAAACAACTCGCACATGTGTGGTGTGCATGCGCGAAGGCGCAGGAAGTATTAGTATTTACAAAAAAAAAAAAAAAATAATAAAAAAAAAAAAAAATTGATGATTAACTTTTCTGAATCGATTCAGAATCGTCCGAGAAAGAATCGATATTAATCGGAAAATCGATTTTTTTTCCCATCCCTAGGTGTGATGGTAGCTTGAGGTTGAGCTCACACTGCAGCTTGTTGTTGCATGAGCGAGTGGAGG
Source organism: Hyperoplus immaculatus (assembly GCA_949357725.1). Lineage (NCBI taxonomy): Eukaryota > Metazoa > Chordata > Actinopteri > Uranoscopiformes > Ammodytidae > Hyperoplus > Hyperoplus immaculatus. The sequence goes on along the minus strand of OX442355.1, from coordinate 10,618,931 downwards.
CTCAGCCAGGTGTGTGTGGTTACCAACGGGGCGTCTTGATTTGCCAATCAACTGCCGAGTTTCTGGTGAGCTTTCCCGTGGGAGTATTTATGATAATGAAAACCGACCGATTTCGTCATCATGTATTTTGGAACAAACCTTCATATCCCCCCTTTTTCGAAATAAGTGTCCCAGAAGAAACTGACATATTTGTCTTTTTGAAGCTTGTGTGTGCTGGTAGGGACGCCAATAACCTAAACAGTGTGCCCAAACACCGGCAATGTTTGGTTTTTCATAATATGTCCCCTTTAACAGTCTCTGGTCATCTGTAGCAAATGTATTTTACTCTTTGCAAACATGTGTGAGCTGATGCTAAAGAAATGGAAAGATAGGGCTTGTATTATTCTGTTTCCTCTTCTACATATCCCATGAGAGAACCAGAATCAACAGTGCCTTAGTCTCTCAACACTTTGACTTTCCTCACATGTCCGCCACACTCAGTTAATTTTTTTTCTACTGAAGACACAAATTCAAGTAAAAAACACAGGATACTGTATCGTTTAACAAACTTTACCCAAACAGCAGTACATTCATTATTTGTTGAGGAATATGTTCAGCTGCCAATACTACACTTTTGATAAGCTAGTGATATTTTAACAGCACCAGATTCTGAAATCAACTTAAGATATTTTTTATTTTTTTGTAAATTAATTGTTGGTTTGTCATTAGACAAAAAGGAAAATCACATGATTTTATTTTGGACCAAACAACGTGGCAGGTGTATGTTGTTTTTGCATGAAAAAATGGGACACTGCAAAATCACAGTTAAAGAGGACCTATTATGCTACTTTTCTGGTCTTAATTTCTTGTTTTACACTGCTATAGAGCAACCTGACACGAATCACATCACAAAAAACTATGTAGATTTTCGGGAAGCTCTTTCTCTTATTTTGGCGATCCAGCACATCCTGTCAACACTTGAGTGTGTGTGCTTCGGCCATCTCCGCTACCCTCCACCCCCCTCCTGCAAACCCCACTCCGTTGTGATTGGTTACCTTCCTTCCGGAACACTTTCAGTGGCGGGAAGCGCGAGCATGGACCTATAAGGGCGCGAGGCAGACGCGAACAGGGAAGTGACAGCATTACCATACATGGAAACATCCGCGTGGTGACGTCACAAATTTTTATGCAATGTCACAAATTATGAAAGGCTAGACCGCTTTGAACACGTAACTTCTCCACTGTGTTTAGTGGTCTGCGCAGACACCCCAGACGGTCAGCAGGGAATACGTCGAAATGCATGTAAGTCATTATTTGATAATTTAGTATGGTTAAGCATGACTATGAATCATCATAACAACGTTTATAGGTCATAAAAGTCAAAAAGCATCATAGGTCCTCTTTAAGGTAAAAAAAAAGATTTTTGTTTTCACAAATGACAAGGGAGCGTATGTCATAAGTTTTTCCCCCTTTGTAAAACAGTATCTTTCTCCTCAGTTCTGTATTCTCTCTGTATGGTAAACAATGTCACTTCCAAACTATCCAAGAACAGATGACAGACATTTACAGTCCTTTACCAGTGCAATACTCTGACGGGCGAGTGCACCAGTGGACAGATCCAATCTCGTTTGGTTCAGACTGATAAACAACTCCTGTCAAAATGTTAGTGCCTCCTGTGGCAGAGATAGAAGCTGAACGTGTCACAAACGCATACAGGTTAAACTGTGGTCTGATATGGCCTCACCATCTAACACAGGGCTTAAGACATTTATCTTTTTTATGACAGTCTCCAACCCCTGCCTCCACCAAAGCACAGCTCCAGGTTTTGTTGTGATGTACATGGCAGATTGCTATATATTATGATGTTTTTTTGCAATATATTATTTCATTGTTAGTTTTATTTATCACAACTTCAATTGTAGCACACGTAAAAAACAAAACAAAAAAATAAAGTGAAGTTTTTTGCACACATGAAGTTGCAATCAAATCTGTAGTCAGCAGCTATACATCTTATTAAGAATGATGTCTAATGGTAGACACAACAGTGATTAGCAAAGTCATATTAGTATTGTTCCAAACAATTGTTGATCAAACACATACTTACAGGGGGTGAATACACATAATAATATATATGTGCATACTTTATAAACTGTCTATCTTTTAAAGGGTGCACGTGAGAGGTTAAAGCAGACTAGGCATAACAGAGAGAAGCGGTGTAACGATACTCAGTAAGACATAGTTTATAAAAGGGACTTGTAAGAATGGCAAAGCAATCTTGCACAGACCTCTTTCAAAGAAGATTTGTGATCACTCCTTGGTAAGTGTTTAGCAAAAGTGCTTGCCAATAGCTTGGAGAGATAACACTGCCAAATTCTTATTCATAGAGATGTGTAAGGATTTATATGACAGATGTATTTCACTTCAGATTAGCTGGATTGGTGGAAGAGAAAGTTAGCACGTCTCTATATCACAGCTAAAGCCTAATTTGCCAGCAGGACATTGTTCTTGTCATGCCTTGGTAGCCGAGGAACAAAAAAACAAATAGGTACTTTGCAAGCGTTTTATTCAGTAGTTTGCCTTTTTTATGGATATATAAGAGCATAAATAAAAGTAATACATCTAAAAAGGACCATTCCCAAAGCATTTAGGAACAGCTAAGGAAAGACATGCTATATATAAGTTGCCTTTTAAGGTTTTGGCAATAAATCTTGGTCCCACACATTTTACATCTTGCGTGTGAATGCCAGATGCAAGATAAGCGTAAGGTTATACACTGGATCGCTAAAGGTGTATAACAATATGAAACAGTTCAAGATACCAAATTAGTATTTATAGGGTTTTATAGCGGAATACTATCCACACAATATATGAAAGATGTGAAATATTTTGAATGGAGTTTAAAGCTGAAATTGTGAATGAATGATTAATTAGTTGAAAGAGCTAAATTACATTGCTGTCTTGAATTTGTAAGGGAAAGAAGCAGTTGAAGGAGTATGCATTGAAAAGTGGAAAAACTCTCAAAAAAGAATGAGAGAAATTGAAATGTTAAATAATACCCACAACGTTTTAAAGATGGGAAATATTTAGACGTTTGAATGAAGCTGAAATAATCAATGTATAGTAAGTTTGAAAAGGATTGAAAAGGTTGTTTAATCTGCAAGGAGTTTAACTACAGTACATTGCGGAATTGACTTTTGATGCAAAGGGTCTAATCATGAGTTTGAAATAAGTTCATAGCTGAAAGTTGAAGTTTATTCAGCTGATCACAAACAGCTGGTTGTAATAGCTGATCACAAACAGATGGAGGTTTAATCAGATCAAAAAAAAGCTGTGTAACTGTATCTGTGGCCTGAAAATGCTGAGTCATTGTACGGAGGAACTGGTGATAGCACAGAGAGCCCTACAGAGGTACCACTCAAAACAACCCATCATAGCTGAGAAACTGTAGGTCCTATTGTTGAAATGTCTTCACTTTGCTTTGTCGAAGATGCACACATATGATCCGTGTGAATAAAGTTTAAAATGACAGAGAAATCATAGTTTCAAAATCGGCACATTTGTGTTTTGTCAAAGACTGAGAGTTGGAATAATATGGCAGTTGTAGTTTCTTCTCTTAACTGGGTGCTGGTGGTATGGATGAAAGAAGTAGACAGCTGACGCAGTGTGAGGAGGCTTCCAGGAAACGATTCTCTTTTATTCAAAACAACAAGCTCATACTGCAGTAAAACGAAGCCAAATGAAAGTCAAAGTATTTTAGCCAAATCAACACAGAGTAAGATACATAGCAGAGAGTCCCTGGTCAAACGAAAAAGCCCGCCTCAATCATGTTTGCAGGCTTTCTTAACCTACCGTACACGTAAACTGATTGGTCGTCAGGATGAGCCTCCCTGTCTGTAATTGGTGAGTTTTAACTATTGCGCAATTATCCCTCCTAAACATCTGTGGAATAGATTGAGAGAGGCACTGTCCGGCCTGGCGGCCTAAAGTCTGGGCTTGACCAGTAACACCAACAGTGTCTTGACAGTGGCCGCATATTATACCCTCTCCTATGGCTGGGAGAAACCCAAACCAAGATGGTGCAGTCCCACAAGTGTCTGTTTTAACTTAAACACAGATAAGATGATTTAAAGAAGCTCATCCTGCCGGCCAACCACCTCACATTCCTACCGAAATGGGGGTTGGTAAATACCTTGAGCCAGGCTACAGAAAATGTGTTTAATAGGAGATAATATACTACACAGTGAATGAGACAGCTGAAGGGATTTCTATATGCTTTGAGGCAGACTAGATTAGTTGCAACCCTATGGCAACATTATTGACCTTCAAATTGGGTAATTTATCAAATGTGATGCCCACACAAGGGTATTGTGATTTGACAGTTATTCCTGGAATAAAGTACTTAAAGTAAAATGGATATACTGTATAAGCAAGTCTTCCATTCAGCACGAACGCATAAGATATGATTTGAAATTGTGAGGTATGTGCCCATGGTTCTCACAAAGAAGGCTTGTTCTTAAGTTTTCTTGGACAAACAGAAGCCCTGTGAACACAAGGCTCCAGTTAGCACTTGTGCCTTTGCGTGTCAATTCCAAATATCAAGAAGTGCCCTCAGGTTAATAAGGAGATGAGATCAAAGCTGGCCGAGATACATTCACGGAGGCCACTGAGCATGGTCTTCATTCAGCACCTGTCCTGAGAGTGGAGCTCAGCTGACATTTTAAAAGGCGGACCTGGACTGCTGTTTCCTCTACTTGATGGACAATACTATCAGGCGCTCTCTATCTTTTAGTTTTGTGTCGGAGCACTTTACATTTTTTGCTTCTGTGTCACAAGGCTCACAGGCTCCTGCAGACGTCATGGCTTCCACCATGTGCTCTCTGTATGTGAAGTGAGTGGTTGAACATAACATGTATACAGACTGATATTCACTCTGAGACGGTGCATGTACACTCCGGCTTCAGGTCAAGCTAAATTACATTCCAGACGGTCATGAAAACAACCACGTGCTTGTTTTGAGTTAAGTAGGCGGTGGGGTGGTCGAGGTTGAGATGACTTTCCCTTGCACCTATTCAGAGCTGAACACTACGTTGGCCAGCAGTGGAGGGCTGAGGAGAAGGAGCCATGTGGGAGAAATCCAGAGTGGAGGTGGAGAGGGTGTGTTGTGACAATAAAAATTGATTTATTGCGGCGCTGATGAGGAGCGGCATGCCAGGAGACAGTGGGTGCTCTTCAAGCCTTGCTGCTGTGGCAACATTAAATGAAACAGGGGCCCTCCCTCCCGTTATAATTGCTGCAGAGATTTCAGCAAAGGCTGGAGGTCTCTGTGTAAAAATGTATGCAGCCCTGACTGTTTGTACCTTGCCTGTTATTTCATATCTCTGTCAGGGCGCCGCAAGAGATTGTGACATGCTTTTTGCCATGCACTGCAGCTTCAATTTACAGAGTGGACATGAACAACATTAACAGGTACTAGTCAAGTATGAAACCTTTACACCATGTTGACACCAATCATAGCCGTTTAAAATAAAAACATTCACCAAATAATGACTCTTTGATTAACTAACATGCTTAGTGTGGGAATGAGACTCTAAACAGAGCTCTTAGACTCTAAACAGAGCTCTTAGCACCTACCATTATGTTGAACCATTGAGCACCCCCACTGTGTGGCAATTAATAAGGAACAAAGAAAATGTTTCACAATGTTCAAGTATTCATTTGTGGCTCGTTGGTATGACGCAGAACGTTCAACTAAAGCTCAATTGAAAGGTCATGCTTGGTCTACACATAAACAAAAAACAATCCAGCAGTGCTTGTGTTCTGGTGCACATGCTGAAGTACCATATAACCAATCCACAATTTTACAGTGGGCATTTTTATGAGGCCTGAAGCTTTGACAAAGGACTTTACTTTAGCACCCCAAAGAGCTTTGGAGCATGCTGCAGTGGTTTAAGGCAGACAGCATGAGGGCGGGGGATGCGGTTAGGGGAGTTAGCCAATACTGCTGACAAAGGTGGTGGTAAGCCTGTTTGTCAGTGTGTGTGTGTGTGTGTGTTCAGCCTGTTCACATGTGGCCATGTAACTGGAACTGACTAGCACAGGATCAGTAGTGTGAGGGGCTGTTTTCTTTCCTCACATTCAAATACCACTTACTGTCATCATAGGTAATCCTCCTTCAAAATGCCTCAAACAAATCAAAGCAAACCCAGAAAGGTTTTTATGTTGACGCTATCACTGTGCCATCGCTGATGACACATTTACTGACAATTATAAACGGCCTACAGTGATCAGAGGCAAAGCGAGAACACTGATTTATGCAGCTGCACACAAAGTGCACCAGTACATGCTCATTTAAGAGAGGTCAGCAGAGTGTCGGCTCCAGGTCAACAGCAGATCCCGTGCCAGGGTACATGGCTCAGTGGGAGTATCTCCAGAACTGAAAGCAGAAAGCTGTGCAGGCTCAGCTAATTTGCCTTCACCCTACACATCTATTTCCTTGTCATCTCTTTTTATTATTTCCTTCATCTCGGTTAGAATTGAGTTTCAGAAGTTGGCTGATGAGCAGAAAAAGGTGTGACTTATCATAATGTATGTCACCTTAGTCACCCTTTCTAATCAATTAAATAAAAAAATATCTTCATTATTTTTTTGTTAACTAGAACTGATATTATTAGTTGATAAACCGATGAGTCATTCAACAGGAAATTAAATCAGATAAATCATTTGAGTTTGACCGCTGATAGAACTATGACACAACGTTTTTTAAGAGTGAGTCTCTGTTTCATTTGTATATTATGCAGGAGGATGCATGTGACACACACTCCTACCATGACAGGTTAATCAACTGATGAACAGTTTATGGCGTTAATGCACTAACAAACACAGCAATAAGACTGTGGGAAAGTACAGGTTTGATATCATTCAGAAACTGAACTTAACATATGTTTTATTGAAGAATGAAAGTTTTTTTAGACCTTAAGAATTTACTAAATGTGTTTCCTTAATACGTCACCTCGGGCTTTGGGATATTGTGATGATCATTTTTAACTGTTTTCTGACATTGTTCAGATGAAACAACTAACTAACAAGAAAACAAAGGTATAAGATAAAGTGTTACTTGCTTTTCTACAGTTACCACCTTCCTATCTTATAGTTGAGTATATCTGCTGAACCTATTCACTGAACCTGATTTTATCATTTAGGGGAACTAAAAAGCACATCAGGGGCTTTCTAAAGACAGAGCTGAGATATGTAGAACAAAACAATTGGGGAAGAAGTCAGAAATCAATGAGGGTTGCTAACATAACTTGCATTATGGTAATTCGTACACCAACCCACTGCTTTAAATAATTGATGTTCTGCTCATCGGCCAACTTCTGAAACTCAATTCCCACCCAGATGAAGGAGAGGCGGAGGAGATGGGTGGAGAGACGGTGGATTAAAAGAAAGGGAGCGGAGGCTGCACATATTTCTGCAGCAGAGCAAGAGCCGCCTGTGATGGCAGAGACTCAGAGGAACAGCCAGCCCGGGAAGCCTGCAGCAGCGCAAAGTGATAGGAATGTGAAATGAGACCAAGTCCTATCCCAATGAGATCCTATCAAAAGCAAACACAAGCTTGCAGGGAGGTATGGGGTATAAGTGGGCTTTAGGACCAGGGGGAATGGGGTTTAGCGAGTATCATCAGGGCAGGTTTAACCTCACTGTAACCTCTGTTGATAAAAGCTACACAAAAAGGTTTGACGGACGAAAATTGTAACGCTGCTATGGTAAGCCATACAACACAATGAACGAGATAGGCAAAAGTCAACCGGGAGTGTCGGAGGCTCGGTCTGGTAATTAACCTCAAAGCTGTGGCGAAAAGAGGACAAAAATGCTGCCGGGTTTTAATCTGTGGTTGGTAAATAATGGGCCCTAGGTAGACTGCTTTATTGAAACACTCTCACAGGTTGGCCTGCCAGGTAGCCGGGCATTAATATTGGCTCCGGCGAGAAGCTGTCAGGATTTATTAGTCAGTATCACTTGTACTCAGCCAGCAGGTGTCAGCTCTGGCAGAGAAGGAGCGAGCGAGATAAATTCATAGATAGAGAGCAAGAGAAAGAGAGAGAGAGAGAACAGACAGTCAGTCAGTCAGTCAGTCAGTCAGTCAGTCAGTCAGACAGATAGATAGGCAGAGAGACTGGAAAACAGACTCTTCCCAGATCCTCTTTCCTTTGTGGTCGACTCTAAGCCTTTAATACTGTGTGTAGAGCAGCAAATGTACACACTGAATAAATATACATATAGTCCATTCTAATTAGTACATTTCAAATTGTAATATTGCTCTTTTATCTTTGTTAGATGCTTTACAATGATGAAAAGGAAGGACAAGCAATTACAAAGAGCTCAGATGCTTGTGTTAAGAGACATTGTTTTTGTTATGGCTAGGGATGCACCGATCTACTATTTTTAGTTCCGAACCGAATCCGATATCTGGGTTTTGGATATCGGCCGATACCGATACTGTCCGAAACGATATCATAATTATTATACATTTCTTTTTTATTATTATTATATTATTATTATAACTTTATTTGAACAGGGACAATGTACAAAAGAAACATTAACCTTGTTTGGAGCAAGAGGAGAGATGCATTGTACCAGGTTTTAGCAAACTGCTATTTTCCACCTGTAGTCCCTGGGCAGGTAAGAACAATAAAAAGTACTAAACAAGACACAATAATATCTAGACATGGGATTAAACATTAAAAGGATAAGAAGATACAATGATATAAATACACAGGACAAAAAACAAAAATAAAAAAAATATATATATGGAAAGCACTACATTACATAATTAATAATAAAAAAAAAATAATAATAAAAAAATAAATAAAAAAATAAATAAAAAATACCCCTATCCTACTAGCACTACAAAATTCTATAGGTGTGTGCAGGTCTGCTGCGTGAGCAACCAAACCTTTGTCAGACGGGAGAAAGCCCGGAAATCACCATTAGTTATAAGATCTGTTGGGAGACTGTTCCATTGTTTAATGCCTACAGCGGAGAAGGACGACTTTCCAAATATAGTTCTGCGTTGTGGGATTCTGCATTCTCCCCTAATTGTTGACCTGGTTGCTCGTGCTGACATTTCTGAGCCCAGTGTCACAAAGTTCCTTAAGGGAGGAGGTGCAGCATTGTGTATGATTTTGAAAATTAAGCGCACATTAGCATACACAATGCGATTTTCAAAATTAAGCAGATTGTGTTTATCCAAGATTTTGCAGTGGTGATATTGACAAGTTTTTTTATCATGAATTTTAAGAGCAGTTTTATATAATGATTCAAGTGGTCTCAAGGTTGTTTTACCTGCTTGAGACCAACTTGTCATACAGTAGGAAAAATGGGAAAGAATCATAGCATTCAGATAGGTGTTTGATGCCTCAACTGTAAGAGAGTTTCTTATGAATCGATAGTTTGCCAGATTAAATTTTATTGTGTTACTCAACCTTTTTATATGCTTTTTGAAATTTAGTGTTGGATCAAGAGTGACACCTAAGTACTTAAATTATTCCACATTTTTTATTTTTTGTCCATTAACATAAATGTCAGGACAAGCTTTACATTTGCACCTATTTGAAAAGTACATTGTAACAGTCTTCCCAACATTAAGTGTAAGATTTGAGTCAGTAAGCCATTTAGCAACATTTTCCATTTCCTTAGTCAATTTAGAAGCAACTTCTGAGGTATTTTTCCCATGGGTGTACAACACAGTATCATCAGCATACATCATAAGCTCAACATCATTACAAACGGATGGAAGGTCATTTATGTATATACTGAAGAGCAGCGGTCCTAAAATCGAGCCTTGTGGCACTCCCATGGTGCAGTTTTTCAGAGGTGATAATTTGTTATTTATTCGAACACATTGTTGTCGGCTAGCTAGGTATGATTTAATCCAGTTCTGTGTAGAGATAGAGATGTTATAGTTGACCAATTTATTGAGTAATATAGTATGGTTTACTGTGTCGAATGCCTTTCGAAGATCAAGGAAGACTGCTCCCACTACTCCTCCCCTATCAAGATTGGCTTTCAACACTTCAAGGAAGTAGAGCAGGCAGTTTCAGTAGAATGTTTTTCCTGAAGCCAAATTGCATGGGGTGTAACAGAGCCTTGGAATCAAGGTGTGCAATTAATTGTTCTGCTACAACCTTTTCAATTACTTTTGAAATGGCAGGGAGTATGCTTATTGGTCTGTAATTGCTTACCTCCTCTTTTCCTCCAGATTTGTATACAGGGGTTATTGTAGCCAGTTTTAAGGCACTGGGGAAAGTGCTCTCATCAATACACTTATTTATTAGTTGAGTTAGAGGAGAAGTGATTGTTTCTTTATATTTTTTTATTAGCGCTGTGTCAAGTCCATATATGTCCTTAGCTTTACTGTTCGATAGGGTAGTGATACATTTATCAACCTTTGTGTCATTTGTCTGTGTCAGAGTAAAAGCAGATAGATCATTAGGTGGGTCTTGAGGGAGATGGTTTTTTATAAAATGTTGTCCCAAGTCTACAACAGAATCTAAAAAATAATTGTTAAAATGAGTTGCCACAGCAGAATTGTCATTTACCATAATACCATTTACTTTCAACTGTATGCTACCACTCTTGGGTTTTTCCTTCCCAAGAAGTTTATCAATGCTTTCCCACAACAATTTACTGTTCCCTTTTGCTTCTATAATGATTTGAAGAAAAAAATGTGCTTTAGCCTTTCTAAGTTGCATTATGACTTACTTTATTTCTCAGACCTTTATAGGTTAACCGATCAGCATCTAGTCCAGATTTTAAAGCTTTTTTCAGAGAGGCATCTCTTTTTTTCATTAAGTCCCACAGAGTACTATTAAACCAAGGCAAACACCGTTTAGCATTAGGCTTCTGGGTCTTTGTCTTGGTATACTTCCCAAGTATCTGTCTGAAAGCTGACATTAGATCATCACATGCCTGTTCACAGGATTTATCTGCAACAGTGTTGTTCCAATTAGTTTGCTTTATCTCATTTTCAATTAGCATTAGATCTTTCTTAGGGATGAAAGGGATTTTAGAATTCTTTTCCATTTCATTTTTATTTCTATATCTTGTCCTTGTCAGCTTTCGAGCAGATAGTGTCAAATTATGATCTGAGAGACCAGTGATTAAGTTGTAAGTTTTTGTTATTCTTTCTGCTTTATTTGTAAAAATCAGATCCAGTAGTGTTTGTGAAGATTTTGTTATTCTTGTAGGTTTATTTATCATTTGTGTCATCTGAAATGTGTTGGTGATGTCCTTAAGTTTCTTTCTCCGTACTTTGTCCAACCAGTTCAAATTGAAGTCTCCCATTAGAAGAATTTCTTTTCCATCATGTTTTTTTAAAATGCCAGATAAAAAATCAAAGAAATCATTTGTAGCAGTAGGTGGCCGGTAGACTGCAAAAACAATAAATGACATTTGAGGAGAGAGCGTAATTGTAACGCCGACGCACTCCAGGCTGTTTTCATCTATGTCTATTTGGTGGTGATGTTATGTGCAAGGCTATGAAGGCTTAAGCAATTCTAATTTAAAAGAGCAAGACATATACACAAATGCATATAGGTTTATCTTAAAGGCAGACTATGCAATATTTTAATGAAAATATAAATTATAGAGTCGCAAAAAAAATATTTCCTCTCAATTATCACTGCTGCCCCACTAGAATATGTGGTGGTGTGTTTATCTGCACAGTCTTCCTCTCTCTGGCTGTATTTTACCCAGTAGAATTTGTAGCACAGTACATAAGCCTCTCCACTTCCTTGATTGGGGTTCGCTCTAACAGTGGCTAACAAACTGATATATGTCTAACTAGAAGGGGGTGTCCTCTCTACCTCCACCGAACGTCGGCGCCGTCGGAGCTCGCTCTTTCATAGTTAAAATAATTAAAAAATAATAATAATAGTAATAATTCTCAAAAAATATATATATATATTTTAAATCGGAGTTGTCCAATATCTGATACGTAGATTGCAGCCATATCGAACCCGATACCGATATTGGATCGGCCCCATCCCTACTTTTTGCTGAAAGATGCAGAGATGCTCTCTATCAGAGAACATATGAACACCTGCTGACACATATAAGCAGGCAAGAATATGTGTACGTATACAAACGCACGCACACACGCACGCATGCACACACACACACACACACACACACACGCACAGTAACAGCAATATTCACCCTGGGTCCAACAAACCGTCTCCTCTCCTCTTTGATCTGTGTTTTGGCCTTCAAAAGTTAACTTAATTGTTTACCGCTTTGTTCCTCTTTGGACTATTTTATCGCCAAGCACTACAGAATGGGGGAATTTTCCTCTGTTGCTTAGCAACAGGCACAGCCTAACTACCCTGCCAAGAAAAACACTGCCAAGCAGTTAATGAGGATACAAAAGACTAAACTTCAAATGTCCGACATTGCTATAGACAAAAATCAGTGCTTTTGATTAGAGGATACTTTTAATTCTAAAATAGATATAGCTGGACAAGACGATCCATATTCTGTAATCGCCATATAGACCTCACGTCTAGATATGTGTGTCTTTTAGATTAATGTCTCCATCTAGTGACAAGCCCCTGAGGCAAAGTACAGGCACACTGTACATGTGGGAGAGATAACAGCCAGGAGCATCAGGTTTCAGATCAAACGGATTGTAGCCTACTGTAATAGCGATAAACCACAATGACATACAGTGGTTACAAACTGGAACATGAACTACAGAGATATGAAATGGTTTAAAGGACTGGCACAATGGCTGCAGGTAACAATAGTTTTCCTTATTGATGTATCTAAGTTTAATTGTTTTTTCTTCCAAATAACTAATTCAGAGCTAAAGAAGTTGGCTTATCGATAAGTCAATCTACTAAAAAATAATGGGCATCCCTTTTGAAAGGTGATTAACCACTGAGAAAGACACTGATTTATCGTTGAATATGTTGTTGTTTTTGTTGTTGTTGTTGTTAGTCACATCTGTCTGCATGTAATCAGCCTGATACTCATAGGAAAAGAAGGGCTTGATTGTTTATTGTAGTGAGAACATTAGTCCTGAGGCATTATACAATGTTACAGCACGAGTTGCAGAGTAAATTCTGCAGAGCTTTACGAATCTCTAATGAAATTTGCATTTCCCAGGGCCAATCCCTTATTCTTTTCCATTCTTGGCAGGTGTACTCATTAGGAATCTTATTTATTATTTTTCCATTTATCCAAGAAAAAGAAAAAACTGTTGCATAGAGCCAAGAAGTGTATTTAACTTTGCATACCCCTTTTAGGTGCAATGCTCCTGGCACAACTGCATTATTTAACACTAATATAGTGTATGTGAGAATCTTCACACAAAATGTCCATACCAACGGATTTGAACGCTATTGAAATGTTATAAATTCTTATTTAAGGAATGGTAGTGGAATGTATCTCTGAAGTGCCCAAGCAGAAAGCCTTCATATCAGCTGTAGGTGAGTGGATCTTTGAACTGGCAGGTGAATGAAAGGTGAGACATTTTTGTCTCAGTTTTGTAGCCTAGTTGGCACAAAACCTGATGTATAGCTTTTGTTAATCATTAATTAAATACAGCACATTCCTTATATAGTTTTCAGTGATATTACTCAACAAGTCTTTAAGGGACGTCTTGAGATTTCATCAAAACAGTTATTTTTTTAATTATCTGTAAATATGAAGGGAGGTTTGGGAGTGTCTTGTGCCCTGCGGCGTGTCATGTCTCTGAAACTGCAGTACTCCTCTGGATTACAAAAGCTTTAAACGGGACAAACCCATGTGATGTCTTTAGAAAGCTAAGGCTGAGAGCTACTGGTGAGCCATAATATGTTGCAGAAGACACAGCGGAGGCAGTTAGTGAAAGTCCATATTGCTGATGCTACTACTGATGCTGTAAAAATTGTGCGTGCATTGATACATAACTATCTATGTTTATAATGCTGATAATGCAGAAAATCAAGAGGACTCATTTTAGTGATATACTGTGTGTCAGCAAAATATATCCATCGGCGATAGTTTCAGTTAATCATCAGTAACTGGGGTATTTGTCATATTGTCCAACCCTTATCTGAAGCAAACCTTAATAGTCAACAGAGTGTCCTCTTGATGTCACTGACCCCTGAAGCGTCTGCATTGTGCAAGGAATAAACACATTTAAAGCTGTGATTAAATTGTAAGACTGTTGTGCAACCCTTCACAAAAACAGAAAAGAAAAAAAACATTCAGTAAGAGCAGCCAAATGTTCAGCCTGCAGTCGGAAGTTGGAAGAGAAGCGAAGCAAGAATAAACAATACTTAATACAAGAAAAATCATTTTTTTAAGCCATCAGGCTGTGACGTTACTTACCCAACGTCAAGCAAAATTAATGCTTGTTACATTCTGTTTCTGGCCACATTTCAAACACCCACAGATCACAGACTGCACTGTATGTCATACAGATCATTGTTAATTCAGATGGACTTTGCTTTCTAAGACCCTGCATGCATCCGTTTCACTTACGACGCATAACAGCTCTACTCGTTCGTAGCAGATAACTGTTGGTTTGTTTGGCCTCTCTGTGCTAGCGGAGGGGGTGGTGTTATATAAAAAAAAACATCAATGCATTCATTCTGAAGCACAACACACAAGAATTTGACATTTATTACTGCACTTCAGTTCAGTATTATTAAAAACGTGTTTCTGTTCACTGGAAATGTTTTGATGAAGATCAGAAAGCAGCTTACCTGAACATGAAGGGAAAAGAACTGAGTGGTGATGTCAAAATTAAACAACATAAGAGTCTTATTATGGAATTGAAGAACTACATCTGTATAAAAAAAAGTAAACATTTTTAAAAAGTTAGAACTTACATAGATATGCCGACCTCATCCTTAAGGCCCGTTTACACCAAAGATTTGCGACGAGACGGCTTGATACTTGAAACACCTTGCAACGAGCCTGTCTGCACCATTCTAAAACTATTTAGTTTACACCGCTACAACTGGCAGAAACACTTTCCGGTTTCCATAGCAGTGGTGAACGCTCTTGCACTGCTGAGAGCCGCAACAGCATCAGCACCCCACACTCCTTCATCATGCTAGACAAATAATGGGTAGCGATTAGTTGTTTTTTTGTTTTAGACCTAATTTCTTGCAATGTATAGCCTATCAATTAGGCTACTGCCAATTACTTTTACCAAGCCATTGATGAGAGAAGTGACAACCCAGATACAGCCTAGCCCTGATGTGCATATTCAATGTTGATGGAAAGCAGATTCTGCTTTTTTTGTGCCGATTTATGTTTGTAGCCTATTGCTTTCTAAACTGATGTAGATTGTGGAGCTTACTGACCAGGATGCACCGCTGTGTGTTGTTTTGGGTTCGTCTCCACGCCGTTCCTAAAGCTCCCATATTATGCAAAATGCACTTTTTCGATGTTTTTGAACATAAACATGGGTCCACAGTGTGCCTAGAGACTGCCAAAGTGTAAAAAAAAGAAAACTCTCTTTTTCTCACTCTCCCCCTTTCTGAAACTCTCCACCCCTTCCCCCAATATACTCCAGTCAGAAATCTCCCCGTTTTTGACGTTGAAAATGGGAAAAGCCACCTCCCCCCACATTAGTAACCAGAAACTTCCACCGTGCAGTAGTCTATGATAACCCCACCCCCTATTTCTTATTGGTCCACGGCCCCGAGATCCTCTGGAAAAATATTCCTTCACCTCCATCTTGTTTTCCCCGCTATGCGACAAGATGCCTGTAGTACAGCAAAGCATGCTGAATGTTGCATAAACCAACACAGAAGGCTTTTGCTCATACTCCACTAATTTATCTTAACCACAGCAGTCTATTAATGCCTCGTTTTTAATAACACAACGGAAAGGAAGCTACTTGTGCTTTTTTCAAACGGTGAAATTAAAAGAAATGTTTTATTGGTATTTTTGCCTGACTGGTGTATAGCTATTAGCTTTGGGACAAGCAGCCAGCTTTTGCTCATACAGTAATAACCCATTTAGATTCCCCACAGCAGTCTGGCATTGCCTCGTTTTTAGCAAGACAAAGCATTGGAAGGTAATAGAGTAGAAGTCTAACCTTGAAGCAAATTTTTTCACTGATTTTAGTGATATTTTTAGCCGCTAGCTTCCGAGCTAGCTTCGGGAAAAGCATTGATCTTTTGCTCATAATAACCTATTTAGATTCCCCACAGCAGTCTGGGAATGCCTCGTTTTTAGCAAGCATTGGAAGGTAATAGAGTAGAAGTCTAATTTATTCACTGATTTTAGTCTTATTTTTAACCGTTAGCCCCCGAGTAGCTTCGCAGTAGCATCCATCTTTGCTGCATTTTTATTGTGAACATGCAGTTTCTATAGAGCTGTTAAGCGGAAGTGGCGGAATTACGGGGCATGGGACCTATCGGCTGAAAAAAAATGAATGGGAGTCTATGGAAAGTAATCTACTATTTTCTGGTCCCAGTCATTAAATGCCTTGGATATGTTTTGTATGGGTCTAAATGATCATTTTTCATGTGAAGAGTTTGACGGTATGTTGTATGATTATTCGTCTAACGGCTTTTGAAAAAATGTTACGAGAACAACTACAAGTCTTGTCGCCTCTGTGACGTCACCTCAACACATTCCCTCCACTTCTCGACTGACAGTGCTAATGCTAATGCTAATGGCTGGCGTGGACAACGCCAACAATCTCCCCACTCGAGAAATTGAAACTCCACATGTTCACTTGTGTAGTGATTTTCGCCACGCTGAAGACTTTTGTCTTGTCATTGAAAGAAGGCGGTAAAGTGCATTAAAGACACAGCCATGTTTCTGAGCTAAGCAGGTGCCAGTGGTGGTGACGTATATCATAAGTGTCAAGAGCAGCGAAGAGCTGTAGTCCACAAAAGCGCTCTGCACAAAACCTGACCGTATCCAGCTTCTACTCGCTAAATTGTTCCATTCCTTGCACGAAAAAATACCATCTAAATCCATACAAAACATATGTGTAATCGAAGGCATTTCATGACTGGGACCAGAAAATAATACATTTATTTCCATTGACTACCGTTGTAATTTTTCGAGCCGATAGGTCCCATGCCCCGGAAGTAAGGAACTTCCGCTTAACAGCTCTATTAGCTTGTGGCTGTCAGTGCATCTGTATGAACATAGTCTTTCATGTAGACAAGGATTGGTCATGTCAAACTGTTCAAAGTGCGGCTGAGCTCCTGCGTTACTAGCACTAGAAATGTATTTTCTCATGAGTAAACCTAACCGTGGTAACAGTACAGGCACGGAAAGCTATGGACAGAGGCCAATGGCTTCGCTTCCGGACAGGGGCGGGGGGAGCTCATAGATTGTCGGGGAGAGTGGCCTAAGTTGTGCAACTTTTTACTCAAAGTGATTTTAAAGTGAGGCCTTGACAGTTATGTCTCCAACTCAAATATGTACATATATTTCAGGATGTTGTGCATCCCTGGCAATAAAAACTTTGGATCTGGAATAAACTGTTTAAGAAATATAGCTTTCGGAAAAAAAAGTTGTCTTGTGGCACAACTTGCCCCCGGTGTGGTGTAAGTTGTGCCACAAGAGAGAATACCATGGGGTAAATTGTGCCATTGATATATATATATATATATATATATATATATATATATATATATATATATATATATATATATATATATATATATATATATATATATATATATATATATATATATATATATATATCTCATAAACTGTAATGCAAGACAAATCCATAAGACAATTACTTATTTAAGGTTTATTTAAAGTAAATAAAGTAAATATTTTACAAAGATTGAAGGTCAATTTTCTTAAACAAGGCCTAGCAGATCTAGGTGGTTTTGCCTGCAAAGCTCACAATGACAAAGTCACCATTATCATCTTTCTGGCCATCTGAACTCTCATCAGTGGTGCCGTTAAGTGGAATGGAGATGTCAGTCTCTTCTGAGCTACTGTAGCCAATCACTTTCTTTTTGGTGACCAGCGTATACAGCCATGCCACTGGCACAACTCTCAGAAGTGTACTTCGCACTAGTTGCTCCGTGCTTGTGACTGCCACCTGACAAATGTGATTCCCCCTCCATTTCTGCCTTTAAATCAAGGCTCAAAACCCATCTTTAAGGTGCGAACACACTACACGCGTACAGACGCGTATAAAATCGGCTATTTTTCCATAGGGAACCGTTGGTTTACGCGCGTACATGGCGCGTAGATGCGTCACTCGCGCTAAAGCAACATTTTAGCCGCGTCAGCTGCGTGTGACCCGCGTATATACGCACCTAATGGTCAGAAAAGGATCTGTTCTTTTTAGCCAAATGGTAGGCTGTTCGAAACACAGCTTCGGTTTCCTTCATGTAGGATTCAGTCATGGCCTCCATCGCATTGTCAATGACTGCTTCTTGCTGTTGTTCTGTGATCTTCACAGCGTGAGAGTGTGCCTTGGACAAAGCATGTTTCCTCACCTTTTCTCAAGGCCGACAGTCTTGTCTCTCTACTTCCCTGGCCACACACCTGAATTTCAAAATTCACCCATTCTCTCATTCTCAGAGAGATACACCTTGCTCTTTGTGGATCCCAATGGAGTTCACACTGCTACAGACCTGACACCCTGTGAAACATAAACAAACAATGTAACTATTGTGTATGTAGAGAACACACACACACACACACACACACACACACACACACACACACACACACACACACACACACACACACACACACACACACACTGTAATAAACAACTATTGTCAAATATGTCAACTGTTTTAGAAGCTGCCAAACTAACAACCTACACTTACCCAATTTTTTGTTTTTATATCCTAACCAGGGGTTCTTGGACATAAAATCTTCTTTTTGTTTGGCTGTCCACAGGTCTGGCCAGTCATTATTGGTTACTACAAAAAACAACATGACATGAGTGAATGAAATACAGGCTATAAATGTAACTATTTAATTACAAATAGCCTCCTGAATTCTGTTCAGTGACATATTTTCAAACAGACTCTCAAAATTAATTGGAACGTACAGGTAGGCTAATGTTAGATGCCAAAACAATAGAAGCAATTGAGGGATGAATATTATATTGAAAACAGGCTGTCTTGTGGTGAGGGATGCATTTTCTTGGGCCAGGTACACTTAACACTTAACATTTTAAGTTTTCATTGTTTTACTGACTACCCAGGGGGCAAAGTGATTTTATGGACATGGAGCGTTGTAAAAGGTTGTTCACATCTAGGACCTTCCACGATCACAACCTGGGTGGACATCCTTGTCAACAAGCTGCTGGAAAGCTACAGCGTGCCGACATAGCAAATCAGAACCACTGTTTAAGTGAATGGGGATGGGCTAATGGGGAATTTTTTGAACTTATAGATATCATTATGAAACTTTGCCAGTTGATTACTGACATTACAACAAAAACTTTTTGTATTACAGTATTTTCCAAAATGTTTAAATAAATATGAAAAATCATCAATATCTTACTAATGATGCAACATTTGCATGTCTGCAAAGCCCCAAAATCTAGATGTTGGAAGAAAACAAAGTCAATTTGTTTTTAAATTTTGAAAACAAAACAAGTGTCCAACTGCCTGAAGCCTTTCCTAATCACAGTTCAAATTTGATCAATAACCCATAGAAAATAAATGTTAAAAAAAAAAGTTAAAGTTAAAAGTTATAAAAAGTTACATTTCATGTGCCATGGACCAAAAGTGTCCTTTTGGAGTCTCCAGCTGGTATTTTAGGTAACGGCTAGACATTCCCTTGAAAAAAACAGTGTAAAAAATTCTTTTTCTATGGGTTATTGATCAAATTTGAACTGTGATTAAGAAAAGCTTCAGGCAGTTGGACACTTGTTTATTTTTCAAAATTTAAAAACAAATTGACTCAGCTTTTGTCCAACATCTAGATTTTAGGGCTTTGCAGATATGCAAATTTACGCATCATTAGTAAGATATTGATGATTTTTCATATGTATTCAAACTTTTTTTGTTGTTTTAATGTCAGTAATCAACTTGCAAAGTTTCATAATGATATCTATAAGTTTAAAAAATTCCCTATTAGCCCACCCCCATTCGCTTAAACAGTGGTTCTGAGTTGCTCTATGTCGGCCCCCTGTAGCTTTCCAGCAGCTTGTTGACCAGGTTGTCCATCCAGGTTGGGATCCTGGAAGGTCCTGGATATCATTTCTGTTGAACAACCTTTTACAACGCTCCATGTCTGTTTGTTTTTTTAAAAAAAGGACCCTAATATATGTTATTAACATCATTTACAAGGTCCTGCTATTAAAAAGTGCTCACCGTGGTTGACGTCATCATTTAAAGTTGTAGTCGAAGGAGCAGAGGCATCTCTATCCGCATCGACATCCTCTCCGACTGGGCTGGGACTGGGAGACGGAGCTGGTGCGGGTGTTGCAGCTGGGCTGCTTGCTAACAGCAAATGCGATGTAGCAACGCATGCTTTTTTATTCACAAAGCAAATTTTTGTCTGACAACTTCGCTTCATATCTTATTTTATCATGCCTTCGCGTCATTGGAAAGAAAATGTGCTCGGAAGCATTTATCCGCCAGGAGAAAAAACCGCCGGTTACTATGACAACGTGTCTGTTAAGCCAAATAGTTTCGAGCAATCTAATTGGTCGAGACTCGAGAGAGCGTAGCTGGCAGAACGGCTATATGTTTATATGTTTCCGTGTCCGCTCCATTTACAGCCGGACCGTCACTGTTTGTCATGTTCATGTCTTTCTGCTGATTTTACACACACAGACACACACAGTGGAAGTACACACACACATTGACAAGAGTGGAAACGAATGGAGGCGGACCGCTGTCGCGGCCGTTAAAAGTGGATATAGGCTACGCAATGTTGCCTGAAAAATAAGTGGGTATACCTGCGTATACCCCCCACTACACTACTGCTCGTCAACACCCAGAGACTCAAGTCGGCGTCCGTAGTTCTGCCGCTGCTAATCCACAGCATTACAATGAATGAGTTTATTTCAGTTTCGATAACTCGACAAATGGGATGCGATTCCAAAACTCCTATAAACGGTTGATAAAATATATGCCATTCATCCCCACACAAATTACAGTCAAGTTGCCCTCTATTAACCAACTGTACATAAACACTAGGATTAGATATCCACGAAGCTCACCTCAACACAGCTGTGCGTTATGCGACACGCAGGCGACTTGCAAAGCACAGCAGCGACTCCTTCCATTTGTTCTATTGTCCTTAGTAACTCTTCTGTTTAAAAAGGCAGACATACACCTAAACTAATCTTTAAGGTGTTGTTCTATATTAGCTTAATGAGCAACCATGTTTCATCATGTGTAAGCAAACGCTTTAATGCCCCTGCTCCAGATGGTGCCTGTCTGTTTCTAAATTACAGCCAAACTTAATTGATATCTTAGTTTTAGTAATACATTTTGGATTCAGATATTACATACGCTTAATGATATACATCAAGGTAAGCTGGATGATGTAAGAGAAAGCATGAAAGAGAGAGAGAGAGAGAGAGAGAGAGAGAGAGAGAGAGAGAGAGAGAGAGAGAGAGAGAGAGAGAGAGAGAGAGAGAGGGGGAATAAGATATCACTAGGACCTGCACTAGGTCAACAACATGTCAATCACTCAGCCTCGGGTAGCAAAGCAAAGTGCTATATTCTCTTTTGTATGATGACCCCAATTTACCTCTGTCACCTCTTGTCCATGCTCTCTCAAGCAGGGCTAAAAAGAAAGCCATGTTTTCAGGTTTTCATTCCGTCCATCAGCACTATTCTATTGCGCTCAGGAGGTGTGTGTGTGTGTGTGTAGGGGGGGGGGGCTGTTTACAGCTACCTCTTCCATCTTGATGTTCTATCCAGCACAGCAGGTTTGGCAGGACTACAGTGAACACATTAGCGCATGGTTGTGAAGAAACCACATGTTATCTCCTCTTTGCTGACGCACACATAAAGGGAAGCGGGATACGTGTTGGCCCACTTTTTACTAGACACCTATCATCAAGAAGCTTTTTGTTAGATTACAAAAAATGTACGATACATTGCACCATGGCTGGGTTGTAAAAAAGTTTACAACACTCATTCCTCTCACAAAGACCACTGCAAGGAGATCGGACTGGCCCGGAGATAGCTATGCTGTAGTTATTCCTGCCCATTGACAAGGCTGGGTGCAGCAGCAATATATATATATTATTTTCTTTTGTCATGTTTTCTTTTTTACAGCAGTGTTTAGGTTCCTTCTTTTTGGTGTAAGATACATTTATTGGAAAAGCATTTAATAGAAATGCAATACCCCCACTCAAGTTACACGCTTACATTTCAAACATTATTATTATTCTTTGAATGAGCAGGACCACCACACTTAAGATTAAAAACTACAAGGGTCACATAATAAAAGGTAGGTTGCTGAAAAACTACAAAACTACACTACAATTGTAGAAAGGATTACTGATGCAACAGAGAAGGCAGCTGTCTGGGGACCCGGGATTGCCAGGATCCTTGAACGAATTTTTCAGTTGAGGTCATGCCCATGTAGGATAATCCCACATCACAGAAACACAGTACAGAATGCTGCTGTTCAGCAAGGCTCTAAGGTTGATCCTATTGCGATACAGGGTCTAGCTGGCCCTTTGTGGCCCTGGATCTGGAGCCTAGGGGAATTTTTATTACTTGATGGTGACTTGCATTATTTACTCTTTTCCAAATATGTTTTGCTTGCAGGGTGAGATAGGGGGGCCTGCTGCCCTCTACAACCTCACCATCGTCTTTATACACTAATTGTCAAATATCAGTTTCCGTTCACAATTTATATTAAATTATATTAGTTATTAAATAACAGCTTCTTGCTTTGGCTGACTGCTATGCAGAAAGATTTCTGATGAAATTCAAGTGAATATGTTTCATCCATTTCCTGGTTATGGTTTGCTTCAAGAAAGTGCACAATACTTATGGGCAGAGATATGTGTCAGTAGAACTTGAATTCGAATTGATCGACTTGAATATGAATTGATCAACCTGCATTTGAATTATTGATACTTGAATTTGAATGTATACACTTGAATATGAATGAATCCATTTGAATTTGAATTAATTATACTTGAATCTGAATCAGTTAATATTTGAAATGACACATTCAAATAAAAGTTCTAAATTCAAGTTTTCAAATTCAAGTAGAAAAAATTCAGCTTCAAGTAGAGAAAATTCAGATTCGAGTAGAGATGTGCACATCCTGTTTCTTTGAGGAAGAGCAATCGAGTGCAGATCTCTGATACTAGGCTACAGCGTCCGGTGGGTGACCGTTATTTAATGTTCAGGAAAAATATGAAGTCATAAATTAGTTTGTTTAATCATCGTCTGTGTTTTTGACCTCTTGTTTCGAAGTATCTTTTAGAACACTAATCACGTTTGAGTAATGAAACTGAAAGTAGGCTAGTTATAATATCGCCAATAGGCTATATCAATGAAAACAGACGGTCAAACAGCGTCCAAATGAGCTAAAATCCTAAATACAATAAACAGTAACATGGCAAACTTATTATTAGGCAAGCTCTAATTGATTATTTATTCATTTTTTCACACGTTTACATGTTTAGAGGCGGAGGATTCCTCCGACGCTCTCTGTCCGGCTTATCAGACAGCACTCAGCTGTCTGTCAGTTGAGCTGGACAAGCAAACGTAAAATCATCAGGAAATGATAAAAACGTCCCGATGGAGATTTCTATGGAGTGATTTTGCTTTAACTGTCCTACGGGGTCGCGTTGTGGCAGTGACACTCTTTCTTCAGTCGGAGCTGAAGCGTAAAGTGAAAACAAACTCAGAGTAGGTCAAATCACCTATCCAGTAGACCCACGGCGTATGTTGCTGCAGTAACTGACTCTCGGTTGCACTGAACCTGCTACCTGAAACCGAGAGTTTCCACAAACTCTGGGTTGCCTCAAAACCACCTGAAACAGGCCCCAGTTCTTCAGACTTCAGACAATGCCAGTATGAATACTGGCATTGTGAGTTTAAAAGAAATGACTAAAAACGATGCCCTTTGAAACACATAGGCCTGGGCCTAATTTATTTCAACTGTTCGCGATTTGACAACTGTACATGCAGTCATTCATAAACACTTAGGCTACAATAAATAAGAGATGAAGATAAATGGGACGTTGGAAGTATAGGGGTGCGGCCGCACCCCCCCTCACCACCGCCTGCACCCCCTCTCCGCCCCCCTACACTTTGCCCTGTGCTCCCATGATTGCTCTGTAAACAGTCTCATAGCCAATGTCCTCTTTCCCATCTCCTGCTCCCTCACATCAACTTGACAGAACATAAATATATATACTATACTATATATATAGCTTATATATAGGCTATATACTGTATAGGCTACAGTATATGCCCGTCGGATTTCTTCCCCGTGCCCAGGACAAGATTACGTTTGTGCCCCGCCTTCCCATGCGAACTTCGGTGGAGTCAGAGTGCTGAGGGGCGCGCACTAATGAGCATTAGGTTATCATTAAAAATCCAGGTTAATGGCACAAAGCAGTAGATAACTTCAACATAGTCACTATACATTCCCTCCGTCTGCTAAGCGCCCTACCACAGGGGGGGTGAGAGAGAGAGAGAGAGAGAGAGAGAGAGAGAGAGAGAGAGAGAGAGAGAGAGACGCGCTGACAGGATGCAATGTTCACCTGAGCACCTGCTCCTCTAAGGTGTGTGCCGGTATCGTGCCAAGTTACCGCTGATAACAATTGTGTCCCCGCCGGCCGGTGAGCGCGCATGCATCAAGTACAGGCGAACGTAGCCTATTAACACTTCGTAAGGTCGTAAAAAAGTCGGGTCGTCTTATATTCGGGGTCTAGTATTCGGCGTCCAGTAATGGACTGTCCGTTACCAGAGCGGTCATTCAGCTTCAGGGCCTGTGTCCAAGTTGTATTTATTTAATTTTTTCGGGTGGAACCAACACTGGCTGTGCTCTCAGAAGCGGCCGGCGTGCGTGTGTGCAATGGGAGAGATAACGCTTTGTGTGGAGAGAAAATAGAGGCACAGGAAATCGCCAAAGCCTCCAATAGTATCTAGCTGCATCCCCGGAGAACAACACCCCAAAGCCTTGACTCATTATGTTGCGAGTCCACGTGTCAGAGGCAGGAATCGGCTGTGCGATCGACTTTTACTGTGGCTTTTTAGCTGCAGTAGTGTGCTGAGGAGAGATTGCCAACTGCACCACCAGGGCCGCCGTAATGTTTAGATTTCATCATTTTAGAGATGCTTACAGTGCGTAAGGGAGTTCCCCAGGGTTCAGTTCTGGGACCGCTATTATTTACTTTGTATATTAATAGCCTTGGACAAAATGTCCCAAATGCAGCTTTCCATTTCTATGCGGATGGCAGTGTAATTTATTGTTGTGCATCCTCGCTCAGTAAGGCTTTTGTTTATATGCAAAGTGCTTTTGATCAAGTGCAGGCTCAGCTTTGTCAACTGAAGCTTGTTCTCAATGCTGATAAAACCAAACTTATGGTATTTTCAAATTCCAGAAAGATTGTGTTAAATCAGAAAATGTTAACTTCCCAAGGTAATGAACTTGAGGTTGTAACTACTTACAAATACTTTGATTTATGATTGATGACCGCATCTCGTTTAAAACTCACATACACAACCTGGTGAAAAAACTGAAACTAAAGTTAGGTTTTTACTTTAGGAATAAGTCATGTTTCTCTCTCGAGGCCAGACGACTAGTCGAAGCTACCTTCTTGCCGGTTCTTGATTATGGTGATCTGTTGTACATGAATGCATCAGCTCACTGTCTACATATGTTGGACACTGTATACCATGGAGCCTTGAGGTTCATTACAAACAGCAGAGCCTTAACCCATCACTGTACACTATACTCAAGGGTAAACTGGCCTTCTCTTTTTATGAGACGACTTAGTCACTTGTATGTTTTATTTACAAGGCGATCTTAGGTAAACTCCCTTGTTATTTGTCATCGTATATGTCCAGAAAATGTGTCCCCCATGCGTTAAGGTCTCAGGACATGGTGCTCATGACTGTTCTTCAAGCTCGTACAGAGCTGGGTAAAACAGCTTTTAAGTTTTTTGCGCCGTCGTCATGGAATAACCTGCAAAAGCAGCTTAAGTTTCAGGACCTAGTAACTCTAAACGAATTTAACGCTGTTGTTAAGAGTTTGAAGTTGGACTCCATCGGAAATTGTGAATGTTTTTAGTTAAGAATCTTATTTTTATGTTGTACAATTGTACTTAATATCAAACTTGGATTTTGTATTGTGTTTTATGTGTAACTGTGTTCTGCTGTCCATCTTGGCCAGGTCTCTCTTGAAAAAGAGATTTTAATCTCAATGAGACTAACCTGGTTAAATAAAGGATAAATAAATTTGCACCAACGCCCTTATGATAATAAGAATGAGAGGCTTCATTAAAACGCTGTCCATGCGCTGTCTATGCGGTCGTTGTGATTGTAACTTTGTCGGCTGTTAACTGAAACTAACGGAGATCGCGGAAGCCTTCTCCTCGACAACGTTAACGTGCACTGCCCCGGTTATCATTTCAGCCTTAAACCATGGCCTTGATAGCTTTCGTTTCAGCACTAGGCTATGTGATTAACTATGAGCATTAAATAAATGCTGCGTCTCAAATGCATGAGGACAGCAGCGAGGATGAGGCTATGCCACGACCAAACCAGAGTATAGGAGAGATGACAGCGAGAGCGATCACAGCGGGGCACAAGAATAAAGTCACACATCAGAGTTCAGTCTATTTGCACTACTGTTCATTTGCACTGAAGAAGGGTGTTTGGTGAATACAAATTCACCAGAGTGCAGGAAATTAAGCATTTAATGCTCCAAAAAAACAGCTGAGTGCTGTCTGATAAGGATATTGAATGTGTCATTTTGAATATTAACTGATTCAGATTCAAGTATAATTAATTCAAATTCAAATGGATTCATTCATATTGAAGTGTATACATTCAAATTCAAGTATCAATAATTCAAATGCAGGTTGATCAATTCATATTCAAGTCGATAAATTCGAATTCAAGTTCTACTGACACATATCTCTGCCCATAAATACTCCAAATGTTCCATTGTCCCACTACATGCGATGACCAAATGCTCTCTTAATAAAGCAGAATACCAATTATTAACTATAATCCATGACTAGGACTTGCAGCCTTTGTGTCCCCCCAGGCAATCAATGAGAAATGATGCAACCTTTAGAAAAGGTCAGACCTCTCATAATTCCTAACCTGCATATTCCTAAAATAAGAATATGCGGGTTAAAGACATCTACAGTGTCTTTTCCAAAGCATGAAATACAAACTTGGATTAATTTATGTAAACTGAATAACGTAAATTGACAATGACAAAGACAATGACAAATTGATTTGTCATCTTTAATTTAAATTTTTGATATAGCAAGAACATCCTCTCTTTGGACGTCTCATCCTAATGAAATATTTATGTTTTGCATATATATATGTATATGTGTGTGTGTGTGCAGTGTTCAACTGCCAAATTAATCTCAATTTAGAAGAACCATGGATGCCTCTTCGCTCGTCCTCGCATAGTTTGCCAGTCAATGTTGTCTGGATCAAGTAGTAAGTAGACCAACAACAAAAAAACCTGCACATGATAGCAGGGAATAAAATCAATATCAAGAAGCACTGTACAGTATTGTTTCTTTCTCCATATCACTGTATTACTATAATGACTGAATTCAGACAAGGTGAATGATTAATCTCGCTGTGACATTTCAGGGTTTCCCCTACCGTTATACAGGCCTGGTGGCCTGCCAGGCCAATGGGGCCCCCCGCCATTTATTTTGTCTGCGCATCGCGGCGCAATGCGCGTGTGCATTCGGAACGCACATGTCAAACAGGGAAACTGACGAGAAAGAACCTTCCTTTATAGGTCCATGGCATACACTGGAGATGTTTAGGACTCAGTAACAGGGAGTTGAACAAGAAAAAGTGCTGAACAAAACTTAGAAAGTTAAAGTCGCTACGTCGCCGTGGCAACCAATCTGTATCAACAGCTGAGACAGCTGTTGATACAGGCTATTGTATATTTATTTTACTACTTTATTTTTATGTTTTAAATTGAGAACTAGGATACATGAAATATATGGTCGGCTAATCATGATGTGTAGCCTAGGTTAATTTATTTATTTTAAATTAATATTTGATAAATTAAAGAAAATGTTTCAGAAATTAATACTAGACAGGACATACCTGTCTATATTAGGTCTTAATGTTTATTGTATTTTATTTTCATATCCATGTGTTTTTCTTCAATAGTTTATATGGCTTGTGTCTCCAAATTATTCCAGAAAATTGTTTTAGTCAGGACATATATGACAGCTGTTTACAGAGCAAAAAAAATCTAATCAGATTTGGCTTCTCAAAGTGCACCATTGATGCATTTAATTTTAAAAAATGTACAAACGTACCGAATGTGAAGGCATAACCCTATGCCCTAATTTGTAGCGGGCTGTCAAAAGAGGCTCATCCATAATATGGTTAGTTTTGGTCAATTTCTACTAGAAATGTGGTACTCATGCCGTGCACATACTCTTTATCAGGGTGACACCCCAGTTTTGTGATTCCTGTATGCATCACTAAGTAGGTCAATCCCTTTGCCATGCAGCTTCTAATTCAATGCCTCCTGTGTGCATCATCCAATATACATTTAAAATCGAGCTTGTCAGGTCGAGCTCTTTGTCTTCTGATTGTAGACTCCAACCCCTTTCCCAAATTATGAATTGCCAGCCAATCAACGAGATCAAACTGTGCAATGGGTGCTGCACGTTCAAGGGATTGGCCCTCAGGGCCTGCAATGTGTGGGGTATGCTGCCTGACTTGACGGAAGGGTATAACATATGATATGCCCCAGCCTTGCCCTCTGCTTCTTATATTACTCATAAATATGAATGCAATTTAGATCCATTTTTCTGGTTGCTGAGCTGTAATCTTTTTATTATTCTCTCATGATTGTTATTCTCCGAAGTCGAGGGTTAAGTTTATTTTCTGTGTGTACAATGGTCAAAGAAAAAAAACCTATTACCACAGTTTGCATGTGTTAAATTGGTGTGTGAATTTTTACCAGTTATTTCCTAGTTTTTTTAAATGGGGATGCATGCAACTGCTGCAGAGAAAATGTACCACCATCCCGCCCAAGGGAGAACACAAGAGAGAGAGGCTGCAGTGAAAACACGTGGCTGTGCTGATAAGCCCAAAGGTGCTGGTAGGGTTCACACAAACCCTCATAATAGGAGCCTAGAGAGGATGTTACTGGACTATGCACAAAGTTTAAACTTAGCTTTTTTCTTCTCTATCTGTATTTTAATGGCTCCATTCAGATGCTTTCTTCTCCTATGTGAATGGTAAACACTCTCTTCTTCTTTGCCTCTAGAAATTGCTTTTATAACTTGAAAATAAATGTATTTGAGCAAATTCACAAACAATTTCAAGTCATCCCCCCAAGTCGTATTTTTCAAGTTTGACTTCTGTATTGAAATGTTCAACAAATGTCTTTTTTTAAACAAGTTTAAGATTGAACATTCCAAGCTACAATATGCATTTTTCTATTGTATGGCTCCTATACCCTAAAACTGGTGAGGCATCCCCAAAATTGTCACTCATCTTGATAAATTGCCTCGAAAACAGCATCTAGCCTGGGGCTGAGGAAACCAGCATGTGTAAAGACCATAACAGATGTTAAAGAAAGGCAACGGACTGGTGGAGTCATCTATTTTTTTAATTGCAGTATTTTTCTCATGTTTTTGTTGGGCTTTGTCTGCATCTTTCAGCCCTGCAATAGTTGTATTGCAATTTAATGTCAAATGTGTGTGTAGGGTGGCTTTAAAACGGTTCATAAAAAGTAATGATTTCAGGTCTTAACATTTAATTAGCTGAAATATAGTTTTCATCCTAGTTTGATGTTTGATTAAAAGTGCTACAACAACCTTGAAAAGTACATATTTTATAATGTAACAAAATGTGTTTGGTTGGACACCGTGGTCTGCATAGTTTTCGTTTCTTAGCCGGATGCTATACAGCTATACGTAAACTATTATGTGAATTAAACTGACATAATGGGACCTGAGGGCAAATTTTAAAAAATCTTGGGCGATGTTAACCTAAGGTTGGTTTGACTTGCAATCCTGTCTGGTGAATGTGCATACAGAGTCACGAATGATGATTTCATCCTACAGTAAGTGTTCCTGGAGGATGCTGTGATCTAAATTTGAACGTTAAATTAAGGCTCAGTGTGCTATCTTAAATCAGGCTCCATGCCAAGCATCTAGTGTCTGCGCTGTTCTTCCACACACTTACCACAAAATGTGTATTTGGGCATCTGATGTGCATGTGTCCATGCATAATACACAGCATTTATAATCACTCCTGTGGTCTTGGCTTGAGAGCTGGTTTGGCGGTCTGACATAAAAATCCTACCGAATCCTCATCTGCATCGTGAAAGCTTTGTAATGTTGTCTGAAAGCTGTAACGGTAAATCAGAACTTGCAGGAGAATGCTGTTGCTAGCGCTCAGACTGCCTTTGTTTTTATAATATTGGAGATTAAATTAAATATGAACTTTTGTTCAACAGCAGCAGAACAGCACCTGATGAGTTTGAGTTCAATATTCAATCCCTTTTAACTCAATTTCGAGGCCAAATCCTGATAGAAATATCTAGCTTTTTAGCGACTAAATGCACTTCTATGTTCAGCGGTTAGTCCTTAGCTGTGTCATTAGCCCCTTTTACACAGAGATTGCGGCATATTGACAGAACGAAAGAGGAGCAATTTGCCGGCTCTGCTTGGTTAGGTGTTATTTACACAGAACCATGCAACGCCGGCATGTTGGCGCATCAGTAGCCCCTGTGGTGAGGAAAACAGGCACAATGATACGTTTGTAAAAGCAAAAGGTTTATTTTCAATCAATAGCAAGAAACTCCGCGGCGTGGTCACTAGTTCCAACACATGGTAAGTATGTTACAAGGAGTGACAACTTTTCCTTAAATCGTCACATATTTAAGGAACATTTACTCCCCGGGGGGAGGTGTCTAACAGTGGGTTTGGAGGAGAGACAGGCAGGGAGGCAGACAGTTCTAATATACATATATTGTTATTGTAAAACATGGGAGGGGTCAGGTTGATCTGAGTTGGAGGGTCAGGCAAGGGTGGGGGAGGTAGGAGACAGGTAGACAGGTAAGATGGGTGGGGGAAGAGGAGGGGGAGACAGGTTGGGAGGCAGACAGGTTTGAGATATACATTCATATTATAATTGTGGGTGGGGCAGGCTGACCCAGAACAGCAGGAGGCTGTCTGCAAGAACATTGTCCTCTTTCAAATGTATAGTCAGGCTGGCTAATCTCCCTCCACACCCCTTTTACACAGCGTTCCGGAATGAAAGAGGTGCTTGTAAGCAGCGTCAGGTGTGACGTAAACATTTAGCGCCGCGCCGGTCAGCTGCTTTACAACAACAACACTGGCCGGTGAATTGAGAGCAGAAGTGCTGGGGCTTGCACTAAGAGGGCCTTATTTTACTGTCCCCGTGATGTGCCTGTTGATTGCGTTAACCAAACTGACAACATCACTCCGCTCACTGTGTCACCTGTGTGTGTGTGTGTGGGTGTGGGTGTCTCTGTTCGAGTCTCTTTGAGAGCAGTGCTCTGCCGTTCAGACATACACATACACACAGTGTGTGAAGTCACGTTACTGTAGACAGAAACATTGTGTGGATATACGCTCAGATTTAGGATAATGATAGCGGCGGCGATCCGGTCGCAGCCTAGCTTAGCCTAGCCTAGCTTTCCCATTCACTGTAGCCTACAACTTCCCCTGGGCAGAAATAGACTCATACACTCTGCAAAATGAAGCGTGGGGGTTTGTATTGAGCAGCGGACCTTATGACCAGCTAGATTATACACCGTTCCTTTTATCTGGTGACTTTTACTGGACATCAGGCTGCCGTGGTTAATATTGAACACACGTCCTTCAACTGCTAACATGGTCGCATGTTTAGAACGTAGGCTATGGAACGTCAAACGCCCCCCTGTTCCGCAATAACAAGCTGGCCGCATTTATACAGAGAGGCGGAACTGATTGTGTCTGCAATCTTACTACCCCCCCGAGGTAGTAAAATTCCCGGAACAATCTCTCGCACCTTTCTTCCCCCGTTCCGCAATGGTCGCATGGTTTATAAAGCAGGGCGTAGGGCTGAAATTCCGGCATTTTCCCGGCTTTCACTGGCTGTGTAAAAGGGGCTAGTGTTTAGCCGTGGGTAGCTCCAGATTCAGGCAATAATCCTCTGTAGGTTCATGACCAAAAGTGACTCCTTTCACATTGTCACACTGTTTTCACATCCTAATGTCATATGTTGTTATTACAAAAGAAATATTGAGTAGAGCGCCTTTAAAAATGCTGCCTTTCACGAATATAATCCCAATGCACTCCTCCACACACACACACACACACACACACACACACACACACACACACACACACACACACACACACACACACACACACACACACACACACACACACTTTGTTCAAAGTAATACACTTTATATTGTAAATCTGAGCCCACGGAAGCTTTGCAATTTGTGAAGAATGACGTCAAGACAGACTTTCAAAAGTGAAGGACTTAGTTGTTTTCCTTAGTGAGTTTCAATTTAGACTTAAGGAAACTTATGAAACCCAGATACATTATGTCAGGCAAGGATATTAACATCGATGAGATCAGTGGGGAATGGTACAGCATTAACAATCATATCTTTCAATATCGGATTTCCCTTATTGATGAGTTTTTACACAAACAAACCAACATCACACTGTATAGTAGTTTCTTTCATTTCCTCATTATTCAATCTCAAAGAAAAGAGTGTGTGTCGCTGCTTTGTGACAAGCAAATCTCACTGTGACTGAGACAACTGATCAGAAAATCATGTTATGGGTTTTTTTTAAGGATGGAACTGCTGTCCAACTACTTCTGCAGGGAGTGGAATGTGGAGTTCTTTTGCTCCAGTTTGAAATGACAGTTACACAGTTTTTGCATGTGTTTGCATATTTAATTACATTATCATACTCCCAATGATTGCTGCATTGTGAATAATGTGTGCCAGGAGGACTAATGACTCATGCGGATTTATGCTATGTGGTTAAAATGTAAGTGAGTGGAGCTGTGCAATAGACTCAGGTTTTCTTGATTGAATGTTTTGGTGAGAGAAGCAGCTTTCGCCCATTGCTTCATCTCCTCCCCCACTGTAAATGAGTACTGTATTGCCTCATTATCATTTTCTCGTGCGTTTTTATGGTATCCCGAGGCGGGTCGTCAATTACATTATCTACTGCATCTCTGAATTCCCATGGAGGAATGGGTGTTTTTGCTACACCTAGAAAGCTCTGTGAAGAGTATTTAACAGCTGTGGTCCATCATAGACGCCATGTTCACAGCTAAGTGGGAAATTGGGAGTAGCGGGTGTGCTGGAACAGACCAACGGATCCCCTTGACACAGAGGACTGGCAGACTCCACACAGCAAATCTGCTGTCAGAGCGAAAATTCAAACCCTGGAACCTCCCTTTTCCCAGTGGCTGCTTTTTTCTAATTTACTTGTATATTGCATATTTTCATGTTTCTTTCTTGGCATTTAGTCTGTGGAAAAAAGGAAGAATTTCATTGTATTACTGAAAACATGTTTCTTATTTTGCATATGACAATAAACACTTTGAATCTTGAATCAACAAAATGCACTCAAAACTTGCAGCTGTTTCTATATGGAGCTACATTATATACAGTTGTTTAGTTTCATCCAATTCTCAACCTATAGGGGTCAAGCACATTTCCAAGGTCAAAGCTAAATCTGAGGGTTCATGAGCTGATTAATGGGAGAGGAAAAAATGTGTTAAAAACATCATCTGCATGAATAAGCAATAAATAATTAGCTTTTCACCAACCTTTTTTCTTCTTTTTTTTGGAATACTGAACAATTTAAACCGTTAATGAATTCAAACCATGTAAGAAGTTTAGAGAGTACATGTCTCTGAACATCTCTCCAACAATACAAGGAGCCACAAGTCAAAAGGGTCAGAAACTACTGGTTTGATCTTGTACATGTATTTTAAAACCTTATCATAAACATAATAAATAAATAACATACACATAAATAATATAAACCTTATATGTGTTTTTGGGGGTTAAATAATAACATGAAGAGTATTTACTAAGTATAGCTGTCAGATATATGTGAAGTAAAAAAGTATAAAAATGGTTGTATAATAAAGTAGCATAACATTTAAATACTTATGTAACGAATATCACCTCAGAATGTACTGGAGTACATTTTACTTTGTTGCTTTGAACCTCTGTTTTTGACTTAACCCTGTGTTGCTGAGTGATAATGCAAACTTCACACTGAGCTTAATTTCCTTTGAAAACGTTGCTATTTCAGGTTGTTACATTGCACAACTCAAATCAGATGAAACCAAATGTTGACTCAAATAACGGTGAATCAGTTATTACCAAATCAAGACAAACTGGAATAAATAAACACATGCATGCAGGTTCTCATCTTCCCCACACATCCATGTTGATTCTCTCGGGGACCAGCCACAGAAACATAAGTCTTTATCATGGCATTGGGTCAATTTCACGAGAAACATAAGGTGAGATACGGCTGGCTAACTGCATCAGAATTGATTAGGGCATAGGCCAACAATGGCATGAGTTCAGATAAGCTGTTCCTTATCTTGTTGTAGTACTTTTATCAGTCCAATCGCTGACTCCAATCCTCGGTCACAAAGCTCACCGAATAAAAATGTTCTTGCTTTTCATGTCCGTTCATCATTTACGAACTGTGCTACAATGGACTATGCTACTCAGGGAATGTTCACCTGCTCATCTTGTGATGAGTCGGTTGAAGATGTTAAGTTTTATTTCAGCCTATATAAATGAAGGTTGGTAAACACCTTACAAGTTTATCCAAGTAGCAACAGTTAAGAATTAGCTGGCATTTTTTGTTAGTCACTATAGATTATTAAAATACCTACAAATATATCTGTCTTTCCTGGATAAAACTATGAAATACTCCGGCACAAATGGATTTATCCATGCGGTACAACTGAAGTTGTTATTACATTTTAATACAAAATGCCCCTGAAGGTTTAGGGTGGTACCTCCCCCTGCTACTGCTGCTCTTGCATATATCAGTTTTGAGAGAAAGTTGACAGTCCATGTAAATGAAATTTATTTTCAGATTTTGTGCTTGTGTTTCTTCTGATGTGTTTGTGTGTGTTTCTGCCTTTATTTAATGTGGAGCTGTTTGAAAGCTGCAGTAGAAGCATATCTCATACTTGCAATTAAACATAACTTAAAAGGTGAAAAAGGCCTGTGTGTCTCAGATGTGTATGGACTGGCTGCCAGATATATCATATTCTTTCCTCATTTTAGCTGCTTCATTTAGCCAAAGACAGCTAAATTGTTGAGTCACAAAGACTCAAACCTCTAACTCTGAGAACTGAAGCACTGATTTCTCTGTCTCCAAAATGGCATAATGTATGATGAGGAGAGCTACATTATTTGTACCTGTCCGTACTCTGTGTGCGCTGAAAAAAGCTTGTGTTAATACACGGTCTAGGCTGTGTAAACTAGTATGTTAACAAAGAGGGCCCACCGTACCTAGCAACATGCCCGTTTACAGAGCCTAGGCTGTGTATCAACACTGGATTGTTCTTCTGTGCGCACACAGTATGTACAGGTAGCGGAATATGTGGGAGATATTCGACAAATGACAAATGTCAAAAAATGCTTTAACTTTCAATGAAATCTTACAATAGTTTAGAACTGGCTTTACCTGTTATTTGCTTTCTTCTTATCTTCCATTCTACTAGATACGTCTAATTTGCATGCAAGCAGTAGAGCAAACAAAACCAAAAGTGGCAAAAAACAAAAGAAAGGAGGAGTGTTTTATTTATGAAGGCTGTGCCAGGCACGATGGAGACAAATTACCTTTTAACAATGTGAAATAGAATTTTGTTTACAAGGCTATGCTTTCCCTTGCTTTTTCAAATGAGATTTTTCACAGCTTCCTCATTTGTATCTCACAGCATTATCGTCTCAATCTTTCAAAACCAATCAGGCTCAAGAAGAAAATAAGAAAATAGCAGAAAAAGAAGAATTAATCACTGCTGTTCATAAAACAAGCCATTAGGTGTATTTATGAATGCGCACTACATCAGTTACCAGCTTCACACAGCCCCACTCCTCATTCCTCCTCCAAACCTCCCATCGGCTCAGTCATTTTAGTGACATACCCTCCACAGTTTTATTTAAAGCCCAATACAGTCTGCAGCATGGTAGAATGCCCTCTGCGGAAGGCTACGCTTGGCGAGTTTTAGGGTAAATGTTTGCACAATGTGAACAGACACGGGAGGCAATATGAGGACAGAGTGAAAACACAGTCAGCTAAAACACAGCATTTCCAATGCCTAACAGTTCTGCCGTGAATAACTATTTCTAAGCCTGGAATCCATTTCAAAGATAATCGGCATTGGATTTTAAGGTTAACCAAGCGAAGCAGTCTTTGTTTTCAATATACAGCAAGGGATTTTGGCATTCAAAAATCAACAACGGTTAAATCCTCTCTTTTAGCTTACTTTGTTACATTGCATTTATGTTCTGGTGTTTTTTTTAGTTATGTTTGTGTATTCATGATAATAGTGCAGTGCCCGTAGGAAGCAGGTATTAGCTTATGCTTGCTTAAATGTAACCTGTCTATGAAAGTGGGACACAGAAACAAATGTAGTGAACACACAGTCATTGAACTGGCTGTCGCATCGCTCGTCAAAGTCACTTTTGATCTTTCTGTAATAAGATGGATGGATGCAACGTTAGCAAGGAGAATGGATTATGTTTATTTGCCAGCTACAGAAAAAAACGTGAAAACTCCATTGAGTTATTGTAGCCTACTAAGTTGGAATGCAAGTTTGCCCTAGCCTATTTTGTACATTGCTAGCTACTGAAACATTGAGGGTCATCTTTTATTTTATCAATGATTAAAAGAGACTTAACCTGTTTTCTGCTTTAAAGCGGCTACGAGTAACATTTAAATATCTTTTAAACAGCCTCATGTTTCCTCTGATAATCATAAATTACCTTTAACAGCAAACGAGACCATCAGTGCAAAGAAAGACGTTTTTAAATAGTTTTTATTACTGCTTTTGGTCTGGTCGCACACCCAGTCCGATTTTCGGTTCGCTCGTGCAAGCTCTATGGTCACATATCCATATTGGTCGCAGATTTCAGTGTGGCGCAGCAACGTGAATTGAGAAGCCTATCCCACCAGGTGAGGGAAGGGGAGCGGGAGCCTTGTTCGATACAGTTATTTGTCGTCATAATGACTGATAACGGGGCTGAACCATCAAAGAAAAAAAAGAAAATGCAATGAAGAAAAGCTAAAAGGGAGAGATATAGGCTACGGGGGGACGAGGGCGTTGCCAAGCAACGTGTATACAATTTCACGAGAGCGAAACTAGACTGCAGTGTTTACTCCTAAATGAATGAGCGGTTGGTACTAACACAAAGTTTGCTTTGCTTCACCATCATCAGATAACCATTATCTGAAATAGTCATTATTTACAACAACATAAACACATTACCTCATCGGGATCCATACTAACTGCCGTCTATCGTTCATTCGCTTTCTGTGAGGAGTCGGACACGTAATCTTTCAGCTCCATGAGAGAGAGTAGTTAGGTGACACTGCTGCATCAACTCATTGCAATCAGGTGCGTGTGGCAGTGACTGGCATTAGTTCATGCAGTGTCAAAACCACTCTCACGGAGCCGAAAAGAGTCCTCACACTTTCAACACACGGACATGCACTATATTGCTCCCTTCTCAATTCACACTCACGCGCCTGGCACGACCTAGAAAACAGCTTTGCGACAGCGGGCGTCGTAAAAATACTACCGCTTTTGTCCAAAGGGGACGCCAACGTGTCACGTCTGTCACAATAATTTAAATAATGTGTTCTATAATAAATTAATGCTACAAAACCCCCGAATTCATTGTGTCCTGTGTGGCATCAAATTCCACGGGCTACATAATTTGGTACCAGGAGTGGGGTGTAGGAAGAACAAATCTATTTTTTGAATTGGCAACAGAGTGATTTAGTTTTAGTTTTAGTTTAGAAAATACAGTAGTGGTGAAGATTCCAGGTCCTTTGGTGATTGAGTCGGTGAGGCCAGCCTGCGGCGGAGGTGTTGAGCAACGGGAGACGTGCTGAGGTGCTCCAAGGTTTGCTGCTTCCTGGAGAGACGACTCATCGGTACCAGAGCATCTGTGCAGAGGATTCAGGGACTCAAATTTCAGCTGCGAAGAAAAGAAACCTTCAGCAGGACATCAAGTTAAAGACTGTCTTCATAGTATCCTTAACTCACATTTTGGACTGGTGTTTCACATTATAACCGGACTGTGCATAGACTTAAAGGTCTCATCATGAGTGAATCGGAAGATGAGGGTACTGTTATTGATAAAAATGTCCAGCCAAGCCAGGTTCCAGGTATAAGTAGCAAGGCTACAGGGGAAATGCAGGGTCATTTGCAAGAACTCGCCAGATTACGAGATGAGCTTGCCCGGTTAAATGCTGAAACAAGGGCTCAGAGGGAAAATAGTAACCCCGCACCAGCACGTTCGTACATCTATGTTCCAAGAGAACGTCACATCACACCATTCAGTGGGGAGGGTGGTACAGATGGGAGATCAGTTGAAGAGTTTATTGAAGAGGTTGAAAGGGTCTTGAGGTCCAGAGAGCAGACACCATCATAACAGTGTGACTACATAGTATCTCTTCTACGTGGTCCTGCCTTTGAAGAAGTTAGAATATGCATGAGGGGCCAGTCTGTGTTTCCTAGTGATTTGTTTTCCTTCTTGAGAAATGCTTTTGAGGAGAAACGCAGCGCCACACAGCTTTTGCAGACCTTTTACAACCGTAGACAAGCTGACGGGGAAGACCTCCGTGATTACTCCCATGCATTGTCCCAGCTTTTGAGCTCTGTAATGAAGCAGTCCACAGATGCAGTAGCTAATGAGGAAGCTGTTCTCAGGGATCAGTTCATTGAGGGTCAAAGAGATGCCGCGCTACGACGTGAACTCCGGAAGATGGTAAGGGACAGACCGGGCTCCTGTCTTCTAGATGTGAGGGATGAAGCCCTCCGGTGGGATATGGAGGACAGCAGGTCCCATAAGCCCAGAGTTGTAAAGAGCAGCCATGTTAAGTCTGAAGTCTCAGAAACGCAGAGTTCCGCTATTAAAACAAATGATGTCCAATGCACAGTATTAGACAATGTCCAAAAAACAGTAGCCCATCAGGAAAAACAACTAGCAGAGTTAGCTAAAACACTCGCTCAGCTAACTAGCGCTGTAAGTGAACTGAGTAGGCGCAGCACTCAACCGACATACCGAGAGCCTCAGCATCAAGCTAGAGCCCAGCCTAAGTTCATACCCGATGGTCAGCCGATCTGTTTCAAGTGTGAAGGCGTGGGCCACATTGCGAGAAAATGCCCACATGCTAGAAGGGGCCAAAGTGTTATGACACCTGATCTTTCTGTAGCGCAGGGAAACCCTTACCCTTGGTTGTCATGAGCCACACAACACGGGGAAGCAGTTGGCTCACGTAAAGACATGACAGACAGATGTAAAATCTTAGGGAACGCAGTTGGGGAATGCAAGACTGTTGAGTTGAAACTCCGGGGTGTTACAGTACCATGCCTGCTTGACACGGGGAGCCAAGTCAGCACAATTTCTGAAGTTTTCTTTAGAGAGCACTTGGCAGTAGAGGGTGAAGATGTGCATTTGGCCTTCGAGTGGCTTAAAATCACTGCAGCAAATGGTTTAGACATACTTTATATAGGCTATGTGGAGTTTGATGTAGAGGCAATGGGTTTGACTATCCCGGAACGAGGTTTTCTTATAGTCAAAGATTCTGCACACTCTTCCTCTGTTCCAGGTCTCGTGGGGATGAACATCGTCAAAAAATGCCAGGAGTTAGTGCACACAGAGTTTGACACCACACTACAGGGTAAACTTGACTCACACTGGTGGGAGGCTTTTCATTGTGTCCATGCTGTAAATGTAACAGACAAGCTCTCTTTCGCTAGAGTAGCTGGTAAGGGTGTAGTCCATGTGCCCGCTTCATCTGCTGCCACAGTCATGGCTAGGGGACTCAGAACTGTGAGTGAGAATGGTCCTTTGTTGTTGCTGGAGCCTGTGAGTACAGCTGTGCCTGATGGTTTGGTTGTTGTTCCAACCTTGGTTTCTTCTGAGAGTCACATTTTCCCTGTGCAGGTAATGAACATGTCTGATGAAGATATCTGGCTAAGGCCAAGAACCCGGTTAGGTGTCTTGACTCATGTAGATAGTGTGAAAAGCGATGAGTCTTGTGAAGTACAGTTTCAAAGAATCTCAGCAGATACTGAACAAGTGAGTATCGACAAACGTCCTGAAGCTTCTATACATGTACAGTCTATCTTAGCCGAGCTCAATGTAGGTGGTAGCCCAGAACAGCAAGCACAGTTGGCTTTGTTGTTGGAGAAATACTCTTTTGTGTTTGCGAAAGAAGATGAAGACTTGGGTTACACTGACAAAGTACAACATGAGGTCCATCTTACAGACGACATTCCAGTGACACAGCCATACAGACGTATCCCACCCACACAGTACAGTGAAGTCACAGAACATATTGGCAAACTGTTAAAAAAGGGAGTCATTCAAGAAAGCTCCAGTGCTTATGCTTCGCCAATAGTGCTTGTGAGGAAGGCAGATGGTAGTCTAAGGTTATGTGTCGATTAC
This sequence comes from Hyperoplus immaculatus, assembly GCA_949357725.1. Classification (NCBI taxonomy): domain Eukaryota; kingdom Metazoa; phylum Chordata; class Actinopteri; order Uranoscopiformes; family Ammodytidae; genus Hyperoplus; species Hyperoplus immaculatus. The sequence continues at coordinate 10,578,074 of OX442355.1, read as the reverse complement.
CGAAAACTCAACTCAAAGACAAGATGTGATGCATTTCCTCTCCCGAGGATTGACGAGAGTTTTGATGCACTAAGGGGTGCACAGTTATTTTCCACCATTGATCTAGCGAGTGGATGCAGACGACACACAAATTTACATAACCATATCACCAGGAGACTACAGTCCGATACAAGCACTGAGTAAGTGCATTGAACAAATCAATGATTGGATGTGCCAAAATTTCCTTCAATTGAACAGCGACAAAACTGAAGTAATTGTCTTTGGTGCCAAAGATGAACGATTAAAAGTCAGTGCACAGCTTACCTCTGTTATGCTAGAAACCACACACCAAGCCAGAAATCTTGGTGTTGTCATAGACTCCGACGTGAATTTCAAGAAACACATTAAATCAATTAATACGTCTGCATACTACCACCTTAAAAACATATCAAGAATTAAAGGGCTTATGTCTCAGCAAGATTTAGAAAAACTTGTCCATGCATTTATCTTTAGTAGACTTGACTACTGTAACAGTGTACTTGCAGGCCTTCCAAAAAAATCTATCAGACAGCTTCAGCTAATTCAGAACGCTGCTGCTCGAGTCCTCACTAGGACCAAAAAAGTGGATCACATTACCCCAGTTCTGAGGTCTTTACACTGGCTTCCTGTCACTCAAAGAATTGATTTCAAAATACTGATTTTGGTTTATAAAGCACTAAATGGTTTAGCGCCAAAATACATTACTGATCTGCTGATACGTTATGAACCATCCAGAGCCCTTAGGTCGTCTGGGACAGGTTTATTTACAGTCCCAAGAGTTAGGACTAAACGAGGAGAAGCAGCTTTTAGTTTTTATGCACCAAATATCTGGAACAAACTCCCAGAAAACTTGAGGTCTGCTGCAACCCTCAGTTCTTTTAAATCGAGTCTGAAGACTTTTCTGTTTCCATTTTAACCTGTACTTTTTATTTTATTTAAATGTTTTACTTCTTTTCATTCGCTTTTAAATGTCTTCTAATGTGTTTTATGTATTTTAATCTTGCCCCTGTAAAGCACTTTGAGCGGCCTTGTGTTTGAATTGTGCTATATAAATAAACTTGCCTTGCCTTGCCTTGCCTACCACCAGGTGGCCATGCATGAGAGAGATAGGGCTAAAACAGCTTTTACTACACCATTTGGTCTCTGCGAGTACGTGAGAATGCCCTTCGGTGTTTGTAACGGGCCAGCTACTTTCCAGAGACTTATGCAAGTCACAATGAATGATCTCATTTTTCAGATACTTCTGGTTTATCTTGACGACATTCTTGTTTTTTCTGAGACATTTGAACAGCACCTGCAAAGACTTGAGACAGTGTTAAAGAGACTAGCAGAGACAGGTCTTAAGGTAAAACCACAAAAGTGTGCATTTTTACAACAGTCAGTGAAGTTTTTGGGCCACCAGGTGTCTGCAGAGGGTGTGGGGACTGACTCTTCCAAGGTCTCCGCTGTTAAGAACTGGAAAGTTCCAGCCTCTGTTAAAGAGTTTCAGTCGTTTATTGGGTTCTGCAGTTACTACCGGAGATTCATCAAAGGTTTCTCACAAGTTGCTGGTCCACTACATGACTTACAGTAGGTGTTCTTATCCAACTTCTCTTGTCCGTTAACCCTCTGAGGTCTAAGGGTATTTTCTCCGATTTTACATACTTCTATAAATACCTATTTCAAATGTGCAAGAAGATAAATTATATTATATGTATTATTAAGTGTTTTATATGGAAATGTTCAGAACACATTAGGCCTTTGTTTTCTGAGGTCTACTTATGTCCTAGAGACCATTGTGTATATAAATAATTGGCTTAAATGCTGAAAAATGTATTGCGATTTTTGAAAAACCTGGAAATTTGTGTGAAAGAAGAACCTTTAGTCATCCTGTTGAGTTGTTTTGGCTCTTGAAATTGCTTCTCCTAAGCCTTAGCTTCAAAAATGCAGTGGAAATCTTCCAAAACACAGTAGAGGAGTGCACAAAACATGACTAATATAAAATTTGGTCCAGACGCTTTTTGGTAGAAATGTTGTCTCTACTTTCAAAAAACATTAGGAAATTAGACTGAATGAAGACTTTGAACCACATATGATGATTCATGGGATGTATACTAATAAAAGAGGAAGCATCACAAAACATTTTTTAAACAAACCATTAAGTAAATATAAAAACAATAATAACAAACTATTTTCACACTGTATATACTCTATGCACTATTTACAAGCTAAGTGGTAGCTGGGGAGCTTCTGGGTCTTGCTTCTCACAGTGTTTTCTAAGCCTGTAAGGGACTGACAGTATCACAAGAACATTCCCTGGAAACAGGAGGACCTCTAGTTTGAGATGATGATTTCATTGTATTTTTCAGCCATATCTTCAGGGAGATATTAATAAAGATATGCGCGCACGCGCGCGCCGGCGCGTGAATAGACCTCAGAGGGTTAATGTGCCAATTTGTGTGCGAAGTAGATCGGATAAAGGTGTTTACATGCATTTTAAAAGTCCTGTTGAAGTCTTTTTAGTTTATGTATCAGAAAATTAGTCTGCATGTAAACGCACTGAGTGACGAGAAGATTGGTCCAACAGTCCGACCTGAGCACAGAGTATAGCACAGTGTCTCATGTCTAACAACATGACACTGCTGCTATTTTCATTGTTTATAAATGTCCCACAGGTGGAGGACAGAAATGTTTCAGGGAATTTTGATTTCACATTTTCCGAGTATGAATATGTTATTGTTAACCATCCAGAATATGGAACAAAAGTATGTTTGTGCTGCCTACGATGGCTACTGCACATTGTACATGGGAAACAGATGGAGGACTAGCTAGTGGTGTAAGACAGGCAGTAGTGAAGGCAAAACAGCGAACCAAATAAAGAAGCTGACGAACTTAGGGAGGAAAGTTGGTTCTGAATGGGGTTAGCAAGAATTCCCATTTCTCAATGTCAAGTCATAGATTTTAACATTACTCTTTTGCTTTTATAAAATGTTATCAGTTTATATTTGAATCAATATTGTATTCTATTATACACATTTTATTTTGAAAAAACACATCAGTTAGCTTCGTACATCCGCTTGTTTGCAGGTGATACACCCTGGACAAATCGCAAGCCAATCACAGAGATGAGACACAGAAACAAACAACAATTCACAGTAACACCTACAGGCAATTTAGAGTCGCCAATTGACCTGCAGACAACCTGCAACAGAAAAGGCCCCAGCAAGACAGTATGTACAATGCAAAACCTTCTTGCTGTAAAGAACAGAGCTGCTAACCACTTTTCAGTATGTTTGTGGCTGTTATGAACAGAAAACTGCATCTTGTTTTATTAAGGGGGATTTTATGTGGTTTGTTGTAGGCTGCAACCATCTGAGTTTCAAATCCCAATGGGGTAACTTTGCTACCGATACCCACAGGTTACATGTTCCACTTAATATCACTCCATATTCCGCCTCGTTGGCCAATCAAGGCTGTTTCAAATATTGTGTTTAAAAATAAAGAACACAACAAAAATAGACGGCAAGAAGAGGAAAACTAGAGAAACCCTGATTTGCAAGCTGATTTCAAGAGCAATCAGGAAACGCTTGCTGTATTCTGCAGCCCAAGACATGTGGTTCTAATCTCCAAGCAGGCAGTGAGGACAAAGTAAACCCCCTTTGTGCTTCTTCCATCCACTCCTATTTGTAGGAGCACACATGTGTGGTGTCAATCACGGAAACATTGCGCATTAGATTAGATCTCACCAGACATCAATCACAAGAGGGCAACAGTATTCTCTCCAGGATTAAGCTGCTTTTAAATTGGCTGCAGTGAACGAGATGAGCTGTGGAGCAGAAGAGCTAAGTAAGCCAGCGGATGGAGGAGGAGGAGGCAGTGGATAATGAGCTTTGTTAGGGATAGAAAAAAAAACTAAAAAAAAACTTTGCAGTGTTTAACTTTGAGAATTATGGCACTGGTTGTGTGAAATGAGAAAAACTTGAGGAAATTATTCACTGAGTGGTAATTAAATTCATATGAAACTTTAAATCGGCTAAATAAATTGCTTTTCTCAATTAGCTTTCCTTGATTCCTCTTTGGAGCAGCTTTCAGGATCTTATTATTTGTTTGCTTAACTTTAATTTTTTACAAAATAGGATGTTTAGGAACACTTTTACAGACTGTTTTATTTTTTTTTCCTTTATGGTGAAATGATCAAATTAGACATAATAAAACATAACTAGTTCTGCTCACTTGTGTCTTATTATGGGTAATATTTTACGTGATCAGCGTAGATATCTAGCAATTATAATAATAAGAGTGGGATGTTCTTTTGAACAAGCGGAAAATGTTGGACCAGATGAAGAAAAACTTTCCAAATGTAAAGAACGAAGAGCATTGCCTTGTAAACAAACATTTTGAATTTACATGAAGGGTTTTTCACCAAAACACATTGTGTATATTATGATCTAGCAAATACATGAAACTAATATTTGCTGAGCCAATTTTAAAAGATGTATGATTGTTCATTGTTTATTTTTTTTCTTATTTGTTTTTTTATAATTATTGTGGTCGCTTTTTTATTTATTAGGCAGATTTGGAGAGATCTAGTTGAAATGAGGCAGACATGCAGAGAATGACCCGGGCCGGATTCGAACCCACGTCTGCTGCAACAAGGACTAAGCCTCTCGGGGGGGGGGCACTCTAACCATTACACCACATGCGCCCCTCAGATCAATCATTGTTTATTTCCTGTTTACCTGCTAGTAGTCTTCACTGCTTGTGTTGGTGTATAAGGTGTAACCCACATTGTCTTTGAGATGTAGCAGCAGGTTATTCTTGCTTTCATTCCTTTCTTTTCATTATTATTTTAAAGGGTACCGGCAACTTCAAAGGCCCTGTTGTCGGAAGACGTTTCCTCTCCCTACTGTTGGGGCTCCAGTCTCCTGCCCAAACACTTCTTCAACACAAATGGAATCAAATTAATTGCTAAGGAGACTGGCAGCTGGCAGGAAGTGGCTGAGGCAAGAAACGACTCCCATTAATATGGAACAGATCATTTACCCCAGAGAATTCACTGGTATAGAGAGATGTTGCAGGTAACTCACCAGCTTTTACTTTGGAACAGATGTGTTCTTGTACATGTGCATACATAGTCTTTTGGATAAACGTGCATATGTGTCTTCTCTGATACACGTAGGATCACCAGCTCTTCGTTGTAACCTGGTTAAGCGAGCCTCGATTGTAGAATGAGAGCAATTACCTCTGTCTTTAAGAATACTGCGAACATGCAGACTTTGTCGAGTCGGTTTTAGTCTTATCACCTGTTGGACTCATTATAATGCACAGACATGCCTTTAACTTTACAAAATTGGACTCTATTCAAGAGGTGTGCCGGTTTTCATGCGTGCATGTTGTGGCAAAACATAATCTGACTGCAGGTAATGTGCATTTAGGATTCTGTTGGCATCTCATCGCCTGATTCACTAAACAAACCATATCAAATGCTCTACCCTGACCAGCATAAATCACAGTGTATCTCTGATTTGTTAGTCATGTTTCAAGTGTCTGCTGTTTTATATTCTCTGCTTGCTTGAATAAATAGCATTTCCATTAATTTTCCTCCAGGATCATATTTTTTGGTCATTAAGAGCTGCATTAGCTGCATACAGATCATCAGACGGCCTATTTGCTCGCATAAAATATTATAGATTATTCACATACAAGGACTCCTAGTATTTCACTTCTTCAGGCTATTCTATATATATTTTGCTTACGCTATGTAGGCTTTTCTTTTGCAGCAATGGACTGTATTTAAGGTACATTTACTCGAGTACTTCCCACAAGTATAGGTATGAGATTTTACTTGAGTATTTTTTTATTTAATGCAACTTCATACTTCCACTGGACTTTTTACTCCATAAGATTTGTCTGGAATTTACAGTATATACCAATTACTTTGCAGATTACAATTATTCATAGCCCTGCTGTCCCAAAAACATTTCTTACCTTTAAGATAAGTGAACTATTTCATAAAACTTTGGATTACCTGCATTGTCATGGAGCTGAAAACAAGGCTGTTTTTTTTTTTGCAGTTGACGTTTGAGAGATTTGTGGTTTGTGCAGGACTGCAATGCTGCAAAATCATGAAGATCTTATACAATATGATACCTTGCTGAGCATAGGCACAAGCCCGGTCTGAGCTTGGAAAGACAGCTTTTAGCTTCAGTGCCCCTGACTCCTAGAACAGCTTACAGCAACAAATTAATATTAATACCATAATATCCTTTAACCAATCCAAACATACTACCTTAAATCTATCAAACTCTAACTGTAACTGTTTTACTTAGGCCGTATTGAAAATGTTATTTCATTTTCAGCCACTCTACACCTCTGTCTAAAATGTTTCTCTTTACCAGCTTATTGTGTATTTGATGTATTTGCATTGTATTTTGTGTATGTATTGTTTCTCGGCATCATTGCAAATGAGGGTCACCCCTCAATGATATCTCAAGTATAAATAAAGGTTAAATAAATAAATAAAATACTGTATGGTCAGCTGTCAAAATGAGTGTGACTACAGCAGTAAAATTCAAATACAAAGGCATTATTAACCTAAAAACTAGTGTTGTCAAATGATAGAAATATTTAATCGCGAGTAATCGCATTAATGTCATAGTTAATTTGAGATTAATCTCGATTAATTGCACATTTTTATCTATTCTAAATGTCCCTTGATTTATTGTTGCCCCATTATTTTTTCTCATTTGAATGCTCTTATCACACACATTCTTTACAATTTACAGTGGTTTTTCGAAAATATCATAATTTCCAATTCAGCGCAAATACCCCACAATGTAGATCTCCTCCCCCCCCCCCCCCAAATATTTTCTAAAGAGCTGCACGCTTGTAAACAAGTAAATGGCAGTAAAGAGAGACGTAACGTGTATGCGAGTCCTCGACTGGTCGTGAGCGTGCAGCAGGAGCAGCTCTGTAAGGTGCATGCCTGAAAATGTTAGCCTGAGTCCAGTGTGGGAGCATTTTTTCACACTTGATGAAAATTGGTGCAGTGCAATGATTTATGAAGCATAAAGTTAAAATGCTCGTCAAAGACTGATGTTTAATCACCTTAGAAACACAAAAGCCTTGCGCGAGCAAAGCAGCAATTCACCTGGTGAAACTCTGTGACAATTGGTAACGGTGTCATTCACAGTGAGACCTCGCCGGTGTGAGCCACAGCGCGACAGAAATCTCTGGTTAGACAGCTAAATATAACCGGAGATATCCTGCCTGTTAAGGCCAGGACACACCAGTCCGACTACCCGAAAATGGAGTTTGCCGATTCAGGCAGCTCCAGTCTTCCCGTTGCGGCCAAAAAAAGTGCAAAGAACACACCAAGCCGACTGCTGACTTTCCGTACGGTCTGCGCTTGCGTGGGACGTAATGTCTCCATAACAGCAGGCGGCGCTAATCTGTATTGTGGCCCGAAAAAATATGGAAGCCGGAAATGATGGGACGGCTCTATAGACCATAAACATAGATAGAAATACGTATTTATATTTATGGACCATAAAGAGCACCATTTTTAGCAGAGAGTGCCGAGCATGGTGTCGAGCAGTCAACAAGGGTTGATGCATGTGAGTACTCGCTAAACGAAACAAACAAACACATTAAAACAATAGCTAACTGTTGTTAGCTGTTTGTGCTACCCGCCTCACTTCCGGGCTTCACTGATTCGCTAGCCCTCCACAAATCAAATTGCTCCAACTGAAAGACTGCCCGCCGCTGTCGGCTCAAAAGAAGCCCGACGACATCTACGACGACCGATTTCACGGCACACACCAAGCAGATTTGTGTCCCCGCCCCCTCCCGACTCTACGACGGCGATTATCGGGCGGTGTGCCTTCAGAGTTGTTGAGGGGAAAGGCTTCTCGACCTGATTGCGTTTCTGTAGCCTGAATACACAGAGCCATGTTGGCAAATAACTGCGCGACTATAGAATATATGCAGTGAGCTGCCATCCTCCGTTAGTTTCTGTCTACAGCCGAAAAAGTTACAATCCTCACCACCACCGCATGGACATTGTTTAAATAAAGCCCCTCATTGTTATGATCATTAGGGCTTTGATGCAAATTCTGAAGTCTGAACATTACAGTGGGAGCTGTGGTGCAGTTTTTTAGAGCAACTCAACCTGCACTGCACTGCAAAAAAAAAGGCAATAAGCCGATCTTTTTGTAGATTCATCCTCATATAAGTAAAGGTACAAATCAATGGGTGGTTCACGATCACATTCCTAGTAAAATGTTAATTTTACTCTTAGATTTGAAGGTTTAACTGTTTCTTTATTTATTTAGGGTTGCTTTTTAGTTGTAGGCTATGTTTGAGGAGAACATTTGGAAGTTTAATTTATGCAATGTTGAAAGAATTGGGAAAATAAATAAACAAAACTGCAAAAGCCTTATTCGGTTTCGACCAACTATTTAATTTGTTTCGGTTTTGGCCATGAATTTTCATTTTGGTGCATCTCTAGTTATATTGTTTCTAACATTACTAGTTGTTGCATCAGCATGTGAAAAACTACAAAGTTTGCTGGGCTAAAAAGAACGTTAATCTTGCTATAAAAAAATTGACGCTGTTAAAATGGGTTTGCGTTAATGCCGTTAATAACGCATTAAACTGACAGCACTAACAGAATATGCTGTATTCGAATAAAGCACTACAGGGACCTTTTTTTGTTGATACTTTAAGATAATTTTACTGATATATAGTTTGAATGCTAATGTATTTTGTATTGGGGAAAAGCCATATGCATCCCACAGTTCTTCAAATCATTCATTAATTCAAGGCTAAGTTATTTTGGCTTTATTATATTTGCTTAATTTCAGTTTGTCACATTATATCACATTTGGCATAGTGGTGCTCTACATTTATGATTAATAATGTTTTACCCCTTTGCAAACTATAAACACATTTCCACCACTTTTAAATCATTTTGCTGTCACAACACGTCATGCCGATAATCATCCATCCACCCACTACCGCCATAAATAAATCACTTATTCTTGTTTATCTCTCATTCGGTGGTTCTGGGAAAATAGAGAGGAGCGAGGATGGATGTGCACGTCTGAGGGGATAACTGCTCCAAAATTCCTGAATTAGTTTTTTAATCTTCAAAAGTAAATTTGTCATTAACGTCCTATTAAAACGGCCCAAATGGCTAGTTGATACTGCTGTCAGAGGAACTCTGGATTAAAACATCGCTTTATAAAGTGTTTTGCGTGAGTTTACCTTCATGTTGGAGCAGTTACTGCGGCTTCAGATGTTGCTGCTATGGCTTCAAATGTGGATCTATTGTGTCTGTAGGCAAATTGGTGAGGGTCCAGGGTGGGTGGTAACCTGTGTTTTCTTTTGAAAGAGGCCAGTCCATTGCATGTATTAAACATTTTTGAAGAGCAGCTTCCCAAAAAATCATAACCAACGTTTTGAAGAATCAATCCTACTTACAAGTATTGTCAATGTAGCCAAAGCCTGATACTACTACTAACTAATTATTCTGTCATACACCTCAGTTTATTGCCAAAAACTACTAAAAGACAATACCATACACTGTCCTGCACACTAAATGGGAATATTTATACAGCGTGTGTGTGTGTGTGTTTGTGTGTAATCAGCGATTGCACAGGGAACTGAGGCACACATTTTAGGCTACTGTTTACGCCCGTGATCAGCTGCTGAGGTCCGACTGGGCTTTTCTCCTGAACAGTCCCAATGAATATGTCTGCGCAATGTTGACATAGCTATCACTCATAGTACTCTTTCTTTAAATGTCCGTGATAGCAATGCCCTCCACACTTTTAAGAAACATCAATATTTCCCCATGCCTCAATCCGAGTAGGAAGACGATAACGTCAGGTAGCGCCATCGTAGCCATCCTACAGCCAGCCAGCCACGTCATTGATGAATGAGAGGGCGATCCTGTTCTCATAATTCCGAGATCCCGATGTCGTAATTACGAGATATTTTCTCAAACAAAAAAGCTGTGGCCCAAAATGATACCCACCAAAGTTGAAACTGTTCCAAATTATGAATAAATAACCTGCTTATTTTGCATCCAGTCAAATGAAATCAAATTTAAGTATAACCCATAATATCATCCCCAAAGGTCTAAGCACTGCAGGGATTTTTTCAGAAATTAAGACAACAAACCACCAGTAATATCTCATTTAAAAAAAACATGAAAGAAACTGCATCTTCCAGCACAGTCAGGTGTAGAGTGAGCATAGAGAGGGGGTAAATGAAGATGAAACGGTAAGAACTCATTGAAATATATTAACAAGAATCAAAAATAAATTAGAGAAAGCTTGAGTGAATTTGCGGGGAATCCGTGTCAACTCGTGAATGCCACTTTTGTCATTAAGGTCATTATTCCACTGATGGATAGAAAACAAAATTAATTCGGTATCTTTATGCTGGGTGCATGAGAGGCCACAGACAGTGAGATAAACTTTATCTTCTCATGCTAAATTGTTAAATGGGATGAAACCATAATGTTATAAACATAATAAGGCATTAAAGTAATTTTATGTATAACTTGTTATGCAATTATTTCAGTGCTTTCGGTTAAAAGTATTAAATCTGCAGCACTATTTTTGTTTTTCTGATGGATTTCAAGATTTCAAAAATGAATTTACTCCAGCTAAAATAAAATAATTATAATTTAAAAATAACATTACTTTACTCAAGCTAAATACTGACGAATTAGTGCAAAAGTTGCAGTAGTGTTATACCCATAAATCCTGTGAACTCTGCCAAAATGACTGCAGGGAGGAATTCTTTTTCCAAAAAATGTATTGGACAATGGCAAATTGTCATCTTATGTTGGTGTCTGCACCTCAACCTTGGATAAACCACAAGAGATAATGCACCTAGATGGAGGGTAAAACACAGCGGGATAAAAGGGCCGGCAAGGCAGCAGTGACAGGTGATACATTAAATGTCTCAGAGACATGTCTACCTTTGCCTCCTAAGCAACTAGAAGACTGCTCCCTGAGGACTTACTGACCTTTGCTGCTCCTCTGATTAAGTTCAGAACTTTTTCTCTGCTCCTCAAAGGCTTTGTTAGACAACATGAACTGCTAAGATCTTCCTGGGGGGACACATTTTTTTCTAAATAGATAAAGAAAAAGGGAAACACTGAGTCCTGATCTGTTAAAAGAAAAGAAAAAATACTAACGCTACATTACCGAATTTTGGCCATTTGGGGGAAGTGCAACAAATTATATACTATTTCAGTTATTGTGAAAAACAAATAGCTAACTAAATTCAAGCTAACAGTTACCTATTTACAAGTGTCAGTTCCAGCAGGCACTGGCACTTAATTAAAATAAGTGTGTTTCTGGTTCCATATAAACATAGTCCATTTGTCTCAATGTAGCTCTAATAAAGCTGCTCTTTATGTTCACCAGCATAGTCATTGCCTTCATGTAGCAATTGGCTTATATAACTACTCGATGAGAAGGCAATACCCGTGGACTTGTAATTGGTTGGTTAAGATTACAATTGCGTATGTTGAACCAGAATCAGAAGATACTAGACTCAAACAGGAGGGAAAATGTACTTGTAATATTCAATAACCTTACAAGACGCCGGGGCGGCCCGAACTTTTAAATCTTTTCTAGTGTTATCCTTTTGTTCTCATTGCACCGTGGGTCGGAGAGAAACGTAAAATCGATTCCTCTGTATGTCCGGTACATATTGCAAAAATTGACAATAAAGCTGAATTTCACTTCAACTTTAAGGGGATGGGGTCACCCTTATGTTCCCACAGCCCGATGGTCCCACAGCCCTGCTATGTTCTTAAATTGCCGATTAGGTTCAGGGATCAGCTTGGTGGTGTAAGGATAATTGGATACTCTTCTGAATTTTACACATATAGGCCTACTTTATTTTGCACACTTGTCTATGTTATCATTAACTTCAGATTATTGAGCCATCTAGTCTCTCCATAAGTGCGCAAACTATGAACATTAGGAAAACAGGAAGTAGACAGTTTCAGTAAATAATTGGCTTATCACATGCCCAAGGTCAGGTTAGAACTATCTGTAAAAACTCTGCCTGCGCCCATGACAACCAGCATAACAACGGTCCTTCTCAAGTTACATCTGCACCTAGTGTAGTTTCCTCCCCTCCTTATATGTACCTTCTGCTATTGGATGACCAGCCTGCACTGACACCAAGAGGCGGCCAAGTATAAACCATGGTTGACACACAGTCAACCAATCAGAAATATTGTACGTGTTTCCATATATCATTGTACCACCATTTTAAATGCAGTCTTAAGGCCTTTCCACACCGGGCGTGTTTTATTCGTGCGATTAATTCGTTAATTAACGAACGTATACAGAGTCAATACAAGCTTCCACACCAGCGCCGTAATTTTGCTTCGCGATTTTGCGTCTTTTATTTTTTCAAAATGAGTTCGATTTTCTGGGACGTCGGTTTTGACGGGACAAAATTCACATTTCAAAACATTTGCTTTTACGTGGCGTTTATTCACGTTGCACCCGGTGTGCAAAGGCCTTTACTTGTTCATCTTTTTGAAAACCAGTATTGCTCCATGCACCTACTCTGCTCATTTAATTTAGATAATAAATCCTTAAGCTTAGAAATAAATCCTCTACTTGTTTTCCTTCTACAACTCTGGACAAAATAACACGTTCTAACAGTTGCTAGGGTAAGGGGTGTCAGGGAGTTAAAATAGGAGTGAGACTGACACACACACACACACACACACACACACACACACACACACACACACATAGAAATATTCTCTATTATATTGTCAGATTATTCAGAAATGTGGGAACATAGGGCTTTGGGAAGATTCTCTGTGGGTTCCTGTGCAAATTCTCTCAAATTACACATATTATGCATTAAAGAGGACCTATGATGCTTTTTGACTTTTATGACCTATAAACGTTGTTATGATGATTCATAGTCATGCTTAACCATACTAAATTATCAAATAATGACTTACATGCATTTCGACATATTCCCTGCTGACCGTCTGGGGTGTCTGTGCAGAGCACTAAACACTATTCTAGCCAGTCGAGAAGTCACGTGTTCAAAGCGGTCTACCCTTTCATAATTTGTTACGTCGCATAAAACTTTGTGACGTCTCCACGCGGATGTTTCCATGTATGGTAATGCTGTCACTTCCCTGTTCGCGTCTGCCTCGCGTCTGCCTCGCGCCCTTATAGGTCCATGCTCGCGCTTCCCGCCACTGAAAGTGTTCCGGAAGGAAGGTAACCAATCACAACGGAGTGGGGTTTGCAGGAGGGGGGGGAGGGGAGCGGAGATGGCCGAAGCACAGGCGGAGGGAGCCGAAGCACACACACTCAAGTGTTGACAGGATGTGCTGGATCGCCAAAATAAGAGAAAGAGCTTCCCGAAAATCTACATAGTTTTTTGTGATGTGATTCGTGTCAGGTTGCTCTATAGCAGTGTAAAACAAGAAATTAAGACCAGAAAAGTAGCATAATAGGTCCTCTTTAACTTCTTTTTCAAACTAAGAATAAAGTCAGACCATGAAGGTGAAGTACAAAATGTGTGTAGCTGACAAGACTTCAGGTGCACCCAAACACACCCCTTTGCATTGCTTCCTTTTGGCTATAACTTGATTGTAGCTATTGCACCTTATAAATAATTTGTCTTCAGTGCTCCATCTGTCTCTCAGAGCTGAAAACTACCTCGAGGTCCCAGAAGAAAGGAGTGGTCTTTCACCCTTCAACTTCAATCATGCGTTGATGCGCCAATGGAGCGCGAGAAGAACTTTTGAAGTTTTCTTTTTCAGAGTGTTGCAGCAATGAAATGACCACAGAACACCTGTCACAGCAAATCACTGGGTGTGTGGATCACATATTCAAGCCGGTGAAGTTTACCTTCTCCCCTGAGGATGCTACAGTCTGATACGGTTAGTGTATCTCAAGATGAAATCCTCCTGTCTAATTCCGAGGAATTGTTGTGAATATGAGAGTCCCCCTGGTGTGTGTAATGTCAGAACAATAGCGTTACTGCAGTGGAAACGCTGGCAGACTGCAATGATGAGGTAAAGTATGAGGAGTTTAAAAACGTTCTGCTGCTCAATATGTTCCTTTTATTTTATTTAACGTTGCACATGCATCAGAGTGCAGCATCTTAGATTATTGAAATTCCCTCCTTTCCTGTCCCCCTTGTAGCTGGATGTGCTGCTGCTGCACAGGCTACAACATACTGTAGAACACTCAGCAACATGTGCTTAGCATCCCGAATTTACTTTAAGATTGCGCTTCTGGGTTATAAAGCATGCCGAATGACCTGGCTCCGCAATACATTTCTCACTCGCTCACTGTTTATCAGCCGCAGACCACTCTGATCATCTGGTCGGGGAGTTTTTGTTGTGCTGAGAATGGAATCACAATCTGGGGAAGCTGATTTTAGCCACTCTGCCCCAGAACCGTGGAACAGCCTGCCAGATGACCTGAGATGGGCCCCTAATCTTATCAATTTAAAGAGTGGGCTCGAAACATTCCTCTTGTGCCAGGCTTTTTATTAGCTTTTATCCAAAGCCCTTGTGTAAGTTGTTTTGTGCACTCTGTAGTTGTTGTTGTTGTTGGTGGTGTGTGTGTGTGTGTGTGTGTGTGTGTGTGCATGTGTGCGTGTATGCGTATGTGAGTGAGCCGACCTATCCAACAGGGAACCTGAGATCGTAACACATCCACTAACAGTGGACTCCAAAACTAACAGGGGACATTTTTCAAGTCCCCTCTTGGACATGCTTTAAATCATCTTAAAAACATGTATAATACCTTCTGGTAAATTTTCATAACTTTTGCCAACAGTGGACTTGGAAGTGTGTGAGTGTTAATTTCATATCTGGGACAGCCTCTGCCTGCCCTGGCCTGGCCCATTCACACACGTCGTTTAAACACTCCTCTATTGTTTGAATGGTCTCAGCCCCAGGGAGTCTTTCAGGCTGTGAAGAGCTGTTGACAGGCTTACTGAAGACACCAGTCTCTTGAAAATAGATTTGTATTTTGTTTTTGAAACTAAATATATATGTTGAGTTGAAGTGTTAATAAAAGTTTTAAAAAGGACGAAAGATAGATATAAACAAACATGGGAAAAAAGATCAGCAGTAAGATCCTTTATTTTCTTGCCAATGTGATTCTCTGTCTACTCTCCACTGTCAGACTACTCATGTGTGGCAGATTAAAAGAGAAAGGTATGTTCTTTGTATTTGAATTCATTGCAAAAAAAAATTGATCATCAGACTATTATTTATTATCAGAACATTTTATAGGTCAAAACCTTTAGAATAGTCCAGTCCCTCAAAATTCCCTTTACTACTAATCTTTATAAGAAGAGGTTTTCAATCAATTTGACAGTGTTCTTGTGTCTTCAATCTACATTTATTTTGTTTATTTCACAATCACAGAGAAAGGTCCACACTTCCACTGTATCTAATGACTGGAGTCCACTCTTGGTTTGGATAGTGCGACTTTCACACTCCATTGTGGATAAATTTAAAAGGAATAAACCAAACTGGATTATTTCTTTATTTTCAAAATTCCCTTTATTAATCTTTATAAGAAGAGGTTTTCAATCAATTTGACAGTGTACTTGTGTCTTCAATCTATATTTATTTTTTTTATTTCACAATCACATAGAAAGGTCCACACTTCCACTGTATCTAATGACTGGAGTCCACTCTTGGTCGGGATCGTGCGACTTTCACACTCCATCATGGATGAATTTAAAAGGAATAAGCCAAACTGGATCATTCTCAAGGGGAAAATAATAATATCAATGTGGTCTAAAATGTCTTATGGGTGTAATACTAATTGACCCTACCTGCAGTACTACATTCTCCAAATGTAACGGAGAGTTAAGGAGATTGTCTCTGGACCATCTCAGACCTGGCTGAACAGCTACCCAAAGCCTGCAGTATGTGAAGACAGTTCAGCTGCCAATTTGGTTCTCTGTCTACTCTCTCCTGTCAGACTATGTGTGACAAGTTAAAAGAGAAAGATACGTTATTTGTATTTTAATTAATTGCAAAAACAGATTGATCATCAGACTATAATTTTACAATCAGAACATTTTAGAGGCCTAGACCTTTAGAGTAATTCAGTCCCTCAAGATTCCCTTTAATGATCTTTATAAGAAGAGGTTTTCAATCAATTTGACAGTGTTCTTGTGTCTTCAATCTATATTTATTTTGTTTATTTCACAATCACAGAGAAAGGTCCACACTTCCACTGTATCTAATGACTGAAGTCCACTGTTGGTTGGGATGGTGCGACTTTCACACTCCATCGTGGATGAATTTAAGAGGAATAAACCAAACTGGATTATTTATTTTTTTTAAGATATTTTTTTGGCATTGTTATGCTTTACTGATAGTGTAGAGACATAGTTGAAATGGGGCAGAGATGCTAGGGCGTATTCACACCTGCCGTGTTAGTACACCTGAACAAACTCAGTGTGCATCTCTCAGGCTGCTGCAGTTTGTTTGTGGTGTAAATTTGGCCGGACCCGAGTTGGGTCCGGCCAAATTTATGTATCTATTACATTTGATAGTGAGGATGAGGAAAAACGCTGTGTTGAATGATCAGATGAAAGAGAGGGGAGTGTCTAAACGGAGTGTTTTGCTTCTGATGGTAACAGGTTCCACCGATAATGGGCCAACTGTCCCTTGTCGGTTTGGCGCGACACACATCCGACAGTGTGTCAGCCCCAGCCTATTCTTCTCGTGAGCTGTGCGTCTAGCAGCAAAAATACAGTGAAAATAATGTTTCACGTTGTAGGCTACAAGCCACAAAACGTGACATTGACATACATATTTAGACAATATAAAACAACAATAATGTGACGTTTTTCTTTTTAATGTATAGGTCTAGATGTATTTATTTATTATTTTGAACCCTATATAATCAGGCAGTAGTTTTACTCTCTCTCTCGCTATCTCTCTCTCTCTCTGTGTCTCTGTGTCTCTCTCTCTCTCTCTCTCAAAAATTTAAATGACTCACAGTTTATAGCCTAAAGATGTAAATGACACACAGTTTTTTGTTGATGGCACCAAATCACTAAACAGATCGCAGTATGGAATATTTCCATGATTGTTTACAGTTTGGCAGTTCACTGTGTGCTTCCTGCGGCCTATTGCACAAAACCAAGATAAGATTTACCTAGGATATTTCTGTTATCCTGGCTTGCTTAAGCCATGATTCAGTTGCACAAAAGTTTATCTTATTCAGTTGCATCCTTGGTTCAGTCAGCTGTCACTCTGAATTCATGCTGTTTCAACAGTTATTCTATGATCATGTACCACATCAAGGACTACAATTTCATTCAGTTAAATATTCCTGCTTGTATTATCTTTACTTAACCTGAACCATTTCTAATTAAATTAAATACATTAGATTTTTATGGTGGAGAAGAGACGAACCGATGGAATATGCTGCCCCCACGATTCACTGTCAGCCCTTCCCTGAAGTATTTACATTCACTATTCCGCAAAAACTCTTTCAAACATCACAACATTTCCATCAAACTGGTGCTTAGAACTGGTGCTTAGAACCTGTACTTTTCCAGCTGAAGGCCTATTTGTTTATTTCCAACAGTCCAATCATGTTGCATTTCAGTAGGCTACATTTGTATTATGTAGCCATCTCTAAATGACTGATCTGTAAGCATTGGCACTAAAAGATTTACCGAAAAACAAAATTATTTTGTGCAGATCACTTTGAGATCCCTACATTACAGCGCATTGTATTTGATTTGCGTCGAGATACTGGATTTTTTTAATCCATGTTTGTTCCATCCAAATTAAAACAAAAGAAATGCCTCACATTTTTTACTTTGTGTCATGAATCTAGAATATATGAAAGTTTAACTTTTTCAGTGGACTTTTATTGCTTAAAAGAGCTTTCAAGGAAGAGTTGCATATTTTACATTTTTTCAAGTTGACTACCTTGTTAAGATCCTTTTTTGAGTATATTGTATTAAAGGATTTGATTTCCAACAAAAGTTAAATGTTGATTGTACTCAACCTATTTTAAATGTAATTTGTATCAAAGTATCTTCTCCAATACAGCGGAAGGAGAATGACCCATGTCACAGTCACTCTGAATTCAACATAACATCTTGGCTATTGAAGTTAGCTGTTGTTGTTGAAGGCCTAACGACCGTCGTCAGACACAGGTACCCATCCCCCACACTGCATACGATCAGAGAGTGACACAGGCTGCCACAGATAGAAACAGCACTCGCCTGCTCTGAGTCACTGAGGCACAATCCCTAAAGCCTCAAGCCCCAAATGTTAAAATGGCACTTTTTTCTTTACCTTTGCAATGCAATTTCTATTACATTTAAAGGGGCTTGTTTGGCATGGAAAATAAGTGTTAACTTTACCAAAGCAATAGTAAGGAAATAAGATAAAAAGCCTAAATGAATTCTAGTTAACAAATGAATAAATAAAAGTACTTACCAGAGAATATATTAAAAAATATGCACAAACGTTATAGTTGGCTTGTGACTTTATTTTTTACATTAACTGTAGGCTATTCTTCCCTACCGAGGCTCTTAGAGATTGACTGCCTGATGTGAACTTGTTGCAGGCTCTTGCCTTAGTGAGTGGAGGGCAGGTAAATATCAAGAAATACATTTATTTATTTTCAAAACTGCATCACAAAGCAAAAGTCTGACACGTCTCATATCTCAAGACAACCTGTCACAAGTCTCTTATATTTTACTCTCAGACTAGAAGTTTTTACAGAGACAGGAGATCTCATATTTGCCACAAGACCACATCTTGATTCCTTTTAAGATCATGATAATTTCACATACTGCAAACCGGATCTTTATTAAAGGGACACCTTTTAAAGTCATACTGTAGAGTAGGGCTGGGCAATCATTTGATTACAATTATTAATTGCGATAAAACTTGCGTTGATTATGACGATAAGCTTTTGACATAAATGCTTGATATGAAAAACAAAACAAAAAAACAGTCCTGATATGGATTTACCAAACAGCCAAAGCAGAAATAAACTCAACAGCCAGTCAGATTGCACTTTTTGCTGTTCCTGTCTAAGTACACGCCCATTTCCTGGTGTGACGTGCATGTTTGAGCTTCCAGCGGCAAGGAAAGAGGAGAGCCATGTGTAGTCACCTCGGCAAGAGTGAAGAGAGTCTAGCGAGAAATTTCTAGTAAAACCAGTAATTTGTATTTTACATCTTTAAGTTTAGAAGTCAAAGCTTTTTTTGTAATCAACATTATGTTCTATAGGTTACAAGGCAAGCTATCTTATATTGTTAGGTGAAGTTAAAACATGTTTGTGAAGTTCAATGTTTATAATAAAATGTTATTCAATTAGGGGAAGGTGGGGTGATTTGTGCATTTTGGAAGTTGCAAAACCCCTTGTTTCTAGAAAACCGTGGAAGAAATTGGAAATGTGACCACATATTTAAGAAGAGCCATCCATTTGACTCATCCTGTAAAGAAGGAAGACACAAGGAATAAGATATAAGCACATTTAAGCTCAAAAAACTGTGTTTTGCCTTTCAAAGTAAAATTTCCATGATCAAGGTTTTTTGATTATTGTGTCTGAACAATTATAGACACGTTTGAAAACATTTGACACATGTTTTAGTGCTTTGGTGTGCTACACTTTGAGTCTATATAGTTAGCACAATGTCAACCCTAAATTGCTGCATCATGCCTATTATCCAAAATTCTGGGGATGGGGTGATTTGTGCGCAAGGGCCTGGGTGAGTTATAAGTAAGTAAGTAAGTAAAATGTATTTATAAAAGCACATTTATGACAGTTTGCACTGCCCAAAGTGCTGTACATAGTGCATTCAGTAGGTAAACAATGAAGGTAAAATAACAATAACCAAAATAAAAGACGTAAAGCCCATACATCCACATAAACACAGATAGTAGTGCAGAGGTAAGTAAGTAGTGCAGAGGTTAATGGGGAGGAAACACCAGGGTGTACATATGGGTTTTGAGCCTTGATTTAAAGGCAGAAATGTAGGTGGAATCACATTTGTCAGGTGGCAGTTGGTTCCACAAGCACGGAGCAACTAGTGCAAAGTACATTTCTGAGAGTTGTGCCAGTGGCATGGCTGTATACGCTGGTCACCAAAAGAAAGTGATTGTCTACAGTAGCTCAGAAGAGAGTGACATCTCAATTCCACTTAACGACACCACTGATGAGAGTTCAGATGGCCAGAAAGATGATGATGGTGACTTTGTCATTGTGACACAATGACGCACAAATCACCCCATGTAGTGGGGTGATTTGTGCGACAAGACAACTTTTTTTCCGAAAGCTATATTTCTTAAACAGTTTATTCCAGATCCAAAGTTTTTATTGCCAGGGATGCACAACATCCTGAAATATATGTACATATTTGAGTTGGAGACATAACTGTCAAGGCCTCACTTTAAAATCACTTTGAGTAAAAAGTTGCACAAATCACCCCACCTTCCCCTATATCATCACATATCAAAACAATATTATTTTGAGGAACCTGGAACCAACTAGAATATGTTTGTAAACCAAACTGTGGGCCCTGCTGCTGTAAACAACAGTGAAACAGTAACTTTTCAGGAAGCTTTCTAACTTCAAACAGTGTTCCAGGGATCACATTTTCCTGTGAGGAAAGTTTGTTTATTCAGTTAGGAGATTATACCTTAGAAAATGTTCACTTCTCTGACACACACACACTGCAGCTTATTTCTGACCACAGACAGAATTTAAAGATCTATTCCCATTTTTGTGAGACTTTTTTAGAAGAGCCTTTCACTGTTGTTTATTTTTTTCTAATTTAAGGAAAAACATATCATCCTTAAGCCTGATAGAAGTAAATGGGGGTTAAGGAGATTTTCACATAAGTAAACTATGACGTCTTGCCAGAAGGGAAGTGAAGGCTAGTATTTCTGATTGCAACTAGTAAATGTGGAGTTGTTGCCCGCCAAAATCATAAAAAGGCAGTCCAGAATTTATGTAGTCTGAGACAATAAAAAAACGTATGACTAAATGTACATGAGGAGGCGTGGCATCTGTCACACTGGTCCACAACATTTGGATAGATTTTAGATTTGCTGAAATGGACTCTATGTAACACTTTAACTATATAAGCTGCAGCCTGGCACAAGGAGAAGATGAGCGCATACTATGCACCACCTTATCCCATCATTGATCTGTCAAATTTACCCCAGGCTCACGCTACCAAGCATTTTTAGTTTTGACAGCCAAATTGTTTTCCAGAGCCATGAGTTTGTCATAAATCTTAGAAATGAGCAATTTCTGGTGAGGTTTATAGGTGTTGCTGTAAAAAAGGTGTGAAGTGTCTACTTTGAATAGAGACAATGCAGGCCGGGGGTTGGGTAGAGGGGCAGTCAGCAAGAGCATGGTTTGGCAGGTATGCATGTTGAGGACAAGGGTGACCTTTAACATCAATGGAAAGTTAGTCTGTATAAGTAATATGTCTTTATTAAATGAATGATCCCAATAAAACAAATCCAGAACAATATTAATCACAGACTCAAAAGATGGAAAATCAGCAAACTATTTTTTTTTTAGATTTTATACAGTTTGAACAACACACATCTTACTATTTCCTTTGAGGAGAGTGAAATTATTTCACATGAAATTGTTTATTTTATAACTTGTTAGTTTTTTAGGTAAACAAAAATAAATTAAATCAGAAGTTTGCCTCAATAATTCAAACATTTTATTATATTTTATTTCATATTTTATTGATATGTAACGTTTTCAAATGTAGTATTTATCTTTGTAAACATACTATAATTATAATACAAAAACAATTCCTGCAATTTTGCATTTACTGTAAGAGTGCAACTCTCACTGATGGAGTGAATAGCTTCTTATTTCCTAAACAACCACGTCAGAAGACATATGCTGTGGTTTGGGAAAAGATGTAACTCTGTTTCAGAGGAGTAAAATTATGACTAAATTTACATGAGGAGGCGTGGCATCCGTCACACTGGTCCACACCATTTGGATACATTTCAGATTTGCTGAAATGGACTCTATGTAACACTTTAACACTGTATAAGATGCAGCCTGACACAAGGAGAAGATGAGCTTATACTATGTACCACCTTATTGATCTGTCAAATTTACCACAGGCTCACGCTCCCAAGCATTTTTAGTTTCGACAGCCAAATTGTTTTCCAGAGCCATGAGTTTGTCATACATCTTAGAAATTAGCAATTTCTGATGAGGTTTAAAGGTCAGAAGGTCTTCCCATGGTTGGTTTATAGAGAGAGAAGGATAACACGAAAAAAGAGAAGAGGCACAATGTCTAATTTGAACGTACATAAATAAATGGGATGTAGGTAAATTAAAACCTTTTGGGAAGTCTGAAAAAGTAGCAAAGTGCCCATCCTTATGAAGGTCTGAATACCTAAATGCCCTTATTTTGCCATAACATGTAGGATATATTCCCAACAGATGGGGGGAATAGATAATTGTTCACTATGGGCATCAGAGTGGATGCAGAGGAAAACATAAAATGGCGCCTAAACTGGAACCAAATCTTCAGAGTGGATAGCACAATAGGATTCCTTGTGAAACTAGAAGGGTTAATGGGCTTCAAAGTGAATTTGAAAGGTAAATTCCATATTTGTACATGTTTCTCTTGTAAGGATCCATCAATTGATTATGTTGGTAAATAAATGATTTCCTACATGGCTGGATATTTTTAGGGAGCTACTCAAGGCTTAAAATGAAGTTACTAAAGGAACCAGATATCCAACTAAGTTTAGCTTAAAAATGTTGGTGCATACAACTGTTACCATACCTCTTTTAATAAATCCACTATATTTATGTTTGCAAGGAGATGTATGCAGCCTCTGGGAGAGACACAGCATCACAGTCTTATAACATAAGTCCAACTCACTGTCAAGTGTTGCTGTAGAAAATGTGTGAAGTGCCTACTTTGAATAGAGACAATGCAGGCCAGGGGTGGGGGTTGAAGGGCTGCCAGCAAGGGCATGGTTTGGCAGGTATGTATGTGGGGGACAAGAGAGTGACCTTTCACATCAATGGAAAGTTAGTCTGTATAAGTAATATGTCTTTATTAAATGAATGATCCCAATAAAAGAAATCCAGAAAAATATTAATCAAAGACTCAAAAGATGGAACATTATTTAAATAATTATTTCACTGGAGGAAACATTAAGTTTCAGTGAACTCTGGGAACCTATGTACACTGTCTGCACAATTATTAGGCAAGTTGTAGTTTTGAGGATGTATTTATTATTGAACAACTACAGTGTTCTCGGTCAATCCAAAATGTAAATTAACCTAAACCTGAATGTTTAAGAAATTAAAAGTGAGGTTTTGTCTTTTTTAAGTGAATACATATATTTGCAGAATTATTAGGCAACTATTAGTGTGCAGAATTATTATGCAACTAAATGAAAAAATAAACATTTTCCCATTTCACTTATTTATTTGCATCTGTTAAAGTGAGAATGATAAAACCACTCAACATTTACAAATTAACATTTCTGACATGTAAAAAAAAATCAGTGACCAATATAGCCACCCTTCTTTTCGATAACTGTCACACTGTCATTCATGGAGTTTGTCAGTTTCTTGATCTGTTGACGATCAACTTTTTGTGCAGCAGCCACCACAGCCTCCCAGACACTGTTCCGAGAGGTGTACTGATTTCCTTCACTGTAAATCTCTTGTTTAAGCAGGGCCCACAGGTTCTCAATAGGGTTTAGGTCAGGTGAGGAAGGGGTCCATGTCATAATTTTTCATCCTTAAGGCCTTTACGGGCTAGCCATGCAGTTGAGTACTTCGATGTATGCGATGGAGCATTGTCCTGCATACAAATCATGGTCTTCTTGAAATATGCAGACTTTTTCCTGTACCACTGCTTGAAGAAAGTGCCTTCTAAAAACTGTCTGTAGGTTTGGGAGGTGATTTTAATGCCATTTTCAACCCAAAAAGGTCCAACTAGCTCATCTTTAATAATACCAGCCCATACCAGTACCCCACCTCAACCTTGCTGCCGTCTGAGTCGAAGTGGAGCTCTGTGTACGTTACTGATCCAGCCACGGGCCTCCAAATCTTTGGCAGTTAATTTGCGTATTTTTTTCTCTATGTGTTTCTTGCGACCCTGTTGGCTATTTGCAACAAAATGTTTCATGGTTCTGTGGTCACGCCCCAATATCTTAGCAATTTCAAGAGTGTTCCATCCCTCTAAAAGACTTTATGCAATTTTTGATTATTCAGAGTCCGTTAAATCTCTTTTTTGTCCCATTTTGCCTGAGAAAGAGAAACTGCCTAATAACTATGCACACCTTGATATAGAGTGTTGAACTCCTTAGGCCACACCTTAACTCATTACGCAAATACACATCACCTGGTATGCTTAAATTGAATAAGCGCTCAATTGTATACAGCTTAAAGTTGGAAAATATGCATACAAATTATGATATGGCCAAAATACTCACTTGCCTAATAATTGTGCACACAGTGTAGTATAAATATGCAAAGATTTTAGAAATCTGTTCACCCTAGCCTGAGAAAAGGGAAACAAATATTTTTTATTGTCTCTCAGGCTCTGTGGCTCAAAAGGAAGAAATCCTCCTACTACCAAAATGAAACAAAACACCAGCACATTTTTTTAGAGGGAACTTCAATTCTTTCACATGAAATTATTTTATAACATACCAGTTTTATTAGGTAAACAAAAGTAATTTAAATCAGAAGTTTGCCTTAATAGATAATATTTTTATTTATTAATTATCATATTTTTCTATTTTCTATTTTATTGACACGTAACATTTTGATTTTTTTGTAGTATTTATTTGTGTAAATATTCTATAATTATAATACAGAAATCAATTCCTGTAATGTTGTCATCTGCTATAAGGATGACATATGCTGTGGTTTGGGAAAAGATGTAACTTTGTTTCAGTGGAGTGAAATTATTGGCCTGCATTAAACAAAGACAACTACTCAGGAAAAGATGAAACTACTAAAATCTTGTTAAGAACTGTCCAACGCATTATGAAAAGCCTGGAGAGATAGTAGTGAACTTTCATCTTTGAAGAAATGTGGTCGGGAAAAAAAAAATAATGTTCATGATGGGAGATCACTTAAAATAAATACAATTATTTGGTTGTATCAACATTTTAAATATCAACAATAGAACTCTTGGCTATGTTCAATATTGAACTTGAGAGCCTATCATCAGAGGGGTGTTTCAGGTGGCTGGTTTTGAGGCAACGCAGAGTTTGTTCGCTCTGAGTTAGTGGAAACTCTGGGTCAGTTTCAGCGCAACCGAGGGTCAGTTACTGCTGCAACATACGCCGTGGGTCTAACCTGCTGGATAGGTGGTTAGACCTACCCTGAGTTTGTTTTCACTTTACGCTGCAGCTCCGACTGAAGAAAGAGTGTCACTGTCACACGCGTGACTGTACAGTTTGAAGCAAAATCACTCCATAGAAATCTCCATCGGGATGTTTTGATCATTTCCTGATGATTTTACGTTTGACCGATCATTTATCTGATCAGTATCGTTGTTCTCAGCCCTTGGTCCGTTCATATAGGCGGCCCCCTTACACATCGTGACATGCTCTACATTCAGATTAATAAACCTATTAGTATTGTATGCTTTTTAACGTCTGTGCCACTGAACAGATTTATGTCAGGTGGATTCATGTAACGCTGCGGCTGCACGCGATCGTTACTGTTCACTTGTGCGATCCTAAAGTCGCAGACGAGCCTCGTTAAATAGCCTAATATGAATATAAAAATTATACAATCATTTAAACTGTGATCACTTGAGGAAAATGGATCTGGTAATAAATCAATCAGGCTCTTCAATGGAAACTGTCACCTAATGTGTCTGACGCAATGTATTTCACTCCCCATTTAAAAGAAGCGACAGTCTGTTACTGCACAGTATTAGGCTATAGCTTGCCAACATATTATACAGCGAATATAAAACACTGTCAGCAATGCTGTGCCGCGCCAGCTTAATACTTTACTGCTGATATGCGTAAGTTTTTAAAATAGACTATGGCTTATCAAACAGAAGCGAAATTATTCTCTTGACAAAAAAATGTTTTCTCTGTTTTTTTCTGAATTGCCGAGGAGATTAGATCAGAGTTATTAGACAATATCCCCGTTAATTCTTCTCCATACCATAAACTCATTCGTTAATATTTCTAACTCTAGTGGGAGGAGCGGAGATTTTTTTTTCTTTTCTTTTTTGAGAAGTGGAGAAGTGGGAGGATCAATCATTTGTTTCCTCTGTTTCCATGGTGAATCATGTTATCAGCGATCCATTGATGATGGCTTTTACGCACACGCTCCACCCAGAGTGAACACGCTCAGAGTTGATTAATCCAACGCTGATCCACTGTTCTGAAACCGAAAACCCAGGGTTGTTAAGCAACTCTGGGTTTTCGATTAAACTCAAAGTATGTAAAACCAGCTACCTGAAACACCCCTCTGGGGTTGTTTCAGTTGGTCAGGCCTAGGTTCTAAGCAACTTTATGTGCCAAATAAAGCGTATCAAAATGTGTTACAGCGAATATGTGCTGTAATCAAAGCTAAAGATGGTCCAACAAGATATTTGAGTGTGTGACTTTTATTAGGCCGGGCAGTGATCCTATTGAAGCAAACTGTTGGTTTTCATTCAAGTCACTCACATTATTCAAACTGTAATGAGTAAAAGTTTGTAATGTGTTTATTGGTGTTTGATGCTGGTGTTTTTACTCTGTTTGCTCTGATAGACAGTGTAAGTTTGTGTTTTGAGATGTGTGTGACAGTGCGTTGCTTGGAATGAGTTTTGCAGGTGTTGTGAACTGTTCAGCTCAGGTGACTATTGGTAAAGCAGACTGTAGTTAGAGTGTTGCACATGTCGCTCCACTTGTGCCCACTGTCGTTCAGCTATCGTAAAAAAATCTTTAAAAAAATATATGTATTAAAACATTTTTAAACTCTACAAATCATTTACAAATTATATGTTGTGTTATAACTATTCTCAAATGCAGTTAATATTATTTTCATAGGTATTATTGATCTAGCTAGGTCTTTATCATCCATGATGGAGTGTGAATATCATTCCATCCTAACCAACAGGGAACTTCTGTCAATTAGTGCCAACTAAACGGGGACTCCTGTCATTCCATACAATTTAGGACTGCAGGTAGGGTAAATATGTATAACATAGCACCATGCTGCTACAATCACAGACTGGTTTTCTGCCCTAAACTACCTCTATACAGTGAACTTAAAGTTCATGTTGGGAGGGAATTTTCAGTCTTAAGTATGGTTAATATTTATGGTAGAGATGTATAGTTAATTTATGCCTGTCTTGTGTGTTTGTCTATATCTCAGACACTAGGTCAGCCTGGTAGACTGTTAGGAGACACTTAAGTCAGTTGTATAGATAAAGTCTCATCTCTTTAGACTCCAGAATGTTATGGTTCACCGTGTTCAGCTCTGAACCAAAACATTGGTACGCTTGGTGCCCGAGCCGGGGAGGTGTTAGAGATAGCACAAGGTTAATACACAGCTCTCAGGAAGTGTCTGTCAGAATTGAAGTGCAAGTCACGAGAGTTGCAGTCCGGTTCTCCTTGGCCAAGCCTGTAATAAATATTGTTTCATAATTCATCCAAGTCTCCTGAAATATTCTTCCACCTGAGTTGACCTCCAACCTTGAAATAACTTCCATCACAAATAATTTGTGATGGAAGTTCTTCCTAATTCCGATGTTTCTAAACGCATGTTAGTAGGGTGTAAAATGTTTTACCTTTGCTGCGCCAACTGCAATAACAACAGCATTGTAAACCCACCACAGTGTAAGCCATATGTTTAGAAATGTATACAAAATGCTATGTTGCATATTCAGGAAGAGGCGAGGTGGGAATCATCACAGTATACCCACTACACAAAACTAGACTACACCTCTAATGTATTCCATAGTGTGTATTACATATTGTTAAAAATCACAGCAACCAGCAACAGATACTTGCTGTCAGCAGACTAAATATAACATGTTAATCTCTACGAATCATGTTCAAATTATATGTTGTGTTATAACTATTCTCAAATTCAGTTGAGATTATTTTCATAGGTATTAATGATCTGCCAACGTTTTTTACATCCATGATGGAGTGTGAATATCATTCCATCCTAACCAACAGGGAACTTGTGTCAATTAGTGCCAACTAAACGGGGACTCCTGTCATTCCATACAATTTAGGACTGCAGGTATAGTCAATATGTATAACATACAGACATTTAAGACTACATTTATAATATTTTATTTCTCTTAAGAATGATTCAGTTTGCCTAATTAAAATGCATATTTTTACCATTTTAAAAGTAAAGCAGTGTTTGATTTATTCCATAATGTGCATTACATATTGTTAAAAATCACAGCAAACAGCAACAGATACTTGCTCTCAGCAGACCAGTCATCCATGTGTCAGCCCTCTGTTCATCTAGTCAGCACCGCTAAATACTTTTTATAATAGACAATTAAGATTTCACTAGAAAGTCCCCTCTCGTACTGTTAAAACTGAAAGAAGAAAATTATAACAGCAAATTAAACTGTTGTGGTTTAATACATCTTTAAAATGTAACATTGAGAACACATTTGCTTGGATAAGGAAAATGGTGTTGCTAAGTCACTGATATTAGTGCATCCAATAAGTTACTTCTTATTTGATATGTATTTGCAACTCGTGGCCATGACTTTCTTTGGACGGGCAGTGTATCTACTGAAGCAAACTGTTGGTTTTCATTCAAGTCACTCACATTATTCAAACCGTAATGAGTAAATGTTTGTAATTTGTTTATTGGTGTTTGATGCTGGTGTTTTTACTCTGTGTGTTCTGATTGACAGTGTGTGTTTTTGTTTTGAGATGTGTGTGACAGTGTGTTGCTTGGAATGGGTTTTGCAGGTGTTGTGAACTGTTCAGCTCAGGTGACTATTGGTAAAGCAGACTGTAGTTAGAGTGTTGCACATGTCGCTTCGCTTGTGCCCACTGTCGTTTATCTATCGTAAAAAAATCTTTAAAAAAATATATGTATTAAAACATTGTTAAACTCTACAATCATTTTCAAATGATATGTTATGTTATAACTATTCTCAAATGCAGTTCAGATTATTTTCATAGGCATTATTGATCCGGCTAGGTCTTTTTCATCCATGATGGAGTGTGAATATCATTCCATCCTAACCAACAGGGAACTTGTGTCAATTAGTACCAACTAAAAGAGGACTCATGTCATTTGAAACAGTAGAAGAGAGGACCTTTTTCTAATTAGAACCGCAAAATAAACTGTAGTGGTTTAATACATCTTTAGAATGTAACATTGTGAACACATTCCTTTACATAAAGATAAGGCTTGGATAAGGAAAATGTTGTTGCTATGTCCCTGATATTAGTGCATCCAACAAGTTACTTCTTATTTGATATTTATTTGCAACATGTGGCCATGATTATATTCATAGTATTTGTATCATATGTTTAGTTAGTGTTAAAGTTAAAGGTATATAATCTATCTTAAAAAGAAACAAAGGGAGGTAACTGCAGCAAGCAAACACTCATTGAGTGAAACAATAGGCACAGACAGCTCCATTGATGCAGTGAATGGAGTCCACTCTTAGATGTCACCCAATGATTCAAGTCCACTGTTAGCAAATTCTTCAAAAAAATTAAAAAAACACATTTAAAGTAATATTATGACAGAAGACATTAAAAGTAAATATTCTGTTGTGTTTTTTTATTTTTTAAATGACCAGAAATAGGTTGCCACACTTGGCTGGTACCTGCGATAGTCCCCTGTTAGTAATGTCGGTGTGGCTGTGTGTGTGTGTGTGTGTTTATGTTAAGGCGAGGTGGGTTTAATCTTGTGTCATGTGTTTTGGATTTAGTAACTGTGTTAGCAGTGGTGTTTTTCATGTAAATCAATCTAGATATACCTTTGAAAGAATGCACAATAAGTGAAAATAATAACAGGGGCAACTGGGGATAGTACAGGTGCATTTAAAATAATTAGAATGTCATGGAAACATAACATTCTTCTGTAATGTGATTCAAAAAGTGAAACTTTAATACAGTATATATTCTAGATTCACTAATTCACACCAGTATTTCAGGACGTTTTTGTTGATTACGGCATACAGTTCATTCAGGCCCCAGGCCAGCGGGCCATGGGTTATGTTGAACCCTGCTTATTGTGCAGCTTGTGGTCTAACATGTCATTATGCAGAAGTATTTCCCATCAGCCCCACTACAAAAACCTGCCATCAAAGAGGGAGAGACAAGCAATGGATCAAACAAAAAGGGACTGTCAGACACTGTCTCCTCAAAGGCTGTCATGCTGTTACACTTGATTGCACACACAAAAAGTGACGGACATAGCTGTGTGAAGAATAAAAATAAATTATATAGCATTTCTCACCTCTGTATACCTAGCCAACACACACACACAAGCTCAACCCAGAGTGAGCAGATTCCGGGTTGACTGACCCAGCGCCGATCCACTGTTCTGAAACCGATAACCCAGAGTAGCTCATCTCAGAGTTGGTTAACTTAGAGTGCAGGGTTGAGTTTGTTAACCCTGCTTCCTGAAATAGGCCCCAGCAGCCAATATTTTAAAGGCTATTGTTATTTTGATAGATGTTTCTTCTGTTGTGGTATTGGATTGATTTAAATTGGAAGTTGTTTCTGTTATTTTTCTTTAAACCTGCAGTGTGTAGAATTTTGTGTTTTATTTCCTAGCAGATTTTGTAGAAAGTAATTATAATATCCATAAGTACATTTAATTTAGTGCATAATAGCTGAAAAAAAGTTTTGAATCTTCTTTTTTTCCCTTAGAAAGGGTCTCATATATGTCCATATTTCTGCATATTTTGGACCAAGGCCTAGTGCCGCCATCTTGAAAGTGTCATAGTTGGAATGTCATCAGGTGCATTGTTTGAAATTTAGAATTGTTCTTGTCCTTGAAGGCCACTGTAGCTTCTGTTATTATTCGAAAGGGTTGGGGTTACCCAGGGAGTGTTGCATTCTAGAACTTTGTAGAACTTTCTTGATGATGTCATATTACACACTGCACCTTTAAGTGTGTGGACAGATTGTGCTGCAGGTTTCCAGCATTATAAAGTTCAGCCAAGAGAGCTCTGTCGCTGTGAGCACAGACAAATCCAAATGCATGGTTGCTCGCGCCACAAGCACACACCAGATGGCAACATAGTGTAAACAGCAACATGGGCACTAAACTTTGTTTTGCCGCCTTACAACTACTTTAATTTTTTGACAGCTGACATTACAAACATTATGCACAGTATTTGCTCAGTGAGTGCACTGAAGTGTAGCATACACAGCAGAGCATCTCATTGAGAAGATGTTTTTCAAATGTAGCCTATGCTATAATTCACAAAAGGAACACATTCAAAATGTTGTTTAATGACAAAGGAGGAGGTTTACTGTCATTTACGTTTGAGGAACAATGCAGTTTCAGAGATTAGAACGAAAATGAACAAAGTCATCTTGTACAAAAAGCATTCAATGCTGCTTTTCCTTTACACTTAAACAGAGTATATTCCTGATGATTCTGTTGTTATTTTTTAGCTGTTGTTTGAAAGCTGACAGATGATAAGGATGGCAGGGCCGAAATAAAAACTACATTTGTTTTCTTCAAACATCTGCTGGGTCAGGATTGATTCTCAGGATCAGCATAACCATAATGAGAGCCCTTACATCTCCTGTCTGATTGATTTAAACAACACTGACAAACGCTTCCTTCCTGGCCAGTGCTAATTTAAAACGGATGGCATCAACCCTTTTTGGCAGGCAGCTTGGAACAAGCCTTGCTATTAAACAAGTAGAAGTTTGTATACATTATAATGGTCTACTGGGATTGTTTTTGTCCTCACAAGGACCCATTGATTACTTGTCAATTGACAGCAGAGGATATACAGTAGATGTCTAGAGGTCATCTAATCTTAGGGAGCTCATCAGGTTATGCACAGATCTTCCCTGGCAACCTGAGGTACAGCACAAATGATAACTATACTTTGTTCTTTTCAAATGGCATCAGACAAAAGGTGATTGCATCATGTTCAAACTTGGACTAATTGGCAGATGTATCAGAATCAAACAAAACCACAATCCTAGCAAATGAGTGAAAAACTGCCTTCTTATGACCGAGCTAAAAGATGCCAAACGATCCAAATACAAAGCAGTATGGAAGCAGAACTGGAAGTTTTTCATCCATCGCAAACTTAAATGAATAACTGAAGAGTCAGGACAAGTTTCAAAACATTCCCTTTTGTGGCGTAATTATCGCTAATTAAGTCATGAGGGAAAGGAAATCACTTTGAACATTATCTCGTCTTTTAACATAACTGTCTGTGCAAGCACTATGCCATTAGGAAATACACAGATAAAGGCACTTGAACAGTCTGCAAGACGCCTTACAGAGGCTGCCAGTATCTCCCTGTGGGTGCAAGCTATCTTGTAATGCTGCTGCAGCCAAAGCAATGTGAATGAGCAGGGCGGCTCAATGAATGCAGATATTTTTACTCAGTGTTGCTCTGGGAATCATCAATCCAAGAGGCGTTGTTTTATCCAAAGTTGGGGGATCATTGATTCATAAAACATGCTAAATGATTAAAGAGAAAGCAGCACTCACGTAGGCCTATGAGCCAAAGGGGGCAAAGCTTGAACACCCCCCCCCCTCCAAAACAAGAGCACGCACAGAAACGGAATAAAATGATGTGCTGTCGACTGTCTGTGCCATTTAAAGCTTAGCCCTAAATAACTCTGCTGAACTCAAACTGTAAGTGATGTTTTGACTGCCACAGAGTTTGATTTCTAAATGCGGTTGAAGGCACCTGGACAGATGTTTTAATGCAGCTCATTTTGTGATATTAAAAGGCTGTTTGACAGGACAGCTACAGGTAGATGAAGACATTTTGCCCGCCATCCTACATGCAGTCAGCTGAATGATGTTCCTGTGTGTTTCCAGGTGAGGAGTCTGCGGCTATTTTAACCTGACCATTTATTTTTGTGATATTCACAGTGTTAAACAAATTATTGCACTTCACCAGATTTAGGGCAGTCCATCCAAAGGTACTTTGGTAAGGTCAGAGAGGTTATCTATGTTGATGTATTAACACTAAATTAATATATAAACTACTGTTAAGAGGTATAAAGTCGCCTGACACAAAATCTTGATTCATTACAATCAGATGACTTAGAGGACTGCTCTATTTTTGAATGGTCCTCCATGTTTTTAGGTTGTAGAAAGTCCTCTTTAGAAATGAATGTTATTTTGTATGAACGGTTTGCAAAACCAGTGTCAAGTGCACAATAATGCCTATAACAAGCTGGGATAAGCTTGAAAAATGTGTGAATTTGTCTGGAAGGGAGGGTCCAATAAAAGAGCTGCATGTCATGTTGCATTATGGGAAGTGTGGGATTCAGCATTTTTTGAAATTTCACCAACACCAGTATCTAAATTATTATATTAAAAGTCAGGAAATCTCCGCCTCTGCTGCTTTGATTTTGACCACCCTTATTTGAAAATCTATCTCTTATGAGTTCCTTTACTTTATCACTCAACCACCAGAATATTCCTATTAGAACATTTAGTTCTAACCCATCCTTAAAGCAACTTCAGAAAGTGTTTAAATTTATTTCCTAGCTGTACTTGGAACACTTCCCCATACAAACCAATGATGAGGAGAGCCGCTATGATGCTGGCTGTTTACATACTTGTCTACCTATTATACTGTTGAAGGGTGAGTGAAACAAAGGTTTTCAAAGTGTGAGATAGAGTCCAATGTTGCACAGCCAATCTTGTGTAACGTTAGTAGTTATCTAGTACAGCTCTCTAGTCAGTCTGATTGCCTTTAAATTGCTTTAGTCTCCAGCAGAGTGTCGTGCAGAACACAGTATGTACAATTTGAATGCCATTACTCAGAGGCGGGCATCCAGGGTAGCAGAAGTGATATCCTTATTAATGCCCCTATTCGATGTCAGCATTTTAATCTGTTCTCACACATTGGCAGCCAACAAACTGTAAAGTGAAAACAGACCCTCCGCACTGCGAGAAGCAAATTAAAACGCAGTATGAACGTTAGCCAGCCATCCTAATTAGCCCATTTTGTTTAACACCCCTGACAAACGTGTTCCTTCTGTTGTGTAAATGGAACATTTCAGAAGGGGAACATCCTAAAAAATTCAACACCTGGCGAACCATGCTGGGTCAACAGTGCATGGGTCAGGGAAAGAAGTTGTTGTCTCTGGAAAACAAACCGAAAAGAAAAGCCTGGAGGCCAGGAGATGTATCTCGGGGGAATAGTTGTCTTTTGATGTTAGCATTAAGAAGTGCAGGGATAATAATTAACTTTGGGATTCTGGAGCAGCTAAACATTTTCTTTGACATCATTATGATATTATAATCGCTAGGTGATGGGCAGAGCAGAAACTAAAGAAAACTAAAACACGTTGTTTAGATCCTTAAGTTAACTAAAGGTAAAGTAAGTGGTTTATTTATGTTAATACACAGTAAGTGTTAAATCGCTCTTTATTCATACAGTGATCACTTTCATAATGTGCACGTTTAGTAAAGCCGATCTCTCAGTCAGCTGCTCTGCATGTAATCGGCAAATAAACTTATTTGAGGATTCCGAAATTTTTATCCAATCACAAGAGAGAATGCTACAAACCGACACCCGTCTCACTCATGGTCTCACTGCCGGTGCACCCCAGAGCAACAGATGGGTGAATGTTTATGCGCCTACAATGGCGGAGCAGGTAAAAATCCTTTCAAATGTCTGTTTTGATGGTTTTTATCATGTTTTATCACACTTATGGATCTGAGATGATGCTAGATAACTCGCTGCTTGAAGACCGCAGTGCATTAATGTGACGTAGGGACGAGCGAGGGGACTACTAACTGCTGTAACTGACAGGAAGTTAGCTAAAAGAACCATTCCGCTTACAGCACCATTGAACAGAGGAGTCGATAATTAAATATACATTATCACCATCAATTCATAATGAACAGAATCCCCTGTCTGTCAAAACAAAAAGAACAATAATTAAAAGTTAGGGTTTATCTGGTTAAAAATATGATATCGATTGGATTGAATTGAATTTGCGTTTTGCCGAACTTGCCCCTCTTGGTGTTGCTTCATCTGTCAATCTTTCCATTCAACACACACACACACACACACACACACACACACACACACACACACACACACACACACACACACACACACACACACACACACACACACACACACACACAGTTAATACATAACAGTAGCAGATCTACCATTAGAAATTCATTGTACTTTTTGCCCTTTATTTCACACAGACAAAGACCAACACAGGCTTAGATTGCATTTGGTTACCACCATAGGTTTTGCTATGACAAGCATTACTACTGAAAGCACACACGCTCATGTTTGCAGTTTTAAGTAGGGCAAGTAAACATGGCTGAATGCATTCCTTACTATTTTGCTGTTGTTTTTTTAAAAACACCTCCTCTGCTCAATCCTTACACTTTCATTTAATTTGTCCGGAGATGTCCCAAGGCCACCCTATCGACTGATCCCCTCCCAGGCTGTGACCTTTAAGTCAGACCTGTAGCACAAATTAATCTTAGCAGAGTGATACATTCAGAGGTTGAAACAACACGTAACACAGGAGGCCCCCTCATCTTTGAAACATTTCCATGGGAAAAGTGCTGAAAAACCCTATGTACATATTCCAACAGCAAATGTATGGAAGCAATACATCCCAGAGCAAGGGGCTTTAAGGAGAGGCTGAACTGATAATAAAGGTTTAAATAAATGTGGAAGAGAAACTGCGCGCTATCGGTGGGATATGGTATCTGTGAGAACAGTTGGCAGAGAAATTCATGAGACAAATATTTGCACCAAAAGATAAAAGTAAAGAGCAAGGGATTTGAGTCCTACACCTCGCTGAGCACTACTGGTTTGGTATTCATTTCCCAGCTGGATGAAAACAGAATTTGGTGGACACATAGATTATTCATCTGTGACTCCAGCACAACCACTTACAGCACTATATCTCAACAACAGGCCCGGAATATAAAACTGTCTACAACTAGCTCGCCGATTGATAGTGAGCTTGAGATATTTATGAGGCAAATGTGCTGTCCTAAAACATGACGGCACATCTCCTTCAACCAGGACATGTATTTTTCCTCAAACTGCTTTTGATAAACACAGAGTGGCATGAAAGACACGCAGCTCTGCCTCTCCATTTAGACATAGAGAAGTCGGACATGTTTTTGGAAGGAATTATTTTTGACAGCACAACTTTTTAAATTTTCTTTTGTAGAGCTGGATTGGTAGGACGATGCGATCTGGGGATTGTTAAGTGAATGTGAGTGATGGACTTCGAACATGGAAGAATAACTGATGACTGTAAAAACAGCTGAAAATGAAAAGAAAAAAGCTCCAAGCCTGTCTCCTCCCTCCCTCCCTCCTTCCCACTCTCGCTTGTTGTCCTCGCTCCTTCGAATGCAGCAAAGCATTTTCAATGAGTTACCATGGAGATTATTATTGCAGTGGGTGTATTGCAATTTGGCTCAAAACCTCAGGGACAGTACCAGCATAGCAGATATGCTGAGCAAAAAGAAGGGAAAAAAAGATAATTAAAAGAGTGCTTGTGAGAGAGCGTCTGAGAAGATTTTCCAGGGTTGAGAATATCAAGAGACAGACAGGCTTCGCTTAAAATTATGGGAATATTAATTTTCTGTCCTCGAGTATTTATTTTAAAAAGAAGCTCAATTAAATAAAAGTAACTAGACAAAGGTTGGGTCAGGCCTTGTTTCCACTTTTGTCCAGGTGCCCTTGAGTAAGATGCTTCACTGGGTCAACAGTAGAATACTGCAGCTGTACTGAGCTGGTCCCAGGCGTGAATGTGTGCAACTGTACCAAAAATGTTAAGCAGGGCATGGCTGGAAAAGAGCAAGCATGCTTAGCTGACTTTCCCCAAGATAAATAGAAGTGAAGCATGAACAACAAAAAAACAGGTGCATTTTAAAGCCATGTCATTTTCAGCACAGTGAGCTGGCAGTTAAAGGTTAAGACTCACAAAACCGGTCTGAAATATAGGGAGAAAGTTGACACAAGCGAGAAAGTAAACATCAAAAAGGTCTCATCTGAAACGGGTCAATTCAGACTTGTGCAAACAAAAAGCAATGTCACCTTTGTCTGGTGTGATTCCAGTGTTGGGGCTTAGCCATTGCCTGTGTAATGTACACAGTGTGTGGCAGTGGAGACAATTGAAAAGGTTTTAGTGGTGCAGCAAGAAGGTTTATTCAACAGAAATAAGCAGTAATTTAACAGCCGTTTTATATCCACTGCTGCTATGAACTGCTTGGGGGTCCTGGGGCAAAAAGGAGCTGCTGGGCCTCCATTAACCCCCTGTTTCTCCCACACTGTGCGTTTTGAACATGATTTGTTTGCAGTGGTAATTTAGATAAACACAAATTCATGTATTGAAGAACATGAGCTAAACTAACGAAGGGTCTAAAATAAATAGTCCAGCATTTCAAGAAGTATACATTTCTTGTTTTTCTTTCCAAGAGTTAGATGAGAAGACTGATACCACTTTTCCCTCTGTTCATAAAGTATGGAGACAGTTAGCCTATAATTTAAACTGCAATCAGAGGTAAAGCGATTGCTTGGCTCTCTGCAGAGTTCAAGAATACTGTTACAAATATACCCCTTAAGCTCAATAATGAACATTTCTCCAAAAAGTAATTTAGAAAAACACAATAGGCCTATGCAGTCTTGGCAAACAACAGTTTATTCAGTCTCGCAGTACTTCCTGTCTCTGTTGGTTGCTTGTCAGCCTCAGCATAACAATAAGAGTCTGGGCTTTCTGTTGTTCACCAAGAAATAGTAACAACAGTGTGTTACTATGTCAACATTCAACAAATTAAATATGTTAATTAGTTCATTTTAGAGCAGCAAAATGCAGATTTTGAGCTTTGGTGAAGATAGTGGTTCCCCCTGCATCAATCTCCTAAAACCAACTCTTAAAGAAATGAGTGTATTTCCCAAAATGTCAGACTATTTCTTTTAAACTTGATTTTGAGATAGAGCGCAAAGACCTCGACAAAGAAAAAAAGAAAAAAAATAAGGTAACAATATAAGGGCAGCAGTTATTGTGCTATTGTAGAGAATATTCACTTACACCCAAACAAAGTTACAGTTGATCAAATTACCACAAACCAATTACCACAAAGTGAATCTGGGTGTTTGGAGGGGCCGCTGGGAGTTTCTGGCTCCAGGCCAGTTGCTTGCTTCGCCCAGTTGGTAATCCAGCTTTGGTTCATAATAACAAAACAGAGGGAAAACAAACAGTGAGAGACTGGAATGAGGGGGGCAACAACTCCCCTTTATCTAATTATTTGAATTTTAAGAGCGAAAAAATGACACTGTATATAATTTATTTCACACTCACAAAACATCCAGGAGTTCATGCTGCAGTGTCCTTTGTTACCTTGTATCCTTCACCAGGACACATGGGTGTTATAAGATTCCCTGTAGGGGTTAAGGCCAATTAAATTCTTATGTTTTTCTTCCTTTTGTCTGCATCAAACAACCTGTGACCTTTAAATCACAGAAGATTCTTTCTCAGCCCCTTTTTTTCAAAGTGTTGTTATACAGGAGCCGTTTCCTCCTTGGATTTTTGTCTGCCTATCAACCTGCCCACAGAGACTCCCTAACGTACTATACACAGGCATTAAATCTAATAAAGGCACACCATAGAGAAGAGCTTAAATTGTGTTAAGTCTAACATTACTGGATATTTTGCGTTCACTCGGGTATGATGGATAGGCAGCAGGGAGGAGGTACACCACAGCAGTCCGCTATAAGGGCACTGACTGAGCTGCAGGAGAAGATGGCTGCCTGTGAGCTGTTAGGACGCCATTGAGCTGCAAAGTGTGACATTCCTCAATCTCACTCTTAACTGAAGCACAGATAAGCTTACGACTGCGCAGTAATGAACTCAATGGCTGAGATCAATACATCAATTGAGAGACATGCCTGGCTTGATGTAGCTCTTACCAGCAACCATCCTCTCTTCAGTTGTCCTTTTAGACGTTCCAATATCTTTATCATCAGTGAGACTGGGTTTATGGCAGCAAAGAGGAGCTCTGAAGAGGACAGGTGAAAAGGGCCGAGCTTGACTATATGTCCACAAAGCGTTGACGAGCTGATCAAAAAGACCATGGCTCATTCAAGTTGCATTGGTACAGTTAGTTCTATGGATCCTTTTGAGGGTTGTATGTTCATCTCTTTACAGTTGAAGAACTAATGCACTCTATAATGAGCCTCATGCTCTACACAGCATCTGAAGTCCTAAGGTATCGCCCGCAGCTGTTAATCATGACGAATAAAGAGATACCATCGGTCTGCGCCCGCAGAAAAACAGACCATTGAGTAAACGGAAAATTAAACCTCCGCGTATCAGAGGAATTGACATTAATCATCATAAAACCTTCTTTAATCTAATCATAATGCATGTAAGCTTGGTTATGATATCTCTACAACGGGGACAGTTTGAGTAGTCCTCGCATATAACCAGACTCATGCTTTCGTGTCTTTTCGCACAATTGGAGGTGTCTCTGAATGAATATACATGATGGGTTGGCATAACGTTGGGGGGCGGGCAGATTGTTCACAAAATGGCACTGAGGCACGCAAGATGGGAGCTGTAATGATCCTGCCGAGGACTAGCTCTGATTTTCAGATTTCATATTCTTCTCAGTCCTGTTCCTATTTTTGCAAAACACCATTTGTGGCTCACAAGAGAACTTAAGGCCACCCATGTTCATATCACAAAATATGCCCCATGCACATCAAAACCCATCTCACCTTGGTATTAGCCCACACGGCAGTCTTTCCCACTGGGAGGAATCCTGATGAGGCGCCACAGCAGTGACTGGTCGGACAAGATAACGCAGCGTGCAAGCTCACCATTACAGTCATTACATGGCCACCAAAGGATACACATGTAAATTCATTCCTCTTTGTACCAAGTACATACCCTGTTCTCTACTGCAAGGTAAAAACCCAGTGCCACTTTCTTTTCAACCACTCTGTATGCACAGTTTATAAGATGTACTAATGCATTGATGAGTTATAAGCCATTATAAAGGCCATTAGCAAGTTTATTTGGAACGCACTTTCAACAGAAAGTATTTACGTAAGATATAAAAGGCATTAGGACAAGAAACAAATGGAACACAAGACGATAAAAAATACAAGACAAATAAATAGGTTTAAAAAAAATGCCTTATCTGGTGTTTGTCCTGTTTTTCTCACTTTCTAACTAAAGTTGGGGCACAGGTTTCACATCGTCTATGCTTCGTCAGCAGTATGTGCAACTATGAGGTCCAATAAGTCATTAGTTGTTAAAATGTAATTAATCAAGTCTGCAGGAAATAGTAAATGTTAATAAATGGATTTTGGACTAGATGCTCTGGATCCTTTTTCCAGACTTTGAAGACCCTGAAAACGTATTTTTATCAGGTTTTATTATGAATAATAGAGTCCAACAGGAACACACATTTTTCTGTCAAAGTTATTGCAGTTTTGGTTATTTTACATTTCTGTATTTTTTCTAGAGCTCATCTCGCTTGTCAGAAGTGGGTGGGGATTCTGTTGGAAAAACACTTCTGCTCACCAGGTTTCCGCAACATTCGAACCAGTCAGATGACCAGAGATACTTCAAATTCAAATCCATCTTTAAGAGAAAACTATAGTATTTTACAACTTAGGTTCCATATTTGTAGCTACAGTATTAGGGGAGAACGGGGTAATTTGTCACACAGGTAGGTTGTCACAATCGTTATATCTAGGAACCAGAAGGCGCTGTCTGTTAAATTTTGGTATGTAAATATCCACAACTGGGACTGCTGCATTTGAGGTGAGAGGACTGTGTTTTTCATGTCAAATTGAAAATATTTAGCTCCTCAGTATTTTTCTTCTAGGCTTTTACACAATGGGTTTATAACAAAACACTTGTTACCCTAAAAAAGTGTGAAGGGTAAGCTAGAGTTTAGATTGTTTTTAGCAAGCTAATTAGTTGTCAGATGGTTGTTGGCCTTGATGCTAGCAATACATTCCAGTTGGGGTTGGTCGTCACATTTTTTGGGGGGTTGGTTGTCACATGTTATCCAAAGGGTGCAGCCAGGAAAGGACCCAATAATAAAAGATAATGTCAAGCTGTATCCTCACTGACACCCCAGAGAAGGAGAGAATTGAGCAGGAAAGGCAGCTAGCATGCAAAAGAGAAAAAGGGCAACAAAATCAAAACGACCCAGTGCATCCCAAACTAGACTAGTTGCCAAGGCTACTGCACCCCAGTGCACTCCACCCCAGCTGGGGAAGAAGAAACAGAAGAGAAAGAGACAGGAGGAGGAATCTTCATCAGATGAAGAGGATAGGTTGTGTTTGGTTTGTATGGAAACGTTCTCCAGCACCCGTTCAGGGGAGGTAGGGAGAAGTGTTGTATGTGCAACCAGTGGGCACACAATCTCTGCTTAGAGTGAGCAGACCCTACATTTGCCATCACTGTAACTCAGATAGTGAATGTGTGTATCTTAGTTGAGTAGGCTATTATTGTTAGACCTATTTGTTTTGTTCTTTATGTTGTTACATACAGTAGGTTGGTCTTAATATGGATTTCCTTTTTGTTAATTCCTTGCTCATTTTGTGTTAAGATGCATAAAGGTATGTAGGCCTATTTTTCAACTTGACAATGAAATTACACTTTCAAATGTAGTTCTGCTTTCTTGGCTTCTTTTTAAGATTTTTCCCATAAAGATAACATTATGACAAACAACCCCATAGTGTGTGACAACCGACCCCTTGATGGGGTTGGTTGTCACAATGTGTTAGAGTGTCTTTGATGGTAACTTTCTTCTTTATTACAATAAGTTAGAAAAAGTGAGGGGTTCACATTTCAAGCCAACACCTTAACCTTCAATTTAATGTAGGAATGACTATTGAAAGATGTGTAGGTGATGAGTAATTCTCACTAGAGTAAAAAGTGTGCCTACTTACCCCGGTCTCCCCTATTTATTTATTTTTATTTAATTTTTTTGTGCCATCATAACTCTGTATTCCCCAAGTCAATTGCTGATTGATATCTCAGAATGCTGCCACAGTGAGCACATCTGCAATAACAACAGTTTACATTCTTACTGACTTACTTGTTCAGTTTTGACCTATGGTTTTGACCTACCGTACCTGCTGTATTCGAGGTTTAACCTACAGACAGCCTGTCTGCTTCCGTCTTTATGCTTAGCTAAGCAGCTGCTGGCTGTAGCCATTTTAATAAACAGATGTGAAAGTGGCACTGAACTGTTCACCAAATGTCCAGCACAAAGTGCATGATGAAATTCCCCAAGTTGTCCAACTATTCCTATCAGTATTGTTCTAAATCAGTTAATGGCTTAACACATAGCCTACAAAGCTTGGTCACATGTATTAGTCATAAATCAAGCATGGGCTATAATTCGGAAACCCAAAGATGGCTTGTATAATATATAA
Source organism: Hyperoplus immaculatus (assembly GCA_949357725.1). NCBI lineage: Eukaryota > Metazoa > Chordata > Actinopteri > Uranoscopiformes > Ammodytidae > Hyperoplus > Hyperoplus immaculatus. Next base: position 10,535,417 of record OX442355.1, on the reverse strand, counting down.
AAAAATATATCGAGAATTAAAGGGCTAATGTCTCAGCAGGACTTAGAAAAACTTGTCCATGCATTTATTTTTAGTAGACTTATGCTAGAAACCACACACCAAGCCAGAAATCTTGGTGTTGTCATAGACTCCGACGTGAATTTCAAGAAACACATTAAATCAATTAATACGTCTGCATACTACCACCTTAAAAACATATCAAGAATTAAAGGGCTTATGTCTCAGCAAGATTTAGAAAAACTTGTCCATGCATTTATCTTTAGTAGACTTGACTACTGTAACAGTGTCCTTGCTGGCCTTCCTAAAAAATCAATCAGACAGCTTCAGCTAATTCAGAACGCTGCTGCTCGAGTCCTCACTAGGACCAAAAAAGTGGATCACATCACCCCAGTTCTGAGGTCTTTACATTGGCTTCCTGTTAACTAAAGTATTGATTTTAATATTTTATATTGATGTTGGTCTACAAAGCCCTAAATGGTTTAGGGCCAAAATACATATCTGACCTACTGGTCCCTTATGAACCAGTCAGAGCTCTCAGGTCGTCTGGGACTGGGCTATTGAAAGTCCCCAGAGTAAGGACCAGACAGGGAGAGGCAGCCTTTAGTTTTAATGCACCCAAGCTCTGGAATAAACTTCCAGGGGACTTGAGGTCCGCTTCAACACTCGGCTCTTTTAAATCAGGTCTGAAGACCGTTCTGTTTCCGTTTTAACCTGAAATTTTAATTTCTCATTTTGAATTTATTTTATTTATTTATTTTTTTAATTTTTATTTTTTTTTTGGAATGTGTGCTCTATACTTGATGTATTTTGTTCTTACTTGATGTATTTTGTTATTGCTTAAGTAAAGCACCTTGAATGGCCTTGTGTCCGAAATGTGCTCTAAAAATAAACTTGCCTTGCAAGACATTGGTATAAAAAAAACAGAAACATAAAACAAAATATTATTTTCATGAAATATTTTAGAAAACTAATCTGACTGTATGTAAACCATTGGCTTGTGTCCATATATCATCATAAGCCAGACAAATAAAACCTTTCCAGTCTGTAGAAGAAACTGTTCCACAGCTGAACTTGAAAAAATAATGGGGCTTTGTTCCAAGATCCCTATACATCCGTTTCTCTGTCCTCATCCTTGCCCTCAATTCCCAAAGCAATCTAAAGTCACAGTTCTTTTAAAACAATACTGCCTCATGCAAATTGCCACTGTCAAGCCCCCTGGTTTTATTTCCCCATCCTTAGCACTGCTCTCCGATGCTTTAATGGAGATAGTGCCAACCAGACTTTGGACCATCAGGTGGGATCGATGGTATCAATGAAACAATCTGACAATGATCCCTGCATGGCAAAGGCACTCTCAGGCTAAAAAGAGCACTTCATTGGGGGCTGCTGCAAACAAACCATGCAATTAAAAAGAGATGCATCAAATCTTAAATACATTTGTAAGGCTTCCATCACACAACTTTTTTGGTACAGCGCCATAATTATCGGAATAGGCAGGTGTCAGCATGTGCTATTGTTACATTACAATGGCACTGTTAATGACATGTCATACACATCATGTTAGCTCACACTTAACTTAACACTTAACACAGGGTAGAAGAGAATCTCTTACATAAGATTTACCTTATCTGTTTTATTAGCAACCAATTAAATTAAATGGCTGTTTTACATGCTGGGCACTTTGACACTGTTCAACTTCTCCTCACATACATTAGTCATAAGGTGATGCAGTGTGTGCAAGGGCACTTGCAGAGTACTCTGTTGAGTTCATTAGGACTGCCGTCTGCTAAGGGGAATATCCTTATGTCTTCAATTCAGACGATTGACTAGGCTGAAGTCTGCACTCTCTTGGTAATGAGGCCCTTGCTGAGGGTCCATGGGTGGGTCTCAGTCAGAGATTCATGGCTCTATTGATAAATATAACTTAGAGAAGAAATTGTCAGCTAAAGGTCTCCAGTTATTTTAGCCAAAAACAACAAAATAACTGAATAGTACTGTCATTGGCACTGCTTTGTCAGTAAAGGCATGGGTTGTATACGCTAATGAGAATTTTACTCTAAAAGGGAACATGCATTGATAACTCAATGTGAACAGAGATCTTAAAACTAAACATGCAGCCCTCTAGACCAATTCAATTTAAAAAGGAATTCATCACACAAACAAACCCTTTAAAAAAAGGTTAACTGTGAAGCATTTGGTGCAAGTTCTTACTAAATGACACAAATCCAATAAAAGCAGTGAGCTTCGTTTTTCATTTTCTTCTTTCATGCAGCACAATATGAAACATTCCTCATGTATTTCTCTGTACTTTGCTAGTTATTGGGACATTTGTATTTAAAAAATATAACAGGGAGAAAATAGTCAAGGTTAATTAGCTGCTATTTAATTGATGCAATGTGGTATTGATAACAGCTTTAAAGCACAGCTTTCATACGACTCTGAAAACACACACACGTTTGAGTCAAACTATTAGCCTCGAAATCCAGACCTGCCCCTATAGGCGCTGGCAAATTATATGTGCTGCGCCTGTTGGTCTGGACACTCTCCATTGAAGCTCATTAAGTAGCCTATGTCAAGAAATCCTGAGCTACCAATCAAATCGTTCTTTCTGATATGGCTCTATGTATGGTGCTCTGGGGCGGACGTAACCGGAAGACAGTGCGCCGCCGAAGCCGTGATAGTAAACAGAGATGGCTGTGGGTATGTTGTTCGAGTTGGAGACGGCTTTCGCCTCGACACTTAGCGAGTTGGAAGACGGCACTCAAATCTTTAACTAACAAGTAAGCGAAATGTTCTGTTTTGCCGACCGACCACGCCAAAAGTTTAATTTAACAGTTAACCCGCTGTTCGCTAAACGAACAGGGCTTAACATGTCACCTTGTTTATTGCTCTGATTGGTCGTAGTGCTTTCCCATTTCCACCATCCATCCCATCAATGCTGTGTTCCAATGTCATAGAAAACAGTAATTGTGTACAATATTAAACACATATTGGCATACATTTTGAATAATATACAAGAGATAAATACACTTTTTATTTTTTTATTTACAGGTAGTGTTTCAAGATATTAAGTCAGCTTTACTTATGTAGCCCAATATCAGAATCCTTGCTTACCTGTTCTGTTAACATCTTTACAGCATACCGCCATCTGTTATTTACCCCAGATTAAAAAAATAAAAAATAAAAAATTTTAACTGGGAAGAATTGAAAAAGACCTCATGAAAAGCAGCTTCATTTTGATGTTTTCTGAGGTGCATCCAAGATGAAGAAGCATAGTCAATGTTCTCACTTTCCAGTGGGAACACCATAGACTAATCAACTGATTAATATTATTTTGAAACATTGACTTGGGACACAGCCCGTTTCTAGTACTACCATTCACATTATACGGTATACAAAGTGAATTATCAAACTGTGATCATCAGAGCAGACTGGGTTTTTGGAAGACAGGGTTTGAAGAGAAGCGTTTCAGACAGAGGCTGAAAAGAGGAGATTAAGCAATGGCACTGTGAGAAATATAAAGGGTATTTTGGACACTACACTATGAAAACTGTTTCTAATAGAAACACAAATTACAATTTACAACCTGAAAATTTGCCAAATATGTTGCCTTTAAACCAGTGATTTTAAATCCGCAGTGATAAAATTAAGTGATAATTCCCACCTTAAATGTTTTTTGGGTTGGTGTTGCACATGGTTTGATGAAAAGATACTTCGATTTTGCACAACCTGTACCATCACAACCAATGAAATCAGTTTTTCAATAAAAAAAAATGTCAGGAAGAGTTTTGTGACAATTACAGTTTCTTTAACTTTACAATTCATTTCACTTAAGTTATATGAAGTCCAAAAACAGCACCAGGAGATAAACGTTAGCCTCCTTTACACCTTACATTCAAGTTAAACCAAAGCAAAATACAGCTTGGCAACTTAAGTATGGGAAGGAACTTCTGAGCCTCTAAACAAATAAGCTTTCTGTTCCACTGTCAGTCATATGTTAATTCGCTAGTGCCGATTAAAAAGTAATTGTTAACAGTGTGTACACAGAATAATCTGCCCTGGCTGACTGCTGTGAAGCAGATAAGACAAGGCTGTGGAGATGTCCAGTGTAGGGCATTACATGCTTCATTAAACACTTTTGTTCCCAGTGTGTTTATTTATAAAGATTCGGCAGGGGCAGAACCAACTTTAACCCATCGCCCCCCTTCAATTTCCTCCACTTATTTCAGCTTGTGTGCAGTAATGACGTGATAATTTAACCTTTTGCTTTTTCAAGGTACTTTGAGGTTTGTCTTAATTAGAGGCTAACCTGAAACTTTGCTTTGAGTTTTCACACAAGCTGTTTTTTATCAAACTGAGATTAGTTGTAATTTTACACTATAGTATCCAGTTTCCAGGTTTTAGCCTATATCTGTAAAAAATAAAAAAATAAATACTATCTGGAAGGTAATAACTGTAATGTCTCCTATTATAAACCAGTTAGTTACGATATAAGATGTTCATTTTACAGTCAGCTACAATGGCTAGACAAATGACTGAAACCAAATGCTATGTGTTTAGATGTCAAATAAGATTGAGATGAGATTTTTTATTTTGCAGAGCTCTTACACCAAGAATCTTGGTATGAAATACCTTCATTGTATCTCCTTTCCTGGTTATTGTTATATGTAATTAGTTAAACATCATACCCACTCAAGATGTGAGACCATTTGCAAGTCCTTCAGTTCCCTTAATGAGACCACCTTTTGTATGAGGAGTGGACCATGTGAAAGTACAGAAACAACAGCAGGTAAACGATATGAGAAATATTTCTTATTCAGGTGGACAGCCAATAAAATGAGTGATGGAATACATTTTACAGCAGGAGTATAGCAGAACGAAACAGGTCACCAATGTTACCACCACAGCATCCTTCCTCAAGCCATGGACATTGTGTGGGGGAAGAACAATAACATCTAGAAAGCTTTTACAATGTGTACAATGAGTTATGTTAATACCCTTAAGACACTATGTTCAATTATTCTGTTTATGTGCAAGGTACAAGTTCATGGCAGAAATTACAATACAAACACTGCGTGTGCGCATTATGGTTGAAATAATCAGGGTACACGGCTACTGTAGGTCATATCCACCTCTGGACTCAGGCTGTTCATCTCATTTACGGGGCAGAGGGTAAAAGGTTGGGTCACTCCTCGCACAATTTACAACATCTTCCTCTTCTCAAACTCCTACAGAGATGGACAACAGAGAGGGAGAAGAACAGACACGACTTGAATGTGTGAAAGACAGAAGTGAATGATTTATTCATGCGATATTCACGCAGCTCTGTTTTGATCTTGCCCATCAGATCTGCTGTTGAGGCGGGGAATCAGGGGCAGCTAGATCTTTGGAGAGCATGATGTTTTTCCTGGAGAGTGCAAACCATGTAGCGCTGTACGTGCCGCTAAGTTCCAGTTGTCAACATTAAAACAGCTCACTTCCTCTGATTGATGAAGACAAAAATAAAAAATGATCTGATTTATGTGAGGTTACAGTCGCTGTGTTTATCGGCACAGTCAAACCATGTGACTACAAATTAGAAAGCATTAGATAGCCATTAAAGAGGATGTAGCTATTTACATATTCAATTTAGAAAATATCACACAAACCGCAGGATGATAGAATATGTTGTTCCCCGAGAATTTTCCATTCCACAGGGGGAAAGCAACTTAATGCAAATGTCATTTATCAGGTCTACAGAACGCACAAGTACTCATGCCTATTCCTCTTGTGGCTTGCCAATACCTGAAGGTCTACTGCCACCTTGAGGAGGAAATGGTTTCATGTTGCTTGAAATGCTTGAGAGGCAACCTCGGCCTCTCTGCCCTCGACTTTCAGGGAAGGCTGAATGGAGATCAGGAGACATTTGGTTTAAGGGATGAAGTGGAGAGCTGAGCTTAACATACGAGGTTGGGTAAAAGACTCTTGACAACCCTAGTCAAGATCAAGTGAGGGATAAAGGAAATTAATTTAAGTGGAGGTTGCCACTCAAAGAAAAAAGAGGTTGAAAATGGATCGAAACCAAGCAAGGCAGGGGAAAACATTAATCCAAAGAACGCAAGACATTTATCAAGCTTGCGATGACAACAGCTTTGACGCAGCTGGGGCCATATGTAGGAGAAGTGAGGCATTGTAAGCACTGTCTGTGCTCTGCTTTAAACTTGAGTTTGGAATGTATTATACAAACAAAAAACTTGAGATTAAGGGCGTTTGCTTCTGTTTTTCTGCTTTTGTGTGACACATTAATTACTGTGTCCTACATTTACTCAAATAATATGCATCATATAATATAATTGAATCCATCAATAAACTTTGTGTTAACAATGTGAAATCAAATATTTCTTTTGTATGATTTCATTTTTCCATAAACCTGTCTACCAGGTTTGCATTAGCTAATGTTAAGTTCGGGTTATGAAAACACAAGAACACAATTTGGCCTGCTATATTTTACTTTAAACACATTGTTAAATGGCTAGTGGTAATGACATGAAACTGTAATTTCTTTTAACAGAGACAGTGGTTACAATACTAGCAATCAGTAGTGAATATTAGCTGACTCTTTCCTCTTCTTCTACTTCATTTCCTGCAAAGTGATGAATTACTCAATCTGAACTTGGGTAGACATGATTTCTTATGTAATAGTAATATATACATGTATTTTTGTAAGTACCTGTGTATATTGTAATAAAAGATATATATATATTTTTATAACATCCTGTGTAAATGTGCGAAGTTGTGTTTATTTTTGAGTATAAAAGCATCTTCAGAAAGAAGATAATTTGATAATGTACCACTCAGACGTAAGAGCCTTACAACTGTCTGCCATTAGACATTTCACTTACAGAAACATACTTTGTGAGTCTTTATGATGCTAAATATACATTGGATGATGTATGAAGTTGCTTTTTTTTGTTGCAGTCATCAAGGATAAAAAAACACTAACAGCCACTTGGAGCATGAAAAGATGAATGGATGTAAAGTCTAGACAATTTTTTCAGGTGATTATGTTTTCATCAACAACCGCCCACTTTAGCTGTGTGCCATTCATGAAACTCTTCAGCAGATAGAAGCTTTCCTCACATGTATCGAGACTAATGCAGGCCAGAGGCCAAGGGAAGCAGTGCACGCAGTCGTCATTGTTTCTGCCCAAACCCAAAGCGTTACGTCTACTTGCTTCTTCTGTGTTATTACTTTGATTACAGCGGTCAATGAAATTAACAGAGATGTATGAACACCATGAAAAATGAGCAACCACGTCGCACGTTTTTCATCATTACACACAATGATTATGAATTAAACTTTGGGGAGGGGAAATGTGTGTAAATCTATATCGGCGTGCAGTAGTGCCAGCGGTGGTAATGGAAGTATAAGATGATGAATGGGTGTAATACATGCTTTCACTTTTTATACATCTTGTTAACAGTGCTTCCCCATAGATAAAGTGAAATAAAAAGGGCAGTGGTGCCGACTCAGCCACTGTCAACATGCGTTTATTAGTTTCTGCCCTTGTCTTCTGCCTTTCTTTACAGCTTATTAAAAGTTTAACCTCAAAATTGCTACTCTGAAAAATCCTGTTCCAACAAAAACCTTCTCACATTTGTAACCCAGCATTACAAGGTATTTTGTTCTAAAGCCAACAGAAAAGTATTTTTACAACATGATGGGACATTACCTCCAAATTTGTTGTGCTGAATGTACGCTCTAATAAGCTTGCGTATTAATCTGTATAATGAAAAATGGGACTTTAGTATTTGTTTAGTTTATTTGTATAAGAGTCTTCAAACTATTTAAATCCATTTGAGCACTTTTGTGTAAACCAATGGAAATATATATTTGGCTATTTGTTATAGAATTCTGAAATATTCTCCCTGCATGGTTTCATATTTCTAATTATCTCAAATCAACATTATATACAATAGAGACAGAAACCAGGGTTAAGAAAAGAGATGAAACATTGCTGTTAGTTATGTAATGGATTTCTTTAAAAAGTTGTACACAAACACCTATAAATTAAATGTTAGTAAAGACTTTTATTTGGATATAAACAGGACCTGGTTGACGAGAAAAGTTTTATGGAAATGCTACAGAGTCTGAAGTAGTGGAATTTTTGTCAAGTATTGTTCATTAAAAAGGAACTCCGATCAGTGTGCGAAATACGAAGGGTCCGGGGGTGGCTTTATAATAATATCTTAATGGAACAAGTGACTCACCTTGAACATAGTGCTGCCCAGCTGGGCAGGGGACATGCTGACTACAACCCCAGCTGCCTGGAGGGCTGCGATCTTCTCTTTGGCTCCACCCTTTCCACCGGCGATGATGGCGCCGGCGTGGCCCATCCTACGGCCGGGGGGAGCAGTTAGCCCCGCGATGAAGGACACCACAGGCTTTGCATTAGCACCCTGGACATAGGAGAAGGGGGAGAAAGAAAAACATGAGCGTATAATTAGGTGAAAATGAACAAACATAAGGAGCTCAAGGGAAAGTGGGAGGATGGGAATACAGATCAACAGCATGGATAAACAGTAGGGAAGGATCAGAGAAAAACAAGTAAGGGGAAAGGGGGGCACTAAAATATAGAGAATTGCTTTTTCTCCACCTGCATTTTGTCCCTTCATTAGAAATTAAAACCCATCTTCTCCTATTACAGAGGCCCCAGTAATAACAGGCTTGTCTAAGCAGCCATCTCTGTCTCTGCCCGCATTATTAAAACAAAGGGTCAATTGAGCCATTTAATTGCATGGGTTGCTGTACGACCAGATGGGGTTGAGGATCCTGCCATTTCATATCATCTCATATTTGAGATGGTAATTAGTCATGCGGGCACTGATTAGCTCAGCGCCTGTCTGCGCTGGTTGCTCATTGATGGATGTTATGTTCAACAGTTAAGATCATTTCCAAGGTGAAGAGAGCCAATATTTCATCTTCAGCAATAACATCATCACCAGCAAGAGTGTGAGCACACGAACACCAGCTAATATTTCATACTTAGGAATAACAACATAATTGTAGAGGACGGCTTTGTGCGCACGCACACACTTTGTCCTGGGCTTTAGAGAGAGGCTGTGGCTCATCTGGCAGACTGCGTTCAGAGAGTAAATGTGGCATGTTCAACAGAAAGGTCCTACAAATACCCCCACTACTACTGCTCCAAGTTCAGACCTGACACTGGCAAGTCGGACAAGATGGCAGCAGCTAATATAAACTGGAGATGACTTTTAATAATTAAAACTAGTGGGACAGATATCAGCCAGGGAAATGTTGAGGTCCTTGGCTAGATATTAATCGCAAATGAGACATTAACGCTTAAGCAGAGTTTACTGTGGAATGCAGAGAGGGAAAGAAATAACACTTTTAAGAGCTCTAAATGTTACAAGCATCTGTTCTGTGTTGGAAAAATGCAAGCACAAAACAAATTAGCACCAAACCCCACTTAGTATCCACAAGTCATATCACGTCCTCAATAAACAAACCACCCTCATGAGAATCAAGTCTTAAATCTACCTCAAACGAAAGGGGCTTAATTACTCTATTAATCCCTGCCTCCCTGGAAACTAAGTACTAACAATGTATACAGGGTGGGGAGTCATACTATCATTCACTTCACCCGTCTCTTGTTTCCACTGTGAACAGTTCAGATATATTACCTCAATTATGAGAGCAATAGGGTATTTCCCCCAAGCTCTGTGTGCCAACATGACTGGAGGAGGCCTGTGTTTCCATCAACACATAACCACCTGCTCAAAGGTGAGAAATGCATTCACAAGCTTAAAAAGTCAATGTGGGAAATACGACCCTATATGCTCCACAGTTAGGCATGAACAAAGCTGGCATGTCTGCATACATGTGGAGCTCACCAACACATACCCACAATCTTTCCTACAGACTACAACCTGTGTTAGTTTTCAGAATTTTTTTCACATAATTACAAGTTGTTTAGCAAAGCTCTGTGTTTATTGTTTGTTGGATCCCCATTAGTTGTCACCATTGTGACAACTATTCTTCCTGGGGTCCCTAAAAAGCAAAACAATTCCTATACAGTTTTCCCAAAATAGGAATCACATACACAAAAAAAAATCTGAAACAAGCAATTACATTTTTCTCATAAAAAAGAAGAAACTCAAATCATAGCCTACATCATACCGTGTGCATACACACACCCGCTTACCCACATTAGATGTGGACACAGGCTGAGCTGAAATAGAAAAACGAAAAATCAGTAACCCCTCTACGGTAGCAAAATCGTAGGTGCCAAACACTTACCTGACCTACTTGATATGCATGAAGCAAATTGTATTACGGTTATACTGTGTGAAACCTATTTCTGATTTCAGAAAACCTGTGAAACTCTGCCAATGATAGACAGACCTTTGAAACAGGTGCCTTTTGAAACCGTATTAAGTTGAAAACCATTGCTGACACTGATGAAGACCGAACCTTGAAATATGCCCTGCATCATAAAATCTGACAGCAGAGCCGAATGGGAAGTAGAAGGTTGTTTTGTTGAATTTTAAGAGAATTAAGGTGTCTGTGTGGATAAACAGTCTGCAGTAACTCAAGTGTAACACCGATGGGCACTGAAATCAATACTTCTCCACCTTTGGGTATAATGTGTGTTTCTCAAATCGGGGTTCAATATATTTAATGTTGCTTGACACAAATCAATCATGACAGTGGAACTTTTAAATTACCCGAGCAGTCTGTACTTAATGTGTCCAGTGTGGCTGAATTAGTCAAGCTAATGGGAAATCCAGGGCCTTAAAGAACTTTTCTCTACGGACTTCTTATGACGAGTGATGGCGTCACATGTGTAATGATGGTTCTGACTTTGCTGCTGTGACTTTGTTCCTGACTAGGGCTCCGTTGGAAAAAAGGTAACATACTTCTTAGCATTCGGGATGAAGCAACGTTTGCACCAGAATCTGATGATGATTGGTAGCGCGATATTGTCATTTTGTTGCAGTTTTTAAGAGTTTTAAACGGTGGCTCAGCACTTAAGCAACAAGGTTATAAGTATAAGGCAATGCAAATTGATAATACTGAGAGAGAAAAATAATAAAAAAAAAAAAAATCAGAATTTGTTTTTGCAACAGCCCACCCTTTCTCCACTCGTGTGCTAAGAAATCGTTTGCCAGGTCAATGTTAAACCTTAAGATCAAAGGTAATGTATAGAAAGGCTTCTCTTCACAGCAGATCAATGTGCTGAAGAAGCTCACGCATAGACTCAATATTCTTGATCATTAGAGAGCAGATAGATACGATGATCATGTTTTACACTTTGCCCTATTTTCTAGTATTCATTTATGTTGGCGGAGCTCACCTGATGATGCCCCCTTCCAGCACGACTGTGCATCACATTATTGCAAAATTAATATATGGGAGCTGCCCTAGAGTAAGTGCATTGTTGGCAGTAATTTAAAATGTATTCAAATCAATCAAAGTTAAGTTTGCTCCAAAGTAAATCCATGCCTCCAGACTTCTCTGTGCTCCATTCCACTGTTAGAAATAAGGTTCAAGTACACCATCTTATGCAAGACTTTCCACACAATCGACTTTCAACGGAAAGACCTGCAGCTTATTCCTACGCTCTGCTGAGCGTTTTTTATGCATGTGCTTCATTTGAACTGTCCCTGGCTGTCAACACTCTCTGTGATTGGGTGGGGGAAGGGGGGGGGGGGGGGGCTAGTTGGTGTTTGTACTTTATTTATTGAGTGAGAGAAGTTATTCTCCTGAGACGCCAGCAGGAGATTTGCATGCATTAGAGCAGCCGAGGGCAAATCAACTATTTTTCAGCTCCAGAGCGCCACAAGCACACTGAAATTTTAACAGATTAAAAGGCATCTGCAAGGAGCAAAATGCCAAGTACAGGCCCGGAGAACTTAAGAATGCCAATTACAGGTTCACAGGCAATTGGATACATAAGCCAACCATGAAAGCATCACAAAAACGTTTGCTGCTCGTCAACATTGCAGATCTCTAGAACATGTCCTGTAAATCATTCCTTTAACCCAAATGTCGCCCTTTTGGCGTGTTTCCATATACATGTGCTGGCTCGGCACGTCAGCCCAGCGCGGAAGGGTTTGCTTTACAATTACAGCAGGGCTACTTGTCTGTGGGTGTGCATTCAACTGATGATGCACCGCACACGTAAGCACTGGTGCTTACGTGTGTGAATGTATTTGAGTGTATCCCTTTTACAATCTATGGTGTAGCCTAGCCTGTAGCTCAACTGTCTGTTAGCCTGATAAATTTAAATAAAAATGATGCTTCGCCCAGATATCATGAAGTATAAAAGCACTGACCTCATTTGGCGAATAGCTCCAGTACATCCATGGTTTATAGTTAAAGTATAGTTTAACACCGCCATCGAAACATAATTTCTGTTAGTGCGTCAATGGAGTTTCCATTTATAAACAACCAACATGAGCTAACGTAAACCTGAGTCTGTGATCAGAAGTAAAATGGCACCTTCATAGTTTCTCCTTGTTCTAGAACTTTGATGGCTTCCGTTGTTCACTGCAGCAGATAGATATAAAAGGGCACATCTAAGAGCTAATTCTGAAGATTTTTTTTTCAATATATTTGAAGGGGTGAAATGCTGTGGCAGAGGATATTACAATGAGAGTAATGTAAATTAGTTGGCTGACCAGTGTATTATTTCCTTACAGAGTTGTGTTGTTTGAGGTACTCTGCTGCATTCTCCTCAGCGTTGCCTCCAATTTCTCCGATAAGGATAATGCCTTCTGTCTTGGGATCCCGCAGGAACACCTCAAGACAGTCTATGAAGTCTGTGCCATTGAATGGATCCCCGCCAATACCTTACAGGAGACAAAGCAAACACATATGTATACTCAAGACTCTTATGCCCCACTTAATCCAATCATTACACCATTAACAGCATACATTTTGTTTATTAGTTTTGCCCAAAACCATTTTGCAATGCCTGAACAATTTGAGCTGGAAGCCGGACATATTACTGAATGGAAATAGTTCTGGTATGATACGAGGGTATTTCATAGATAGGTCTGTTCTCCTATTTTCAGCCAAAGAAATGTTAAAATGTACTAAAAGTTAAAACTGGATGGAGAAGACCATTTTATGTCAAAGTCACTACAAAGTTTGCTTAATGGTGTAACTGGTTACAACCCATCTGTATATATTGTATTATGCCTTTCTATTCATATCCAAGGAACATGACCAACACAAGGGAGTCATAATAATTGTATTATAAATAACAATGTTCACAGAAAATTACACCAAGATCTATAAAAGCATGAGCAGACCTCAACAAGACAAATCTTCACAGACAAATGTCACCTAAATTCTTCTCGATATCATTAAAAAAATATACCAACACCAAGAAAGAAATGACATGAATGATAATCAAAGTGATCTACATTGGCAGCAAAGAAGAAGATGGTGATTTTAAATATTGTATTAACACTAATTCACTCTAGCCCAATAGGTCATACTCAGACTCAAGAAGTCGCTAGCAGAACTGCCATAAACCTCCCTAATGAACTCTACAATATTTAATACTGTTGCGGCACTCCTCATGAAGTCTGGCTAGAGGACACTCCATGATGAAAATGTCTAAATAGTAATGAAGCCAAATTGTTTTCAGTTGATTTGGGTGTCCAACCAGCCCTTTAATATAGATTTTCTGGTGGCAGATTTATTGGCGAAAGGAATTTGATTTTTGGAAAATAGTAAATCTTATATTTGCTGTGTTGCTAAGAAGTAATAGGGCTTGGTATAATGGTATCATAACAGTCATTACTACATGGTGTGGTGAAATTAAAATAAGCCTAACTGATATTCTCTGGATGTATATCAGATTGACAAATGATTTGGAAAGTTAATAGATACATTTTTGAAGACAGTAAGAAACATTGTCCCAAAATAATGTCCCAGCTTCAGGCTGTGCTATGAAGCTGAATATGTTGCTAATCCACAGTAGAAACCAGACAATTACAGAAACAAGGCTGTGAAAAACTGTGTAGAGGAAAAGTAAGGTAATAGAAAGGATGGGATGATAATGGTAACTTCCACGTTGGAGCTTGGAAATTGCAGAAATTACTTTATTACCTGCAATTCATACAGAACTTGGTATGTATTTACAGCATTTTTTAACAGAATAAAGAAAGCTCCACTTCTTAGGATGGACTTGTAGTTACTGACAACTAAAGTTTAAGCTGCTGCAAGGAATTCAAATGATCGTGAAGCAAAAACAGGAGGCAGCAAAGATATAAATGTTTTTAAATAATGCATTATGAATGGTTTGTCAAGAATATTCATAGAATATTTTATAGCCAAGGTCTTTCCTGGACACGGATCCGAGATGAAACATGTTTCAAGATTCTCAGGGTAAATATTTTGAAAAGTAGGCAAAGTGTGTTATTGTATCTGAGGCCTTTGATCAGTCTAATCCACCTAGTGCCCTTCAAAGATAGCAGTGACTTCAATGTGCAGAACTGAGGAGAATAGTCTAAGCAATGCACAGAAAGCCTGCAAGTGCTGTTTTTTTTAACACCGAGATTAGAGGAGGTGAATTTAGAACACGCTCCTATTTTGAAGTCCAGTAAGATGTTTTTAGCAGTTTTTATGTCCTCTTGTATGGTTTGTTCAAGAAACTAAAAACTTTGCACTCTTGTAACTCGAGTCTTCAGCTATGTCACAGTGAGGCTCAAACTAAATATAGGGTTGGGTTCATAAGCACCTGTTATAAAATTACCACTGTGTCCTTCAAGCCAAATGCAAAAAGACAACAACTTAATTTTATTATTCTCATTAACGTTTTCTGCAGTCCCCTTCCAGCAACCCATAAAACAGTACACTGCATCGGGATATAATTGTTCTGATAGTTCTGGTTAAGTGCTTTACCATAGTCTGAATATAAAACTAATAGCTTTGTTAGTACGTGCTAAATTCAAACTTCAATATGCCACAGGTTATTTAGGTAACTTACCAATGCAGAGTGACTGGCCCAGGCCAACTTGCGTAGTTTGGTGCACAGCTTCGTATGTCAGTGTGCCCGATCTAGACACGATGCCTGAGAGAAAAGTTGAAGAAAATAAATAACTTATGCATACCGTTTGGCAAAATCCCAGACAAAACTCGGATCAAAGCGATACATAATAGAGCTGTCATCTTCTGTCCAACTTGAGCTGAATTGTTTCACCGTGACAGAACAAAAATAAATGAGATCTCTATCACAGTACAGCTCTGAAACAGCTGTTCTGTCAATGCTTTGGGAGTGATAGCAGTCAATTTTACTATACACTAAACAGCCATCCTGTAAAGCTTTGGTGCTTATCAAGCTGTCAAAAGCAGACACTCAATCTAGGATTAAAAAAAAGGTTAATTTAGACTAATGGCGCTTTTCCACCGCACATGTAGCTCGACTCGACTCAACTCGACTTGACTCAACTTGGTTTGGTAGCAGCACGGGTCGTTTTCCACCGCAAATAGTACCTGCTGAACGTGGGCGGGGTCGTCGTAAGGGGCTGAAAGCCTACTCCGGAGCAAAGTAGCAAAGCAGAAATTACGAGCAGTTGTTGCACTATTAACTGAACCAACCGCCAAAAACACGGATGAAATTTTTTTAAGAAATACCCCCTTGTATCTGTTTGCTAAAAGAAGTAGAAGAATATTGCTACGGGCCATTAAGAGGGATGGTTGTTGTCCCGATGTGTGACTCTGCCACACAGTCAGCTGTAGGGATGCGTCACGTACATCCCTATGCACGTAAACACGGGCATGATAAAGTTGACTGTTTAGTGCTTGTTTCAGGATACGTGTTTTCAAATGCAAGCCGTGTCTCAGCCTGAATATTTTATTGAGGTAATCAGTTCAGTCCGAGGCTTGTAATGTAATCGCTCGCTATCATGTCTGTCCCAGCTGGCTACTATTTAGCCTAGCTGCTAGCTGCCCTACATGTCTCCTCTCGTATGTAAGTAACTTCCCCAACAACCAACACTGGGTGAGCTAAGCGAATATATGGAAAATAAATTCGGATCTGTGATGCAAATCAAATGAAAGAGAGCCAGAGAAGGCTGCACGCGGCGGAAATACACTCAAAAGTCCCGGAGAGTTGGGGAGAATAAACAACAGAATGAAGCCGGTAGTCTCTGGCCACTGATTGGCCAGACAATAGTCTCTGGCCAATCAGTGGCCGGCCGTCTGCCGACGTCACCTTTTAGCATCGGCTCAGCTCGCTTGGACCCTAGAGCGAGGCGATACCAAAAAAGCAGCCGCTACGTGGTACCAGGTACCATGAAATTGCGGTGGAAAAGCCAAAAATGCGAGTCGAGTCGAGTCGAGTCGAGCTGATACCATGCGGTGGAAAAGCACCATAAAGCAATTTAGAGATATTTACTGGAGAGGTCAGAAGGGGAAATTCTGTTTACAGACACAAACATGTACGCTGTCACTCAGCAACTATTCTTAAACATAAAACCATTAGCATTTAAAAGGAAACATATAGTTATGTATAATTCAAAATGTTAAAAAAAATAAAAAATAAAAATAAAAAAATCCCCGAATGTCATACTCAAATCATGAAATCTCACCAATTCTTCCTTTCTTGTGAATGTGGCCTGGCATGATCCCAATCTTGCACTCTCCTGGCTGCAAAATCACAGATTTAAATGTATTGACATTAAGTTCATGACATACGAACACACAATTGTATTCTTTGACATTACTATGCAATAATTGCTGGAAATGTTGACTCTAAAATGAGTCGTGCGATTCAAAAATCAGGGCTGAAGTCGTACTGATGCCCAGTGTAAAAGTTATGTTTTCTCTTTTTTACTGCAGAAAAGTTTGACTATGGAGCAGTCATTTATAATTTAGCTTTTTTTCTTCAAATACACCAGAATACATTCAATGAATATGCATTGCACACATTCCCATGAATACATAACTTTTTTGATTTTCTATGTAAAAGTAGAAGCCCTAAATTGAGAAAACATTGAATATTCAACTCAAATAACCAAAAGGTCTCAGTGGCCTTGCATTTACTGTTTAAACTGTAAAAGTATATCAATGCCTTACATCTGTAGGTAAAACGTGTCTGTCTGTCTGTCTGTGTGTGAACTTACATTGATGACTCCAGGGCAGTTGGGGCCTATCAGGCGGGTGATACTTTGGCGAAGCAGCTTATGTTTGACCTTCACCATGTCCTGCTGGGGGATCCCCTCAGTGATGCACACCACCAGAGGGATCTCTGCATCGATGGCCTCAATGATGGCCGCTCCAGCAAACGGCGGAGGGACATAAATCACAGTGGCATCTGCCCCTGTGTCAGCCTTTGCCTGAAGCAGGGGGAATGACA
This sequence comes from Hyperoplus immaculatus, assembly GCA_949357725.1. NCBI lineage: Eukaryota > Metazoa > Chordata > Actinopteri > Uranoscopiformes > Ammodytidae > Hyperoplus > Hyperoplus immaculatus. The sequence continues at coordinate 10,518,043 of OX442355.1, read as the reverse complement.
GGTATTGGCGGTGAATAAAAATTCCCAAGTTATGAAATAGTGCCACTTGATGCTTATTAAAAAAGCAAATATTCCAGCTTTTTCTTTTGTAGTTTATGTATTAAAAAGGTGAACTATGCAGTTTCAGGGGAGGAGGATTTGTTTACAATTGCAGAGCCTGCAGTTAGTTGGAAAAACAGATTTTCTCTACATGTCATTTGATTAATTATATCATTATATATCAAAACAATAGTAATAAATGTAATAACAGTCATTTTTAGGGTAACTTTTTAACTTCCAGGGATCCAATTTTCCTGTGAGGAAAGTTTGTTTATTAAGTTAGGAGAATATTTCTTAGAAAATGTTCACTTCTCCGACACACCCAAATTTACATAGTGCACCTTTAAAATGTTAAAAAGGGAAAACCACAGACGGATAATAATGGAGCATACATACCTCCTTGACTGAATTGAAGACCGGCAGGCCAAGGTGCGTCTTGCCACCCTTACCGGGGGAAACGCCTCCTACCATCTGGGAACCATAGTCAATAGACTGCTGACTGTGAAACGTTCCCTACAAGCAAAGGAAAGAGGAGTCAGTGTGTGTATATGAGTGTAATGAAGTGGGTCACAGCCACTTCCATAGCGTCAACCTTGAGATATCATTCCAGATGGAGACGAGGGGGGAAATATACTGCCATCCAGGATGAATCACCTGTGCGGCGGCTGAGTAAAGGGATGGATACTGAAGTGTTCTGGGGGATGCTACTAGTGGTAAATATATCCCCGGAGACGAAATCGACAAAGTTCCTTGACAGATGAATAATGATGTAAGCTTAGTTTAATCTCCTTGCAGAACATTTGAGAAACAAATCAAAAGCAGCTTTGGATATTCTTCAACACTTACTGTTAAAATTCCCCCACAGATAGATCGTTTACAGAAATATTTCACATACTGTCACTCCCATGCACGCTACACAGAGAGCCTGTCACGGCTGGGTCGCTGTAGTAGAATAATTTTATTCCTGACATTAATGAAACCGATTCATTTGAAAAAGCATCTAATTCATAATTTCACATTTCAGACGTTATGCTTACTTTGTGGGGGGTGGGGTAGGGGTGGGTGGCATGCTCCTAAAACTCAAAAGATCCTGGTATAAAAAGTGTACACATTATAGTGTCATAAATATTAGTTGCAAATATGGTGCCTTTCCCAACATATATTATAGGTTAGGGATATTTGGTAACTGTACTTTTGAGGTGGTAAAGTCATTGCCTCAATAATTAGAGAGTAATCAGCCACATAGACCATATGAATGTGTGCTTGCTTGTAAAGCTGCAGGATTGATGCAGGGTAGTCTATCTTTATTCCAAAAGGATTAGTTTTTTAACACTATAATCCTATCAATATTGTATGTACAAAGTGGGAACATTACATTTGAAAATAACTCAACATATATAGAATATATAGATGTTAGCATTTCTGTGTTATTTTTCTTGATACCCACTGACTGGAGGATGTATATTCTGATACCGACATACCTGCAATAGCCTAATATTATCCTGGCCGAGATATCATCCAAGCTCTACATTAACTAAATATGGGATTGGGTGCTGTTAACTTCTTATGTCTCACAAACCCAAAATCAGCAAAAACTCAGATTGAGGTGCAAAACTTTGTTCAAACCCACAAATACCAAATATGTAAGACATAAGGGAAAATGTGGACAAAGAAATGGCAAGATATTTCAAATATTTTAATTTGATGGAATGGTGCAGGCAGCCACCTTAAAGCTAGATAAGGGGAAAACTGGAAATGAAGAGGTTAACACATGTAGGTAGAGAGTCCACCTCTCCACCACTGGTATTGGTAATCTCAGCCATCTGTTATTACTTGCTTTTCATAGTGTTTGGTACAAATATCACCACCAGGCACCATTTTAAATGAAAATAAACTAAATAAAGCAGCAATAACACTGAAGGGAGCAGAATGATTTTGGGAGATACAATCTTGTGAGTGAATCTCGGCTGTACTTTCCCAGAAAATTAGTGCGATAATGAATGCAAATTGATTTTCTGCTGAGCAAGTCCCATCAGTCTGTAGTAAGTTAATTATTACAAAAAATTCTGAACAGACATAGATAAAGTAGCCAAAGGTCATAACTGCAAGTGCAAATAAATGACCTTCATGTAAAAGCTAGAACTAGCCTATTAAGAGCATTTATAAGCTATTTATAATCAGCATTTTATTCCCCCAGATTGTAATATACTCATTCACTCTGCTAACTTTACTATTTTTTCCCCAGTTATTATCATGTTGCGATAATACAATTGAATTGAAAATTGCCTGCTTATCTAGCCAGAAAGACACTACAATGTGCACTCAATAGCACTTGCTTCATTTCGCATCCTTTTCTAATTACCCGGAGTGTTCACTGGAACTATATTTAACAACCTTTTATTATGTTGAAGAGAAAATGGGAGGATGTCAGGATGAAAAATTAAATGTGTGTAAGGATGGAAGAGCGATATAAATCTGTTAATTCCATGTCTCTGGCTTGGTGAACACTCTCGCAAAGAATGTAATTCTCCTTGACTCGACAGGGTTCTTAAAAATAACCGGAAATATCAACAAAGTTATTGTTATTGACTGACACTAAAGGTGCCAACACACTGCACACCGCCGCGCGGCGAGTTTACATAGAAAGTCAATGTATTTTGCGCGCCGCGGCGCGAATGGGCGGCCGGCGGCGAACTGTTGACGCGGCATGGCCAGGGCGGCGCGGCCACCACAGAAGTTGAGAATATTTAACTTTTTGCCGCCGGCCGCAAATCAGCGTTGAGCTCCTCCTGACGTCACTCACTTCGGGACGACGGACAGAGGAAATTAAGATGGATGAAAACATAATAGTCACAGTTTTCTCCCATAAGTTCTGTGAATAGCCTATATGTCTGTTGCCTGCTGTGTGCAGTTATCAGTTTTGCTTTATGAACCAAGTTAGCACCGGTTAGCTTGGGTAAAGCACCATCAGCACAGCAGACTGGTGCTCTCAGCACCGGTTAGCACCAGCGCCAGCATATCCCCAGAGTAGGAGAAGGCTACTCTGGTCGGGTGGCCGGCGGTGGACACAATATGATCACGCGGCGCAGAACCTGCGATTCGCGCGGCCAACCGCCGCGCCGCGGAGTGCAGTGTGTTGGCACCTTAGGGGTAGTCATTTGTGGGAAACTGAATTCAATGTACGACAAGAATTTCTCCAAAACAAGCTTAAATAAAATAGATATAAAAATTATTTACAAACCTATATGAAAAATGTATTCCACTTAATACCTTGCCTCTTTAACTTATTCTTAAAATGTCATTCTTAAATGTTTTATTTAATTTGACTGTAATTCTCTTTCTCTATTGTAATTCTGTTAATGCTAACTCTGTACAATGTTTAAGACATGACTATTTCATGATCTGGATCAAGGGGTTGTTGCATGTTGTGCAGATTTAAAACTTTTGATTTAAGACAAATAAAATAAACTTGATCAAACTTCCATTATTTTTATCATTGAGTAAATGCCTGGTCCAAGCTGAACTTTTATAAATGTCTCTTATTTGGAGATTTTGGACAGTTACTTTGTGAGACATTCTTTGTGTTTGAGCATGTTTTTTTGTGTGTTGCAAGGTCAAACTAAGATTTCACAACTACATTACATTAGTTTCATTCTAGCGTGAGGCAAGAAATAACAAAAAAAAGTTTTAATGGAAACAAGTCACAAACCTGCTTCCCTGTGAAGCCTTGGCAGATGACCTTGGTGTTCTTGTCGATGTAGAGGCTCTTTCTTGATGCTGTATAACAGTGCCTGACTCCATTCTGCTGCACTGAATGGAAATAGTGAAAAGGAGGAGTCAACACAGAGTTTCATATATGATGTACTATATAGTACATTTTCTGAATTCATTTGGGTTAAATATAAGCTGTCATTTAAAAAAATGGTTTGGAGGTGAAGAAATTCCAACAAAAAGTGGTTGCTCTTACTGTTTCAATAATAGCAAAATGTGTATGTTAACAGACAATAGTTAAAGGTTCAAATAAGAACTGTCCATTCACTTTCAATGAGTATTCTTTGGACTAAATAACTACGGTACTCGCAGTGTTTTGGAAACAATAATTTTCTTCTGCATTCATTTGTCACACTGTTACTGAGGAACAATTTAAGCTTTTCATCAGACTTGACGAACTCTGACTTCTACTGCAACTGTGACCTGACCATGGGGTATGAGTTCTCTACGAGGTCCTGAGATTATTATTTTTTTAAATCAGAGCTGCTCGTTGTATTGGGCTGTTATGGCGTCAAGTAGTTAAAGAAATATGACACATCGAGCACACATAATGTCTCATCACACTGACTGATTGGAAGTGTTGATGCTTTCAAATAAAACAATTAAAAAAGGATATTAACAGCACACTTTGCATACAGTGACCTGCACTGCAGGTTAACTGCATATTTGAAGCCGTATTTTGGAAGTGAAATACTAATTCATCACTAGAGTGTGATGCTGCAGTTCAATGATTTTTAAAGCTGCATTCATCATTATATTATACAGTGACAAGGAATAGATATGAAATGACTAGTCGTGAAGATAAACTCACAGTAATAGCTACCAATGACATGAAATGGTTTTACACAAATGTGCATTTAATATGGTTTCATAGGTATTAAATCATAGCAGCTTTTCTTCTTATTTTTTCGTGTTCATTTACAGTTCACATTCAACACCACAGTTCAATTCATAGCTTATTCTTAATTGCAAAAAACTTAAATTGTATATAAAAACGATACTCTTGATCTTTCAAGGATTTAAAGTAAAAATATATACATATATAATTATTTGATCTAGTACTGAACAGATCAGTTTGTTGATCTATTTGACTAAAGAAAATGTATTAAAAAAATATTGATAATCAATAATGGGGTTTCCTTCCTTATTAAGAAAGAAGGCAAAACATACACTGAATGTTGTATTCAGCATATTCCCACTCTCCAGTGCACCAGTCTGACACACAGATGTTATAAAACCATAACTTAAGGTAATTTATTTTTTTAGTCCAAGAATAGATCCAACTCCACTAGAAAAAAAAGGCATCAAACAAAAACTTCCAAGGTTAAAATAATTCAATAACTATACAGAAGACCAGTGATCGCCTGTGTGATATTGCAGCGGTGTTCAGAAGATTTGACTTCATTCAAAATGTAACGAAATAATATTTGATTTTGAACCTATGGTTCAAGCAAAACAAAAGCTCCTGGCTTGGCTAACAGTAATAGTATAAACACTCACTCACACTGACTGACTGACTGACTGACTGACCTTTGCTCTCAGGTCAGTGCCTCAGTCAGAGACACCTTATCAATGACAATGTACAAAGTTCAGATTCCCAATAGAGAAAAATGAGCTGAACAAATGACAGCTGACAAACAATGGATATCAGGTCTAAAATGCTGCAGGCTGCAGAAAAACATTGATCGACTTTACAGCTGATGTGGCAGCTTCGACTGCTGGGTTGAATACTTAGTAAACAAGAACAACTCGAGCAGATTGAAAATAATGACATTTAGCCAAAGGGACATACAAGGTCAAAGATTAACACTGGCTCTTGATGTGGGTAGCAGGCTGCCAGGGAGGGTTAGTTAAAATTGGGTTGGAGGTTAGCGAAAAGCTAGCTACTTAGTTAGCTGTGTGGCTAACTGTCATTGAGTTGTAACTGCAAAGACAGTTGGCAGGCTAGTGTGGCTAACTAGCCTGGATGCACAAACCAAGGGAAGCTTTCCCAGCCCGTGTAGGAATGTGGGTGCCTGCAAAGCACTGCTGGGGTTAGACACAGAGCCAGCACGTACACATCTGTAACACAAACTGCCAAACACTTCAAGTTGTTAAAAACGATAATACACTAAATACTTACAAAGCAGCCTGGCAAACAACCTGCTGTGAGACATCTTCGGTCATTCACCAATGACACTGGAGGATGAGGACCCGACACCCGGAATTTAGCTGGCTACACATATGCCTGTGGAATTTTGATATTTATTTGAGTCTGAAAACATGTTATGGTTTCAAGACAAACTCCGGATTTTCTGCATTAATTTGCAATTCACGGCTGACGTTTTTAATCGTGCGCCGGCGGCGGCGCCGGCCCGTAGTAGAACTATTCCAGGCAAAAACAGTAGAATGCGTCCAGTCACAAGGAATTCTGGGTGTTGTAGTTATCTACAAACTGCATGGACCAAAACTCCCCGAGCACAGGAGGGCGCATCAACCACACAGACAATTTCAGTAGGCTATACATCCCCCTGATTACTGTTACCTAAAAACAACATAAAAGAAAAAAAAAACTTTGGTTAAGACAACGCCCTCAAAAGGCAATGACATTCTTTTTGTTTTTTTTGGCTTTCACCGCAGCCTACATTTGAATTAAATAAACTATGCTATATTTGTCAGGTTTCCATTTATTTTCAATTCATGACATCCCCCTTTTCAATTAAACTTTCTTGATTGGAATAAAATTCGAAATGTAATCTAAGATGGTTAGGCTATGTGTGCTCAAAATGGCACTACCCCACATCTACAAACATGTGTTGTATGCCTACAGCCTATTTAACAGTTTTTGTCAGGATGAATAAAACCACAACATTTTCTAAGTAAAAAGAATATATTGATTGTTACCTTAAAGATGCAACAAAACACAACATGAAGCTTAATTTGATCTATGAATTTGATATATTAATCTGAATGGAAGATCCACACTCCAAGATGGTCGGTGCTGGACTTGAACCTGCTACCCTCTGATCTCTAGCACAAGTTCCCACAGACTGAGGCGCTGCACCCCAGTTAGGAATACCTTTTATGTTACCTTCTCTTGTGATCAAGTTATGACAATGTGATGATTTTAGAGTTTACAAAAAAAGAGATTCTCTGTAGTTTATCAGGAATGAAGTTGGCCATAGCCTATTTGTACAATTACAATTAGTATTAGGCCTATATTATCTCAGTGTCTAAGCTACATTTACTGACATTATTGTTCAAAATGTGAAGGTAATAAAGCTTTCAAAAAGCTAGCACCAACATTACACTATTGTTATAATTATAATGTTGTCATACTGTTAATAGCACCAGGCTTTATTTTGCTAATAAATAACTGTAAAAAAAAATAACTTAAATAAAAATATCACATGACCTTTACTTGTAATGGGAATATTTTTTTGCGGACTACTGCAAATTTGAGACAAGTCTGAGAAGCCTACTTTACCTCTCTCAAGAGTAATGGTTTATTTGTTTTGCTGTAAGGCAATTTAATGTATGGTGTCCCAGGTCCTTGGCCTTGATCCTAAAGCTTGTCTGTTTTTTCTGTACCAGTGCATCATCTGTATTGATCTGCTGTCTGCTTGTTCCTATAGTGGAAATATACTGAGTTTCACATTCACCAATATCCAATTTAAATAATTGGTCTATACATATCAATAGTAGGTCCATATAAAATAAGCCAAGCTTCTGGAAGATCTTTTAATAATTATTTCAGAAAGGTGCAAATGAAAAGTAACTTAAAGACAAGTTTTCTCTCATGATGAACTATTTGTGTGTGAGGCATCTAGGCCTAGATGGTGCATCAGTGCCTTAAAGTGTTCCCAGCAATCAAGCTGAGAAAGTGCCTAAAATGGACCACCAGTTATATTAAAGGGAAAAACTCCAGTGGTAAAAACAATTTGGTAAAATCTATTTAGCTGAACAATCTATATCTGCCTTCATCCCATGTAAGCATGCATGATAGGCCTATTACCTAGGGGGCAAAACCCCTTTTTTTTGAAAAACAGACATGGAGCGTTGTAAAAGGTTGTTCACCAGAAATGATATCCAGGACCTTCCAGGATCCCAACCTGGGTGGACAACCTTGTCAACAAGCTGCTGGAAAGCTACAGCGGGCCGACATAGAGCAAATCAGAACCACTGTTTAAGCGAATGGGGGGTGGGCTAATAGGGAATTTTTTAAACTTATATATATCATTATGAAACTTTGCAAGTTGATTACTGACATTAAAACAACAACTTTTTGTATTACAGTATTTTCCAAAAGGTTTGAATAGATATGAAAAATCATCAATATCTTACTAATGATGTGAAAATTTGCATATCTGCAAAGCCCCAAAATCTAGATGTTGGAAGAAAACCAAGTCAATTTGTTTTTAAATTTTTAAAACAAAACAAGTGTCCAACTGCCTGAAGCCTTTCCTAATCACAGTTCAAATTTGATCAATAACCCATAGAAAATACATTTTTTACACAGTTACATTTCATGTGCTATGGACCAAAAGTGTCCTTTTGGAGTCTCCAGCTGCTATTTTAGGAAACGGCTAGACATTCCCTTGGAAAAAACAGTGTAAAAAATTCATTTTCTATGGGTTATTGATCAAATTTTAACTGTGATTAGGAAAGGCTTCAGGCAGTTGGACACTTGTTTTGTTTTAAAATTTAAAAACAAATTGACTTGGTTTTCTTCCAACATCTAGATTTTGGGGCTTTGCAGATATGCAAATTTTCGCATCATTAGTAAGATATTGATGATTTTTCATATTTATTAAAACATTTTGGAAAATACTGTAATACAAAAAGTGTTTGTTTTAATGTCAGTAATCAACTGGCAAAGTCTCATAATGATATCTATAAGTTAAAAAAATTCCCCATTAGCCCATCCCCATTCACTTAAACAGTGGTTCTGATTTGCTATGTCGGCCCACTGTAGCTTTCCAGCAGCTTGTTGACAAGGTTGTCCACCCAGGTTGTGATCATGGAAGGTCCTAGATGTCATTTTTGGTGAACAACCTTTTACAACGCTCCATGTCCATAAAATCACTTTGCCCCCTGGGTATATAGCCTTATTCTACTAGCCTGAGATACTTGGGACAAACTCGGGGATGCAAGAAGCTCTGTGTGAAATATATCTATGTGTCTCATTTTTTTTTATAAATAATAAATAAATAAATCATAGTGTTAAAACACTAATTCAAATTTGTGTCAAAAAGGCCAAACAGGATGATCCACACTATGGTGCCTTTGGTAGCCTACCCCCAGTATTTTGTAATGGTAATAATGAAAAAGTCTGTCAAGTTAATCAATCACTGTTATGTCACAGTGTTGGTCACAGAAAGGCAAAACAAATGTTAAATAGCCTAATTCTCTCATTTTGACAATACACATTAAATAACCAGGCCTACTCATGTGCGCGCATGTAGGCTACTTAGCCTATTAGTCTATTGATAACAACCAAAGTCACATTTTGGTGAGTTTATTTATTGCAAGAAAGTTTACTTATTTGAAATACCAATTCTATGGGGAGCACGTGAAGTAGGCATGGAAGTAGGCTACACAAAAACCACCTTCCTTCTTCATGCTGAATTCAAGTTGTCCAATCAGTAGACACCAACTCCTCCGACGCCGATTGGTCACACACTCTGTCGTCATAGGTCGTCGTTACGTGTATTCACGAAAATACTCACGCACTTTTTTCGTTTGCTTTCTAAGTGCCGCAGTGAGAGTTTACGTACCGGTGACAAGCTGCGCTCAGAAATGAACGCCATGACATAAACGAACGCCAGGAACTATCCAAGTCAAACACAGAACCTTCCTCATTGACATATTCAAGATGGTATTAGAAACCATTTCAAAGATAATAAAAGTCCAGCTTCCAGCCTACCTCAAGAGGCTCCCGCTTCCAGAGACGATCGGAGGATTTGCAAGGTTAACAGGTAATTGATATGCAGCTGTGTTGCACTTATGTCCTGTGAAGATGACTTGTGAACTAATGGGGGACACTTTTCAGCACATACTACTGGGCGTTGCGACTATGAAACTCTGTAGCCTTTATTCGTTTGAGTTTGTTCAAAGAAACATGAACTCGGTAATAATAGGCCTAACTTTTAGTGCCTGTTGTAAAGCAGCTCTCTCTCACACAGTTAAGAATGCCTGCGAGTTTGAATCTTGATTGGGTTTACAGTTTTGACGTTTGTGTTAAGTGTGTTCTACTTGCTGTTAAAGTGATATCCAATTAACCCCGACGTTTGGAAATGTGATGCTATAGCATGCTATGTAGCAAGCATTCCCTCCACCATATTATGTAACTAGCTCAGCCTGTCATACGATCAGCTGAATAGACTGTTTAAGCACATGCATGACAGTTATCCCGGACTAGAGGGTGATCACAACCTCAAAACAAAACATCCGTGTTTCACAACCTTTTCAGGTCTGTGACTCCATGTAAGGTCCCAAAATGTAATTGCTTAAGTTTTTATTAATGCAAAATAAAAAATAAAATGCAATTTACAGTAGGGCTATAAGTTATGTTGCAATTCATTATTGTCATTGTACAAACCATATCCTACAACAACATTCAGGTGCACTCGAGGACCAGACTCAATAAAGTAGATGATACATAAGTAATGCATTCATTAACCATTAACTCATGTTTTGCTTTTTCTTATTTCATTAGAAATTTGCTAACTTATAGTATAGCATGGCACACTTTGAAATTCAGTTTCCAGCAGCAATGGGCAGGCTCCAGCAGGATTATTTTGTATAGGTGTCAAGGCATCGGTATCTAGGGATACAGATTTGATAGGTATCGGTGATACACACTTAATGCAGTTATTCAGTCATCGGGGGCTGTTGAGTCATCGCATAAAAATGATTCCGTGAGTTTCAACACAGTGAGGTTCATTGCTTTTCAATTTTGGGGGGCAAAGGTAGGCCTCTGTTCTGTCTGCAGATTCAATGAGAAGAAGTTTTAGAATTGGTATTGGGACGCAAAGAGATGGTGCATCCATTCTCGGATTTCAGAAAAAACCCTGAAGTACTTTTAAAACTGTAGTAGTTGCCACTGGACCACATCACAAGCATTTTCTGTCTCTTAAAGGCCTACTTCACCGGTTGGAATATGAAGGTGTATTGAACTCACTGTCTAACCCTACATTTCTCTTTCTGTGATGTCACAGAAAGAGAAATGTAGGGTTAGACAGTGAGACCATAAAACACTATTTCTGCCTTTTCTCAGGCTAGGATGATACGATTTCAATTTTTTTTGCACATTTATACTTCATAGGATCTCCGAGCTCAATACACCTTCATATTCCAACCGGTGAAGTAGGCCTTTAAGTGGCACCTCTTGCACCTGTTAGATTCAGAACATGAAAGTGGATTCATTCATTTGCTGCAACTCTTCAACAAAAACACTCAACCATAGACTGTGTGTGAGTGAATACAGTTGGGTACAAGTGCACAAAGTTTATATACAGGAAAGCCAGCTAAGCAGAGCAGCAGTTTCGAGGAAGTAAAAGTCCACATCAAAGCTGATTGACTTCTTGAACTTGACCTTTCAGCCAACGCGGATCCTACGATAGTGTCAATGTAGCCTAAAAATAGCCCGAAAAAAGCAAAAAAGCTGAGCCAGACCTGCATTACTGGAATGCGTCCGTACCATTGACATGTAATAACCATTTGAGCAGTACCTCCGTCTCAAGAAGGCAGTGCAACCAAAAACATAAAATGAAGATTTCAGTGCTGGGGGGGGGGGGTGTTTTTAGTTAGTGGCGTGGTGGGATGTTGGTTGAAGATAAAAACCTGTTTCCATAATTAAATTGTGTTTTCTGTCAGATTAGAAGAACGATTTACTGGGACTAAGTGCTCCTACTGCACATGTGGAATATAATTCCTTCAAGAGGATTAAGGATTAGAAGAAATGTCCCATTAGGCACCAAAATCCTGTTACTGGAAGTATTTGAATTGCCATGAGAGCATTATGAAAAGTTCCTTTATAATACATAAATTCCATAACTGTGGTTAATCCTTATTGGTTTCACTTGTCTGTCCTGTCCATGTACAGTGGACTGTTCAATGAGTTTTATCTGAAGCGCTTTCTTCCCCTTGGCTCGGCATGTTATTTCCTCCTATAGGTGCTTGCATGAGATGATACTCTTCAATGATCAAGCCCAGTTATGGAGTAAAAAAATGCAGATTAGAAGTGAGCTAGTCCTCCAGCTGGTCCTGCAGATAAACTCAGAGTTGATGGAGGAGAATAGACGTGTGTTCACGCACTATTTGGAGCTGTTAGTGTGAATCAACCATGGATACGGTGGATGCAATGTTTCCCACATAGTCTGAAGTTGACATTTTTGGATGGCCTCCGAGAAAAATAGATTTGCCCTTACCCAAAAACAATTTTTGCTCTGAATCTGAATAAATTACCTGTGGTGCATTGTGACTGACCTGCCAGAGGGGAGACTTCTGGAAAATGTATCAATAATCTTATCTTCTGGATTAGAAATCGTGTCTGTAAAATGTCAGAAAATGCCATTCCCGATTTTGTTAAGCCTGAGCTGACAAATTCAAATAGCCATGTTTAGTATGACCATCAGACAGTCTGCTTGGAACATTCTAGGAAAAAGGTAAATGCTGTGATCACAATAGTTGCTGTTTCATTTTCTGTCGGTAGACAAATCAATGAATGAAACTAATTGCTTCAGCTCTAAATTGAATTGAATTGATCTTTGTGATGTCTCTGCAGTGTCCGAGTGGCTGCGGTTGCTGCCCCTCTTGGGTATCCTGGCTCTGCTGGGCTACCTGACCATTCGCCCATTCCTCCCCAAGAAGAAGAAGCAGAAAGACAGCCTGATCAACCTGAAAATTCAGAAAGAGAACCCCAAAGTGGTCAATGAGATAGACATCGAGGACTTGAACAGCGCAAATGTGTGTTACTGTCGCTGCTGGCGCTCCAAAACTGTAAGTAGAAGGGTTCATTTTCTAACCTCTTCTGTAAGCATGGGGAAATGAGTGAAATGCTTTGGGACTGAACTGTAGTGACTTTTAACGGCATTAGTTTCATATGTTATTGTTATTTGTAGAACAGATAGGTGTGATACAGTTGAGTGGTTATACTTCTACTTTACTGAAGCAAGTCATTTTTTAGTATGGGAATTTGGTGTGTCTGTCTTGCTGATCAGCTAATATGAAGTTGTTTCCTGTTTTTAGTTTCCTGTTTGTGATAAGTCACACTTAAAGCACAACGAGCTAACTGGAGACAACGTGGGACCGCTCATACTCAAAAAGAAGATCATGTAATTTGTGAGTTTTTTTTTTCACCTCCGCAGTCTTAGAGTTTAAACTTCTTATAAGTTAGTAGTTGACAACTACTACTTCTTTCTCTTTCTTGGTCTTGCCATGGTGTAATGTTAATGATGGTCAGAAAAAAAATTACTTCACTCTTCATTTTAAGTAGTCCTAACATATCTTAAAGAGTCAATTTCCAGTCTGTTTGTTTGGAAACTGTACAGTATTTGAGGTTGTTTAGGTTTTGCTTGTTGTGTTTTTTTTATGACCGGTTCTTCATAAGTCTGTTTTTGTTGGGTCACAGAGCAGCCTTATAACAGGACTATGAATGACATTTGAATCATGTCATAGTCTTTTTCAAATCCGATAAAATTCATCATTGGGACCACTTTGAAGGGGAAAACTTGAAACACAACTGCAGTGACTTTACAATGACTTTCAATAATCTGAACCAATCAGGGAAATTCTTTCTTCTTCCCGGTTCAACGGCTGTACAAATGAACTACCATTAGTCCACTCTGTAATCAACACTTTGTATTGTAAATCTTCATTTTCGGACAATTATTTGGTGTTATTTAACAGCCAAACTTTTTTTTTTTTTTAATAGCATTCTTTCTCCTTTTTCGGATTGTCTGTGTGCCAAATATTAACATGCTGTCTGTACTTTCAGGATGTGAAATAATCTATGATAAGTTATTGTGTGTATGGGAGGCTTCTCATTATTCTGCATATGTATTTTGTTCATAGCCTTTAACATTTTGTATTAAATGCCGTTGCCTACAAACATTTCAAAGAACTGCACCATTGACTAATACTCTGTTACAGTTTTAATCTCACTACCCTATTGAGGTTTGATAATGGCACTCGTGCCGCAAAAGATTGTTTCTCTATCGTTCTATTTCTAGAATCTGGGTTGTCATAATGACTGTATAAAGTTGCCTTGCTGCTGGACTGTTTCCCCTTTTAAATTCATCAACATTAGTTTAAACATAAATGGCCTTTATTGTCGGACCTGTTTTTTTCACAATGTCTACGAGTGACTGTCTTCATGAACCTTTGCAAGATTCTGCATTTGAAATGTAAAATATGAAAAGTAATGGTCAGGATGTTAAACTGAACAATCAACTTCAGCTTCATTCCCTTCTTTCACTATTATGATTTGGAAGCACTTCATGTAACCTTAACACAATGTATCAAATATTCTGTTGCTCATGTGCTTTGTTCATTGAAAACAGTAAGAACAAATCAAAGGCTATACTTACAGAGGTGCACTGAGTTAAAAGGTGAAGTTAAAAAAATGGAAACTTAAAGGTATAGTGACTTGAAAATCGTACACACAGCAAGTCACAGAATATAAATGTGTAGGCACTAGGCCTACCATGTATGTATTGTCAGAATTTACGCTTCCGTATAACTACATCAAAGAGTCTGACAATTCTTGGTATGTTGAATAATTTATTCAAAGAATAAATGGTAAAAAACTAATTCTCAATCAAGTACATCTATCATAAATAGACAATAACTCTTAAAATTTAAATACATTTAAATCATAAACATCTTAAGTTACACTGCATACTTTTTGTAATAAAAAAAATCAAATATTTCACAGAAATGGAAATATAAGTTCCTTGAAATCCAACTATAAAAAGGAGGGTTTAGGTTGTAGGTTTTCAACATTGACATGATTTTAGAGCCTTATGACATTTACAGTGGACATAGTAATTGCAAGATTGTGAATAAGTCAGAGGAAAGTATTATACCTGTAGATCATTTAGATATTCTGAATGTTTGTAAACAACATAAACCCTTTTCATTACCAAGACACAGCTAATACATATTTAACTTAAACATATAAAAAAATACACACATAGCAAACACAAAGCTGTAAAAAGGATTGTACACAGTGCAGAGAATACCGAAAGACTTCAGCTTGTGTCAACCGTTCAGTCGAATTAAAAACAATTAAATATTGCTACTGCCAGTACATTGACTTGCATAGCCCTGCAAAGTAAACTGATAGTGATAAAGTACAGCACCTTTTACAATATCAGATGCAGGGAATGCTCAGTGCTTGAGTTTACAGAAATGCAAATAGTGTATTTGGTGAATATGACAGGCAGGAACATGTATCTGATTGAAATGTTTTTTTTTTGGGGATCAGAAGCAAAGAGATCTCTTGTCATACAGCCTAGCACAAATATTAAGGTAATTCGGTTGGAGGAGACTGAGACCTGAAAAACAACCAGCAATATAAATAAAGAGTGATTAATGTGTTTCGTGCAGCGTGGCAAGCACCAGGAGCTGACTGGCAGATAGAGAGAGACACTTGGTGGCTAAAGGAAAGCTTAAACATCCGAGGTTTTGAAAGCACATCGGAAGTCTCTAGAATTGTCCTCTCCTGTTGGATGAAGACGGGTGTTGTCAGAGCGTGCTCTCATAGGTTACAGGAGTTTCATCGTCACTTTCACCTGCTTTAATACCTGGGAAAGATAATAAGTGGAATATGTAATTAGAAAAGCTACAGTAAAAGACTGTTTACTTGCAGATTATGTCGTTAACAATACAATATAAAAAGCTAAAGATGGGTCTACAAACAAATGAGTTGCACTTTTGCACTGTGGTTAATCAAATGTTGGTCCCCTGGAAAAGCCACAATGCCACTGTTGTGTGGATGTAAAAGACGTGAAGGTTTGAAAGGCCGAGTAAACAGAAGCATACTAAAGCTATGCAAATCCTTGTCTCGGTGGACGCATCTATTGCAAAAAAGGTGAAGCATGAAAAAAAGCTCTGCAGGGAAAGGGATACTCACTACTCACTACACAGCTATGGAGGCGAGGTTCGACGGGATTCTCGGGCTGAGTTGAATTGAAGTGTTGAATGTAGAAACTTACCCACCTAGATAAAAAGCTGATAAATTGGATTTGATGAGGCGCTCACCACAGGTGGGGTCCTTTGGTTTCTGTAGCAGATAAGGTCCAGTGACACCTATAAGAAGAGCTCCTACAGGAGCTGTTAGAAGGATGGCCAGCACAGCCACTGTCAGCACGTCCATTCCGTACTTCTGCAGTTGCACGTCTGCCTTTGACCTGGCCATGTCTAAAGCTGTGGAGCCTATAGCTGCCTAATGAAGACAAAGACAAGGGTGTTTACCTCCCATGTTCATTGACAAATCATATTTATTTACCTTTATCACAAAACAATAATTCCATGCGTTCCCACACGTGAAATTAGAAACCCAAATATCTGTATTTCTTAATCTCAGTTCTAAAAAATATATTTCATACAATAAATTATGTTCTGTAAAACTGAGCAAAAGTTAAAACTCTCTGAAAGTAGAGAGCACTTACCTGCACTGTGGCTTTTGGCAGCCATGCCAGGGATATGAACAATTTTTCCTTAAAGTTAAAGCCCGCAAACGACACACAGGCAAAGGTGAACAGGACTCGAACCAGCAGGGCAATTAGCAGTGAGGCTATACCCAGACCTAAACACAAATACAAAGGAGTGACACAGAGGTGTTGGTACTGATATAAAGAAGGTGTGTATACATACTGTGTGTGTGTGTATTTGTGTGTGTGACTCACTGGACACTGAACAGGAACTTTCTATTAAAGTACAGTGAATGAGTGCTAACAGACTCAGGTTTTATTATTTATTGGTCAAAGAGATAATAAAAAAAACTCCTGGGGGTTATTTTTCATCTATGCAAATATATTTACATCTATACAGTCAAATTTGAATGTCTCATTGATAACAGCCACCTCATTGTGTTATTCTGGGGAGGAGTGTGTGTGTTTGTACATCTCACCAACTGTAAGTCCCTCCAGCTCAGATATTCGAATCTCTGCACCGATTAGTCCGAAGAGCAGAGGCTGAAACATTTCCCACGCCCAGCCCACCACTTCCTCCACATCTGCCTAAAGACAAACACGGCACAAGGACAGGTTTTATCTTTAAGACGCAGCAGTGTGGCCATTTAATTAATGATGTATTGATGACAAACCTGCCGCACGTCCTACTAGGTTGGATAAATAGAGTGCTTTAATAGCTCAATATATGAAATAAACTTTTTTTTGCCAAGTTAACCTTGTCAGCTCTAAAGATGTTTAACTCAGCACATTGAAAACTTAAATGTATGGTGTATGTCTTAGCAATATGGCGTGCATATGTCCTTACCTTTTCCTCCCCCCAGCCGATGCCAGCAAGGAACGCTAGCACCAGGGTGCAGAGGCCTCCAGAGCCTGGAAACCCAGCCACACCGCTGCCAAACACGGCAAAGACAGACAGACCTAGCACCAAGAAGGATCGCTTCATCACTACGTGTTTCTAAGTAGAAGAAAAGGACAGTTAATATATAAATATTGAATATGTTCACGTAATATACATTTAAAAAATGCATGCTTATAGCCAGCATTTCCCAGTCATCCAATATGAAATTATGTTAATTCTTCGCCTACCCGAAGTGTTTGGCCAGGTTTTTCTATATATATATATATCTATATATATATATATAGATATATATATCTATCTATCTATCTATCTATCTATCTATCTATCTATCTATCTATCTATCTATCTATCTATCTATCTATCTATCTATCTATCTATCTATCTATCTATCTATCTATATATATATATATATATATATATATATATATATATATATATATATATATATATATATATATATATATATATATATATATTATATATATATATATATATATATATATCTCTATATACAGTATCTCACAAAAGTGAGTACACCCCTAACATTTCTTCAAATATTTCATTATATCTTTCCATGCGACAACACTGAATAAATGACACTTTGATACAATGTCAAGTAGTCAGTGTACAGCTTGTATAACAGTGTAAATTTACTGTCCCCTCAAAATAACTCGACACACAGCCATTAATGTCTAAACTGCTGGCAACAAAAGTGAGTACACCCCTAAGAAAAAATGTCCAAATTGGGCCCAAAGTGTCAATATTTTGTTTTGCCATCATTATTTTCTAGCACTGCCTTAACCCTCTTGGGCATGTAGTTCACTAGAGCTTCACAGGTTGCAACTGGAACCCTCTTCTACCCATTCATGACGACATCAAGGAGCTGGTGGATATTAGAGTCCTTGCGCTCCTCCATCTCCCGTTTTAGGATGCCCCAAAGATGCTCAATAGGGTTTAAGACTGGAGACATGCTTGGCCAGTCCATAACCTTTACCCTCAGCTTCTTTAACAAGCCAGTGGTCGTTCGGAGGGGTGTTTGGGGTCGTTATCATGTTGCAGTACTGCCCTGCGGCCCAGTTTATGAAGGGAGGGGATCATGCTCTGCTTCAGTATGTCACAGTACATGTTAGAATTCAATGAACTGTAGATCCCCAGTGCTGGCAGCACTCATGCAGCCCCAGACCATGACACTCCAACCACCATGCTTGACTCTAGGCAAGACACACTTGTCTTTGTACTCCTCACCTGGTTGCCGCTCCACACTCTTAACACCATCTGAACCAAATAAATGTATTTTGGTCTCATCAGACCACAGGACATGGTTGCAGTAATCCATGTCCGTAGTCTGTTTGTCTTCAGCAAACTTTTTGTGGGGTTTCTTGTGCATCATCTTTAGAATAGGCTTCCTTCTGGGATGACAACCATGCAGACCAGTATGATGCAGAGTGCGGCGTATGGTCTGAGCACTGACAGGTTGACCCCCCACCCCTTCAAGCCCTTCAGCAATGCTGGCAGCACTCATACGTCTATTTTCCAAAGCCAACCTCTGTGTACGACGCTGACCATGTGCACTCAACCTTCGTAAACTGGGCCGCAGGGTGGTATTGCAACATGATAACGACCCCAAACACACCTCCAAGACGACCAGTGGCTTGCTAAAAAAGCTGAGGGTAAAGGTTATGGCCTGGCCAAGCATGTCTCCAGACCTAAACCCTATTGAGCATCTTTGGGGCATCCTCAAATGGAAGGTGGAGGAACGCAAGGTCTTTAATATCCACCAGCTCTGTGATGCTGTCATAAATGGGTGGAAGAGGGTTCCAGTTGCAACCTGTGAAGCTCTAGTGAACTACATGCCCAAGAAGGTTAAGGCAGTGCTGGAAAATAATGGTGGCCACACAAAATATTTACACTTTGGGCCCAATTTGTAAATTTTTTCTAAGGGGTGTACTCACTTTTGTTGCCAGCAGTTTAGACATTAATGGTTGTGTGTCGAGTTATTTTGAGGGGACAGTAAATTTTCACTGTTATACAAGCTGTACACTGACTACTTTACATTGTATTAAAGTGTCATTTATTCAGTGTTGTCCCATGGAAAGATATAAAGAAAAATGTGAAGAAATGTGAGGGGTGTACTCACTTTTGTGAGATACTGTATATATATATATATCTCTATATATATATATATATATCTCTATATATATATATATATCTCTCTATATATATTTTTTTTTTAATGGTTTACTTGGGCCTTAACCCTAAAGGATTTCGTGTTAGTTCTTGGCTAGGAATCCAAAGTGTATTCATCAAAAGGTCTTTAGAATTCATAATTTGCATTGGCCGGCTCTCTCCGAGCTGTGGTATAAGGATGACTAAGCAATAGTCTTTGTGGCTGGTGTCAGTAATGCTACAAAGAGCATTACCTACCTGGTCAACACTAGGAAAGTACTGGATGAGGAAACCAAGAAGAATCCCAGCAACCATCCCACCAGCGACCTCCAGCAGTCCTCTCAGGAGGTTGAACCAAGTGGAGCCTGGAAGGATCGGCAGAGAAAATACACTGTTAATTGAATACAATTAAAAAGGTGTTTATTAGATGTTTTAAATGCCATTTAATAAAGCCCTGCAGAGGATCTACAATGTGGAAAACCGTGAGTCATGAAACACAAAATGCACTATGACTTGGCAAAAAAATTAAATAAAATGTTTTTAGAGTAAATGGCACACTCACACCCTCTGCTGGACTCCTGACAAAGCTACAGCTAGAAGTTTGTTATTTCATGTGTTGACCTTCACTGCAGCACACTCACCCAGAGATAAGATGGGGTTTCATTTCGAAGAAAAGAATACTGAATTCAGCACTTCTTATTTCACCCTTCACCTCTCTCTCTCACACACACACACACACACACACACACGCAAACAAAACACATCCACGGGAGCGGGTACCTGTTGCGAAGGCCATGCCCAGGCATGTGGTGAAGCCCGTGATGGCAAGAATGTCATCAAAGCTGCCCGCAGCCATCAGCAGGGTGGGGATGCCCTGCTCCAAGCCATAACCATTCTTGGACAGCACTAGCATGGAGGGAACCACCACTGCTGGAGACACAGCGCCCAGCACAAAGCTATACAATGTGGAAGGACATGGATCGTTCATTAATGTAGATAATACTGCAGAGACATAACAAATAAGAAATCGCCTTGGAGTGTTTTGGGAAAGGGATCAACCTTAAAGTACACAAGGAAAGCATTTCTACAGCATGAGCCATAGTGTACTACATTGCAGCTGACATGTGGTACCAGGCCTGAATTTGTTGCCAATCATTTTGATCTTGGTCTAACGATGATCATTTTACGACGCTGCAAAAAAACACAAACTCCCTCATTTCCCATCATTCGAACTCAGCTACCAATCTTTAAAAAAATTAATTAAAAGAAAAGCACTACACTGCTTCATGCTTACATTAAATGTCCGTTTCAAAAACTGACATAGGGCAGTGCAAAAATATTTGTACTGGCAGCCAGCCACCCTTCAAACACTGATTCGAGTTAAACTACTGACGGCATACGAATGCTGACGAGGCAGAAAAAAAAGACTGTTTCGGAATTTACATTGGCAAAAGGAGAAATCGAAAAGACCCTTCTGTTTGTCAATAGTAGATGTATTTTTCCTTTAGACATCAGAGATTGTAATGTGAACCGTGTGGGAACAGTTCACTCTATTCTGCTTCATGAGAACATCTCCTTCATGGTCTAAATTATCTCTGCCATCAAAGTTCAGCCTTCCATGTCAGTGGGAAAGGGGTATTAACGTGTGACAACTCTCACTCTATCTATCAACGCTTTGCTCACACAGCAGACACTGGAAGAAATAAAAAGATTTTCCCCTCTTCCTGTTAGCGAAATATCAGAAACATTACAAAGGAAACAGAACTTAATGTGAGGTAGAAATTCATCTTTGTTTTAAACTAGGCCCAATTAAACATAGGCTTTTTAACAGAACTTCTCTTTTTCATTACTTTTTACAATACTTGAATAGCGCTTAAAAGGTCCCACAGATTTACTATTGTGTAAAACTGATTGAGCACTTGGCCTCTGCATAATTTGGTTTAGAAGAAATAGCTATTCTGAATTCAAATGGTGCTTTTGACCTTGCCGTTAAGGCTCACACTGTACCAGGTCTGATTCCTTCTTGGGACCTTGTTATTATCACACATCTGCCTTTCTCCCTACATGACCCGTCTCTTGCCTCACTGTATAACAATTTAATGATAAAAGAGAAGGCAAAACATAATGTGGAAAATTATAGCGGCAAATATATTTTAATCCTACTGGTTTGCTTGTCCGTCTCTCCTAGACATGCTGCGACAGATAATAGCAGAGCTTGTTATTTGTGTGGAGAAAAGCTGTGCTGTATTTACCCAAGGATGAAGCCCCACTCCCAGGGCAAGCCCATGAGGAAGTGAGAGACGAGAGCCGCGGTGCAAGCTTCTATGATGCAGGGCCCGCACGCCACTCGCAAACACACTGATTTCAGCTTCTTCAGAGCCTGAGAACACACATGCACACATCCTTCAAGAGTTTGTTACAGTGATTAAGTGACTTGGCATGAACAAGTGTAGCCATGTTAAATTGGACAGAATGATTTGTGGAAACAAAAAATTGACTTGATAACCAATTAGGGAGATTTTTTAAAGCAAGAAATATCAGGGGAGTCATGTGTAGAGAGATAAGACTTTATAGATGAGATTGTATAATGAGTATAGGTGGAGTGTGTGTGTGGCATACCATGGGATCCAGCCCCAGACCAGCTCTGGCCAGAATGACAGCCAGGGCTATGTTCCTCAGTGACGCAGACCACTTGAAGTCGATATACACCCCGTCTGTTACCACAGGGATGTTTCTCAGCATGAAACCCATCAGCAGCATACCTGCAGCACAGCGGAGGGGAGTGAGAAAGGAAAGATGACCCTTCAGGAATGCCTCTCACGCACACACACAGACACACACACAGAAGAAAGATCTCCCTGCCGTTTTTTGAACTTTGGAGACTCAGCATGGAACTGGGATCACTGTCCCTACAGCACAAATCATTCCGGTTTCAACCAGATCACAAACCTTCTCTAAAGTATTCACAATCAGCCTTTGTTTCTTGTGTTGTTACTGTAAGTCCAAAAGCTTTGAACTTCATAAACACCGATTGATTAAAAATGAATATTTATTGTATTTGAATAATATATATAAAAAAAGTATGAGTGGGTAGGACAAGAAAAGTTTTCAACATGTTAAGTTGAAAATGGTAACATTTATTTTAACATGTTCAATAAGTTTACTAACAAACTAAAAATAATCACATTACAATGGATATGAAGAATTTGGTAAATTATGCTAAATTTAAGATCTTTATTATGACCGGCTATGAAAGTATTCTCAAATAGGTTTTTGAATTAATAATTTAATCAAATTAAGCGCAGCGATGAACTGCAACAAAGAAAATAATACAAAAGCAAACTGGTAATGAGTGGGGACAGAGAAGTTCATTCATCGCCTTCAGAATATTAAAAAAAAAAACACACGCAAACAGGCACTGGCTGTGGTAAACAAAAACACTCTTTAGAAGACCGGATAATTACAAGTGTAAAGGGGGAGGGACACAAACTCCAAGATCAATCTTAGTTCAACTTTAATCTGCCATAAGATGTTGTTTGCAAATGAGGGAGTGGCTGCAGTTTCCTAGATTTTGATCTTTTGTCGCTAGTGGCTTATGATATCCACTTCCAGATGAATGAAAACAGAAAATAATATCTTATCACATTTCAACCATTGCAAAATAATAATTTAAAAAAGACAAAATACCAAAAGAATCCCACCCATCAGCATCTTATTTGTTGCAGACTAAGAGCGGAGTATAAAATGAGTTATATGATTATAAAGTTAATCATGAACTGCCTTCATATCTTATATCCTTTTTAAATCAAAGATAAAAGTAAAACATATGAGTCAGTAGATTCCTTTGTTATACAAAGCCACATTGGACTGGACCTAGGCTAAATAAGGGCTTGTATAATGCCTGCATGTAAAACACTAGCACTTTAGTGTCAACCTTACCCAGGAGTGGTGGGAACGGTGGAAGTTTGGGCAGATGGACGAGAGACACCAGTTTACCACCAATAATTGCGCAGATGAAGAGGATTGTGATGCCAAACAGGTTTCCCCCTGGAAGACATTCGTCCTCTGTGACAGACCACACCACTCCAAAGAGCACAGCTGCCAGAAGGACTGGAAGGAGAAGGACATCAGACGTTAGCATTTATGTCATACGTCACAGACAGCAATACTGTGATCAAGATAGTACAGGCATTACAAATGAGAGGGTTGATGAACAGATTACTACATGTATGTGTGTTGGTATGTGTGTTGTATTCTTATTGACAATCTTTCAACCTCTTATTAAATAAATTTATAAATAACCAAACCAATAAATAGGGCTCAAGAGAGCGTATTGGTGATGGACTGCTCATCTCAGGTGAATTGTGACACAAACATAAATGTAAGTATGAGTATAATTATTACTATTAACATTTCTGAACTCATGAGCATGTTCAAGGTAAACAAGGTTCTCATGTCGTCTGCACTTCTTCCCGGTCATATGGGAAGGGCTTGACAACATGCCCCCCTCCCCCCTTGCTTACCTTTGGTAACGATAGAGGCCACAAGGCCTCTTGGGGGACACGGGCAGAATTTGCGAATCAAGGGGCAGCAGATCACTGGCGGGTCTGTGTTGGTGCCAGCATCCTGCATGGGGTTTCGAGGAATAAAAAAGGTCGTCTCCTCGGTGACATTTGGAGAGGAACAGCGCCGTACCACCACCTGGATCTGGTTCACGTTTAAGTGCTGGATAAGCATTAAAAAAATGTCAGTAATGTCTGCCCGATGTAATGTTTTGGTTGATGCCATAACAGCTCATCTATAGAGGCATTAAATGTTAAAACAAGTATTTATTTTCCTTTAAAAATGACTATTGCCACTCACCAATATTCAGCACAGTACACAGCATTTATCAATTTACAGGCCTACAAGTAGATTAGTGATCAACATAAAAAGGGACATCTTGCACAGAACAGCAGATCAAAAGAGTCATCATACTAACACAATGCTCATGGAATAATTTGAAAACTGGTAGATGTTCCTGTACCCTATTTAATTGCCAAACCCTTATGAAGTGTTATGCCTTATCTATCAATGTATTTAACACAAAGGTTAGCCATACAAACATAGTACAGAGAGGCTACTGTGTCTTGGCAAATAACAGTGAAGAGTGAAGATATGAACGGTGACTCCCACACCACTCTCCTGGTCACATTACTCAGGCTGGTACACTGGCACAAAGTTTTGACTTGGGCTCTGGCTGCATTTTAATTAATGCTCAGTAATTATCTTCGGGAACATTACAATTAATTTAAAAAGGGTTAGAGAGGGGTTTATTAAAACAACACAGAATACTATAGTGGCGAGAGACAAAGAAGCAGTGCCACATCATGACAGAAAAAAATCATCCATATTCAGCTCAAAAAGTCTTATTTAGTGCATAAAAGCCATTGTCGTTTAAGAACCCATTTTCATATCATGAATAGGCTTTCATAGGCTGTCAGGCCTATTAACAGTATTTTCACTATTTCAATTAAGTAAATGAATAACTAGGTTACACGTGGGCTAACACTGTAAGAGATTCAGTTACTCTACCTCAGTATGGTTGAGTACAGGCAAAGCCATTCTGTCCACCACTGGGCTGGGTGTTGGGCTGGCTGCTGGACTAGGCGCTGGACTAGGCACCGGACTAGGCGCAGGGCTCGGCTCCGGGGTAACTGGTTTGGGCTGAGTGTTCTCCATGGCGATTGGCTGAAGTTGTTTCGGTAGACTCAATTCACTCTCTTTCACATTACCTTGAACCAAGGGGCAAGGGGTGGGATTGGCCATGGAGGGGCAGGTCGTTCACTTTAGCTTCTGTAGGTCCAGCTCTGACCACAGGCTCCTGTGCATACAACATGTTTTTATCAGTAGGAAAACAAAATGATTGGGTACTTTACTTGAGAACAGTTGGTGCTTCTGCAGGCGTTGTGCAACATGGCATGGCATTGAAATGTGATCATTTAATCTCACACAAAGGTTAGCTGAGTTTAGTTTGGTTTAACAAATACTATACTTGGTCTGAGCAAGAGGGGTGTTAGGGGGTTAATCGAGGGGAAGAAAACAAACCATGGCTTCACGACCTATAAAGAAACTAGCCACGTGTTTCCTGTCTGAATAAGGATTTTTCAGGCTAATATGGTACCCACACCGGTATGCTGGCCGCTTCACATTTCCACGTGGAGCACAACTAAGAGTAACTATGCAGAAACCAAACGTATCACACTCTTTACTCCGTGCTCTATTTTTAACAGCTTTTAGTTCAAGCTATGTATGCTACACATAGCTATGCGTCGTTGACAAGCAATTTCCATGTCTGGCAGACTCATGCTACATCGTTTTGACAGTTACTCTCTTGGTAACAGACGTTGGCTAATCCAATTGAGAACGGACCACACTAATCAATCCTTACGGCTCAACCATATGGCACATCTAGCAAGCGTTAGCTCAAGTGCGTTAGAGCGGATGGTGGGACACATTAGAATTAACAAGCAACTGCCAACAATTGGTAGCCATAAAGCTAGCCAACTAAGCAAAGTAATGTAAGCTTGGCAAGGCTAATGCCATGTCTCTCGGGGTATGGTTCAATGTACTGCCAATGAAGCCTACGTTTCTTCCTATGACAACAAATAACCACCCCAGCTCCACATAGAGGAGGCACATCTACACCTCTCGAGGGACCAGGTCAATGGACCCATTATCGGACAACAACGTCCTATCTCAGTAGTTATAGTCCACAGACGACCGTAACAACATATTCCTCCCTATCAAATATACCACTTCATTGTGATAACCACTTTATAGACGCTTTGGGGCTGTATATTACGTTAGCTAACGTCAATGTAACACTCGGCTGTCATTGAACACCAATTATGCGCTACAAGGACCTCTTAAATAAGGACCATGCGTAGACCAGCTAAATTTGATGATCTACGTTGACACACATGTGAATAATCTTTAAAATTCGCGCTAAGAGTACAGTCCCGTCCGGTGTTGGATTCCTTGCCTCAGCCTAACCGTAGCTGGATGGCAGGCTGCATGCCCCCTATCAACAGCTGACAGTGACGTCCACACAAGGCGCGATATTTGCTGGCTAGACCACTCGTGACCCATTCAGACGGGCTTCCCCTAAATATATACCAGCAGAAAAAAGCAGCTCACCTCAAACCGTAAACATTGTCCTTGCTTAGCAGTAGCGGAGTTCCTGTGTTAGATAGACCTGCTAGGAAATGGGAGTCAGGCGGATTAGTGATGGCCAAGGAAGCACGGTAGTAGGCCCTAGCTCCCGCCTACTGCGCACAGGAGTGACGCGAGGGGGGGTAAAGTTAGGTGAAATGGAAAAAGTCAGTCAAGGTCTTTGTTGATGATGTTTGAATTTCAGTATACTATCAATCACATTTAACACACTTGATATATTTGCGTTGTAAAATATTTAGCCAGGGATGTATTATGAGATGATAACAGAATACAGTATAGTTGTGATATAGGTTATAGTCCCTTCATTACAAAGGACATGTCACATAATCAGTTAACATGATAAGCAAAGTAAAGAAGAAAAAAAAGTCTTAATTTTGTAAACTTTATTGGGTTTCAAATGAGTAGACAACTGCCTCTACTGCTGTCAATGCCATTTTTCACAGTCTCCAGCCTCCATCGATGATTTGCTCTGTCCCAGTCACATAGGCAGACTGTGAAGGAGCATAAAAAACATTAGGGCACTGGGAAATGTAGGATATTACACTGATCAGCTCCAATAAGCTTAGCTCCTCTATACCTACTCTATAAGACTAATTATCACAACAACAAAAATTAACCTATAAATAATTGTGTGTTTACTTTCAATTAAAAGATCTTTATGTATTATTTCCAAACATGAGGATTTAAAGCATGTAGATTTAGTTTCAAAGCCTTTTTCCCACTGCAAGGAAAACAATTGTTGTTGGCATGAAAACAGTTCATGCAAGTATATTGAGTCTTTAATGAAATACTGGAATCGGCCTTTAATTATCCAGTATTTAATGGTTTACTCCCACTGGGTTTCAAATCCATTCAAAGACCTAGAAAAAAATCCAAAGTACAGCATACACCACCCTGCAAACACCACCTGACTTAATATACTGTTCCAGGTGCATGGACGACATAATAGAGATCCCTTATCTTCAATCACTTACCTCATCTGAAGCCAGGTACACGCACAGGAACGCCACCTCTTCAGCTGTGCACATTCTGCCTGTTTTCTGTCTTGCCATGAAATCCTTGTAAGCCTGAGGAGAAAGAGAGGAGAGACAGTATTAGCATTTATGTAATTCAATACAGCTATTAGGATGTCTTCTTGTGGAAACCAAGATAAGGTGTAATTACTATGGGCCACCATACCTGTTCTGGGTCAGGTTGGGCCTCGATCCTTCCCCTCAGTGAGGGAGTATCAACTGTACCTGAGGGGGAGGGAGGGGGGATATTAAATAATAGCCTTCATTATAAGAACAATAACAATATTACATACATCATGATAAATATGAATACACTTTGAGGAAATGGATTATTCTGATGGCAAAATAGCTATGACTGGGTTCAGTTCAGATCTGCTGTACAAATAAACTACTGAAGAGTTGGCAAAGCTTTTCTATAGACGGACAGCCTGTGAAAGGGCAAACTCAAGGCTTGGTTGTGTTTGAAATGCAAAATGTCCTCAAACATTAGCGGTTTAATTTGTATTCAAGGTAGCTCCAGTATAGTGGTATCTAATTAAATACCAAGAACCTTGAGTAATACTTAGAGGAAGAATTAAAAAGGACCCGGCTACATGGATATTTTTTTCCTGCCTTCCAAACCTACCAGGACAAACACAGTTACAGCGAATGCCTTTGTCGATAAAATCAGCCGCTATAGATTTGGTGAGCCCGATCACTGCGGCCTTGGAGGTGCTATAGACGCACCGGTTAACAACACCTGTGTCCAGGAAAACACAGATGTCATTCACACACATCAACACACACGTATGCAAAGCAATTATCTGAGATAAGAGGATTACAAAGTACATGGACATACTTCTACAGCTTAATGTAAACTTCAATTGGCAATAATATTTGTTCTTCAGCGAAAAGATTTGCTGGGGATCTTTTACCTTTTATGCTTGATGCAACAGATGCCATGTTAATAATGTTTCCAGACTTCTTTGCCAACATCTAGAATGACACAATAAATTAGGAGGGTGACATCCAGACAGAACCTAATTGGTAGAAATGATGAGTAGAATTACGCAACCGTCTTAGGACTTCATTTTTACATGAGGAAAAAAAATTAAAATGTGCTATGATTCCAACAAAAATTCCTGTTTGAACCAGTTTGTGGGTTTAAAATGGATTAGTGATTGGGCAGTCACCTCCCATCATGCCACAGGCTCAGAGTAATACAAACTAATCCCAGGGGACAAATGATGGGAACAAAATAAAAGCATATGTCACCCAATTTACAAGAGCAGAGAACCTTTTTTCCCCCCATTCTCTCAACAACAGGTTGAGCATTAAGGTAAAGTGGGGAAAAGGTCACCTTAGGCAGGAAAGCCTTGCACATGAGGTACATGCTGCGGACATTCACGTTCATGGTGAAGTCCCAGTCGGCCTCTTCGCAGTCCAACACACTGCCGTGGTGCACAAACCTGTAAACAGAAGATTGCACACCAATTAGAAAAGCAGCAAAAACAAGCTCACGGTATGACAAATGACAGCGTTACATGTAATAATCCAGACATATATGGCTTAAGCCAAGATGTAAGAAATCTCAATCAGAATCAAAAACAAGAGATTTCTAATTATTAAACTTAAAATAAACAGTTGTAGAAGATGCTGCGTTAACCACCACAACAAATGACTGAGCCTTTTAAGTATCAATTTAGCCACCATTGTTAAGGGGATTGGAAAAAGGTCAAGAGGTTAAACCTTAAGGTATAGGGATTTCTGAAATGTAGTTAAGTAGGAAATGGATAAACATGCTTCATATGGAGACTCTTGACAATACAAGAGGGAGAGCTGTGCAGTCATAGTATGTCAAAGGGTAAGGTTTGCAATACTTTTTATTTCTATTATGTAGACACCATCAAACGGCCCTGTCAAATCACAAGAAAAGACTAAACCAAAAATCTTATCTAAGTCTGTCTCTAAAAATTGGGCCCTGAAGTTTTTAGCAAGTACTACTCAAACATGAGTTAATAGTGCATTTGGTTGACACAATGGTTAATTAGGTACATTATTAACAGTGTTCTTTATAACATGTAATGAAGGAACAGGTAACCAAGTGCAACAGTGCGGCTCGTTGATAGGAGAGAATTTCTGACAGTAAAGGCGGAGAATATCATATAACGATTCAATAAGGAGGGAAAACGAACATACCCAGCAATGTTGAACAGCACATCCACATGGTCATGTTCCAGGGCCAGGGCTTCAACTTGGTCCTTCTTTGTTACATCAACAACCTTGGTCCTGATCCCTGTTTGTGGTGCAGAGAAAAAGAGAAGCTTTGGTTCTGGTACGTTAAGGATTTATTTAAAAAATAACAAATTTTAGTCATTATTTTTACTTTTTATTGAAAGAGATGTTGGTTTAAATGACACAGTGAGTTTTGTAAAATGAACAAAGCGAGTGACAACACTCAAATAGATCACCCTTTGTCACATCTGCAACTTAAAGCTGGGCTATATGATTTCTGATTGGTCAAAGTTAACATGAGCTGACACTTTGACCAATCAGAGCGAGGCTCCGATCTGTTCTTATTGGCTGTTGGGACTGTCCATTCACTTTGGCATGACTTTGTTGGTGTAGAGCGTGTCAGGGAGGGACCATAGGGGAGGGACCAAAGAGAACAAGTGGAGCGGTTGAGGTATTTGGATTCGAATCTCTATCCCAACTGCCATTTTCTCCCAAAATCCTCCACCCCAGCTTTAACACACATTCTATCAATTACACATGTATACCTATTTAAATATTTAAAATAATATGCTATTGTAAAGTAGAGGCCTATACGCATTATGCTTCTGCTGGCTCCTTCTCATATATGCCTTTTTTGTTGGAATCTGAATGATTTATCTATGTTTGTTTGTGGTTTATCTTTTTCTACTGTGAATTCCATGTCCTTTACAGTAGGTTGATTGTTCGAGATAAATAAAAATTTCCCAAAGGTGGTCATTTTTAAAGGTCACATATTATGCTAAATGCACTTTTTAAATGTGTTCTAACATATCCATGGGTCCACGGTGTGCCTAGAGACTGCCAAAATATTTTAAAAAATAACACTCTCCTTATCTCACTCTCCCCCTTTCTGAAACCACCATCCGTCCCCCACCCAATATACTCCAGTCAGAATTCTCCTCGTTTCTGACCTCACAAACTGGAAAGCCAGAAGCTTCCACTGTGCAGCCCACACCCCTATTTCTTATTGGTCCACAGCCCTGACAGACAGAGGGCGAGGCGTATCTGGCTTCGCTTCCGGACAGGGGGCGGGGGGAGCTCAAAGATTGTACAGTACATTTACGAGGGGAGCTGCAGCTCTTTTTTAAAAAATAGGCCATTGTGAGATTAGCTGAACATCAGCATAGTACAATAAATTATCTGAAAGTTTTTTTCAGCAAACAATTAAAGAAAAACGTATTAGGGACCACTAAGACCATATAATATGGTGTATAATAGAACCGAAAAGTGTATAATATGGGAGCTTTAAGCAAAATAAACAAACGGATAAAATAACATCTTGAATTTAACAGTCTCTGATTTTCCTCTCTATATATTTGGGTTTTAGAAAGTAGGCCGAATACAGTGACTCATTTGAAGGCATTGAAGACTTTTTCCAGAATTGTCCTTAAATCCTTTTTAGGCGGAATAATTAACAATGAACATAAATTGTGTTGCCTTGTTGGGATAAACTATAGAAATAAATCACTATCTATGAAATAAACCCAAATCTAGCTTCCAAATGACAGACATGTCTCAGCCACCCTGGCTGCATCACGCTGGTTTGTCCAGCAGATGGCAGCCTAAGACCAACATAACTCAATCTTACCTTCAATGCTGTCCAGTTCCTTTAGTTTCTCCCCATTGATGTCTGTTGCTGTGACTTTAGCTCCCTCCTTTGCAAATGCCTACATAGGAGAAGACCAAAGCCAGTTCAGAGTTGTTTTGATCCTGTCTGCAAATGGCATGGTCTAAAACTTGAAGGCCAAGTATTCCCTTGTAGGTAAAGGAATATTTGTTTATGGTCAAGCGCGATTCAAACAAAAATGCGTTCATTCCAACATTCTTACAGTTTTTTTTCTATCGCTAACCAACAGTGGGCACAACTGTAGCTCAATGTGCAAAACTGTAACTACAGTATGCACTACCAACAGTCACTGGAGATGAACAGTTCACTTCACCTGCAAAATAGGCTCAGTGCATCAAACACTATGAACCAGCCTCATTGAGATAACACACACTGTCACTCAGAACATGCTCAGAATACAAACACTAGCATCAAATCCCAATACACAAATTACAAACTTTTAATCTTTACAGTTTGAATAATTTTAGTTATTTCACACAAATTCCGTAATATTTTCTTTGATGAAAGGGTGAAATTATTTCACATGAAATTGTTTATTTTATAACATACCAGTTTTTTTAGGAAAACAAAAAGAAATGAAAATCAGAAGTTTGCTTCAATAGATACACATTTTGTATATTTTATTGATAACATTTCCAAATGTAGTATTTATCTGTGTAAATATTCTATAATTGTAATACAGAAATCAATTCCTGTAATGTTGTAATTTACTGTAAGGATGCAACTCTAAGCTGTTTGTTTGCTGGGAAATTCGTATTACAGATGCAACTTTAAATTTTTGCAGATTGGGTTGCACTCTCAACCCTGCCTCTCTCAATGAGAGACCATGATTCACCACAGGGTCTATCAGTGTAGCCCTTACTGTATTTTATCAGACATTACAGCTCTATGTCTTCTAGGTCTTCCTCCACATATCCACACTCTCACTGCCACTCTTCTCCCTCCAACAACCTGTCTTCCTGGGTCCATTTCCAAAAAAATATCTATTTTTGAGCTTTCCCTTTTACAGTATATACAGTATCTCACAAAAGTGAGTACACCCCTCACATTTCTTCAAATATTTCATTATATATTTTCATGGGACAACACTGAATAAATGACACTTTGATACAACGTAAAGTAGCGTG
The DNA here is from genome assembly GCA_949357725.1 of Hyperoplus immaculatus. Lineage (NCBI taxonomy): Eukaryota > Metazoa > Chordata > Actinopteri > Uranoscopiformes > Ammodytidae > Hyperoplus > Hyperoplus immaculatus. Next base: position 10,485,293 of record OX442355.1, on the reverse strand, counting down.
TGTACAGCTTATATAACAGTGTAAATTTACTGTCCCCTCAAAATAACTCGACACACAGACATTAATGTCTAAACTGCCGGTTACAAAAGTGAGTACACCCCTGAGTTAAAATGTCCAAATTGGGCCCAAAGTGTCAATATTTTGTGTGGCCACCATTATTTTCCAGCACTACCTTAACCCCCATGGGCATGGAGTTCACCAGAGCTTCACAGGTTGCCACTGGAATCCTCTTCCCCTCATTCATGACAACATCACGGAGCTGGTGGATACTGGAGACCTTGCGCTCCTCCATCTCCTGTTTTAAGAAGCCCCAAAGATGCTCAATAGGGTTTAGGTTTGGGGACATGCTTGGCCAGTCCATAACCTTTACCCTCAGCTTCTTTAGCAAGCCAGTGGTCGTTAGGAGGTGTGTTTGGGGTCGTTATCATGCTGCAATACTGCCCTGCGGCCCAGTTTACGAAGGGAGGGGATCATGTTCTGCTTCAGTATGGCACAGTACATGTTGGTATTCAATGAACTGTAGATCCCCAGTGCTGGCAGCACTTATGCAGCCCCAGACCATGACACTCCAACCACCATGCTTGACTATAGGCAATACACACTTGTCTTTGTACTCCTCACCTGTTTGCTACCACACACTCTTAACACTATCTGAACCAAATAAATGTGTCTTGGTCTCATCAGACCACAGGACATGGTTGCAGTCATCCATGTCCGTAGTCTGCTTGTCTTCAGCAAACTGTTTGTGGGCTTTATTTTGCATCATCTTTAGAATAGGCTTCCTTCTCGGACGACAGCCATGCAGACCAGTATGATGCAGAGTGCGGCGTATGGTCTGAGCACTGACAGGTTGACCCCCCACCCCTTCAAGCCCTGCAGCAATGCTGGCAGCACTCATACGTCAATTTTCCAAAGCCAACCTCTTGGTATGACGCTGAAAACGTGCACTCAACCTTCTTAAACTGGGCTGCAGGGCAGTATTGCAACATGATAACGACCCCAAACACACCTCCAAGATGACCAGTGGCTTGCTAAAGAAGCTGAGGGTAAAGGTGATGGACTGGCCAAGCATGTCCCCAGACCTAAACCCTATTGAGCATCTTTGGGGCTTCTTAAAACGGGAGATGGAGGAGCGCAAGGTCTCTAATATCGACCAGCTCCGTGATGTTGTCATGAATGAGTGGAAGAGGATTCCAGTGGGAACCTGTGAAGCTCTGGTGAACTCCATGCCCAAGAGGGTTAAGGTAGTGCTGGAAAATAATGGTGGCCACACAAAATATTGACACTTTGGGCCCAATTTGGAAATTTTTTCTTAGGGGTGTACTCACTTTTGTTGCCTTCAGTTTAGACATTAATGGCTGTGTGTTGAGTTATTTTGAGGCGACAGTAAATTTACACTATAATACAAGCTGTACACTGACTACTTTACATTATATCAAAGTGTCATTTCTTCAGTGTTGTCCCATGGAAAGATATAATGAAATATTTGAAGAAATGTGAGGGGTGTACTCACTTTTGTGAGATACTGTATGTTCACTAACAAGTCTAAAACAAGACATCTTAGTGTTTCAGTTGAAATTGCAATCCGCAGTGTTTGAAATGCACTAGGCTGATATCTATTCTGTTTTGAATGTGTGGTTTATAGTTGTGGCGGCAGTGCGTTAGCATTTGAAAAAAGTGCTGGAAATCCACAGTGTTATGCAGGCTGTGGTTAAGCCATGAGATAAGTGTGTAGAGTTTTGAAAATTGTGTTTAAGCAATGAAAAACAAGCTAGAGTTTGGTCTGAATGAACCGCTGCTCTGCATACTGTTGTTAGAGTTTTGCACATGTCGCTCCAGTTGTGCCCATTGTGGTTTAGCAATCGAAAAAAAAAACTGTTTGGGTTGTGAAACAAAACTGGGAATAGCGAGACGCAGGTCCTTTTTTACTGCTTCTTATTACATCTGAATCGCTGCTTGAATGCACTTAGTCACTCTCTTTGACTGATCCCCCTTACCTCGTGTCTTTTGAATCTCAATTTCTAACCATAAACCCTTAATCCCACCTTTTAGTCCGGGTCAGGTAATAGCTGACTGGAGTGACTGCATCATTAACCAGAAATCACATACCATCAGCAGGGTACAGCCTTTTAAGGTTCAACAGTCCTCCCCCCCTCACACTACGTCTAATACAAATGACTTTCTGACCTAATGATCTGGGACCTAAATAGACATCTCTGTATTAGAAATCCCCCTACACAACACCAACTACAAGTCCCTGTAATACAATGCATGGTTAAACACAGAAATCACTTGAAGGGATTGGATGTGATGATGACCTAATCTTGACAAGCACGCATGTGAGGTTTGTCAAGTGTATTGCTTTCTCTTCGGGAAGAATATCTCATCAGAGGATAGTTGAATGGGCATTGCCCTAAAGTGTGTTTGCATCATCTCAAGGATCAATATATCCGGATGCTTATATACTACACACATGTTGAGTGATATCATAATGTAAATATGTGCACCAAAAAGCATATAATCTCCATGACATTGGCTGTTCCTTTCAAACAATGTACTGATGAAATTTGTTCACAACAGCTTTTATATTTCTTAGTGAATTGAGCTTTTTCCCCTGTTTGGCTTAAATATTTGCTAAAACTAGGACTAAATTTAATGCATGCAGCTGAATTATAATGCATGTAGTGTATGTGCCTGTACAAAATTATTTTTGGCTCAAAATAATGTAGCAATGCCACACTTTACTCTCTCAAATGGCCGCTACAAAGTGGGAAGTCAGCAATACTAAAACCTAAAACCTGCTGTCGCATTACAAAAAAAATTGGTTACAAGAATACGCCATGTAGTCAGAATGTCCCCTGCTTTCAATTTGCACACCACACTGCTATTAAAGCGGCTACGAGTAACATTTAAATATCTTTTAAACAGCCTCATGTTTCCTCTGATAATCATAAATTACCTTTAACAGCAAACGAGACCATCAGTGCAAAGAAAGACGTTTTAAATAGTTTTTCTTACTGCTTTTGGTCTGGTCGCACACCCAGTCCGATTTTCGGTTCGCTCGTGCAAGCTCTATGGGCACATATTCGTATTGGTCGCAGATTTCAGTGTGGCGCAGCAACGTGAATTGAGAAGCCTATCCCTCCAGGTGAGGGAAGGGGAGCAGGAGCCTTGTTTGATACAGTTATTTGTCGTCATAGTGACTGATAACGGGGCTGAACCATCAAAGAAAAAAAAGAAAATGCAATGAAGAAAAGCTAAAAGGGAGAGTGATATAGGCTAGGGGGGGACGAGGGCGTTGCCAAGCAACGTGTATACAATTTCACGAGAGCGAAACTAGACTGCAGTGTTTACTCCTAAATGAATGAGCGGTTGGTACTAACACAAAGTTTGCATCAGATAACCATTATCTGAAATAGTAATTATTTACGACAACATAAACACATTACCTCATCGTGATCCATACCAACTGCCGTCTATCGTTCATTCGCTTTCTGTGAGGAGTCGGACACGTAATCTTTCAGCTCCGTGGGAGAGAGTAGTTAGGTGACACTGCTGCATCAACTCATTGCAATCAGGTGCGTGTGGCAGTGACTGGCATTAGTTCATGCAGTGTCAAAACCACTCTCACCAAGCCAAAAAGAGTCCTCACACTTTCAACACACGGACATGCACTATATTGCTCCCTTCTCCCCTTCTCAGTTCACACTCACGCGCCTGGCACGAGCTAGAAAACAGCGTTCCGACAGCGGGCATTGTAAAAATACTACCGCTTTTGTCCAAAGGGGACGCCAACGTGCCATGTTACTCGTAGTGGCTTTAACTAAACAACTCTCCTCTGCAGTTTGGTGTGGAATCTAACAGCGGGACAAATATAATCTTATTAAAGCTCATTACTATTGCTGCAGCACGTCCAATCCCCTGCGCGGCAGCCGACAACACAATGACTTTCCCGTCCAGACGGCCCATAGTGCACCTTTCACTGTGGCTGTGAAAAAAACAAACACAGAAAATGGAGTATTATACAAATACAATTGGTTCATTTTGATGATACACGCTCTCTTTCTTGAGGGGAAAGAGTTCCGCTGAGCTTTCATTAGTTATTTAAAATGTGTTATTGAATGATAATGGCAGTTTGCAAGTGAAGAAAAATTATTACAAATAGAAAAAAAACAGTATTGAGTCAAATACAGGGCATTATTGTTGAATTGTCTGTCACAACATGTTTACCCAGTGCTAAAACATACACCCGTCTGACAAAAGGGTTTACATTTGCTTAGAATAATTGTAGAAAGCCCAGTTGCACAATACACAGGTTGAAGATTAAAGGAAAAATGGCTCCCAAGATGTTTTACTGAGCTTTATAACCCCTGCTATGAGTGTATCTGGTGTGGTGTCATATCTTGTGAATCTGAATTCATTCTTCAGCCACCCATGGTTGCTGTGTCCTTACTAGTACACTGTAATCAATAATTACAAAGTCACAGGCTGTACATATACAATTGAATCACTGGCATAGTAAGTTATTATGTTACATCTTCAATGACATAAGCTACTTATCACTGTGCTTATATTGCTCTATGTTCTTTATATTTCGCTATGATGATAAAGAATACCCTACATTACAAAGGCCGAAATCAGTGGTGCACCAACTCAAATGTTGTGATGATGCTACAAGAAAGCTACAGTGGAAACTATTAGATACTATATCAATTTAATTTGGGCCATAGTGACACACCAAAACAACAACGGTCAGTCCTTACTAGCGGCCATGTGTGTCTCTTTACAGATGAATTAAGCCACTACTGCTATATACATGAATGTAACTTCAGCTAACACCTGCTACTGTGCAATTCTCTGATCCTAGGTATTTCCTGCATGCCCTGTCTGCAATCACTTCTCTGTTTTTGATTGTTGCATAATCACGTGCCTCAAAAACTCTAAACTATAGGCTACAAGTTACAGCACGGGTTAAAAAAATACGCTAATCACACACTGACAACCTTGTGGGATGTGTTACTGTCCATATATTGATCATAGGTTGCAAAGTCGAGCACAATTAAGTCTTTTAAAAAACAACTGATTTTGGTAACTCACCCCTCAGGTCCTCCAGGCTTCAACGCTAACATTCAGACTTTATTATACTATCTATGGTTCAGACGAGCCCCGTCATGTGACCTTCTGCTCGTATCCCTGTTGGTTACAAACCAGGAAGTGTGTGTGAGCAGCTTGTATGAAATATTAAGAAATGCAGTAGGCTATAGTCTTTGACCAGCAGGGGCAAGTTAGTTTACTGTGAAATAGTAAGACTAATAGCCTACGTATTTTTCCTGTAAGAGAATACATTAACTTAGCCATGAGTAGGAGTGTTTTGCTACCTCCTCAAAAGTGTTTGAAACATGATAATAGACCAAATTCTTCTAGTTGCCTGTGTGAACTCCTCTTGATAATAAAACCCACTTACTTTACATTGACTTGAAAATTCACCTGTGAGATCTGCACAAAGTTCCTTGTGAGGTCAACATTTTATTATCACGAGGGTTCAATGGTTTGTAAAGGGACACTAAAAGTGAGGTTAATAATCTACTGCTGCGCATGATTTGCACATGATCTCAGCAGGTGGTCTTTAAATAGATGTCTTGGAAGCTTTTAACTCTCCATCATGAAAGGTTTCAACTCCTTATCCAACCTGAAAAGTCTGGAAAGTCAGGATTATTTTCAAAATGTGAACATCTACATTTCCATTACTTAACATGGGCAAGTCTAAGCACAAGTGAGACACATTATTTATTAATCTAAATCCGATTTGAAAAATATTTTGTTGCATCTGTGTCCTCTGGTATTTTTATTTCTATCTCAATACAAATTATTTCCCATCGCCGTTCTCCCAGTATTAACTTCTCATGTTTGCCTATTGAAGGCAAATTCAAAAGCTTGTGGATATGACCCTTCCTTGACAAGACAGTTTCTGACATTAACTCTTAATAATGGTGATGAAAATATGGGACCCGAAGAAAGATTTGCCTCGGTCCGTCCATGATTTATTTATTTATTTGTTTATTTAGCAGGGACAATGCACAGCTCATTAGCAGTACCAGAGTTAGCTATAAGCTAATTTTCATCCGTAGTCCCTTGGCAGGAAACAGAGGACAACATCTCTGTCAAAAGGGAAACCTAACACTGAAGTATAAAAACAATAACACACAATTTTACAACAGTAAAACACAACAACACAATACGAACACTAAAATAACAACATTAGGACAACACAACAAGAACATAAACAACATCAAAAGCACAACAAGAAAACAGGACACCACAACATAAAGACAACGGTCTATGCATGATGGGTACATGCTTGGGTTAATTTCAGCCATGATTTCATCTTACATTTAAAACCAGCAAAGGTGTTCCACTCTCTTATCTCGCTTAGTAGGCTACTGATTTCCAAGACTTTGTGGCTCTAAATGGAAAACGGACATGACAAACTCAGTGGATCTGTGCTGTACTACACATTCCCCTCTGTTAGACGTTCTAGTTCTCCTTCCATTGTCTGAGCGCAGTGACACAAACTCATTCAACGGAGGAGCGGCCAAATCGTGCATTATTTTATAAACTAAACATACATCAGCAGGAAACACAAAACTTTCAAAGGTCATACGATTATGTCTTTGAATTATGTTACAGTGGTGATATCTTAATGGCTTTTTGTCCAGTACTTTGAGTGTTTGTTTGTAAAGTGTTTGCAGTGGATCAAGTGTTGTTTTTCCAGTTTGTGACCAGCGTGTGATACAGTATGAGATGTGTGAAAAGATCATGGAGTGCATGTAAAGTTTTGCTGCATCTAGAGGGAGCTGGTTCCTGATTTACCTAAAATTCCTTAAATTGAACTTGACTCTATTACACACCTGCTTCACATGTTTCTTAAATGAGAGCTGTGAGTCAACAGTTATTCCTAAATATTTAAAATGTGAAACAGTCTGGATCCTTTCTCCATTAACAATAATATCAGCTAATTTAAATTTTTCCTATTATAAAAGTACATACATGCTGTTTTACTGATGTTGAGTGTCAGGCAATCAGACTTTATGATGATAAAGTCATGTTGATAAAATATGTAGTCTATGTTAATTTTTCCATTTTCTCGGTTTGACCCGCTCCCCAGCAGCCATTCTTGAACAAGGCCATGAAAGGGGCACCACCACCAACCACGGATAAGTGGACTGAGTCTGTTACAGACCCAAGATACACTTCAATCAGAAGACAATAACATGCAAAGACAAGTGCTTGGTCGATTACATCATGCTATTCTCTGACTGCAACAGGTCAAATGTTTCTTCTGCAACTGTGTTCCCGTGCTTTCTTCTTAGGTCGTCCGGGCCTATTGAAAATCTCATGCATTTTTTCAAAGCAAATTATACTAACTGGCCTCAGAATACCACTACCATTGACCTAGAGGAAAGGTGGCCGACCACTAACCATGAGATCGCTGTTTCGATCCCTGGCACCAGACAGGAGGGCGTTTTTTTTACTCCACAAGGCTATGCACCCATTTGATCCAGAACAATTTGTGAAGACAATTCACAAGATTTACAGTAGTATTTACAATTGTTTGTAATACATGTACAGCCATTACAATTGTTTATTCAGTGAGGTAATGAGAGGGTAATTTGGTATGTACCTGATCGATTTGTCCCTGAAAATAAATTAAAGGGAAGACATACACATTTCAAGTCAAGTCAATTTTATTTATATGGCCCAATATCACATATCACAAATGTGGCCCAATAGCACATATTTCCTTCTATGGGCATTAAAATCTGTACAGCATATGACAGCCTCTGCTTAACCCTTTAACAGGGGTTGAGAAAGAAATGTGCAATTTCGCATACATACATATGTATATTTATGCTCATATGATACTTGTGCTTAAATAATACAGATGCCTAATTGACTCCTACATTCCATGTATGTCGATGGTGATAAACAAACAGCTGACAGTCCCAGGAGCCATGTCTGATAAGAAAAACCCTTACATGTAGCCTCCAAATATGAGCAGTTGTAGCGTATTCATGCAGAAAATTCATTCCAAATACATAAATATGGATTAAACTGATTTCAAAAGTAAACCTGCACTGATTGAGAAATGTTTATATAACTTCCCTCTGTTGCTCTCTCTCTAATGCTGAATGTCCAAGCAATTAATTAAGCCAGTTAAACCTCATGAATTAACCTCACTGTCTCTCAAAAACAACTTATGGCTAAAAGCAGATAGATCATAAGTTCATTTATTATTACTCATTGGAAGTAACACCTTTCATGTTCATGTTACAAATGAAGAAGTAGGACTTTTTTCCTTATGGTTTCTTACTGTGAATGACCACATTTTCCTATGTACAAAATTGATTCTGCCCTAAAGAAAACAATTGGAAGAACAATTTAGCGTCCAGTATTTGCTGTATGAACACCACACCACACCACTGCATTATGCTATTTAAACCTTATTTCAATTGTACGCTTGGCTCAGGGTGTTGTCGCAGTATTACTTCTCATGTCAGGCTGCCATTGAATTAATAACATTCAGGTTTTATCCCACACAGGAGGAGGCTATTACAGGTAGCGGCAGTAATGGCATAAATAGCTTTCAGCAAAACCCAGTCCTTTTATTAGAATACTCTCAGTGACATGAAATAACAATAACACTATGATCAAACACAATTATTACAAAGTACCGCTGAGGTACATTTAACAAATAATAAGGCTGATGTGAAACATGTCAACAGGTAAAATGCTTCTTGAAAAAGAACAAAAATCCAACAGGGAGCAGGCAAAGACAGGAATAATGTTACAAAACGTTTTTTCATAGGAGGACTTCATGAAACAGGCAGAAACAGGCTTGCATGACTTAATTTTGCACTCCGAGCCACACGAGGAAGTGTAATGTTTGGTTCCATTTCTTGCATCTGCATCAACCTCAAACACTGTGGCAGAAGTCCCTTGTGCATGATTTCAGACAGGGAAGTGCAGAGAGGGAAGTGAAAAGGTGACTGCGGCCTCATGAATTGAATCTCTATCAGCAAATCAGTAAAGTTTCATGCATGAATAAGCCGGAGTGATATAGTAATTACATTAGCTGTCTGCAATGGTACAAGGCTAAACTAAATCAACCGAGTGGCCTGCTCATACACCATGCAGTCTCAGTAATGGGAAGTGGTAATTAGTTTAAACACCACAAGAGCAACACACCTGTAATGTTCTTATAATATGTTCACTGACAACCTATAACTGCAATAATTGCCCTATTTTTTACATATCTTGGTTGTGATTCTATCTCTTAACACCCGGACGAAAAAGAGTAAGCTTTTATTATTTCTATCTGAGCTTGTTCCACAAATACAGACCTGATATTTTCCATTTCAGATTACTTCAACTCTTTGATCACTTTGATGGTCGTAGCAGGGACACTGGGCTATAAAATGCCCCATAGATCTGAAGTGACCTGCATCGTCAGATGATAATTCTCTATCAGCAGTGACCCATTTTATATTATACATAGCCATGGTTTGATGCAAAGGCTGTTTCTCATTTGACTTGGGGACTAATTAACATTTTAACTATACCATATTGTGCATATTGAAGTACACATTACACAAGCACACGTATTATTTTGAGCTGTTATTATTTCTATCTGAGCTTGTTCCACTTATACAGACCTGATATTTTCCATTTCAGATTACTTCAACTGTTTGATGGTTTTCAAAGAGAACAGGTTACAGAAGAGGCAACATACAGTAGGTGTCAAAGTAGCCAGCAGCAGCAGCAGCAGTCTTGCAGGGAACGGTTTTGATGTAATGTAATGTAATGTAACTTTATTTGAACAGGGACAATGTTCAAAAGAAACATTAGCCTTGTTTAGAGCAAGGAGAGATGCATTGTACCAGGTTTTAGCAAACTGCTATTTTCCACCTGTAGTCCCTGGGCAGGTAACAATAAAAAGTACTAAACTAAACAAGACACAACAATATCTAGACATGGGATTAAACATTAAAATGACAACAAGATACAATGATATAAATACATAGGATAAAAAAAAAAGTTTATGAAAAGCACTACATTACATATTTAATAAAAAAAAAAATACCCCTATCCTACTAGCACTACAAAATTCTATAGGTGTGTGCGGGTCTGCTGCATGAGCAACCAAACCTTTGTCAGACGGGAGAAAGCCCGGAAATCACCATTGGTTATACGATCTGTTGGGAGACTGTTCCACTGTTTTATCCCTACAAAAGAGAAGGACGACTTTCCAAATGTGGTTCTGCATTGTGGGATTCTGCATTCTCCCCTAATTGTTGACCTGGTTGCTTGTGCTGAGATTTCTGAGCCCAGTGTCACAAAGTTCCTTAAGGGAGGAGGTGCAGCATTGTGTATGATTTTTTAAATTAAGCGCACATTAGAATACACAATGCGATTTTCAAAATTAAGCAGATTGTGTTTATCCAGGATTTTGCAGTATTGACAAGTTTTTTATCATGAATTTTAAGATAATTTTTATTTTTATTTTAATGATTCAAATGATCTCAATGTTGTTTTACCTGCTTGAGACCAACTTGTCATACAGTAGGAAAAATGGGAAAGAATCATAGCATTCAGATAGTTGTTTGATGCCTCAACTGTAAGAGAGGCATAGATTTGCTCTAAAACCTAATCAACGATTTCCAGTCTGTCAGAGTCGGATCTTATCATTTCAGAAAGTAGGACAACATTGAGTAAAGATTGACTGTCTGTACTTCTCCTGTTACAGATATACTGCCACCCAAATGTCACATAGCTCTTGTTTACACAGATTATATCATGCGGAAATTTGCTGATTAGAATTCCAGCTTGATGACACTTGGGCGAAAGACAAAAATATATCATCAGCTTTAATAAGTAATCCCGTCTGTTTTTCTTAGGCCTCAATTGTTATTGCTATTTTCTTCTCACTGCCGTCTGACAAGCTACTGTATCTTCAAAACATGGCCATATGGGCTCGAGTAATGTGAATTCTGAGTGAAGAGGATGAGGGGCAGAAGTAGGCCTGTGGTTAAATAAATCCTAGGAGCGATTACTTGGAAGAAACAAAGATTAACCTCTCCTCACTTTCAACTGCAACTTAAGTTAAAAAAAAAGTTAAAATAATATGTCTTTGACCAAAACAGGCAGATTAATTTCTCACAATATTTAAAAAAAACAGTTCGAATTAATATGAACTAAAGTAATTTGTTCAGAACAATTTCTCAATTAAAACCAATAATTATAGAATGTTTACAATATTCAATGGACATCCTTCCTTCCAACACACTTGTGGCCATGTGGTTGCCAGGCAACCAGTAGAGGGGCTGAACAGATGTGTTATCTGGTAGAAGAAGAATCTGTTGATTGTGACACACAGATGTGGTTGTGGTGTCAATTATTTCATCCAACTCTCTGAGAGAGAGAAAATAAGCATATTTCTCAAAATATTTACCTTTATTGTCACGGGGGGCAGGAATACTGTTGTAGCACATAGCTTTTAGGTGTGAAGAACTGTATATGTAGCCTAACTGGAAAAAAATATATTGGCCTACTCTAATCTATCTTGAAACCACACTGATATAGTCCAAGTTACAGTGTAGTATATTTTTATAGAGCATAGTGTTTGACACTTGTTGAATTGTGTGTATTTAAGCAATAACCTTTCTGTTAGAATCACTCTTACAAAAGCGAATAACGGTTTGGTCCCATTCTTGATGGATTTGGGTTCTTTTGGGAACCCTCATAAAAAACTTCTGAAACAGCACAGAGCTGTCAAACTAACATTCATTGCTTCTGTTATGTCTGTGAAAAGATCAATTCGCCCTAATTAGACGTCTATTCATCATACTGATTGTAATGACCTATTAATACATGTTGGGATTCACGTTATCATGCCATGCGAAGCTCCTTGTATGAGAAAATTCAAAATGTCTTATTTGTTGCATTTAATCCAGAATGCATCTTGCAGTGCAAAAGAATAACATGGAAGTTTAATTTGTGGTTTAATTTCTAGCAATACGGCATGTCCTTTAAACAAAGAGCAACACAGTAATTATGATAGACTGCTGAGCGTTTAGTCCATCTGTCATCAGTACTTCCAAATGAATATGAATCCAATGTTTCTGTCATAAATGTGTGGTTCATGCATTTAACCATTACACCAAAGCAATAACTCATTCATAGAAGAAATGATAGCTTAAGACATTAAAACAGGGAGAGAATAAACATATTAAAAATACTGAAAACTGAAAACAAATTTGAATCTTAAATTACAATGGATGGATTCCAACTTAAAATCATTGGCCTTTTGACTATGTTTCAGGCTATTTAAAATGGAGGCTGGGCGTATGCGCAAGGGAGAACAGAACATTGAAATTCTATGGAGAGACTTTGGTAGCCACATTTTGATTTCTCCACAACACCCTTTTGATTGCAGTCTAACCATGTTGAACATTCACAGAAGAAAGAAATGATTTATACTACATCCTATATTCAACTGCAATAACCTGTTAATCACTGATTGTTGTTTGTGTGTTTTATTTTAAAGGATTAACACATCTTATTCTTTCACTTCCTGCCATCGGGTCCCCTTGCTGTAGCAACAGGCTTTTTAGTGTACAGCTAACAATACAGTTATAAACCTTGAAATATTAGAAATTTTTTTTGTATAAAGATGATGTAATTAATTTCACATTTGAGGTGCCATAATAGTTTTTAAATTAAAACTCAACCTGCAGATAAGTAACGGTATTCGCAAAGCTGATTTAGGATTGGGGTTTTCTATTGAGTCCTTGCTGAAATTAGAAATGCTTGATGATCCTTTTGATGTTGTAAATTAATTGCAATTTCTTCATTAAATGTTCCAGTTACATCATACATTATCTCTCTGTAGAGGAAGAAAACTCCTCCTAAAGGCTAACAGTGTTTCCTATGCATATGATGCACCAGCTTATTATATGTCTAGCTGATTGATTGTAATTGATTGTCAAAGAAAAATGGAAAAATGGAAATGAGGCAGAACATGGAACTACGGTGATTGTCGTAATCAATCGAGTCACCTGTACAATGCTATGATGTGATATGGCTTCTGTTTCCATGTCAGCAGTGGCAATTATTCCTGCAGAACCTCCTTACTACAACTTTGGACTGAGGGACAATGCACTAACACACAAACCATCCATGCCAGAAACACCTTAGCAGCCTGTAAGATATGTTTTACCCCTTGTCACACCAACTGCATTTTCATATACAGGATTAGGCTTTGCTTTTGAACGCCAGGACAGTGATTGCCTGAAACCCCGTGTAAGCTGTTAAGTCTGTCATTTGATTCTTCAAGCCTGCAGGAAAAGAGCTACTTAAAGTCATATCTTTGCAGCGATTGGTATGGAGGTAGAGTGATGAGTGCTGTAGATATTGGAAAGCCAAGAGTGGACATCTGTTTTTTTAATTTACTCTGAATGGGGCCAATTCTGAATGGCGTGCCATGACGTTTCATCTCTTAGTTTTTGCAGTTTCATCCCTCTCAAGGAGAAAAACCCTTGCAATTGTGATCTTTTGTGAACAAGTACTGAAGAAGTTTGCGAGAGGCTTTGTGAGGCATAACTAAAGTTTCATTGAAAATGCATTTACCTGGCTGCTGGCAGTGGGTGCCAGGGGCTGAATACCTTTTTGGATATACCTAAAATAAACAAAAAACAAATCACTGCACAACTTCAAATTAAAAGAAGTTGTGCATGTGTAGCACACTTATGGTTGGATTAATCAGACGTTGGGATGATTTTACGTGGCATTTATTGTCGTCGGTCTGCAACACATTAAACATACGGTCGGAAAACCACACTTCTTCATATGCAGCTCTCTAGGGAACTTTATCAACATTCGTGCTTTCCTCAGGATCACTAAGACCCCCTGCGGGCTGCCCCTACATGCCTTTGCGTGGCTTCCCCATACATCCTAACAATTCCACAATAACTGTGTCTTAATTCCTTTCACTTTGCACGTAAGTATACAGTCACAGCTTAACTTAAAATAAATAAATAAACACAACCTCAAATAAAATATACAGGTGGGGGTGGATGATTCCCGGCACTGGACAGTACACCTTTTTCCCATAATGTCCAATACAATGCTGTAAATTAACCAGAGTCCCACACATGTAAACATGACATTATTTCACTCAATGCAATGTGTAACTAACTTGGCCTCATATACCCTTTCCCACCAAGGCAGTTCAAAATCACAAACCGGTTCTTTGCATTTTGTCTGCAAAAGAACTGGTTCTCGGAAAGAAAAACTTTTGTTTGCTCTTAGCTGATATAAAACCAAGAACTGCTTACGACAGGGGCTGGGGGCAAGATCATTCTGACTGCCATTTTTACAGCGCTAAGATTTAATCGTCAATCGCCTTCCGTAGAACATGCAACGCGCAGCACAGATATGCTACATTGGACTGCATTGCAAACATACGATATGGTTGGTAATTTTAGTTGTTTTGGTTTAAGTTTGCGCTAGTGTTAGGTGGGAGAGCGGAGAGCCACTTTAACAGTGATGTAATGACGTGGCTTTCTAGCCTGTGGAAAATGAAAATTGGTTCTAGAAGGTTGTTAAGTGGAACCAACTTCAAATTGACACTAGTACATATTTCTACCAGGAGAGACTTCATGAACAAATGGTTTAAGAAAAAACAATTGTAAGTGAAGAGCTGAAGGTCTGGATGATGCTGCTGCTGATGTGATGATGACTGGAGGTGAATGGGGTAGAGGAGGGTTCCAACCACCATTGAAATTGCATCAATCACTGAAATGACAACTGACAGCAAGTTGAGGACGGTTTTAAACGTTTGACGGGAACAAGGTTATTGGCTCACAGATGTTAAGTTGAATATGATAGGTTTAAGCTAATCGAGGGAACATAGTCAGCTGATTTAGGTGAAGCAGCACTAGGCGAGAGGGTGAATGAAACTGAGGGATGAATCTGAAATAAAGAACACGGTGCAGATAGTCAGTCTTCCTGTCTTAAATTTAGCTAAGCTTCATTAGTCCAGAACTAGAAGTAGGTTCACATTGGTGGAACAGGGATAGTAGAGAGGGAGTCTGTTTCAAATATGTACATCAATCAAAGAAGAATAAATTATATAAAGAAAGCTGAGCAGTCGCAACTGCAGCCTTCAAAACAAATTAATTCCACTGTGTTAATGTCCACACCAAGCAGTAAGAAAATACTATCACACTCACCTGTATTTTTTCATGAAATATGTAAGGGCACACAGAACTCCATAAAAAAATGTATTTGCTTTGGAGTCCAATCTTGGTCATCCCTCTACCAAATAATGTAAAGAGAATGACATGACTGAGTGCTGTTATCGAAAGGACGTGCAGTAGCAACTCAATGAGATTTTTCTTTTCAATCTTAGAATGAATAAAGTCAGCTTAATCTAAAACACAAATCAATTATTTTCTCAGAGCACCATATCCGTGTTGACTTGAATCAGTATGCTAAAAAGTCATTATCCCAGAAGAGCTAGCAAATACATTAACATGTTCTTGTGGCACAGATCTTTGAACCATTGCATTGTTTTTTTCACATTCAAACAATGTGAAACTTTTTATTTTCAAATCACAACCATGTAGAGTTTTATTTGTCAGATAAACAGACTGACAGACAGGCAGGTAGAATTGAGACATACTCTGTTTTCCTTACATGCATCTCGTATTACAATTATCATTAATGACTCTTTAAGGCTGTATCAACTGTGCGTCACTGATTTTTTTTTTATTAAAGAGGACCTATGATGCTTTTTGACTTTTATGACCTATAAACGTTGTTATGATGATTCATAGTCATGCTTAACCATACTAAATTATCAAATAATGACTTACATGCATTTCGACATATTCCCTGCTGACCGTCTGGGGTGTCTGTGCAGAGCACTAAACACTATTCTAGCCAGTCGAGAAGTCACGTGTTCAAAGCGGTCTACCCTTTCATAATTTGTGCCGTCGCATAAAACTTTGTGAGGTCTCCACGCGGATGTTTCCATGTATGGTAATGCTGTCACTTCCCTGTTCGCGTCTGCCTCGCGCCCTTATAGGTCCATGCTCGCGCTTCCCGCCACTGAAAGTGTTCCGGAAGGAAGGTAACCAATCACAACGGAGTGGGGTTTGCAGGAGGGGGGAGGGGAGCGGAGATGGCCGAAGCACAGGCGGAGGGAGCCGAAGCACACACACTCAAGTGTTGACAGGATGTGCTGGATCGCCAAAATAAGAGAAAGAGCTTCCCGAAAATCTACATAGTTTTTTGTGATGTGATTCGTGTCAGGTTGCTCTATAGCAGTGTAAAACAAGAAATTAAGACCAGAAAAGTAGCATAATAGGTCCTCTTTAAGTCTAGCACAACCATGCTACAAAGGTTTTCTCCATGGCTCCATGCACCCAAGCCCAATGTCACATTCAAGTTGGGATCCATTGAGCTTCTCAAAGTGTATATGTGTTGGCTTTCATCTTCAGCAGGATGGCAGCATGAAGCCCTGGAACAAGATATTTATATAGCAAGGACAATAATTCAAGTGATGAATACTTCAAAGCAATACTATGTGGAGCAGAAGAGCCTGTCATAAATACAATCCCAGCACATACAATATGTGTGAAGGAACCAATGTGACCTTCTGAACCAATTGTTAAGTTTGTGGACTTTCCTATTATATGAAAGTAATTCAACTAGGTCAGTTCAATTATTGAGTTGGTGAGAGGATTCCATCTAGCGGCAATTTTTTATCCTCGCTCAGCGTGGCGGTGCATGCCCGGCGTCAGCCTAAAGCCAATATGAATGCTCTTGGACTCCACTTATATAACGCTTTTCCCTAACTATCTGAGGCAATTTGGGGTTCAGTGTCTTTCCCAGGGACACTTCGAGATGTGGCGGGGATTCCACTGCAATCCAGTGGACAACCTTCCTACCCGCTTTGCCACAGTCTAGTGGTCTAACTAGATCAATTCCAAAGTGTTCAGTGGACTGTTACCTGAATCGGACCACATGCAGGACAGAACATTCACCCCAAACACATCGCTTTCATTTTGTGTAGTACAAAAAACATTACACTTTGGACTGGCAAATGACTCCACGGAGCAAAATGCATTCAGCAATATACTGTAACATACATTTTTAAGAGAAAGGTTGACAACACCCATCTGCTGCCAGACATAGACATACAGAGTCAGCACCCTCATACATATTCCATGCAGCATCAGCAGCACCAGATAGACAAAACAACACAGCCTCGGTCTATTAACCAGTTCAGTCATCCAACTATCTTTCTCCTACTTCACCCTTATAGGATTAATTGAGGGAATGGAAGAATTGGCATTAAATTAACCACCAACCCAATTCATTTTAAACACTCCCTGTGCCTCACTCAGGCCAAAACTTTATCTAACATCTTACCATTCCTCATTGCCTCCTAGTCTTCCCCCGAGAACAGCTCTCTAATGTCCAGAAAGGCGAAACCGATGAGGTCAACATGAGCCCGGCAACACTGTGGACGCTACCACATTTAAACTTACTCTTAAAGTGTCACTTGGTTTGAGGAATACAATAGCAGAGCAACTGAGTCCTATACCTAAAATCAGCTCAGACTCCAATCCCATTCATAAAACTGTTAAAGGGAATGAGATAAAACGTGAAGGAGTCACTCTTGCTCTTTTTATTGAAATAAAACTCTCAATTAAAATCTTGTGGATGCTTTTTGTTATTGTTAACATTTCAGACATTCCATCATTTAGATTGATACATTCCACAGATAAACATCCTCTTGTTAGAATTCCCCAACAATGAACATGTAAGAAAGTCCAGGCTCCTTATTACATTCTTTAGACTTTACGTTTTAGAACTGAGAAGTTTAAGATTATTAAAGTGTCTGGTACGGAAAAATAATATCGATAATAAAACACATACTTAATTTGCAGCTGTCTATAGACTGACAAAGGCTTCTCTGCTGAGGCATGTAATGGCATTTGAGGCATGTAAGGGCATTTGAGGCATGTAATGGCATTTGCTCAACAAGATTTTTCAATGCTCTCTGGGATTGTACAATGTTAAATTCCAGTTTTGTCGACCCATCCATCCTGCACAACCTTCATTCAGCATCAACTCGTCACTCTAGAATAACATCCCCCCACCATACTGTCATGATCCTGCCTGGGCCTCCTTGTCTCTGTTTTGTTTTTTGCCTGTTTGCCTTTTTTCTTGTCTGGCTTATTGCAAGGTTGGAGCAGGTGTGTGGGGAGTCAGCTCAAGCACTCACAGCTGCCAGCAATCACCAATCAACCGCCTCTCATATACCCGGTCTGACCTTCCAGATACTGCCAGATTGTAGTTTCAGTTCACGCAGTCAGTAGCTCTACTTCTCATTACTTACCTGTTGCAGCTCACTTGCATTTTTTCCCCGTACTCATTTTTGTTGTTCTCCTGCCACAGCTCTCCCGGTCTGACTCCCCACGGGTCCAACCTGCACCAGCGAGCACTTCCACCCTGGACTCTTCTACCCGCTTGCTCTGGATTCTTCTTACCCATGGACATTACCTGGACATTCTCCGTTGCTCTCTCCCTGGAACCCTCCCCAGGACAGTTGGATTCCCCTCCCCCCCCGGATCCCGACCCAACCCCCAGCTGATTCTTGTTCAATAAACCTTCTTAAACTAGTGCTGTCTCCGCGCCTGTGTCCTCCCTGTCCGACCGTAACACATACTCCGTTGTTCATAATTGTTTCAGCTCCTATAGGGCTTTGTGGAATGTAAACATAAACTAGAAAATCCCAGAGATTTTAAAAGTTCTGCCCGCCCGGCGCCGCCCGCCAGCCTCGTCGGCCTGGCTCAAACGCTTCTCCGAACCGCCGCTGCGCTTTTTCCAAACTCGACTCCCTAGTTGGGGCAGATTGAAGGTTGCAGTCGTGGCAAATCAGCAGAAACGGCGGCCATGTTTTTTTTAGCTATCTGTGTGAATGTCAGTCCCCTAAGGCTGTGTAAAAAAATCATGGCTGACCCCTAATGGTCCAAGAGGCTTTATTGTGGAGCACCATGAGCTGTACGTGTGTAATACATTTGAAGTCAATCAGAGTCAGGGGGCGGGTGGCGTGGCCTGTCAAATATTGCATTTTTGAAGCCAGTTTTATGATGATAGGACCTATGTTCAATGAGTTATGGCCAATTTGCTTATAAGCCCCGCCCCTGCATAAACGTTTTGGTCAATGTCGGTCATGTTTTTCAAGATTTCCTACTTTACGGAGATGTGTATCTTAGTCCCCTGAGGCTTCATAAGAAAGTTGGTGTCTATAGAATACAATTTGAGAAAGTTGTGGTTAAAACCCTGTTTTTCAGTTTATGCTAATTAGCGGGAAATATTCCCAGGCGGATTTAAGAGGCGTGGCCATAATCCTCTTGACGTAATAGGTCGCGGTGGACAGTCTCATATTTGTGCAGCACGCTGTTTATTATTACTATAACGGCCCGTCATCAGACCATACGTACCGGATGCTTTTATACACATCGATCGCTCCATCAAGTAATCCAAGTCAGAACTTTTTGTATGGGCAGAGATCGTTTTTTTTAAGTGTCTTTATAAAGTTTCTTGTTAAACCTTAGTGTAGGCTACTGTTTCCTTATCACCGGGCCGCGGAGTCCCGCTGTGGGTTCGTCTCCACCGCCATGCGTAAAGGCAGTAGCCTATTATGACAGCTGACGGGAGGAAAAAGAAAAAAAAATTATCATCTGACGAACGTGAGTAATCACGAAAACCTTTTTGCTTTGCTTTCTGCGCTCACCTATTTAGCTCTCCCCCTCTTTTATTAGCCCACACCTAGGCCTACACACACGTTAATTCTCACACATTTTATGTAGCTACAAGTCCAAGTGGTGGTCCATTCTGGTGCTGACTAGTAAGGCAGTGGACGTTAACGGACTATGCATCCTTAATAAATTCACGAATGTTGCCTGTGCGCTTGCTTGTGCGCGTGTCATCTCATTAGCATCTGTACTTTGGCCACGGCACACCTCTCCCAGGTGTGCTGTGGCCAAGGGGCTGTTCCGTGCTGGAATACGGATGGCGTGGTCACACTAGCCAAACGTTCTAGACTTTAGTATGCAAATGAGCTCGGGCACGGGGCCAAAGCCCTAGTGTGCGTAGCCCCTTATTTAAAGCTGCTGTAAGCGGAATGGTTCTTTTAGCTAACTTCCTGTCAGTTACTGCAGTTAGCAGTCCCCTCGCTCGACCCTACGTCACCACATTAATGCACTGCGGTCTTCAAGCAGCGAGTTATCTATCATCATCTCGGATCCATAAGTGTGATAAAACATGATAAAAACCATCAAAACAGACATTGGCTCTGCCATTGTAGGCGCATAAACATTCATGCATCTGTTGCTCTGGCGTGCACCGGCACTGAGACCATGAGTGAGACGGGTGTCGGTTTGTAGCATTCTCTCTTGTGATTGGAGAACAATTTCGGGATCCTCCAATAAGTTTATTTGCCGATTACATGCAGAGCAGCTGACTGAGAGATCGGCGTTATGAAACGCGCACATGATGTAAGTGATCACTATATGAATAAAGCGCGATTTACATGGACGTCGATTTGGCTAAACAAGTGGGGGGGACAAACAGGCATTCTGGAGTGCATTTTCAAAAGTGGGGGGGACAATGAGGAAACATCTTTTTTTCTCTTTAGTGCAGGTAATGAACGGTTCTGAAAGACGGCATACCCGCTCACTAATGAATAAAATGTATACAAAACACTGATGTCTGACACATTTGATGAAAAAAGCATTTTCAAAAAGCAGCGGACATATGAGCCACTAGCTGCTCCCCGTAGCCCAACCAAACATGACGTAAACAAAAGGAGCTTGGGAAGGGTTAATATGTTTGATGCACGCGCGTTCACCGGCCGGCGGGGACACAATTCTTATCAGCGGTATCTTGGCAGGCTATCAACACACACCTCAGAAGAGAAGGTGCAGGTAGGGGGCTCGCCTGTCCCGCTTCTAATGCACAGTGCACATCAAACATAACGTTAATGCGCGTTCAGAAAGAGGAAGTCACTGCACTCATGTCTGTTAGCTTTTCAAAATAAGAATTTGAAAATAAAAGTCCGCAAAACAAATGTTATTTTGGGGATTAATTTCTCCGCGTGAGAAATTTGAGGTGTGGCGTGTGAGAGTGTGAACGGGTTGATTTGCGTGTGTCTCACGGCCAAAGAGTGAGACTTGGCTACCCTGCTTAAAGCCACTCGCCGTTGTCTCTCTGCTGCTGATTGAAATGCATCAGTCTTCATGGTGTGCAAACTAGCGGAGACTTCGGAGCATGTTCACTGTTTTGTCGTTGGTATCCACTGCTGTTGTGCTATTTAAAAAAAGTTTACGGTCTAAGCCTACTAGTGCCGCTTCTACGCTTATCTGTTTAGGTTAAACAGAGAGAAGGCGAAAAAGAGAGGCGAGAGGCTCACACCATGAGCCGACAGTTCAGCGCGCACAGAGAGAGAGAGAGAGAGAGAGAGAGAGAGAGAGAGAGAGAGAGAGAGAGAGACCTTGACGCTGTGTTTTAATACGGCTGGACGCACTCCATGTCCGGCTTAAAAAGTGGGGGGGACAAAATGAGTCTTGACGAAAAGTAATCGACGTCTATGGCGATTTAACACTTTTATTAACATAAATAAACCGCTTACTTCACTTTTAACTCAGTCTCTAAACTTCCCATCGGAGCAACCAATCATAACCGTTGACAACAATGGACCCACATTGTCTATACATATTTCTCTATTTCCTTTGTCATTATGACCTCCTGTATCTAGTATTCCGTATCACATTAGCCTATGCATTCAAAAACATTCTGAGCAGTCATTATCAGATTATATCAAATCATTAAAAATGCATAATTAATTCACGTTCCCTTGGATGGTAAGTTTCAGTCCACCCATATTCAACACCATTAGCTCATAACCCATAAGAACCCGCACCCAGTTTTACTTATAGGAAATATATGAGGGATGGAACACAGACTAAGTAGACCACATAGAACACATTTCTGATGTTTTCTAATTTTTTTTTTATTATTATTATTTTTTTTAATCCAAAATATTATCCAAACTTTTTTTTTTGAACCCTAATATCAGAATGTGTTGTCATTAATTTTTGTTTAAATGTGTTCAAATGTACTTTGAATTTAGCAAAAGAACATATATTAATTCAAAATAAATGAAACACTAAAATTAATTGATTATCTTATTACCATTTTTGTTATTGTGACAAATAAGTCACTCAAAATTTTTTGACTATTTTGAGGCTCACGGCCCGATGTGACGTATACGTCACAGCGATATTTACCTAACTTGTTCTATATAAAGTTGTTAGTGAAATATGGTCAGACTAGGTTAAATGTAATACAGGACACCCTATTAAAGCATTAGAAGTGTTAAATGGGTTTTAACTCACCTTTAGTAACAAAAAACAAGCTTTTGAAATTTGCTAATTTCTCCAATTGTGTGCAGCTGTCAAACTGCAATGTTTGGGAAGTCACTTCCTGACACCATGACAACCACACCAGAAGTCACATGACAACCACACCAGGATGTTGAGTATATGTCACTAAGGGACTTAATGAGTAAAAATTTAGTATAAACCTGTATGAGGAAAATTTTGGGACATTCAAAGTGTGTGTGACCTGGATGTCACCGTGGGTCCTTATAGCTTTGATATTATTTAGCTGGGTTACCCATGTCAGATTTATAATGCCTAATGCATTGTGGTACTCACAGCATTGTGTTGTTGTAATGTTTGTCATTTTGATAAACAGAACCCCCTAAGGCGAGTCGTTCCATCATTGAGCTCATCTGTTAAAAAGAAAATCGATATTGGCACTGCTTTGCATGTGAGCTTGACACAGGAAAATCGGGCAATATTTAAATGATTCTTTAGTTCAGCAATCATTCTCTTAATAAGAAAGGGCTGGCCCCATTTCCTATACAACATGATCACCGGATCCGATGGGAAAGCAGTTGTGGTCTCATGGAGCTGTCACAAACCTAATCACTGAAACACAAATGAGCCACTTTTCTCAAACAGGTGCACCAAGTGCCTAATGAACAGGAATGTTGTGCCATAGAGGTTGATTGCTTTGACATTTGGAGTAACATATCCATAGAAATAGCATTTATCTCCACTGATCCATCCACAAGATCCTAACATTATACCTTCAACTTTCATGGACTGATACCACCTAAATTGTAATAGGAACATAAACATATACTGTATAATCTATTTGGTTGTTTAAATGTGTAATGCTAATTTTGAAGTTTAAATTGTAATTTGGGTTTCTACTAGAAACTGTTTTCACGGTGTAGTGTCCAAAACATTGTTTTTAAATTTCATTTTCTTAATGCTAGCTGCATTCATTTCATTCATCATCATATCACAGTACCATTTCTAAATCTCCTCTTTTCGGACTCTGAAACGCTCCATTTTAGAGCATGTTCTAAGCCCGGCCTTCGTAAAAGGCCCAGGCTGCTCTGGTTGGCCCTGAATCTAACTGCAAGTTGTCATGTCTGAGCCCCACCTGTTTTTACATCTAGTAACGCCACTGCAAGTTTGTATGTGACATCCACACCTCTGTGCGAGTTGTTTGCACCAAGGTGTGGATACAAGCAGAAGCCTGTCTGGCCAGTGAGGTGATGGATCACCTCTAGATTGTGCCAGGCAATGTGGCAATGTATATGCGATTCTAAGATGACATTTTTGGTTCTTACCCCAATCTTGTGTTTGTGTCATGCCCTTGCTCATATGTACACTCAGAATACACTGGAGATTAGAGGACTCATTTCAACAGTGTCAACCACAAATCATTTCAGTCTGTTAAATATGTATTTTTTTTTACATAATTTCTCATTGTTAAACCGGCTGATTATTATAATGGCGCTAACAATTGTTAAACTGTTGACCTGTTTAAAAAAAAAATCACACCAGAATATTTTCATATAGAAAATGTAATTATGTTTTAACAGTTTTCAACGCGGTCCAAATTTATTCATATTTTGTTAAAATATGTATTTATTTATAAATAAGTTTTCAGTAAGTAAACAGTGTTTGCAACAACATTGTTTCTGACTAGAAAATGTTTGTAATTCGTTGCAACAGTAATTCTTTTGTTGGATGGTGCAGAAATACTCCCCGTTATTATCAAAATCAAATCAAGTTTATTTGTATAGCTTTTCTTCCACAGCAAATGCAACACAGACTGCTTCACAGAATAAAATGAAATCAAAAAGAGAAGAAAAGGAAAAAGAGCAAGACATTGAGGAAACATCAGAGGAAGAACACAGAGCGGTTGTATTAAAATAAATGTTAAAGGAGTAAACTAAATCATGCTGAGTGTAAAATAAATATTCATCCCATCAAAGGTCAAATAAATAAATAAATAACAATGCTTGTTAAATATAGACGAGTAAGTTAAAAAAGTAGCTCAATACTGTAGTAAAGTAAATATCAACGCCTTAAGTTAATAATAAAGAAATATGTACATAAAAAATCAAGTTAAATATATAGAATTAAATACAAGTATTGTAAAACAACTTAAAGGTCAATACATAGGATTCAATTAAAGGCCAAACAAAGTATTGAGTCTTCTCTTTGAAATTAGGTCTTCCTCACTGAAATGTGCTGCAGTTATCTGTAGCGCCATTATTTACTCAAACTGTCTGGTATCACAACAGTTGGAGGCTCCTGATATGTCATACTAGATTCAACCCATGGCTGGAGTCTTTACTTTACATTCCTACAGCCAAGAGGATGCAGCTGGGGTGAAACATGCTTTTCAGGACTATAACTCATGAAAATCTGCTTGAGTACATGAGACACAGTTGAAATGTAGCTTTTAGAGCTTGAACTACACATATACACACTTAAAATTCCCTGCCTTTCCTGCAGTCTTGTTGTAGCAGGAAAGGCACATATGGTAACTAATAACACTGAGCATGGCTCTGCTCATATTAGTCGATGGCTATGGCTATGGCTCCGGAACTGGAATATATAAATGGAACAGAGCCATTATTTATGTATATACACCTGTGTTTGACAAGTTAAAATGTTCTGTTATGATAAACATCTATTTTTTCTGCATGCTCAAATAACAATTACATCTCTGCCTGCATTGTCTTATCCACACAGTTCCGTCTTTGTCGTAAAAGTCCAGAAACTGTAAACATCTCAGGCGCGACCACAGGAGAACACACAGATTTATCAAGATAACCTTTTCACTCATAAACACAAAGGAAAATGCTGGACCCACCTGCTGGTAACATTCCTTCAAAACAACAGGCCCGGCAAACGCTTCTATCAGTACGGCTCTACTCAAGACATGCTCCTGTGAATGTTTTTTTTTTTTAAATTTTTTGGGCATTTTTATGCTTTATTTGATAGTGCAGAGAGCCAGAGGTGAAATGGGGCAGAGAGAGGAGTGACATGCAGAGAACGACCGCGGGCGGGAATCGAACCCGGGTCTGCTGCTGGGCCCGGCCCGGGGGGGGGACGCCCTACCAACTGAGCTAAGGGCGCCCCACTCCTGTGAATGTTTGCCAGTATCAGTCTGGTTCAGCTTTGCAGACTTCAATGGACCAACACAAGTCTATGTGTGTAGAATGGTAAAAGGACAAAGTGTGCCAGCTGAGCTGAAGCAGATAAATGGAATCTATCAATCTAAACATCTGTGTGTTAGCTACTGTGACATGTCAACATGTCTTACATATAAAAGATCTAACTGTATGTGGCAACCCCATAAAAGAACCTGTCACGATGACGTCCTTCTTCACTTTCAAGTGATTGTCACTGTTTATGGGACAGAGGCAGATGTTATATGACATCTGCTTTGCATGTGCGTCAGCTCTTCAGATTTATTTTTTCAAAACCAATCATTATCAAAAGTACTCATGAAGCTTAGCGAAAGTTCGGACAGGAATACAGACTATCTACACCGTGTTCTTTATTTCAGATTCATCCCTCATTTTCATTCAAGCTCTTGCCTAGTGCTACTTCAACTAAATCAGCTCATTATGGGAGGTTCCCTCTATTAGCACAAACCTATCATATTCCCCTTAACATCTGAGACAATCACCTTGTTTCCGTCAATGTTTAAACCCGTCCTCAACTTGTTGTCAGTTGTCAATGATGGATGCAACCCTCCTCCACCCCATTCACCTCCAGTCCTCATCACATCATCATCATCATCATCATCCAGACCTTCAGCTCTTCACCAACACCGGTGTCTAGGCTCCATCAGGGGGGTATATTCTGCTCAGCCCAGGATTTCGCTGCCCTGTCTAGTCGCCAAAGACTCTTCTAATATCGTCAGTATATTTAAAAAAAATAATTGTTCATTCTTAAACATTAAGTCTCTCATGATTGAACTTGGATTGGCACATCCTGGCTTCCGTACCTTTGCAGCTATCTGAATGATGCATTCAGTGTGTTTGATGCACCAATTGAACCCAGATGACACATTGTTCCATGATGGTGCTGATATGTGCTGCCCTCGAGGCTCCAGCTGACAGGCCACTTTAAAGCCACATTTTTAGAAATTGGATCTGCTGCATTGCGTAGCGGCTTAGTGCAGGATTCACACAAGGTATTTGATATGAACATGTGCAAAAGAGTTGTAACCAAGCTTTGGCATGTGTCAGGCATATGCAGAAGTTAACAAATTAACTGTAGACTATGTATTATGGCAACATGTATAACATAATTTGCACTCTGTGTTATTGCGAATTAAACCCTGGCTGTAAAATCACAAAACGTTAAAATGAGGAGAAGGAAAATATGAAAGAGATCTTGGAGGAGTGGTGGGACTGTCGCATGGATTGACAGAAACAGAACTCACCAACAATGTCACAACTATCTGCCTGTCAGTGGGAAAAGTCACACGTTGGATTTCATGTCACTGATGAGCAGTGGCGGACTCAGACTGTTTGAAGGGCAGGGGCGAAAAAATTAAAAGGGCACATTCTGGACAACACAGGCCCCACCAGCGCACACAGTGGCTTTTCTAACTGATGGGGTTTTAGCAAGCGCTGCCGTGAAGGCCCCATTCAGGGCACTTGTTACATCTCCATGTAGCACTTACCTGTGTCACTTTGTAGTTTGGTTTATTTGAAGCTATAGTACTTACGTGATTCTTGTTGTTCTGAGTTTGTACCTTCTTTGTGGAATGCACTTAATGGAAGTCGCTTTGGATAAAAGTGTCAGCTAAATAAAATGTAATGTAAGATGTTAAAAAAAAACTGTTGGGCTCATACAACTAAAAGGCGGGTCTGGGGGTCCCCCCCCAGAAAAAAATGTAGTTTCAAAGACACTGTTTCCCCTTATTCTAGCAACTTTATAAACACCAAAATGAGTTGTTCACATCATGCCTCTTTCGCATTCCCCGTTCATTGGCTACCAGAGAGGAACGTCTGCACCTCATAGGCTAACCATGTTTTTTCGGTTTGCTATATTCTTGCTCCAGAGGACACATCATAATCATTTAGGCACCCGATCATGTTTTGCACGTGAAAAGGGCAGTCAATAAGGCATTTCCTCTCATTTTCACCACTATTGAGGGCACTTTAGCACACTTTTTCAACCATTGAGGCACGGGGGGGGGGGGGGGGTGCTGGCCCCCCCCTGAGTCCGCCACTGCTGATGAGAGCGTGTGCCATAAATCAGACCATATTTCAGGCCACATTGCTTATCAAAGTGGTTTAAATCACAAGGTAACATGTCAAAATTCAGATCAAACATCTTCAATCATTCATTTTGATGCCGTTCAGCAGTTGACAGGTACCTATTTCCTACACACAATTCCACAGGCATCCAATTAACTTGTCACTTTTCCTAAATGACAAGCGGTTTTCAATGAAGCTCAGTGAAGAGTTGAAGAACTCAAATACATGTTTTATTGGATCACAAAGCTACAAAGCCTGAAAAAAAATTACGAACAGAAAGTTCAGACAAATCATCCACTCTATTCAAATATTCATGGAATGAATCCTTTGAATCAGTTATTGAATACCTCTTTTACATAATGTGCAAAATAGCAACAAAAAAATAGAATGTTATTAATTTAAGCATTATGGTCTGATCTCATAGTGTGATTGAATCATTGCAAATCTGGAGTATAAGCAACAGGTTTTGAATTATGGACTTATGTGCTGGTGTGGGGGAAGGGTTGAAGAAACCGTAATGTACTTTCATCAGCAAGGCAATGAATTCTTCAACAGTGGCAGATATCAAGATATGTAAATGGTTATGATTGGATCAGAGGAGAAGTGAAGGTCTGCAGTTTTACCACAGCCACTGGAAGCAATCTATATGCAGACTGTGCGAGGCTAAAGGAGCAAAAGGTTTCAAATATTCTTCTCTGAATTTAGATGGATTTTCAAAGATTACGTGCAATGGTTGAAACAGATCAATGCAGTTTTCTCCTGATGTTTAAATCAGTGGCAATGACAATGAAAAGTGTTTACCCTCGAGAGGGGCTGGAGCCGTAGATCATTTTAACCACCATGACAAGAAGTTTGTACTTTGGAAGCGGGGCGAATTGACAGTTTTATGCATCTTTCCCGCTCGGCCACTGTGGTGGATAAGAGGCTGTTCTAAAAATGGCTGAGCTGCCAAGTGGCCTGACACAGACCAGCAGACCGGCACTTCTCAGCCATAAAGACGTGGTCTGCTGTGTAACAATTGCCTTATTTAGTGGTGCAGATCCATGCTTCCTTCAAGAGTAAAATAGCACATCTTCCCTAGAAACACTGCTATTTTGCAGGATATGTTGTCAAAGACTGTTTTCACCTCATTTTTGGGTACATTCAGTAATTATTTGGCCTTTTAACACGGATGCAATCATTCAAAATAATAATAATGAGTGCAACAAAGTCACTTCTCTAACAATGTATTTTGTTATTTTAGTTCTTGATACACACATTCATATACTGATATAATTAAATAAAACATATTTAACGTATAAAAACATTCATGACTAATGCATTTTAACAGATTAGATTGTACCATAAAGCAATGTGAAGCAGAGACAAATGGCTGCACGCATATTGCCCTTTTTAACTGCGCTCACTGTATAGTAAAATAATAGTTTTATACCATGATGAATAATTGACGCGTATAATTGGGTTATACGCGTTGAGAAATTGATGTTCCAGCCCAATATGCTAAAATCTGCTATTAGTTTCACAAGTATGATCTGAGAGGGTGAGGTCTAAACGTCCCCGCTTTTTCTGTTATTTTACAATTTAAAAACAAATTGTGTGTGGTTTCAGATAAGGAATGTTAGTTTTGAATTTCAGAATATCAATAGACTTCAAAAGCAACAACATTTTCAGGACATCTTCCGGCAGATCTTTCTTGTCAAGTTATTCTCAAATAATAGAACTATACCCCCACAGATATTTACATGCTGTGCTATTTTCAGTCATTAGTGGTATACGCATTCCACTGAATGCTGATGGTAATAAATGTTTTGATCTTTTGTTGCATCCCCTCTCTCTCTCTCTCTCTCTCTCTCTCTCTCTCTCTCTCTCTCTCTCTCTCTATCATCCTTTGTCATCTACATCAGCATCCCATTAAGCTTAATCTATCTAATTTTGAGTTGTTTTACTGTATAAGAACATGGACAGATCAGTGTGACACTATTGCAACTGTTTGCTGCCAAAAAAAACAAAATGCAATTCTTCCATTCGGTAAGCAATGTCGAATCAAAGAGTTACACCGGAGAGGGGCAAACGTGACAGAAGGTCGGTGATTCAGATAGAACAGCAACAAAAGGAGGGTAGCCTCACTGTGAAATTCAGCGTCCTCGATCAATAAGCCATTTTGACATTTTGTGCTGTAAGTCAAGTGAAATTGCTTCCCGACACTTATATTGTTTCCCCTTTGTTCATGCTCATATGACTTTTGGCTGCACTGTCCACACATTGAATCAAATATAATCAAGACATCTTTATTTGTCCTTAAAAAAAACAGCTTGTTCATCTTGCACTTCTGCTGCCATGAGTGGGGGAGGACAAGATATTTATTTTGGTTTCATGTAGCAGTAATAGGTCAGATGTTGGACATCCGGGTTAGACGATGTAGTGAACAGACGCGCGAGAAGAGGCTCCCGACTAAGTTGCATTATTTACCTTCAATACAGTCCTGTTGTTTCACTTTTTGCCTCACAACGAGCCGCTGAATGCGCATTGGAAATGGAATAAATAAGATATGCCATCAAAACGCCGCAAACAACAAGGAATTCAAGCTTACGTAACTCGTGCTAATTCGCAACCTGAAAAGCTAGCCAACATGGTGACGAGCGCAGGCTCCGCTACAGACAACACTCAACCTGCTACCGAGGTTAACGAGCCCGCTACGATTCAACAACTCTCAGCCATGCTTGAAAACCAACTAGCCAGTATGAAGGAGGATATGGCGAAGCTAATACAAACCACGTCACAGTCATTGAAAGCCTCTGTTGACGCGCTGCGAGGGGATGTGAACTCATTTAATAAACGCCTCACCGAAATCGAAACGAGAGTGGTAGAAAACTTTGAAAGGATCACTTCGACCGAAGCATCGGTAAAATCCCTGGAGTCCCAAAACAAACACCTCCTAGACCGAGTAGAAGACCTGGAAAATAGATTGCGCCGATCCAATCTCCGCATTGTGAATATACCGGAGGGCAGCGAGACTGGCAAGGAGCCGAAGCAGTTCATAGCCGACTTTCTGATGGAGGCTCTCGGGGAGATATTCACGTCACCCCCGACCATCGACCGTGCGCACCGCACCGGCCCGCTACCGGAACGAGGGTCCCCAAAGCCGAGGCATTGTGTGCTTCCATAACTTCTCTGACAAGGAAAAAACATTAAGGTGGGCAATGAAACACGAACAGAAACACCACAATGTGACTTTGAGAGTGTACCAAGACATGAGTGCTTACCTGGCCAAAAAGAGAGCTACTTTTTAATGGCATCAAGCTGGAGCTGTACAAAAAAGCCATCCGCTTCGGACTGTTACACCTGTTGCACGTCTGCGTGTCACCTTTGATGGAGAATCGTTCTACTTCAACACCCCTGAAGAAGCGAGGGCCTTCTATGAGCGGCGCGTTGCAGGCTAATTTGGATAAGACTATGTAAGAGCTGAACTGTGTGAGCAGGTGCGCAGAAATGCGCACACACTTCTCATGTCCCGAGGCAGATATTGGTAACTGCTATTCACACTAATTGTTAATGAGGCGACTACTCATCTTTACTCATTTTTGGCTCAGATGTAAGCTTTTATGCAGTTGGTTTGTACTTGTTGCAGGAAATTATACACTACATTTAATATAGGATTTGAATACGTTGGGTGTTCTCTCTCAAAGTAGGAGAAATATAGGAAATGTCTCTCGGGGGACAAGATAAGGGAATCCTGCGGCTAGCCCCTGTTAGGGAGACCAGCATAGGAATGGAACGTGTTAAAGTTGTTCCTTTTTGTTTTGTTTTTGTTCTCTTTTGTGTTTTTTGTTTTTTTCTCAGGGTGTTCAGAGTTTTTCGGGTTACACACTACCTCTACCTTTCACAAATGGAATATAGTAATAAACCCAGAGTAAAGTAATGTTAAGTGGAGTAATAACAGGAGGAGACACTGCCAAATTTGTCAGTTAGAATGTTAAGGGGTTAAATGGCCCTGTTAAAAGAATTTTTGCTCACCTTAAAAAACTCAAATCTGAAATAATTTTTTTTACAGGAGACACATTTAATAATAGAGGATCATCTTAGATTACGAAGACCATGGGTCGGTCAAATATTCCACTCCAATTTCAATAGCAAATCAAGGGAAGTGGCAATTATTTTCCATAAAAAGGTTCAGTTTACCGCAGCAGATGTTATTTCTGATCCGAATACCGCTACATTATAATCTCTGGATCACTTTTTCATACACCAGTGATACTTGTTAATGCATATGCACCCAATTGGGATGATGAAGATTTTATAAAGAAAATTATATCCAATATTCCTTCTCTAAATTCTTATTACTTGATATTTGGAGGTGATTTAAATTGTCTAATAAACCCCAATCTAGATAGATCCAACCCTGCTTTAATACCTCCGTTAAAAATGGCTAGGGCTTTATCAGCCTTTATGGATCAGGATGGATGCATTGATCCCTGGAGGTTCCAGAACCCAAACAAGAAAATGTTTTCTTTCTATTCACATGTACACCATTCATACTCCCGTATAGATTATTTTTTTATAGATAAAACTCTTCTCCCAATACAGAATATTCTGCAATTGTGGAATCAGACCAGGGGTTGACACTAAGGTTTCAAATGCACTTGCCCATAGGGCAAGTACAGGTAATGTTTTACTTGCCCGAATGTTGTGTTCACTTGCCCAAAAAAAACTAAAAAACTGTTAAACAATGATATATACATATAGGCTAATTGAATTATACATTTTAGCGATCTCTTATCTCTTAAATGCAAACACTGCTTACTAGTCTCATCCTGACCACATAAAACGAACAACAATTCATATAAGCCTAGATATCATGACATCACACACTACACCAAGCGCTTGGTCCTGCTGAAGCATCGTGAAAGGGCCTCTTTTTGCCATGCACCTTGCCCAGGGGCTCAGAAAACTCAGTCTAGCTCAGAGTCAAGCTGAATGTTAGCTTCCACAGAACAATTTTACTTATTTAAAACGGTCACATTGTGCCAAAAAGTGATTGTGTGCCATAAAATTATTAAAGTCCACCATGTTAAAGCTATTGCCCAGTTACACTGTAAGTAAGGAGGGGGATCATTCATTTCTATTCATATTGATACCATTATAAAGACTCCACAATCCAAATCTTTATCAATACCTTTCTATTATTTTGTTTAAAGAGAACTGCTTTAATTGCTTACAAGATGAGCAGAGATCTGGATAGGACTTTAAGCAGGTCATAATTCCATATTTAGGCCTACTATTTAGTTTATATTGCTGGGAAAACAAGTTTTTTACCCAAACTGTAGGCTATTATTCAAGCTTCCCGCGAAAAACTCAAATTTCTTATTTTCTTGATGGTACATTTGAACACATCATGATGTAATTTTATTGACCTTTGCCTAATAATCATTTTACTGAGCCGACCTGAACACATCACATTTGAACCGTTTGCGATTTTTTTTTAGCTAACTAGGTCTTATCCTGCCGATTTTAATATGGATTTAAAAACTATCCGTTTTTTTAACTGCGGGACTTGTCACTTGCTACAGTCTCTCGTCTGTTGACCACTGCATTGAATGAATGATGAGACGGTGCGGAGCCCGTCTGCAGCGGCAGCGGCTCAGCAGACAAGAGTTTTTTTTTTTTTTTTTGGAGACAGAGCGGGTGGAAGGAGTTTCTTCAAGACAGTCGAAGGTAGAACACTTTTACAGTCCATGATGTGGTCCAGTGATGGAATAATACGCTGAAGTAGGCCTAATTAGATGAAGATGACCCGACTCGATATTTAAAATTATATAATGTGACCTAGCCTACTGGACTCCATAGCGGTATCGATAAGCTCAAACATTAATCATTTCTGGGTTTTGAATATAGCGGAACCAGGTCCGTAGGATAGAGCCGGCTTTCGGAACGTAGACAGCGAAACTGCGCGCACACAGGCTGTGTGTGTGTGTGTGTGTGTGTGTGTGTGTAGTGTGTGTGTGTGTGTGTGTGTGTGTGTGTGAGAGAGAGAGAGATAGAGAGATCGAGTGCGAAAGAGCGACCGTGATGCTTCTGGCTGCCGCGCACAGCTGCTCAATTGCGAATATAGCCGATCTATTTTGTGTGACTTAGCGGAAAAAAAATGTTTTGCAGACTGTAAAACACATGAATACACAGCCTATACTACAGACAAACCCTCTAAAATCCACTTGTCCGCCCGGGCAACCAAGAAGCAATCTCAACTTGCCCAAACATTATTTTCAGTTGCCCCGGGCAAGCGGGCAACCGTTAGTGTCAACCACTGCAGACCATGAGCCATTAATCCTAGATCTGTCATTTAATCTCTTGCAGAAACCCCGCCCTCTGTGGAGGCTCAACTCTCTCCTGCTAGGTGATAAAAGCTTTTGTGATTTGATAAATACGGTTATTGATGAGTTTCTCATAAACAACCAGAAAGACAATGGAAGCCCTACTCTTCTCTGGGAGACTCTCAAAGCTGTCATCAGGGGAGAAATTGTAGCTTTTTCTTCCTTACAAAATAAGGTACGCAGAGAGAAACAAGACACACTTTTAAAATCAATAAGAGAGTTAGACTCACAAAATTCAATGACACCATCACCAGACCTTTCCAAGCAGAGATTGAATTTACAGAAGGAATATGACTTATTGTCAACCGGTAAAGTAGAGAGGCAACTTCTGCGGTCACGTGGACTCAATTATGAAAGTGGTGAGAAGGCGGGAAGATTACTGCCACACCATTTTAAAATTAAGGCCAATTCACAGCATATATCCCAAATTAAAAATATCTTAAATCAATTAACAATAATCCCATCTGAAATTAATAATGTTTTTAAAGAATTCTACTCTACTTTATATCAATCTGAAAGCCCACCTAATGATACAGACATGGAAATGTTCTTTGAGTGTATAATTTTTCCTAAAATTGGAAACGATCAAGCCAGGAATCTAGAACAAGTGAAATAACAAAATCAATCAAAGCCATGCAAAGTGGGAAGACACCTGGGCCAGATGGTTTTCCAATTGAATTCTTTAAGAAATTTTCAGACAAACTATCACCACTTTTGCTTAACATGTTTAATGAGTCATTGGCCCAAGGAAGTTCCTTTAATTTATTATAATAATCACTGTTATTATTATTTTTTATTTATTTTATTTTGACTTTATTCTTAAATTATCTTTTATTATTATTTATTAACTGACATGTCCTCCTGTACTCTATTGCTTTTTTATTTTTTGCTTTGTTTGTGCTCTGTACTTGGGTTACTGTTTGTCATCTGGGGTAGAGTGTATGTTCACCAGTGGGGGGTTGGGGCGGGGGGGGGGGGGGGGTTGGGGTGTAATAAACCAAAATTTCATTCATTTGCACTCTGCAGGTGTTACATTCACATCGTGTGATATACATTGTATTGTATATGCTCCCTTTGGCCCCAATGTTCATACTTGGTATCACAGTATGAATGGTTTATTTTCCTGTTCCGTTTAGCAAATCAACGTAATGTTATAATCTTTAACATTTCTGTTTATCTCAATGTTGGTGTGTGGGTGGTCATTGTACTGCATTTCAATGGTCAGCTTGTTAAACCAATATGGAAGTAGGCTACATGACAATAACAAGGTAATGATTTTGTAATATGAGAAAATTATGATACAATGATAGGCCAACAAAAAAAAAATGTTCCGATGTATTTATTAGATGTGGTGGTTAAAAAATGCTTGAAAACATACATTTTTCATTAATGTAGTTTACTTCAATGTGGTCGAATATATGCTAAACATTTGAGACTTACAATAAAAATGTAGACATTTTAAAAGTTGCAGATAATCACGATAGCCTGTATTTACAGAAGCCATAAACGGACATGTTTTCATTTATTTTATTTCCTCTGTTTTCCCACGTTAACGGCTTAGTTGGATTTTTATCTCGAGATCACTATATAGTTAACTCGTTATTATGAGATAACCAAGGCTGGTTTACTGTAATTACTTATAATAGTATATGCTGTTGTCTCGTAATAATGAGATAATCCCCCTATTACAACCAAAATGTTGTTTTCTCTTCTGTTCATTATCTTGTGATTTCGAGAAAACAAAGCTTGTTTTCTCACAATAACTACTTAAATTAACTTGTGATATTGAGATCACGGGAAATAAGTAAATAACATGTCCGTTTAGGGCTTCCTTATTTAGTATATTATATTTATTGTTCATCCCAATGTTCCCAGGGCTCAATGTTCTCAGGGCTCAATGTTGCCAGGTTTGTATTGCACAAAATAGGATGTTCCTGAAATTGGCTATTATCAGTAGAGCTGCAATGATTAATCGACGAATCGATTATTAATCGATTATTAAAATAATCGCCAACTATTTTGATAATCGATTAATCGTTTCGAGTAATTTTTTATTAAAAAATGTCCAAATTCTCTGATTTCAGCTTCTCAAATGTGAATATTTTCTGGTTTCTTTAATCCTATTATGACAGTAAACTGAAATATCTGTGTGTTTTGGACATAACAATACATTTGAGGACGTCAACATGGGCTTAGGAAAATTGATCAACATTTTTCACCATTTTCTGACATTTTACGGACCAAAACACTAATCGATTAATAATCGATTAATCGAGAAAATAATCGACAGATGAATCGATAATCAAAATAATCGTTAGTTGCAGCCCTAATTATCAGGCATCTCAGCTGGGTGGTTAGGGTTAGGGTAAGGGGACAGGGAGAGGTGGAGTGAGACCGACACACAAACATACAGACATACCCTAACATTTTCCCCCATTGAGTCTTGGAAAATTGAAACATGGGACTATTGAACCCAGAGAACATTGATACGCTCCTGTTTCAGACATCCAACATCAAACAAAACTTTTTTTTCCTCATTAAAATTTGACCGAGTCACAGCTACATTTCATCATAAGCATGTCACGTCACCTGTAAACACTCATGAGCCTGTTAGGAAGACTCTTGCAGTGAAACTACTTTATGCAACCACATCAGTAACAACCAATGCAGAGCAATTAAACACCTTTCGAAGGTATGGTTAAGTCACTAAGTTGAATCAATAACAGAGACAATTCAAATAACTTATATAATTTGTCAGCAATAATACAATTATAATCATTTGTTTAAAGGATAATACGAACGTCATTTTCAACCTGAGACCTTTTTTTAGTAAGAGTGGAGAAAAGCAGTGTCTCCTACAAAGGTTAGGTGGACACAATATGTAGTGAATTAACCAGAATTGAATATATGGTGATCAGAACAACCAAACAGGACTCAGGATGAAATTAACTATACATTATGCTTTAAAGACACAACAACTAATATTGTCACAACTTGATAGAGATATAGGCACACATTGTACTGTACATTAATACAAAACATACATTTATACAAAAAAACTTTACAAAATAAAACTTGATTAAAATACAAATATCTAGCCAAAATTCTATATAATAATTAGACAGCAGCTTGAAATTACTTGACACTGAAACAAACAACACTTTTTTTTCACATTCTTATGAGTGAATACTTTCATGAAGTCTAAACATTCAGAACTGTTGGTAGAGAATAAGGGACAATTACATGTATATCTATATTCTATTGTTACAATTTCTGGTCAATGTATACAATATCTAAACCTATTTTTTGAATGAATGTCTTTATTTTATTTTCCAATTCAGCTTTGACTTCAAAACCATTTTTTTATTTTTGATTCATAATTATAAAGAAAACTTTACTGATGAGAATACAAAACTAATCATACTTAAAGCTTAAAGGTGTGTTATTATACCAAGTACAGTAACAGATTCTTACCCTTAGCAGGGGTCATGTCTGTGTGTACAGAGTACAGAGGGGACATACTGTTTTCCTATAATTTATATAATCCTACTTGTCACGGTATGTTTCACTCTGTCATATTGTAAACAAATCATAGCATAGGATAGCCAGCATGTTAGTGCTTTTTCCACACTCACAAGCAGGGAGTGACAATAAATCAGGATGCAACACAGGATAACAGCATGATGAGAGAGAAACCACTGGAACAAACACAAACAAACCAGGCAAACACTGTCATGCTTTCTGGTGACACATTGTACGAAGGCATTATAGAAAAATAAAACAAAGGTTAGCTGCACTGCGACATGCAGCTGCCTTTATTTTTTCTTCACTTCTGTTGAAAAATGATATACAGTGAAACACTAGCCCCCTAGTAAGTTAGTTAGTTAGTTTGCATCTCTCTGCTCATTCTACAGCTGACCGTTTATTGACGTGCTACAAATTGGATTTCGCCTCTGGTCCGTTTACCAGGAAATATTTTCCTAACAGTTACATAACATTGTTGTTTCAGAGCCAAACTCATAGCTAGATATAGAGCTAAACAGAGTTCAATCAACACCACTGGCTAGTACTATCTGTAACCCCTTATTTGTGGCTTTATGTCACATATAGTTCACATGTAACACTTACAAATGGAAATGAAAAGTGTGACATACTGTAATAAGATTTAAGTTTGTAGATGATCTCCAAAGGGAGAAGGTCTCACCATCATCCTAGCATATTTTTATAGTTTGCATGCTATCCTGTCTCCCTCTCCCTTTGTGTGTGCGTGTGTGTGTGTGTGTTGGTTTGTCTCTCTATCTGTATGAATGTTGTGCTTGTCTAAGTGGTTGTCTGTCTGTCCTCTAACCAAGGTCGTGTTCACACTAGCTTTGTTTAGTGCGGTTGAAACCAACCCTAGAGCGTAAAAGCCCTTGGTGCTGTTCATTTGGGTTGGTTTGAACGCAGTCCGAGACTCTGCTCCGCTTGAATAGGTGGTCTCTCGGGCCGTTTGCAAGTATACTCTGGAGCGAATCATCTCTGGTGTGAACCCCTTCCGCACTAATCACAGGAAGCAGAGTATTATGCATTATTTCCCCATATTTTGCATTATGTCTTTCATTAAATGCATGTTATTTAGCACACATTGTCAGAGCATATGCCCATATACTCCGCCTGCTCCAGTTTGCTGCTATTGTAACGGTGGCTGACAAAAAGAAAAGTAGCACTAAATTTAATAGATTCTGGCTGTTACAATATGCGCTCCACATTAAGCATGAAAATAACTGGCTGATGCTCTGTGATGTAGGCAATGGTAGAAATTGCGAGCGATTTAAATTTTTACACGCCGGACTGTCTGACAGCATTTCCGTGCACGTGAACGTGCCTTTGTGAATGCGAAACGAAAATCTAAAGAATTAAACAATGTAGGCTATCTGCTCTCGACTGGTGCGCAGCAAGGAAGCGAACTGCTGGTGTGAACACGACCAACGTCTCCATGGCGGAGAGGAGGTCATGTGGCTCAGGTGCTACCTATTTGGCATCGCCTAACCTATTATTTACATGTGTTTAACAATCTAACTTTGTCATGAAAACCAGTTATGTGATTTTTTGTTGGTCCATTCTGCACACACAACATGTGCATTGCATACCAATCTGTCCTGGGAGGGCGACCCCTTGTTCTTCTCCAAATTGATGGCCTAAGGACACTGGATGTAAGCTGACGCACAAGCCTCCTGATGCTTAAAAAATTTACTTGAATCTCAGTCAGAACTGATTGATTTCATCATCATTCATGTGCATTGTGTGGACAACGAAACAACAGTGCGCTGACTGTGTTTAAAAGTGAATCTCAATCAAAGCTGTTTGGCTGAAGAAGAAAGAACAGCTATTTAAGGTTTTTCATTAATGCAGATTGACCCTGATAGGATTGGGGGCAACCTGTATGCCGAGCCTATTAATGCTGTTGGACACATTCATCGATTGCAACTAATGTTAGTAGGATAAAATAGCTTAGGTGTCTGGAAAACACCTACTTGCAAACTTGAAAATTGTGTCGACTGGTATTTAATTGCCAACTCTCATTTACACTCGAATTTGGTGAAAGAGACTTCAGTCCGAACAGACACGGATGTGATCAGCCAACATGATGTCTTCTGTAGGTTAATCTTTAATCTTGATGTATTTTCTTTGTTTTTACTATTTCTTAAATGCAATTTCTAATGTTTTTCATGCCCCTGCACTTTGAATGGCCTTTATAAATAAACTTGCCTAAATGGTCAATAGTAAATTAACTATTTACATATAGCACATAGCGCTTTTCCCTGTTTTTGTGGCGGGGAGGTGGTGGGCAAGTCACACATTTGGGTGGGATGAGCTGACTCCTCTGGCTGCCGCCGGCCTTGGGCAGAACCCTTCAGGAGAACTCCTCGGGTTCAGCGTTTGGAGCAGATCCATTCTGTGCTTTCGGGCTGCCACCGTTGCATCCAGTGATCTCAACGTGGCGAGTTGGGATGTAGCTCCTCTTCCTTGTCGACAGGGAGCCCTTCCTTCCAGAGCCGCCACCACCCTCCACAGTGTCACAAACCACCACCATGCTGGTGTCCATTCGTGACAGTGTGTACATGCTGCTCTGGCGTGCTTGTTGCCGCTGCATAGAGCGCAGTTCCAGCTCGTCGTAGCTGGACACCTTGATGAACGGGCACCAACGAAATGCCCGCTTGAAGCCGGCTCGAAACCTGGTGCCACATCAAGAAAGGAGAGGGTAAGATTTGGCCAACACGTGGTAGGGAGTTGTTTAGAAAGTTGAAAGAGTATAACAAATGGGAAATTAATACATGTAAATCTGCCTTTTGTGTATTTTTCAATTGACAGTCCTTTGATAACCGGAAGGGGCATAATACTGTACACGATGCTGTTCCAAAGGTTGGCCCTTTGGCTGAGGAAGAATTGTATCCAGGTGTCCCTGAAGCTTATAAAAAGGCTTTGTGATGCTCATCTAAATGTGTGTGCACTGATGACAATAGGGGGACGGATGATTTTTTTGTAAGGTTAGAGTACTCAGTAGAAAGAAGACAGTATGGCTATGGCTCCTTTTCTGAATTGAGGCTTCAAAAGAGCTTGAGGGAATAAATATGTTTTAACCATGTAGTGGATTCCCTATTCACTACAAAAGACTAATTTTCCACCATAACGTTCTCAAAAATGGTAATTTATAAAAACATATTTTTAACTGTCATATCAACGAATGATTAAAAAAGCATCTCATCACGTGACAGACATAATGATAGATTT
Source organism: Hyperoplus immaculatus (assembly GCA_949357725.1). Lineage (NCBI taxonomy): Eukaryota > Metazoa > Chordata > Actinopteri > Uranoscopiformes > Ammodytidae > Hyperoplus > Hyperoplus immaculatus. The sequence goes on along the minus strand of OX442355.1, from coordinate 10,444,367 downwards.
TGGTTCTAACAGACGAAACGACGTGACGAAACATGCATTTGGTATTGATAAATTGATCTGTTTTCGGTAACACTTTACAATAAGGTACACAAAATTGTAGTAGCTACTACATACCTACTACATAGATATGTGTTACCTACTACATAGGTTTTTTTTGTGTTACCTACTACATAGGGTTTTTTTTGTGCTACCTAACACATAGGTTTTTTTTGTGCTACCTATGTGTTAGGTAACACAAAAAAACCCTATGTGTTAGGTTTTTTTTGTGCTACCTAACACATAGTTTTTTTTGTGTTACCTAACACATAGGGTTTTTTTGTGCTACCTAACACATAGGGTTTTTATTTTTTTGTGCTACCTAACACATAGGGTTTTTTTGTGTTACCTACTACATAGGGTTTTTTTGTGCTACTTAACACATAGGGTTTTTATTTTTTTGTGCTACCTAACACATAGGGTTTTTATTTTGTTGTGCTACCTAACACATAGGGTTTTTATTTTTTTGTGCTACCTAACACATAGGGTTTTTTTGTGTTACCTACTACATAGGGTTTTTTTTGTTGTGCTACCTAACACATAGGTTTTTTTGTGTTACCTACTACATAGGGTTTTTTTGTGCTACCTAACACATAGGGTTTTTATTTTGTTGTGCTACCTAACACATAGGGTTTTTTTGTGTTACCTACTACATAGGTTTTTTTTGTGCTACCTATGTGTTAGGTAACACAAAAAAAACCCTGTTTTAGGTTTTTTTTTGTGCTACCTAACACATAGGGTTTTTGTTGTGTTACCTACTACATAGGTTTTTTTTGTGCTACCTAACACATAGGGTTTTTTTTGTGTTACCTACTACATAGGGTTTTTTTTTGTGCTACCTAGCACATAGGTTTTTTTTTGTGTTACCTACTACATAGGTTTTTTTTGTGCTACCTAACACATAGGGTTTTTTTTGTGCTACCTAACACACAGGGTTTTTTTGTGTTACCTACTACATAGGGTTTTTTTTTGTGCTACCTATGTGTTAGGTAGCACAAAAAAAACCTATGTAGTAGGTAACACAAAAAAAACCCCTATGTGTTAGTTTTGTTTTTGTGCTACCTAACACATAGGTTTTTTTTTTGTGCTACCTATGTGTTAGGTAGCACAAAAAAAACCTATGTAGTAGGTAACACAAAAAAAAACCCTATGTGTTAGTTTTTTTTGTGCTACCTAACACATAGGGTTTTTTTTGTGCTACCTAACACATAGGTAGCACAAAAAAAAACCCTGTGTTAGTTTTTGTTTGTGCTACCTAACATATAGGTTTTTTTTTGTGCTACCTATGTGTTAGGTAGCACAAAAAAAACCTATGTAGTAGGTAACACAGAAAAAACCCCTATGTGTTAGGTAGCACAAAAAAACCCCTATGTAGTAGGTAACACAAACAAAAAAAACCTATGTGTTAGGTCACAAAAAAAAACCTATGTAGTAGGTAACACATATCTATGTAGTAGGTATGTAGTAGCTACTACAATTTTGTGTACCTTATTGTAAAGTGTTACCCTGTTTTCCATTGCCATCTCATAAAATTTGATCTTTAAATTGTTTATTTCTATTGGGACGCAGACCAGATAATTTAAGATGACATAATAAACTCATCTTGTTCTCGTTCTCTTGTCATTAGGAGATAATAATAAAAGTGTTCTTTCTCCAGAGACCAATGAATCCATGCCTAACTTTTATCTCCAAGTTAAACATAATATGGTACTTGATTACAGTCAGCGATGCCGATGGGATCTTACAACACAATCAACTCCACTTTTGTTGTCTCATTTGCTAGTAGTTTAAAGTAGTAACATTGAGTCTTTAAGATCGTCAACACTAATGTACTATTACCCACCTGCTGTTGAGGCAGCAGTAGATGATGGGGTTGTACATGGTGGAGCTCATCGCCAGCCACAGCACCGACAGGTAAACCTGCTGGATGTACTTCCACTTGCTCAGACGCTTGTTGAGACCCGTCACAATGAAGTAGACGTGATAAGGCAGCCAGCAGAGGGCAAAGGTCACCACCACAATGATCATCATTTTCACCACCTGCAAGAGAACAGAGAGAGAGTTAACAAGATGAGCAACATCCGCAAGCTGTCACCGTTCCGGGACTAATAAACTGTGGTAGCACAGAGAGAGACAGAGTGAAAGACAGCAGTTTGAACATCGGAGGAAATTAGATAGGAATAAAATTCACAGCCATCCCACTGTCCCTCTCTGTTAAATAGATGGATATTTAGTCTTTTCAGTGCATTCCTGAATTACAGACATTTTGTAGCACCTGTTAGGCAACAGACAATGCAGACAGCTGTAAGACGGTAAAGGAAACCTGGACAAGATACTCGCTCCTCTGATCTTATAGCAAGCCCACATCTCATTTAGTACAATTCCAGGGCTTTGACGCATGGACATGTATGCCATGAAACTTCACAGCACCACTGTATGACAATAAAGTCTACACTCAAATTGAATGTAACGCATTTGGTCTTGTTTTCAAGTAGGTCAAATACAACAAAACAACTACACAAAGCATAAGGCACAATACATAGCACAACAACAATATAAAGGAAAAAACAAGACAATTTACTCAATATAATAAGGACGGAAAACAGTAACAACCCTAGGATAGAAACTATCATAAGAAAAATAATAGTATTACTAGAAACGGATGTTATTTTATTGTACTATATTATAAGACAATTTAACAATGAGTCAAACAAAGACAGAGAACGAATATACTGTATGCAGGTTAATTATTCCGATCGGAAGGAGCCCCAAACATAAAATATTTTTTCTATAATAGAGACAAATGGGAGTAAAGTGGGGTGGATTAAACAGTGCTTTTGAAGATAATGACTTTAAACCAATGCACTTGTCATCTTGTTTCATGAGAGAGCCATCCGAGTGCACCAAGTATTGTCTGTTAGTGCATTAAAATAATAAATAAAGAACATCCCAAAAGCAAGCTGCACAGCCAATTATAGTGGTGCTTCCAATCCTCACGATCCTCCATGCATCTGGCTAGTTCGCCAGTGTTTTCTGTTCCCACATCTTTCCGAAGTATGTCCACGTACGTTGGCGTGGGACGTCCTCTGGATCGATGCCCGTGTGTAGGTTCCCAGAGCACCAGCCTGCTGGCTGGGAGCTTGCGGTGTCTTTGGCAATGACCGGCCAGCCTCATTCTCCTGGCTGCTACCTTCTCGCTCAGCCCACCATACAAATGCTTGTTGGTAACATGCTCATTCTTGTCGATGTTAAGGACTGCACGGAGCATCCTGGTGTAGCACCCATCCAGAGACTTCGGTAGGGTGGGTTTCAGGGTCCAGGTTTCACAGCCATATAGAAGCACAGACTCCACGGTCGCGTAAATGAAGCTGAGCTTGATGCTTCTGGGGAGGTTGGATTTCCATACACAGGCCATGCCATTCAGGGCCCTCCAAGCGAGTGCCTTCCTCACTTTCAGGTCTTGTTCCGATGAGTTTACCCATGAGCCCAGGTACTTGAAGTCATTTACTTCCTTCAGAGCACTGCCCGCTGCTCTCATTAGGGGTGGATGGTCCGGGAGGATGTTGTAGGTGATTACCTCGGTTTTCTTGGCATTCAGCCTAAGACCAACCTTGGAACATTCCATCTCCACTCTGGTCAAGAGCTCCTGTGCCTGCTCTACACTGTCCGATATCAGGCTGATGTCGTCTGCATAGCCCAGGTCTGTTAGGACTACGGCAGGGAATCTCCTGGTGTGATGGTGAACCCGAGTTCCAGTTCTCGTCCTCTGATGGCTTGCCTGAGTGCGTAGTCCAGCACTATAATGAAGAGGAAAGGGGTGAGGGTGTCTCCTTGTAACACCCCTGCTAGGATGTCAAACTTCTCACTGTCTCCATCTGGGGTTACCACCCTTGCTCTTGTGCATGCATGGCATGCTTGTGTATACATGGCACCTATTGCCCGGAGTAGGTTAGGTGGGACACCGTAAGCCTTAAGAATGGTCATCATCACTCCTCGGTGTATTGAGTCAAAAGCTTTTTTGAAATCAATAAAACACAGCACTGCTGTCAGGTTGTTCTTTTTTACCTCTTCAATGATTCTCCTTAAGGCCAGGATCTAGGATACGGTGGCTCTTCCCTCTCTAAAGCCATTTTGGTTCTCCCTCAAGTGAGGGTCGATGGCACCCCGTATCCGGTTCAGTATCATACGGTTGTACAGATCTTTGCAATGATACATGTCAGACTGATGCCGGTCACTTTGAAGGTAACAATTCCACCATTAACTCTAATGTAATGCCATTTAAACCAAAATATTATTAGAGAAATTAAAGTGATTTCAAGAGCCCTACACCCTTACTTTTCACCTTGCAGTATTAGAACACTCTACAACCTGCGTTGATATTGGATGTAAATTGTAGGATTTGTACTTGTCCAATATGGTTCTAATTCCTAGAATACTGGCTGCATTTTACTGAAAATATAAGGCAAATTAGAGAGAACAGTCAAAATGGAAATTTGTTTATTACTCTGGTATGATAATAACTAAAAGGCTGACGTCAGAATGCAGTGAAAAATACAACCTAATGTTACGATCCTGCCTGGGTCTCAAGCCCTTTGTGGTTTTGTTCTCCCCTTTCCCTTGTATGATTGCAGGGTTGGAATCTGGTGTGCAGGAGCCAGGCACCATCCACAGCTGCCACCAATCTTCTAATCTACTGCTCTACTTATACCCGGTTCAACCTTCCAGACACTGCCAGATTGTAAACTCTGTTACCCAGTCAGTAACTCGCCAGCCACCTAGACTCTTTGTAGTTCTGCCTGCATTTAGCTTGTTGCTAATTCTGTTCTTTTTTTGCCACAGTCCTCCAGCCTGACTCCTGCCACCAGCTCCAGCCCTCGTCAGCCAGCTCTCCCTCCCTGGACCCCCCTGCCTGCCTGCTCTTGCCTGCCTCAGCTCGTCTCCCCGGATTCTCCCCTAGGCACTTCTCCCTGGACCCCCGTGCCTGCCAGCCCCCCAAAACCCCAAATTCCTTCTAAATAAACCCTCTTAAACTGGTACTGTCTCTGTGCCTGTGTCCTCCCTGTTCAGCCGTTAGACCTAGTCATTTATCCTTGAATGTATACTAGCTCAGGCTGGTTTTTGTATCTTATTCCTTAGTAGCTTCAGCGTCACCCAGATTCCTCTGGGTGCAGGCAAACTATAAAATCAATGTGCAACAATTTACTCTTGGTCAGTCATGTACAGGCTTTACTCTCTGTGATTGAACCCCTTTGCCAAGGTTTCTAAAAAAACTCTCAAATAACAGTGTTTCTTTCCACAATCTTTATTTCATATTTTCACCACCGGTATTGGTGTTTACAGTATTATCAATACTGGTATTAATAGCATTGTATGATTTTACCAGTAAGCCAAAGTCTAGCCATTCAGCTTTCTTACAAAGTCTCTAGTAAGTGAACTGAATCCACTGCTGTGGTTGATACACAATCTATAGTACTGTGTGTCTCCCCAGAGGGAGGCTGGAGAAACAAGCTACCAGAGACAAAACAGACATCATCGAGTGCCTCCTAAAATCCAAACAGAAGTCCTGGCACCCCTTGTATTGACTGAATGTTTCAAAGAAGTGTACAACAACATGCTGTAAACTCTCTAGGTGGCTACTAAACAGTGGTGAAGCAGGCAGGCATCAGTATTATGACAGTCGGGTCATTGAATTGAGGCTCTAGTTCGCCCAAGAAGATACAATTTGGGCTTGAAGGAGATGTGAGAATACTAATGATGTAAAGCCCAAAGTAGTTGTTGCTGGTGCAGTGTAAATGTTTGACAGCTTATTGTGTTGAGGAAAGCTCCCACAGTGTGTTGCAGCAATAGGGGGGAAGAAGAGGGGGGAGGTGAAGAGTCCAGTGTTGAGTTTACTTTAAAGTACATACTGCTTCAGTAATCTGTCTACGCTTCTGTAACAATGAAAGGGAATTAATATTATACTTTTTTTTATCATAATTTCTTTAAACTGTATTTTTAGCAGATGTTACTCAAGCAGGAGAAAACAATAGCTTTTGGGGGGACTACTTTCAGGAGTTACATGTTTGTGGTAATAAAAAAACATGCTATTTTTGGAAAACAATGGAATTCAGAAATATAATATACGACGCACACACACTCAACACACATTTATGTTAGTGTTATCAATTCATGTAAATTGGGCCAGGTTTAGGTAATCTTGCTCTGTGGTCTCTAATCTCTTCCATCTTTATGAAAGACGTCTAGGGTAAATAAACTTGAGGCAGAGAAACACATTTGGTAAGTGTTCTTGGCTCTTGTTTAAACAGTCCATATTTGGTTTGAACTCAATAGCATTCATACAATGTATTATGTGTATACACACTCGTTTACATTGACAAAAACCAGTGCAAAGAAACATTGGGATATAATGATAACTCTAAATTCTTGTTTACAGGCCTTGTAACAAGTGCACCTTCTTTTCAGGTAAATGAGGAAATTAAGGATTGGATATAAACTCCTTTTTATAGACAAAGCTCTGAATGTCCTGGAACAATACACAAAGTTTTGGACATAGTCATTGGTTATATGATTCTGATAAGTTGGTGCTGGCTTGTCAAAAACATGTTATAGACAGTATAGTCAGCTCTATTATTATTCAGCGCTTTCAATTTGCCCTTGTCTTGTACAGCTGCCAACTATTGATAAAAGACCAAAAGCATACTTGGTTTATGAAGCACTTTTCATAAATAGGGGGAACCCCAAAATGCTTTATATAAAAGTTAAAGAAGAAAGAAAATGTATTAATGCTGCATCAGCCATAATTTTGATTAAAACATTGTCGTTAAAAAAAGGCATAACAGAACGAGGCCCACAATTTAATCAAGTTTTATGAAAATTTGTCACAGTACATTTTTGTTTGAGACCCTGTTAAGAGTCCCTTTGATGGTTTCCTTCTTGGATTAAACTTGTAAAAATCCAACACAAAATTGTCTCAGAAAGAGCAAAGAGAAAAAGAGATGAGTGAAGATCAAATAAAGCACATTTACATACAATACAGCGGAGCAGACCTCAAAGGCAGGTTGTCTTACCCCTTTTTTCCCTTTTTACCACTTTGATGTTTCATGATTGCTGTACTACAAAACCAGACGGGACACAAACATACAAAGCAAATAATAATAATAATGGTAATTACACTGAAGAGTTCTGATGAGCAGGATATCTGGCGCTGTTGTGCTAAGATACAGGCTGTTTATAATAGAACATGTAACGTATCCCGTGACATTTATGAGGAGAATATCGCACTGTACGGTTCTAACTAGCCAACAAGCTAACCTCAAACTTAGATCAGATTAGCTTTATCAGGAAGACAGGAAGTGAATTGTGTTACCTTTGGACAGAGCCAAGCTACCTGTCTCTGCATTTCCACTCTTTGTGCTTAGCTACACCAACTGGCAGCTTGAGTGGCTTCATTCTAAGCTATTGTACATGATATTCATTTTGATAACCTAATTTGAATATTGTCAAGAAAACGTGTTTTCAAAATTGGGGAATCATTTATTTACACCGGCAGAACATTTAGCTAATTTTGCAAATAATCAAGCAGTGGTGTACCTTTTAGAAACACGACATTACAAAGTCTATGCTATATTCTTATTCATACGCTTTCTTATAAAAAGAACGAAAGGGGAAAAATAGTCTGTTAGTTGTTAGTCTGGAGTAATGTGGTTAAAACTAACATTACTTTGAGAAAAAACTATTGTCAAGAATAATTTAAGAAAATAAGTGGCGAAATGAAGCGACATCCTTGTACCTTTGTGAGTAACAAGCCACAAATGTAACCTAGCCACTGGGAGATGACAATGCAGAAAGGCACCCTCTGTCTCTGTATTTCGAAGAACTGGCTGATGCTGACATTATTCAGTTTGGATTTAGTTTACGCACTCGCAGGAAAAAAAATTCAAAGTTGAATTCTTCTTGAATAGGCAGAGTAACTGACGGCATTGGCATTCATGCAAGTGGTTCAAGGCAAAATCCACTCAATGCTAAAAGAAGAAAAAGAGAACCTCTCAATAACTGTAGGGCAATTTTCTTACAACACTACAACACAATGAGATTTTCCCAAGGTAGAATATCTCTGGAAAAAAGTATCATACACCAATCTATATGTCTCATGATTGGACATGGCAAATGTTCACGGGTCTTTTTTCTTGTGAGAAGATACCGACATTAAACCAGGAGTGCAAGTGCAAGCAATTGGCTGAGGTCCTGCATCTGCTATTGCCTAAGACCTTCCATGAGGTTTTAGAAACGCATTTCAAGTGTCTTTCCAATTCTTTCCAATTACAGATCTGTCAATAGCGTCTGTGCAATCCAAAAGATATTTCGTATCTATTCCCAACCATGGAAGAGACCTGGAAAGGGGCATTTTTTCTCACAAAATGTCACAATGAAAATGCTTTACTGACTCATGTGGAGGGTCTGCCTGCAAGCAGAATGTCACACCATGAAGAATTCATAGCCGGAGTCAGATAAGGCACCATACATACAGTGTCCTCATGTTCATCTGTAACCCACACAATCTAGTCTTGTTTTCACCTGTTGTCTTTACCCTATACAGTCTATGTTTATACTTTTTCCTAAAAAATTACATTGAAAAACTACTATCTTGTTACGAGGGAAATGTTATTTCTGTCTGCAATATATTCCATTATGTGTGTTTCTATCTGTCTGTCTGTTGTACAGATGCAGGATTTTTTTTTAATATATATATATTTGGCATTTTTTATTAATGCTTTATTAATTGTGTAGAGACAGAGTTGAAATGGGGCAGAGAGGGGAGTGACATGCAGAGAACGACCGCGGGCTGGAATCGAATCCGGGTCCGCTGCTGGCCGAGGCCCATGGGGGGGACGCCCTACCAACTGAGCTAAGGGCGCCCCAGATGCAGGATTTTGACACCAGATATTTCAGGTTTGCATCCTGTGTCCTGCTTGTTATTGTTGTTTAGGCAACACAATCACTGTAGTGTTCTCGTGCAGTGTGTTGTAACTCTGATTAAACACCGAGTTAAACCAGTTAGCCAATGAAGACAGAGTCGTAGTAAGGTTGACCATTTACTGTCACACTTCCTCATTAACAGATGCGGTGAAAACTTTAAATAAAAGAATACAAAAATATTGTGTGTCCATATTTGATCAAACATCACGTTTTACATAGTTGAAAATATTAATACAAACTGTCTAACACTGTATGTAGACATGCTAGCAGACTGCATTCAGATGCACATGGCTGCCATTCCTTCTACACAGGTAGGTCTAGCAGGAAGTGTCATCACCGAAAGTGACTACATCACAAAACTAAAATGGCAAAATAATATGAATATATACATTAGCTACTTTGAACTGTAAGTAATTATCTACATCCCGTTTTTACATATACCTATTTAAGAAATAAATGCAAGAAAATTAAATGAATGCAGGCAACACAATCACTTTTGACAAAGTTGGGGGAAAATTAAGGTTTTGTCAACTATTAAGGCTGCACAGGAGGATATTCAGTTGTCTTTTAAAAATAAATGTCTCTTTTCATCAATACTGTGTACACATGCCATTTAAAGTCATGTGTTTCACTTTCTCTTCATTAGCCTGTACCCGAACTGATTCATTTCATTTTATTGTTGTATTGTGGTTGTGTGTTGAGCTCTAGATGAAAACCATGGGAACTGAAGCTGCTGCTGCTATCTTACACCTAACCTAATGAGAAAAAAACATCCCTCAATTCATGTCAGACTTTCTCTATATAAAACAAACACCACATTATTTTCAAAACCTTAAGCCAATTTTCAGTGCCTAAACATAACAAAAAAAATAGTTTGATTACTATAAGATGACTATTGTCTTGTAATAGCAGGTATTATAGGGAACAACTTAAATAAGTTGTTTTGCAATATGTCCTACATGAACAATGTGTGACTTGTCAGAAGTATTGCTGTATGGGAGGTTGGTTGTTTAGTTTAGAGTGAACTATTTATTGCATTGCTACGAAAGGAACCAAATATTGCCACAGATGGCAAATAGTTATTTTACTTCTAACAGCAACAGTAGAGGGAGATCTCTGTACACATCCAGAAAGCCTGAGAAGAAGTGTAGGCTTATCAGCCAAAATAAGTGTCCAATCCTTTAGCTATACTAGATACGCGAGGGACCTTTAATGTGAAAATAGTGTCTCTGTTAGCTCATTAGCTAATTCCCCATGCAGGTCCTGCAGTGGATATTAGTAATGACTTGTGTTCAAGTCAAAGCACAAGTGATGCATTAGAAGCTGTCAAACTGTTTTTAAGGTCAAACTTTTATAACATGCTATCAATGATGCTACAAAGGAACACAATTACAAAGGCAAATTGGCTGGTACATCCTAAGAACCTCCAGTTAATACTTTCTAAACAAATGATCTCATTTGCTCTCAGAATCTCCATTACCACAGTATTTCACAAATAAAATTAAAATGAGCTGTGGAAAATGGGAGTAGATGAGGAAAACAGATTAGTCTGATTCTGAATTGCTTCTGAAAAAAATAATGAAACTCACATACTAATGAGCTTTTTAATACATAAAATGGATATTGAGTTAGTTTTAAGCGACAAGAACAGTCTTGGAGCTAAAGCATTGGATTTGCGTTTCTTCATTAATTAATTAAATGACTACCTAGAACTAAAATCCCAGCAACAATTGTACATGTGCTACGATAAGGCCACACCTTGGCAAGCTAAGGGCAGACTGTCACTAAGTTATTAATAATCAGAGAAACAGTAAAATAATGAAGTCAAGAAGAACAAAAACAATGGAAAAATGCTTCACAAACTGTTTTTTACTAATCTCTCAATATGTCCTCTGATAATTACATTTATAAACTACTAATTTGCAACAGAAACATTTTAATTTTGAATATATATTAAAAAAGATTCACTGCTATATTTTATTTGTTTAATTTTTTGTCCCTACAATAGCCACTAGTGTGTAATACAGAATATCTTATTCCTGCTTGGCATGTCTGCCTGCCGCACCTCCTCCGGCGCCCTTCTGGTCAGCTGCAGGGTCGTCAGCTGGAGACACCGTTCACTGATGTTTCGCCCCCTAGCCAGTACATCTCCCGGTGGGGGGGCAGTGGCCAGATGGGGACGTCTTCCCGCCACTCCCTGCAGCTGACCTTACTGGGGTGTTTTCCCCCACGCACAATCCCTCCTCCGTAGCCACAACAAGTAGCTTGACTTCTCAGCTTCCTCTGCCAGCTCTTTGACTGCCCTCTGTAGCTTTGCTCCAGTCATCCCAACTGCTCACAGAATTTGCACTGTTGATTTCCCTACGAAAACCCAGCATCCAACTTCAACTGGGTGGATGGTTGAAGCCCAGCCAGCCTCCGTGCATTCGGCTGCCAACTCCGAATATTTGAGCCGCTTGCCGGGATCCCTTGCTCCCAAGGAACGGTGAGCTCAATGACAAAGACCTTCTTTACGGCTGGGGACCACATCAGGACGTCTGGTCTGAGATTTGTTTGAATAATCTCAGGTGGAAATACTAAGCGCTTCCCCAGGTCAACCCTCATTTCCCACACATTTCCAGGGGTGAGCAGAGAGGTCTTTCCCTTGGCTGACTTCTGGCATTTCTCCCCTGGCTTGACGAAGGGGATACTGTGTTGACGGTGCCTTGAGGAGTTGTTAGCTGCCACTCTGCTGATCTCCAGCAGCTCTGCAAGCTTCTGTAGTACCTGATTATGCCGCCTCGTGTAGTGCCCCTGGGTCAGCGCAACCTTGCACCCTGACAAGATGTGTTGGAGGCCTGCGCTTGTGTTGCTGCACAAAGGGCAATTGTTCTCACTCCCATACCACTGGGAGAGGTTGCTTGGACAAGGGAGTGTGTCGTACGCTGCCCACATCAGGAAGCTCAGCCGTGCCTGAGCGGTCCGCCAGATGTCTGCCCAGCTGATGTTTCTGGTTGTGGTAGCCTCCCACTGTGTCCATGCTGCTTGTTTGCCCTGTGACACTGCCTTGATGTAGTATTGCTCCTTTTCCGTCTGCGTGATCTCCTCAACAACCATGGTCTTCATCTGCTCCTTTGTGGCTTGAGACCAGAACTGCACATGTTCTCCCCAGCCCAATCCTGCCCGGTTGTTTTGCACCTTTGCCAACCTGCTGATGGCTTGGTCAACCTCTGTGTGCCCGCCACTTTCGCCCTGTGCGGACATTCACCTCTGCACTTCTAATCAGCTGGGGCCTCATTTATAACGGTGTGCGTAGAAACCATCCTAAAACATTGCTTCCGCACAAAGCCAAAAATGTGCAGCGCAAAAAAAAATCAGATTTATAAAACTGTGCGGTGCACACTTGCACGCAATCTTCCCTTTAATAATTACCCACCTGCGGTGAATTGTGCGTAGACGATCTCCACCCTGTGTCCTCCCACTTCACCTCCCTCACTTCTTCCTGCTCCTTTTCAGGCATATTTATTGTATTTCCATGCTTTTCATTTTGTTTTGTATGTGGATGTCTGAAATAAAACTAAATCAAATCAAATCAAATCAGTTTCATCCTACAATCTACCATAAATGGCGAATGCTAAATAGCTCATGAATATGATGACGCTCTTAATAAGCACGGAATTTTGACTGACATGAGGAAAAAAGGAGGCAACAAGCCGCAAAGAATGCGACTGGGAAGGAAGAAAGCCTGTGACGTGCATGTGCTGCAGTAACTGTCACACAAACACACACGCGCACGCGCTTATCACATATCATGATTGGCACAGTCGTTATAGTCTTTGTAAAGCAGTTTCGCCCACCTTTGTGCTGTATGAAATATTACATATTAGCGTACCTGTATTACTATATGTAGGCCTATATAAAATGGTGTGAAAAGGGAAATAATGCCTATAGTCTATTTGAGAGCATTGTTTATCTCCCGTGAGATCCACACATTTCCAACAACGTCAGATTATAGTTATATCTTCCAGGGTGAATTGTTATGGGAAAGAGATGTGTGTAATGATTTGCTAAATTCATAACATGATTGTATCTAACGAAATATACAGTTTTAATTGATATCTGTTGGGCTTAACTTTGTACAAAACTACTTTTTACTCACCTCTTAAAATTTGCTCTCCCGCTGGGCACTCACGGAAACACCTCCCGACGTATAGAATATTATTATAAAGTAGCGCTATAAGATTCAACGTATACGATATAACCAAAACATGTAGACCTAGGCTACTTTATAAGTAATTCAACCTACATCACAACTGCATGCCATATACTACAGTAGCCATATATTTGCAACTATAGGTAAGCTTATACATTTTATTAACTAAATATATTGGGTGCCAAGCATCATTTGTCTGGGTTTTTCTGATGACTGAGCTTTATTTCGTGGTGTTGCCATTGAGTGTCGCTGATTCCCCGAGTCAGGAAAACCTTGCGGTAGCTCTACGCATGGTCGAAAGTTGGCGTGGGAATACGCACACTTCTCCGCAAAGAATGTTTTTATAAATACCAACGTTTGTCACCACACATTTTCCAGCACATTTCTGTCCGTCTATGCAAGGTTTTTGTGCGCCGCAAGCTTTATAAATGAGGTCCTGGTCCCTGGATTCCTTCAGCTCGAGTACCAAACGGGTTTTCTCCTGCTTGTATCCGAGACTGATAGACTTGAAAGGAAGTTCCAACGCATTCCTGCCAAACATATCTGCGTCAGAGAAGCAGCGAGGGAGGCCAAGCCATTTCCTGATGTAGCTGTTGGAGACGCCATCCATCAGTTTTGCAGAGTTTCAGTGGCCACATTAAGCGATGGTAGAGTGTGTGTTGGTAGCACCACACTTTATATAGTGCTACGAACACAACTGCTGAACTAAAGCATGATTAATAGTGTATATTGAATGAGGGTGCTGTGCCGTAAGCCCACCATCAACAGTGACTGCATGCCTCAAACTTCTGTGCAAAACAACAATGTAACAATTCTAAGACAAATTACCTGGCAGCATATTAAATTTGTTTTCCTACCATAATACCAATAGTTTTATGGTTTATGTTTAGGCCCCTTAAGCACACGATTGATGATTTTGGTAGAATATTGAAAAAGTCGACTGGACTCAATAATCCAAAGGCAAGATCAGACACTGACTATAATCATGCATTTTCACAAAAGTGTTCATTAATTTGCACTGTCTCTACTTTCAAATAAATAAATCTGAATCTGAATCTCAACCAAAATGTTTTTAGTTCAAAACATCTAACGAGAATCAAGTGAACATTCCAAAACCCAATTACATAATTACATGAAGCTATTGTTTGGCCTATCCCTAGGTATTTCAGCAGGATCCTTTGTAGCGAAAAGGCAGATGTTCAATTTTTTTTTCAGACAGACACTGGTGTAGAATAAAGAGCACAGGAGGGTATGCGACTTTCGCCACAATAGATATAGTTGTTTTAAAAAGAAAACAGGCCTTTAAAATTTTGGTTGAAAGCACTTGGCAGTGCACACCTACGATTGTGTTCCTCAGGGCAGAGGGAATTATTGACACCTGTCCAGCAAGGATTACAGCAGTTCCATTACAGCTGGATGATAGCATGGAAATCTTCACATCCACATACTCACAGACACACATGCACACAGCATACTTTGTCTTCAGGCAAAAAGGAAGATAAACATTCAATAGTGCTTGCAGCACAAGTCGAAGACAGGCCGTCATGAGTGTTGCACTTCAGATTGACATTTTGAACGCACAGCCCTAGGCAGTTTAAACTAGAATACCAGTGGCACAGTGATTGAAGCCGAATGGATTAACACAAAACAATTGACTGGACAATGGAATATGTCTTTCAATAAAGAGGAAATCATTGAAAGATTGAGCTTATTCATTGCTTCCTATCACCTCACAGACCTTTGATAGCTGTCATCATATACACATCATAGGTTATTTTGTATGAACAACACTTTCTACTTCATTCTTTCAGTTCATCCATTCATTTAATTTACACACAATACAAATCCAGTCACCAATAGGTTACTGACGTGCCATATCAGGCCAAACAAGGGGAAGTCTGACTACCAACACAGCTCAGTTTGTTATGTAGGTTATGATACTTGCAGAAAAGATCCAATTTGGTGAAAGGGATAAAGGTGAATTGGAAGTTTTGCTATTCTAGCAGCATTTTTCTGCAGTATTGTTCTAGGGATGGCAATGCCGGTTGTCCTGTACACTTCGTATACTGTATATATTTAAAAAAATATATATGGTGGATTTTTTTAAATCAGATATTTTTTGTGTGAGATATGGTGCAAGTATTTAGGGGTCCTAGAAGATGCACTGCAATGACTTTGGTGATCCCTTGATATTTACAGTAGCAGCAACACTTTGACAATTCCCTAGATTTGGTTTGCATTCTGACATATGAACTGTGTGTGTTAGAGATGTAGGAAGGGTTAGCAGAAATGTCATTTCGATTACCGTGTGTGACTTACCTTGTGTGACTATGCATGTGTTAATTGACAAATAAAGACTTAACTTAATATTTGAATAAACTTAATTTGATCAAATCTCCTGTAGGAAGAAATAATATATTATTAATTTAGTTATTTCTATCAGGGAATACAATCAAAAAATTGCTTTTTTTTTAGATTTAATTTTTTTTGGCATTTTCAAGCTTTATTGGATAGTAGTAGTTGAAATGGGGAGACAGACAGATGGGGGATGACATGCAGACGCAGTGAAGGTCCACAGGTCGGATTTGAACCCACGACCACTGCAACGAAGGCCGGAGCGGGTATGATACGCGCTCTATCAACTACGCAACAGGAGCGCCCCAAAACATTAGCTTTTGAGCAAGTTAGATTTGTGATGCTTGATAATGTGGCCCTGGGCTGTTTTCTCCTTACTGTAACCTTTTCAGACGAGACCACACAAGCACAAAACTCTCAACCTTCAGAAATTCATCCCCAATAAACACTGTACCATTTAAAATAGTTATGAAGATAGGATAGAAGGTTGAAAGATAAACATGCTCTGTGGATCTTTATAATGACTTTAGGAGCACAAATAAAATGCTAAATATTTTGGAAATTGACCCAGAAATCAACAACACAATGTAGTTAGCTGGAAATAGATAGCATGAATTGAATTCACCTTTGTACAGACACACACACACCTTGACATTTCACTTATTGATCAAGCGACTTTAAGTTTCTTCTTTATGTTTTATACCATCCAATGAGGTTGTTTTTCTACCTGGTTGTTTGTCTGTGATACATACTAAACAATTAAGATCTGGTGGTGGTCTGGGATTTCCCCCAGACACAGCAATTAAATTAACAGATACAGGATAAAATCATAATAAAAAGGGTTGATTTTCAATGCCTACTAATTTTACAAAAATTACTCCCAAATTTCTTTTTTACTGAACGGTCAATTTTCAAAAAATATTCTCTTCACAATGTGAAACAGGAACTAGACAATAATTACCTGGGACCACAGGCTTCTCTTTGGCAGACAATTACAAATGAATCTGGGTTCTCTGATTCCTAGCCTTATAGCATTATGTGCATAGTTACTAATTAGGCTGCCTTGGGGCATGCCTGAATTAATGAATGTTGCATTATCTCCCCTCTAGCACGCTTACCTTCCTTTTAGCCCTTAGCTGTCCGTGATAGTTATCAGAGGAGTCTCCTGGGATCTCCCCTCCCCACAGAGTCACTCCTACGATGGTGTAAGCAATGCCCATGACCACCAAGGGCAGCGCGTAGACTAGAACTGTCACTATGATATGATACCTGAAAAGACAAAGGAAAGCATGCTCAAGGGTGTTCACATTTATGAATGTCATATTTACTGTAGTATAATTTAAAGCAGTAGATTTTCAGCACTGAGTCACACTAACTGCCATATTAAAGCTATCAACAACAACAGCAACAGCGGCATCTTTACAGTATTTTTTCATGTTCATATGTCACTGTATCATCTGCTTATGTTTGTGCATCAGATGATACAGTTCCATGTTGAAGGCAGATCATTTGTGAATGATTTGCAAAAGGAGTGGACCTAGAATAGAGCCCTGGGGCAGTCTTCATAATACAGTACATGCAAGGGTAAGGGCCTGTACCTTTGGCCCACTGATATCTGTTATCAAGGTAAGAATGTGCATTAATGTGTAATAACTAGCATTAAGCAACAGAGGAAAAATACATACTCCTTTCCATTGGTGTTAAGAGAATGTTGAGAGGGACTTTAAGCTCTACAGACGAACTGAATGCGGTGTAGAGTGAGAGGACTGTTTTCAAGATGACTGATCAGTCGTTCTGCAAATTTTTTTTTCGTCCTTTGACAGAACAGGAAGAATACTTTTAGGCCTGTTATTATTCATGTAGACTGTATAACTTCCTGTTTAAAAATAGGTGTGCCTTAACGATGTAATAATAACTTTACAGGCAGGATAAGAAAAAGAGTCTTTAGGAGACTGGTGTTCAGTCCAAACACATCTGAGGAGTTTCTTACAGATGCTGTTGTTTGCTGTCTGACTGCTTCAATGATATTTGTTAAATAAACTGTGTCATTAACCGATGATAGTAACCTTAGTTGGATAATTGTGAATAACAGATTGTTCTGAATCAACAAAACAGGCACTGAAGGCTTGTTCACTCAAGTTGCCATGCAACTGACTGTAATCTTGACCCCTAAGGGTAACGCTTTATATTAAGGTTCTTGTAATACGCCTTAGTTAATAGGTAATAAGGACCTTATAAGATGCTTATTAACATTATAAGAAGCTTATTAACATCAATTTGTGTTAATAAGACTATATATAAGTGTTAATAATAACACAATAAACATGTTTACTGTGTGATTATAAGACTTTTATAAGCACTTATAAGAAACTTCTTAACTATTTATTGATTACTTAATAGCATTAATAAAAGTCTTATGAGTTTCTGATAGCTGTTAATAAAAGCATTACAAACCTATTTATTGAGTCTTACTAACTTACCTATTATGTCATTGTTAAACCTTTACTAAGCATTGTTTGTTGCTTTATGAAGGTGAACACACCTTTATTATTTGTTTATTAGCAGTTAACTATGCTCTAAGAACAATGCTTATTAAGGTTAGTAAGGCCTTTATTAAACAGGTAATAATGCATTTTGAAGGTACTGGATCTAAAGCGAGAACAATGCTTATTAAGGTTAATAAATCCTTTAATAGACACTTTTTAACTGTTAATAAGTACTATATCTTGTCAAGGTGGATAAAATGTGAATTGGAAAAAATACATGTAAATACAATGTTACAGAGGTGAAGCACAAAAACACACTTTAAAACAGCTCTTTTGAAACATATATTTTTATTTACTTTTAAAGAAAAAAAACACTCTACAACTGTGCAATTGTAAACATGTTTGTTTGTTTCCCAGAACTTTTATGAACAACATTTTACTAAATGTAAAAAAATAAATACCTTTGTAAAATAAAAATGCTGTCTGACAGTCTGTGGTAAAAACAAAAACCTCTTCTACTGGCCCTCTCTGCAACAGTACAATATTAACTTATGTTACAGCGACATCTCCACCAAACTACCTCCATACAACCACTCTTTCATTAAACACTAAATTAAACCTTTAATTTCACTCATTTTCCCGTTCCAAAATCAGTTTAAAAACTAACCTTCCCTAAAGGCAACAGCTTCCCTGCTTTCTTAAGGGCCTGAATTGCTTTCACAACTTCAATAGCATCTGCACACTTTCTAGTGAACTGACTGAGCTTTCCGGTATGCTGCTCTTTTAACTCAGCATACTTTCTTTCACCTTTTTGTGCGTGTGCACATGTTGAGTGAGTGTTACAAGTAGATGCCCCGAGTACGTTGTATATTTTTCACAATATATGATCAATATGACTTGTATGAGGTTTTATCCCTCATATCAGATCCTTTAAATGCTTTTATTTTGAAGGTAGTAGTAAAACCGGAAGTTCCGTTTATGCAAGTCACTGATGGCTTGACGCCAGCATGACGCCCATGCTTGACGCCCATGCTTGACAAAGTATTTCACGAACATAAGGAGAACATGTCGGAGTCTCAGCACCCCAAACCAGGTCTCTGAAAAATAAGAGGGTGAGGTCCTGGAGCATGACTCTTCTGGTAAGTTTAAGAATGTAATGCTATAGTAACGTTAGCTGGTTCTAGCTAGCTAGTTGTTTGCCTGGCTTACATTACTTTCTTTCAGAAGCTTTGGTGAGCTTCCTTTTTTGAGCTAACGTTTAGCTTACACTATCATAAAAACTGCAACCAAACGTAGGCTATATATTAACAGTTGTGTCATGCTAGCTTGTCAGGAAGGGGCAAAGTAATGCTGAATGGTTATTTCTGTGCTGACCCAGATGCTGCCCAAATTGCCCCAACTGCCAAACTGGGTCTACAGAAATATAAGTTTACATGAGCAGGCCAGGTTTAAATTAGAATGCCAGGATGAAAAAATAAAAGACCTGACAACGGAGAGAGATTTTTTAAAGGGACAACTATCTGAATGAAAGAAAATATTTACTTTTTTCAACCATTTTCACCATTACAGACTACATTTACTTTGATACTGCACCCCCTTTTGCAGATTCCATGTCTAAATGGCTTAAATGCTTATTGTAACCTGTCTGCTATCTGTCTATTTGTGATCAATGTTTCTTTGTATTGTCTTTATACAGTAACAAGAAAGACCAGCCTGACTCAACCTTCCCCTGAGGCTACGGAAAAGCCCGACTCGGATTCGTCTGAGTCAAGTCCGTTGTCGTCTGACTCCTCCTCAGACGATGGGAAGAGGAAGTATAGCAGAAGTCAGGATTGTACTGTTGCAGAGGGGGCCAGCAGAAGAGGGCTTTTTTTTACCACATACTGTACATAAAATGATCTGTTCAAATGTATGCATTAATAATTTCACTGCTTTAGTTTGCAACCAAAAAATTATTCCCCTGGAAAATTGGCTTCAATCGCTGGTTCCACATGTTTGTGTTTAACGTAGAATATATATTCAATCTTTTTTAAATGACAGACACTTTAACATTGAATTAATACATGGTGGAGCCGTGTTTTTTTAGGTCTGGATACTCGGTTTGCAACGATCAGTGTTAAAAAAGTAATTAGTTATAGTTACTCACTACTTGTTCCAAAAAGTAACTGAGTTAGTAACTGAATTACTTTATAATAGAAGTAACTAGTTACCAGGGAAAGTAACTATTTGCGTTAGCCTACTGTAAAAAAAAAAAAGTTGCTGTATGTCAACACATTTGGATTTTTCTGAGCAGTTTTCACAAGTCAGTTGAAATGAGTAGAACAGACAGGTAGGCCTACTTGTAGGCTACATAACCTTCAATATTTATTTCACATGTTTACAATTGCAGAGTTGTTTTTCTTTAAAAGTAAATAAAAATATATGTTCCAAAAGAGCTGTTTTAAAGTGTGTTTTTGTGCTTCACCTCTCTAACATTGTATTTACATGTAGTTTTTTCAATTCACATTTTATCCACCTTGACAAGATATAGTACTTATTAACGGTTAAAAAGTGTCTATTAAAGGATTTATTAACCTTAATAAGCATTGCTCTCGCTTTAGATCCAGTACCTTCAAAATGCATTATTACCCGTTTAATAAAGGACTTATTAACCTTAATAAGCATTGTTCTCGCTTTAGATCCAGTACCTTCAAAATGCATTATTACCCGTTTAATAAAGGACTTACTAACCTTAATAAGCATTGTTCTTAGAGCATAGTTAACTGCTAATAAACAAATAATAAAGGTGTGTTCACCTTCATAAAGCAACAAACAATGCTTAGTAAAGGTTTAACAATGACATAATAGGTAAGTTAGTAAGACTCAATAAATAGGTTTGTAATGCTTTTATTAACAGCTATCAGAAACTAATAAGACTTTTATTAATGCTATTAAGCAATCAATAAATAGTTAAGAAGTTTCTTATAAGTGCTTATAAAAGTCTTATAATCACACAGTAAACATGTTTATTGTGTTATTATTAACACTTATATATAGTCTTATTAACACAAATTGATGTTAATAAGCTTCTTATAATGTTAATAAGCATCTTATAAGGTCCTTATTACCTATTAACTAAGGCTTATTACAAGAACCTTAATATAAAGAGTTACCTAATATTTTGCTCCACTTACATCAATAAGGATGGTAAGAAGGCCTAGAGGAAAGAGATCAGTAACCGTGAGGTCACTGCTTCGATCGCTGGCACCGGACAGGAGGGTGTTATTTGTAAAACTAGAGGTATTACATCTACGGTGCCTACCAAACCATCTTGCGCTCACTATTTATGGAGTTGGCTACAAGACTAAAAAGTTACTTCTTGTAATGGACATGAGGTTGTAACCATCAAGGACTCAGTAGAATTACAGACAATGGTGCAAGAAAAACACTGATTGAACTAACAAACTATATAATGTGTTAACAAATGAACATAACAGCTGCTGTATTTTTTATATGTTTACCTATGGAAGGAGTCTGTCTAGAGGTTTCCCCATTTCAAGTTTCAGCGCTATAAACGCTACAGAACAAATTTGTTCAATTCCAAAATGTCAAAATCATCCTGTGTCTAATATTATCTTACTAATAATTATCCTAAAATAATTGTTCATGCATTTTCATGCATGTAATTTTTCCTAAAGTTATTATGGCAGTTATACACATTATATGGTCAGACATTTGTCAAAGTAGGCCTATATACAATTGTAAGTTAAAAGTTATATAATAACATGAATTATATTAATTACCTTTAAATTAACTTGTGAGGAGAAATCGTTAAAATAAGCTACATTTCAACTCAGAAGAGTTAACTGAAGGGGAACGGACTGAAGAAAACTGTCTGGTATCAAATTACAGTTTTGTAAAAGGAAGTCAATTAATATTTTTCTCACATGAAGGGGTCATCGGCCATGCGGGGCCAGGCCACGTAACAGAGGGTCCTGCGTGGCAGAGTTCGGATGGTGGAGAAGTAGCAGAGAGGGAAGGCCAGAACCACGGCCAGACTCCAGATACACACGATGACTCCCACAGTGGCCTTCGCCGACAGGCGAGGCTTCAGGGGATGGATGATGGCCATGTACCTGCAGGTCAGAGGTCAATAATTTCAGAAGAAATAATTGTGCTTAAACTTCCTCCTACCTACCAACGTATTTTTACATCCATGGACTACTGACAGGATCACTAGAGACCTCAAGAGATCCAATTTGTATTTATTTTTTAAAGCGGGAATCAGAAAAAAATCATGTTTAGTCATAGACAACAAATTGATTGACAAAGTCATGAAAATTGGAATAATAGAGTAAAACAGTTAGCAAAAATTTCCACTTTGATGCAAGGATGCACTGAGTTGATTTTAGAGCATATACTGTAGGTAAAAGTCACTGAAACCTCAAATCATGTCAGCACAATATTTTAAGAAAGCATTTAGGGATTTTTGTCAACTCCTTGCAGAGGCATATCTGCCAACTCGTAGTTGTAGTTTACTGTGCACTTTATGTTAGTTTTAAGTGTTTGACTCTTTAACATTAGGACAACTTGAAGGGATTTGGCTTCACAGTGAATATGACTTGACAGCCATGTCACCTTCTTGGTTTGAACACTATCAATGGAAGGGCTGCTGTACCTAGCCTTAAATTCCATGGATGAGTCAGACATACAGAAATAGTACACACTAGTTTGTGCAAGACAGCCTGCAGAAGTCCAATTATTGTGTGGTGTTTATGTCTCAGGGACACTGAAGGAAGATTCATTCTAAGACTGAAACACTCAGGCGTGGCAGGAGACCAGCTGTACGTGAACCCAGCTCTGGATGCAAAATTATTTTCATTTGCTGGTGACAAAGGCTTAGAGCAAGATGGTAATGAATGGGCCTTGTCTTGTCATCTCAGTAACGACAACTCTCTGAGGAACAGAAAGACAGTTGCCCCCTATGTTCACCCATAATTGCTTGGCACTTATTGTGCCTCCTTTGGATGGCAGTGTGAGAATAGCTGTCCAATCAATGCAATTTTTGTTTTGTTCAACCTGGGAGTCATGCCGTAAGCTGCACCAATCTTTCGGGAAAGGTATTGTTTTGACAACACCAACTAAACACTCACTGTATCACCGCCTGGTGTTTAGTTTGGAGAAATTACTTGGATGAGACTTCCAATGCAAGTACACAAACACTAAGCTCAAGGCAGAGTGTCAATGTTTAGGCTTAAATGTCTTCAGAGAAGAGTATGTTTAATGTTTCAGCCACACTCACTTCACAGTATCATACAATGAAAACTTCTTAAAAGGATCAGTTTGCCCAAATTACACTTACAATACTACTGATGTTATCCAGCCATGCAGATACATTTGGTTTTATTTTTTTAGATATCCATCTCTGACATTTCTGATTCAGCAGTGAAATATTATTATTCAAATATACAGTGACAACATCTCTTTCCAAGAACAATATTCTGCACACACCCCTGTCAGCAATTTCAATAGAGACTATTTCCTCTATTGAAAGCAGTAAGAATGAACACTGTTTTATGGGAAACTCTGTGATTGTCTATCCTGGTCCGACTCCTACCAGTCCATCGTACTTAATTTAATTTGTCTGGAATCGCTCAATTGACAAACGTTAACTCACTTGAAGGTGGGTGTCTGTTGAAGTTTAAAACTATTGGATCTGCTTCTGAGCCACTCCCTCTGTGTGCTGATTGGAACGGCAAAAATCTGTCCAAAAAGAGAAAACTTAAGAATATACCGCAGGTCCAGACTGACTACTGAAGGGAAAAAAAATTGTGTGGAAGTACGTAGGCAGGCAGTGCCAGGCTAGTAATTGTCCACAGTAACAGGAAGACTAGTTATCACGCTTTAAGGCTTTGCCAGTTAGGCCTACCTCACACAGCATCCAATGTTTTGCTGCAGTGCCTAAGGAAACAGACTTGGCAACACAGAGGGTCAGCAGGAGGGACAAATTCACAGATGATCACGAACTGTGGCCTCATGCCATTTCAAGATATCAGAGCGAAGACAGCCTCATACTGGGGCTACGAGAAGCATGACCGGAGGTTACATCTACATCATGTAGGTCAAGCCGATGTTCTCTTTCTGAGTACATAGTTGACAGAATCGAACGGACACCGCAGACCAAAAATACAAACCGGTGGAAGTTGCTGTAGAGCAGCCAAAATGAACACACCCTCAGGAAAGAACAAGGCGCTGTCCCCTTTGTGTCAATGAGAAGTACTGGAGGAGGAAAACACCTCACACAATATCATAGTACACTGTTACCCTTCTACACTAGCTGTGAACACACGCAGAATGAAGCTTTTTTCTCATTATGTTCGGCCTGTGGCTGCTTCCTTCATCTGTCAAATCCCTTTATTCAGACATTATGACGTACAAAGGCCCAGTGATTAGTATCAAAGCCTGGATGTAAATGATAATCCCATCACCTCAATACTGGAAACCACCAGGGAAAAGACTAGAGATAAAGGAACAAAGAAAGAGAGAGGTGTGAAAAAGCAAAGGAAACAAATAATGAGTGCATGTGACAGAAAACAAGAGTCAGAGCGCATATAGCATGAAGTAAAGGGGGATCTTTCCTAGTGTGTTGGCACATGAAGAGTCATTCACTGCAGTGCAGACTCTTTGCAAAACAACAGCTTCATTTTATGCTTAAATTGCAGTTTAGTAATAGAAATACAGTTCATGTGAGTGGAATGTTCCCATGCTGTGAAAGAAGACTGTCAACCTCCTGGGCAACCGCCTTTCTGAACGCAAATCAGAATCAAGTTAATACCTCTACTGGAATGTGAAATAGGCTATAGGGAGCATAAAGTATTCAGATGAAGTGATGTGAGCTCGAAGCCTACACAAGATGCCATCAGTGGAATTTTAATAAAATTGATGAGGACACCAAATGCCAAGTGCAGTGCGGGTTGTACTACTCATGCAAGAGGGAAAAAAACGCAATTTGAGATTTGTAGGCAACATATTAAATGTTCCCCCAGTTTTTTTTTTGATGACCAGATATATATTTTGTATTTGATGTGCTGTGTTGTAAATATGTTTGTTCCCCGGATACAGGGGCGTTATTTTCAAATTCGTTTAATAACATATAAATACAAGCCGCCATCAGCGGAGGAGCAGGACACTGACGGCCTGCTGACTGTGTAGACGGTGCACAGGCAGTACAAACGGCTCACTGAATGATAGCAGCTTCTAACCGTGCACAGGTATCGTGGATGCAGCAATAAGTAAAAATAAAAATGAAACCGCAGCAGCAGATGACATAAATGTTTTGGATTAAAAGAAAGAATGGAGATGTGATTTGGTTGGTTGAATTAGCTCAGGTTAGAATATGTTCACCTGTTGATGATAGGCTAACTAACGTTGACTGAGCTAAAAATACACGTTGCTTATTTCCTTTACTCTCTTCTCGGAGTGCACCAGAATTGTATGACTACATGTTAACATCTCAAAATATTTAAGTTAAATATTGTTCGTGCAGCTATTCATTAGCCCACCTGTCCACGGCGATCGCAGTCATGGAGTAGATGCTTGCAAACACGGATGTGACAGGGAAGAAGTTGTGGAATTTGCAGTACGCTTCCCCGAAGTACCACTCTCCATGGGCAGCGTAGATGAAGTTGATCAAAGTATTAAACGCCGCCATTGACGCGTCCGAAAACGCCAAGTTAAGGAGAAAGTAGTTCGTCACCGTCCTCATCCGCTTGTGGGCAAGTATGATCCAGATCACGATGAGGTTTCCAAAAACAGCCACCGCCAGCACAAAGCTGTAGGCTATGGACCACAGAGCGACGCGCCACGGTGGCTGCACAAACTGGTTGGTGAAGTTCGACGTTATGTTGGATCCGTTATGTGGTGATGCCATCCTCTTCTCCGTTTTCCCATACAGTGAATTATTGGCTGTTTGAAGAGTGTGATTTACCTACTGAGGTGCAAATCTAGACTGCTAGGATTGGATTTGGGTATATGTAGCAACTTAAACCCTTCACATCCCTAAAAAATACACATCCCCTTCCCAGATCTCTACAAACTCCACTTTTCGATCTAAATGGACACGAAGAAAAACACGGCAATGTAAATGTAACAAGTATCCTACTGTGCCTGTTGAATGTGGTCGTAAGCGCACACTCCGCACAGCCTCTCATCCAGCAGCAGCAACAGGCAGTGCGCCGTGCGCACACAGTGACGCGCAAGTGGCACACATGCAGAAGGAGATTGATTGATACTTGTGGCTGCTGTTTTAAACTTCATGAATAACAGATGGGCCAGGCTGCCTCCCTAATCAGTCAGCGCACATTGTGTTCTGTGAACCTTCAGTTATTATAAAGAAAGAGAGCTGAAAGTGAAAGAAAGATAGAGAGAGAGAGAGAGTGAGAGGGACAAAAACAGGATATTGAAATGTTGCATGCAGTGTGTGTACAACGACACCTTTCCTGTAATGTCAAAATACCTATACAGCTCAGTCTCATCTCCTTCAGTCAAGCTTTCCACTGCTGTCAAATTGTGTGTGTGTGTGTGTGTGTGTGAGAGAGAGATGAGAGATGGTCCGTTATACCCTAATGCTTCTCTTATTAGGGTCTTAAATCATCCTCACAGTGCACTGGAGAGTGGAAATGTTCAATGCTGTATCGCAGCGTTGAATGGCGGTGACTCTCCACTTTCTGTCACACCAACATTCAAGACTAACAGGCTGAGGTCCCCTCCAGATATCCAACTGTTCACATCGGATAAACCTCCTTCATCTGCTTCCATAGCCTTTAGTGCCGTGGCAACCTCCGCTTGGGTGCATTTACATGTCTTCCATGGCTGAATAAATCCAGCAAATCCCATAAAGCTGTGCCAAGAGTCCTTTAGTTATTTGAATCATCACATTCCTTTAGTCCTAATATCAAATAAGTACTGTATATGGGAAGACTCCAGCTCTCAGTCAATGAGATGTTTTATTCTTCTAAAACCTTATATTTTAATTTAGATTTATATCAGCCCTCTAAGATAACTTTTTTTTAAAGATAAAAAAGGTAGCCAAATTGAGTTGAATACTGAATCAGCAGAATATGTTGGTGCAGACCACAATGCAGAAGAATGCAGTGACTGCAGTTTATCTAACTCGTGGTGTCATGTGTAGTGTAGCAGAATGCAGCCTGGCCACTGTGTTATTCTGTTTCTCATTTCCTTAAATTTATCTCAAGTCATATTGTTTACAGTGTCCCAGAAATATACTTATCCATAAAACGCTGCAAAAAAATAAGCAGATACATGGAGTATGCAGCCTATTATTACCATACCATTGCCACATAGTCTGATTCACACTGTTTACAAGATGCTCTATGATGCATGATACAGTTAAGATATGGTTATGTAATCGAGAGGGTGTGTGGTGCAGGAACAGAACCTGAGTTACCCCGAAATAGAAAATCACCCAATTCCTACAAGATGGAGTTATTTTCTAATGTATTCAATGTTGCATATTAATGCTGATGGCAATTCATCTGAGACACAGTCAAAAGTATCATGGTAGAGGTTCAGGCAGCAGTATAAGAAAACAGCCTACATATTGAATTAGTATGCATTTATGGATATCTGTGGTATCATGTAAGGTCATGTTAGGATTTTAAGTCAGCTTCATTATGAAGTCTTGTGTGGCATTTGGCATAAACAAAAGGTCCCAGGTTTGAAATAAAAAGGCATGATTTGCATGTGCTGCATATTTTCACACTCTTGATCCCTGTCTGTTCTGACTCTCTGTCTGTCTAATGAGCTGGCGTTGGCTTATTCTCGGGCCAGGGCTTTATTTGTGTATTGCGTAGCACAGACCTCATTTTCCTTAGGTAATACATTTTTTTTAACATGAAATGTCATTTTTCCCTTTGTTGCATATTTCGTGTGAAAATATCAGGGCAGCAGTGACTGAGCTTCTGCTGCAGCATTGTCATCAGCTCTTCACAGCTGCCTCTGTGACTAGTGTCAGGATTCAGGGCGATTGGCTTTGATCAATTAAACATGTACCCAGGAACAGCAATTTATCTCCTTGTGAAAGAGCATTGCCCCTGAAAAATGTCATAATTAGTCTTACCTCAGACATTAACAGCTGAAAAAATTATGTTCCCTAAGAAGAATATCATTTGGAACCTTTAATTTGTTTTGCTTATTGTGCTTTAGTTATTGTTTGCAAAGACCCATTGCGATTGTGTGTTGATCACAAAAAGACTATCACATGGTAATCAATCACAGGTTATCAGAGTAGTCTGTGCTACTAAACATTTTGACACATATTCAGAGTCAGGACAGCTTTGTCAATGTAACTTTGCCTCATATGGGCAGTGTTTGAGGTATTTCACATGCAGATTGACATGTCCATCTAAAAATACACCTTGTGCATGCAAGCAGGGCAGGTATGGAGATTAACTATCATGTAGGGCACAGTATTCATTTATGATTATCAACTACTACTCAGATAAGGATAAAGCACCTTTGCTCCTGAGGATGCCCTAAAGATAATGAAAAGGTGATTTTACACATAAATGATTGCATGTCGGCTACATATGCAGAAAGTAATGTGGTTCTCCTTCCTTCCATCAATGCAGGCATTTTGTAAGACAGTGTCCCTGCTGTTCTCAAAATACTTTACTTTCAAACTGACACCAATTAATGGACCTCATTTTCACCACACCATTCTGATACATTAATTTTCAATTGCAACATTAGTGTGTTTTGTGAACTGAGACCTGGGGCAGAGTGCTTAGCAGAGTATTGGCAGTTTATTTCAATAAAGAGCCATTTCATGCATGACAGGAGTGATGCTTGCATGCATTCATTGTTGCTCTGGGTTTTAGGGAACATGAGGGCCATATGCTTCTAACAAGTAAATCAACGTCCTCTGAGGTAGATAGCCGTGGAAGAAGTATTCAAATAAATCCTTTACTCAAGTTAAAGTGGATATACCAGGAGGCAGGGACCATGCCTATGTTACAAGGATCCTATGTTCTCCAGCTCTCTATTTTAATATACATAAAAAAAATGCTGTGTGGGGATTGTGCGTTGTCTCCTCACTTCTTCCATCTCTGCTTGGTGAAATCGAGCCATGCTCACTATTTTGAACAGTTTATTCGCTTTACTGTGAGGACCATAGCAATATAAAAGTTTCATCAGTCAATAATTGAGTTTCCCAGCAACTGAGACATAACAACTTGGTCTCAAAGATCAATGTTTTTAGTAGAAAATTAAAAAAGTTTGTAAAAGCATATGTGTGAACATAGAAGTTGAAGAGTTCAGTCACTATCATTAGCATTTCAGGTTTCATGTCAGAGGACCAGAGTTCACTCCCAGAGGTTATCTGAATCATGAGGAAGAATAGGGGAGAACGGGGTTATATGTCACACGGGTTGGTTGTCACATTCGTTAAATCTTGACACCAGATGGCACTGTCTGTGAAATTTTGGTATGGAAATATCCAGAATTGGAATAAGAGGTTACCTACATAGTACTCTTGGAGTTAGGGAGCTGAATTTGAGGTGAGAGGACGTTTTGTGTTTTTCATGTCAAATTGAAAATATTTAGCTCCTCAGTATTTTTCTTCTAGGCTTTTACACAATGGGTTTATAACAAAACACTTGTTACCCTTAAGTAAGTGTGAAGGGAAAGCTATAGTTTAGATTGTTGTTAGCTAGCTAGTTGTTAGCTGATTGTAAGATTGATGCTAGCAAGAAATTCAAGTTGGGGTTGGTCGTCACAGTTTTTGGGGGGTTGGTTGTCACATGTTATCCAAAGGCTACAGCCAGAAAAGGAACCCAATAACGAAAGAAATTGACAAACTGTATCCTCCCTGACACCCCAGACAAGGAAATACAGTAATAGAGCAGGAAAAGGCAGCTATCATGCAAAATAAAAAAGGGCTACAAAATCAAAACAACCCAGTGCATCCCAAACTAGACCAACTGCCAAGGCTACTGCACCCCAGTGCACTCCACCCTAGCTGGAGAAGAAGAAACAGTAAGTTATGTAGGTCTATTTGTCAACTTTTATAATGCAATTAATTAGTTAGTTCTGCTTTCTTACCTTCTTTTTAAGATTAATCCCATTAAGATAACATTGTGACAAACAACCCCATAGTGTGTGACAACCGACCCCTTGATGGGGTTGGTTGTCACAATGTGTAAGGGTGTCTTTGATGATTAATTTATTCTTTCTTACAATAACTTGGAAACCGAGAGGGACACACATTCCAAGCCAACACATTAAGCTTTAACGTAATGTAGGAATGACTATTGAAAGACTTTTTGGTGATGAGCAATTCACACTAGAGTAAAAAGTGTGCCTACCAACCTGGTTCTCTCCTACTGTGTAGGCACACAGTGCCACAAGTTACATTCCTGGCACATGAAATATATTGAACTTAGGGCTCTGAGAAAAGGAGTCCCAATATAAAACTTTTTTAAATGTTAAACTAATATGTGTTAACAGAATATTGAACTGGGGAACATAGAGCCCTGGTAACATGATAGATAAAAACTAAAATATAAGAAAACATGCTATATGTGATATATGATGTAGTTCCTTTATAAATCATGCAAAATACAGTACAAATAAAATATGAACAGCAACCATTCCATAAATGATACTTATCAAGCATAGCGAAATACTGTAGACCACAAAATAAATCTTAACTCTAAAATAAATCCCATACGTCTTGTATGTGAAATCCACGCTAATCGCATGACATGAGCATCTACATTGGAATATTCTGGAAAATTAAAAGATGATGCTTCACAAGTTATTTTAACTATGTTCAAAAAATGAATTTGATGTATGGTATGTTCAGGGAAAGATCAAGGTAAGGGTAAATTAAGTATGGTTAGTAAGAAATGTCCAGGGTAACCTGAGGGATAGGGCAGCAGCCTTGAATCCCAATGTCTGCGGCGCGTGTTGCATTTTTATTCCACATTTCTCTCTCTTGCCTTCAAATCCAGAACAAGCTTACGCAAACTTGAATAAATGCATTGAACCAAGACAGGTAAAGACATCTTTCTGTAAAATGGTGCCATGGATTGAATAAAACATACTAAACTGTCACTTTCAATTAAGTAGGTTTCAGATGGCAAAAATGTAATTGGTTGCCATGGTACCATCTATACTAGTAAGCCCTCCCAGCTAGAATGTGAACATCTCAAATCTGCTTTACTACTTAATGCTTTGAAGTTTGCACCTTGAAAATTATTATTAAGCTGCCATTGTCTTTTATGATGGGACTGTGTACCTAGTTTGCTTCTTAATAAAGGGTAACTGTCTGTTTTTTTTGGTTTCTAGTTTGTTTTTCTATATTTCTTTGGCCATGGAAATCACCTTTTAATTTTGAGAAATGGTTGGTGGACGATAAAAACACCAAAGACTGCAATGAAAAAAAGTACAGGGATCTGTTGTTCTCTCTCTGATACAGTCTGATATGTTGTATTATTTTAATTATCCTTTGGTTTTCACTAAACCAAATCATGTGCTAAGAAAATTACTTCATCAAATAAATTAAATTGACTTAACTTTTCCCCTGATGAAGTGCAGTAGAGGAATAAGCTGATAATGAAAATAGTCAAGTACAATTCCCTCAAATTGGTACTTGAAAGGAAGGTGGCTTTTGTGTCAATCCCACACACACAGTCCTTCTATTGTAAATGCTCAGTAGAGAAACAAATGTGTAATCAGCAGATGAAAATAGTCCTTGAATCCAAAAAAGGTATTAACTTGGGTGTGTTCAAAAAGGACAGTGCCCAGCTGTTTAAGAAAATGTGTCATTCTTAAAGAAGTGCATGCTTATGACATTTTTTTAAAGCTTTACGTCTGACCCATCCAATAGGATTGAGGCTGACAACCAAAGAAAATTGGAAAGTTGTCAAAGATTGAAAATGTGTTTTATAATTTTATAATTTTCATTGGATTTGTTGACGATAACAATACATAGAATAATGGCTGGCTTTAAAACACATACAATAACAATTACGATGCAGTACCAGCTGGGAACGTTTGTCACATCAGCCTGTCTTTCCCCATGTTTCTCTCAGTTTGCTGTATGTTTTCTTTAATGCAGTACTTGTGTAAATTAACTTGTTTTTGTCCTGGAGATAGATGTTCTCAGACAGCTGAAATAATTCATGTATTCCACTTAATGCACGAGAGCAGATTTGTAATTATTTGCATAATGACTTTTACTGAAAGAGAAACCATTGCTTAAACAAAAACAGCTTCCGTGCTAGGCTACATGAATTTTCCTCTAGCTAATGCTAATATAACCCTTTTACTCTTCTTTTGATGATTGCCGTGCTGATGCTATTCAATACAGTGAAGACCCTCTGGCTTTGAATCTGGCAGATGAATATCTCCTCTGGGAAATCAGCCTTATTAACAACATTATCCTTAGGGTAAAAGACATGCGCTCCATCACTTCGCCGTGGCACGGTCTGACAAGACATTTTCATTGGCTGTTGTTGAGTTCAGTGTAACAGCGTATGTGACATTAATATGATTACAATGTCCAGTGTGCTGTGCCGCTGCTGTGGAAAGGATTTAGATATATATATATATATATATATATATATATATATATATATATATATATATATATAATATATAAACCAGCACAGTCTCACTCCTAGAACGTCAAAGTGCAACTGTGGGCCAGGGCCTCTTACCGTCCGTCACTGACGTGAAATCAGACTTTGCCGCCGTCTGAAGACG
Organism: Hyperoplus immaculatus; assembly: GCA_949357725.1. NCBI lineage: Eukaryota > Metazoa > Chordata > Actinopteri > Uranoscopiformes > Ammodytidae > Hyperoplus > Hyperoplus immaculatus. Next base: position 10,411,556 of record OX442355.1, on the reverse strand, counting down.
GATTGGGGGTTCTGTCACTACACGATCTGAGGAGCCTGCACGATATGAGGTGCGCGTGCGCAAAATGGCCGCCATCTTTGACAGCCCGCTTAGCCCAAAGGGTTTTGGAGAGCCACAGACTGCACTAAAACAGACTGTAACTTGCTCAATTCTGAACCGATTTTCATGAAATTTAGTTTGTTATGAAGATAGAACAATTAATCATGATACTGATTACGTGTTGGAATTAAATTCAGTTACGGGGCGGCTGACCCACGGACTTTGTGTGTGTGTGTGCTCATGGGGAACTTTAGGAGGGGGCGGGGCGGGGGTGAGGACGCAGACGTGCGTTGCCTAGGCGACTGCGGGTTATCCAAGATGGCGGCCGTTCTGCGCATGCGGTCCTCATATCGTGCAGGCTCCTCAGATTGTGTAGTAACAGGTTCAATTCACTACAATGTAATGCCACCCCGGGCGCTATTCATTTCTATTGGACAGCGTACATGTCACGTGACTTTCAAGTTTCTCCCGGCGAAAATAAAATCCGAGCTGTGGCCGCCATTGTCACATTTTTTATTCAGATTTTTAAAAGATTTACAAGTTATTAAATGGGTTTTTGATAACATTGTTGGCGAGAAATGTCATACTTTCACAATCTTCACTCAGTGAATGTGTACGATTTAGTTTGATGGTTATCACGAATATTATTCTGGACATCACAAGGTTTGTTTATCTTTGATCAGCTGCTTGAACAACGTGCATTTGTTGATAGCAGAGATTGCACTCAAAGATGTTATACACACACACAGCTGAGAAGAGCACTCACTCCAACCGTTTTTCCAAAAAACAACTCGCCAGTAAACTTGAGAAAAGGACGAACGGAGTAATATGAAACTATATGAATAGGTTATAGAACCAACAACGTTTCACAGTTAAAACATGGAAATGGCCTTGTTAACTCAATATTAAGATGGGTTAACCTTTGGACAATCAGTTTTTTTTACGATTCTGGGAGAGTTTTTTTTTCCCAGAGCAAATTTTTGTTGTCAAGGGTTGCAATGGTGACACAAAGACTTCACAAATTTGCTAGTAAGGGCATAAAAATATGTCTTGACAACTTTTCTAGCGAGAAATACATCAGAATATCATAATATTTGTTTATTGGAAGTATCAGATCTCTATTTTGTTTGTTATAAGGATGGTATGCCGGCGTAAGCCTATTTAGCCCTGTTGCTATGTAATACTCATTACCCATCATCCTTTAGGGCTAGGTTGCCGCGTTCGACTCTTATCAGACCGACTGTCTGCCGTGAATTCTGGGCGCATTCCATTGCGAATCCAGGTCCTCCGCCTGAAAACCAACAAGTCAGACACATTCACACGGCTGACACCGTTCTGACCCTTCATAATAAAAGCACTTAACAGGAAATAGGTTATACCTCCCCTCCTTCCAAACAAAACGTCCCTGTTTCCACACAGAAACATCATCGGCACTTAAGAATAATGGAATCACTTACAGAAACATGCTGCATAACCAAAAAATAAATAAAATAACTTAAATTGCCCACAATCTTTACACCCTGGCCTAAACCATAAAGCATGGATCATTGTACCCACTATTCTAGGGCCACTATTTCTAGGGCCACTACTAAAGGGTGTTTTGTAGTCTCTGTGATTGTACATTTTAACATTATAATCAAATATGTGGCTGATTATCTATGAAATCATAATTAATTGTAGCTTAAAATGTCACTTATAAGCTTTTTAAACTACAATGTGTGTGTGTGTGTGTGTGTGTGTGTGTGTGTGTGTGTGTGTGTGTGTGTGTGTGTGTGTGTGTGTGTGTGTGTGTGTCACATCTTCTGCCCTGACATACAGTAGCCTAGGATAGATTTGGTTGTTCTCTTTTAGTTAATGATATGAAATGTTGTTGAAGAAGTAGGCCAGTAATTCAAATGGGAGTAGTTTGAAGATTGCTTAATTCATGCACATGTTAAGAGATGAAGGGCTAATCAGCGTTTATTATTTTCTGCATATGTAGTTGACTCTTTACATTGTCCCCCGTCTTAATATTTAAGTGGTTTTGACGGCGGTTTGTCCACCACGCATGATAAGACAAGAGATTTATTCTTGTTCTTTTCATACTGGGAGAGACATTACGCCTGTGTATTGCGCTGGACCTGTGGTGTGGCATTGGGAGAGGAAGCCTTGACAGCGCCCTGATTTAATCTGCATGATAAGGTTAAGATCTCTCTATGACAGTTGGTCCCATGATTCTAGCCTGTTTTGTTCAAAATGCCTTTGTATTTCACATCCCTCAATTAACACCTGCCATTTTCACATGGGCCTATTTTAATAAAATATTCAGATGATCCAGCAGATGTCGGATGTTTCAGTTCTGTAGGCAGCTCAAGGGACAGTGTACAAGGACAGGGAACTGGTGGACAGTTGTGTTAGCTGAATTTCAGGAGGACTAAGCTGAATCTCCATTCCCGGAGAAGAGGTCGAGTTGATGGAAGGCTACAAACACCTGGACCTTCACCTGGACAACAGATTAAAGCAAATGTAACATGCAGACTGTTTACATTATTACTGCTGCAGGGACACTTACATTTCCCTTTGAGGATGAATAAAGTATAGGCCTGTAGGCCATTTAGGCCTACAGTAAATCTATCCATCGTATAGCCTATCCAATTTGGATTTTAGATTGTCGATTGCATTATGTTTTATAATCTCTAAAGTTAGCTCATTTTGGTTCCTACTTCGACAAAAACAAAGAAAGAACGAAAGAGAAAAGCTTCATGTAGTGGTATCTGAAAATAGGCTTGAGAAAATAGACTACATATCCATGACAAAATTATAACTTTGTTGACCAAACAAATACATTGCTGGAAATCTCTTGACATTTAAAGATTCTCATGGTTCCGCCACATGCTTTGAAATAGGCTACTGAAGTAATGTAGAATTCTGCTTTGGAAATCTATAGGGTGAGTTGCCCTAATGTGGGACACCTAAGGTCCAGAACATGTATCTCTCATTTCTGACTGACAGGGGTTCCCTGTGATTGAAGTCATATGAATTCTCAGTTTGATTATAAAGAGAATGGAGGGGAAACAGTCAAAAAGGAAGTAAACCATGTGAAGTCCAGAAAAAGGACAGTGAAATAGGCTTTAGAGGAAATCAATGCTAAGGCTTTACATTTGTCATTATTAAAACAATGTTAATTTTTTTAATCAAATTGTTATGATACAATTACGAATCAAATTATGCAATACTATTTGGAAAAAGGATTTAGGTTTTTTATCTAGCAGGAAGCAAGAACATATTGTTCAAATGTAAACCATCAAACCTGAGTAATGCATCTTAGACCATGAGTGTTTATGACTTGCATTTATTAAGGGGATATTGTTTTTTATGCATAATACAGACTGTCCCAGATTAGAGCAAACATATTTTCGTGAGCTATTTTGCACATGGACCACTAATATATGTGCCATTTCTTTTCTGAGTATGATAGGCCTATCTGAATCATTTATTGTAAAAATGTGAAACGCTGTTGTTTCTATAACCTATTCATATGGTTTCATATTACTCCGTTCGTCTTTCTCTTAAACCTACTGGCGAGTTGGTTTTTATGAAAAACGATTGGAGTGAGCACTCTTCTCAGCTGCTTGTGTAAAACATCTTTCAGTGCAGTTAAAATAGCTACCGAAAATTCCGTGACAACTATCAGGCTTCAGACAGATCATATGAATTTGCTGTATCAAGATTATGAAAGTAAAGCACAAAGTTCTAGCTAGAAATCTTATAAAAACAACACCACACAAGGATTTATGCTCTTTTTAGCTCACAATTCGCACTGAAAAAGGCATTGGTGGCAGCCATTACAAGTCCACAAGGGCTGCCGCTATAGGCTCGTCTACTGTCACGTGATACACGCTCAATCTCCGCTGTCAACAAATGCACGTTGTTGAGGCAGCGTCATAAGCGTCATAGCAAGCAGCTGATCAAAGATAAACAAACCCAATCAAAAACCCAATTAATAACTTATAAATCTTTTAAAAATCTGAATAAAAACTGTAGCAATGGCGGCCACAGCTTGGATTTAATTTTCGCCGGGAGAAACTGAGAGGCACCTATTTGCAGACCCATGGGGAAGCGGAGCTCCACCGGAAGCACGAAATTTCTTCTTCTTTTTGTTTTACTGCCGGCGTTCACCTAGCGGTGAATAATAACAAGACACAGTTTCCACCAGTTATGGTGCTAGTAGACAGTAAAATAAGTCAGTTTGTTACCGGTCCCAAGTGGCCAGGACGGTGGTGAAAAGTAGATGTTGAGGTAGAAGATGAATGAAGCAACAAAGCTTTGTGTACATCTTCCGAAATCCGTCTCTTTAATTCACAATTATCACAAGTAGGTCAATCACATACAAATATAAACTCTTATCAATAAAACACAAAGTGCCACCACATTTAAATAAACAGCTCATTTTAAAAAGTGGGGTGAAAGACATTAACGTCTGACACATAAGGTGACAGTTTCCATTCTAGATCCTGATTGATTTATTATCAGATCCCTTGTACTCTAGTAATCACAGTTTTAAATATTATATAATTTCTATATTCATATTAGGCTATTGAACGATCGATGTTCATCTGTGACTTTGTGATCACGCAAGTGAACAGTAATGATCGTGTGCAGCCGCAGAATTACATTTCAACCAGACATAAATAGCCTATGTTCAGTGGCACAGACGTTAAAAAAACTCCTGTTAATAAATAAATAAATAATGAGATACATACAATACAATAGGTTTATTAATCTGAATGTAGAGCATGTTCACGATGTGTAAGGTGGCCGCATATGAACGGCAATAGGGCTGAGAACTACGCTACTGATCAGATAAATGATCGATCAAACGTAAAATCATCAGGAAATGATGAAAACATCCCGATGGAGACTTCTATGGAGTGATTTTGCTTTAACCTGTACAGGCTCGCGTTGTGGCAGTGACACTCTTTCTTCAGTCGGAGCTGCAGCGTAAAGTGAAAACAAACTCAGAGTAGGTTACAATTCTGACCAATGAAATGAGTTCGGGGCGTGGCCCCATCGTGCTCCGGTGGAGGTCCGTTTCTCCATGGGTCTGCAAATAGGTACTCTTGTGCCTCGTTTCCACAGAGTAGAGCGGGTCGGGTCGGAGCGGCTCAGAGCGGGACAGCTCACTTTTAAGAATTTCGGTGTTGTTTCCACCGCCGACCCTACCCTTACTGGTAGGGCGGGGTTTATGACCCTACCCTTACTGGTGGGCCGGGGTTTAGGCTGGACTGCGATAGCCGCCGCCAGAATGTGGGTCAAACTATCGGGCTGTGGAACAACTGTGGTCAAGCCACCGGTCTCTTGTTTTTGCATGGTCAAACCAGCCGCTTCTTTATTTATTCCCCCGTGTTGTTGAGAGCACAGAGACGGCTCGGTGCAACTGATAGAGACAGTGAGCGAACAGCGCTGGCTGCGGCAGCTTCGTGACATCGTAGCAGAGGGACACAGTGTAGCCAACTGATTAATTTAATGACGAGGAAAAACACCACACAATAAACAGTGCCGCGCTCACATTTTCTAGCCGAGGTGACTACACAAGGCGGAAATGATTCTTTCGACCAACTGTGGTCAAGCCAGTGTTCTATCGTTTTTGCTCGGTCAAACCAGCCGCTTTTTTATTTATTCACCCCGTGTTGTTGTGAGCGTGTATTTACTACTATATAGGCTATGGCGTAAACACACAGAGACGGCTCGGTGCAACTTATAGAGACAGTGAGCGAACAGTGCTGGCTGCGGCAGCTACGCAGTGGGACACAGTGTAGCCAACTGATTAATTTATTGACGAGGAAAAACACCACACAATAAACAGTGCTGTGCTCAAATTTTCGCCAAAACACAAGACTATTGCCGAGGTGACTACACATGGCGGAAATGATTTTTTCGGCCAATCAAATGACGGCAGTGTGTAGCTCCGCATTTTCGGCACCCTTTCAGGCGGCTAGTACCCCTACAGAGGAGTACTGAGATTTGGAGCGGCTCAGAAAGGTTAGGTGCGCTTAAACCGTACCCTACCCAAATTTTGGCAAATGAAAAGCCAAACTACCTGGACCGAACCGCTCCGATCCGACCCGCTCTACTCGGTGGAAACGAGGCATTGGAGAAACTACTCTTGAAAGTCATGTATCTGTCCAATAGAAATGAATAGCGCCCGGGGTGGCATTACAGTGTAGTGAATTGAACCCCCAATCCGTCTTCAGACGGCGGCAAAGTCTGATTTCACGTCAGTGACGGACGGTAAGAGGCCCTGGCCCACAGTCGCACTTTGACGTTCTAGGAGTGAGACTGTGTTGATATAAACATACATCATGCATATAATAACATACAGTACATACAGATAACCTTCATATCTAGAAGGATTTGAAATATTCTTCATAATTCATAAACACCTCATTCGACCTGCAATCAATACGCTTTAATCTAAATGAATTAGGAGTGTGAATATGTAAAACTAAACTAATTCTGTTCATTATAGCATCATCATCTTTACTTTGTCACAGAAATGTAGGCAGTCATTAGCCTGGAAATCCAGACCTGCCGCTAGGCGCTGGCAAATTCAGTTTGCTGCGCCTGTTGGTCTGGACACCCTCCATTGAAGCTCATGAAATATGTCAAGAAATCCTAAACTACGTTTCAATTGGTTCTATCTGATATGGGCGGGCCAGAGCCCTATTTATGGTGCTCAGGGGCGGACGTAACCGGATGACGACAGTGACATGCATGCAGCGTCAAAGCCGTGATAGTAAACATCAAAGATGGCTGCGGATATGTTGTTTGAGTTTGAGACGGCTTTGGCCTCGACCCTTTACGATTTGGAAGATAGCACTCAAATATTTTATTAGCAAGTAAGTGGAATGTTCTGTTTTGCCGACCGACCACGGCAAAAGATTAATTTAACAGTTAATCCCGCTGTTCGCTAAACGAACTGGGCTTATACGCCACCTTGTTCATTGCTCTGATTGGTTGAAGTGCTATCCAATTGCGTGCAGTGGCATTTGAAATGCACGCGTAGGAGCCGCCCCTTGAGTTGGGAATTACTATTGATCGTGGCCAGACCGTCTATCGTTTCTGGCTCTGGATTTCCAGGCTAGGCAGTCATACAAATGTTCGGAATATTCTCTCACTCTTACTGCTGCCTCAGGTTCTTATGCATGGTCTCTGTCAAGGAACCTTTTTTTTTGCCAACCGTGTAACATCACCGTTGCTGTGGGCTATATTACTTTTCTCTGTGTATTATCTGTGGGATGCGTGTCAAATCCCCTTGACAGCCTCTCATTTGAGGGATTGCCGGCTCTGCTTTAGACATTTTTAGCGTCTAACTTCATGTCAGACTTTCCCTTCTAATGTCACATTTCAGTGCTGCTCTGATTAAATGCTGTTGGCAGTTCTCTTTCACATGTTTAGTGATCCAGGTATTCTGCTTCTCACATAAGCTCTGCAGAGTGAAAGCCTTTCTTTTGAATTTGGTGACATTTTTGTGGATAAAATGTTAGGGACGTTAATTATGCAAATGATGAAATCTAAATACGCTCTCCTCCTCATGAACAGATGGCGTTCATTAGGCTGAAACAAGGCATTTATGACAGGTTTGTCCAAAGAATGATGATTCTAATTTGAAGGTACGATCATAATTGATGAAAAGAAAGTAAATTAATACAGAAGTCCAAAGTTGCTTAAAGGAGAAGTAAGTGATTGTCCTTTTAGCTAACTTCCTGTCAGTGACTGCAATTAGCAGTCCCCTCCCTCGTCCCTACGTCACCACCACATGAACACACAGCCGTCTTTGTCAGATAGTGCTGTGATGGAGAGCAGCGAGTCATTTTTCATGAGCACAGAGACCCGCCTCTTTATAGCACTCTGTCTCCTGATTGGATGAACAGAGCGGGATACTCGAAATTTTATCTGGCAATTACTGCAAAGCTGAATGACTGGGATACCTGTGTTATGAACTGTGCATATACTGCTGTATAAATATAGAGTGATTTAACACTTATATTAACAAAAACAAAACACTTACTTCTTCTATAAATACTTAATTTGCATCCATCTGCAGGAGTGTAAAAGAACAACAACAACTAAAAAGCATTTGTTAACCCTAACACAAAGACTTTGTTCTATTCTCAGAACATACCACATTGAAAATTATAAAGCCACAGAAAATTATTAAATAAAACAGACAAGGTGCCGAATGCAGCTCCACTAAGGCTGGCAACCAATCACAGATATCTGTCTTACTTCATTCATGTGTGCCTGTAATCTGAAATTGGTTTATTTTCTCCCTAGTTCGGGGTTATCAATGAATTGATTGATGCATTAAGCTTTGGAAAGTGACTCTGTGCTGGTGCCACCAAGTTATCAGGGCTGAGAGACCAAAAGAAGATCAATAGTCACATGCTTTGCCACTCTTGCATTGTTATTGAGAGGAGTTAGTGCTCTGAGCGTAGTGAAGTAGTGATGCACAGCAATGTGTCATAGGTACACAATTAACAAGTAGCACACATATTTGAATGGGAAATGTCCAGTAGTTTCATTCTCTTCACTGCATCAAAACCTCTGCCTCCAAGAATAAATGATTTTCAATTTAACAAATGTTGCTCAAAATAAGAAATCCAGACGAGCATGCAATCTACCAACAACTATTTTCCCTTTTCTGCTAATGAATAAACATTGATGTTTTTTGTTTCAGTTGGTAGGAGACATTTTTCTCCCTTCTAGGTTCCCCGGAAAAGAAAACAATCCCACTAAGAAAGCCACTCGAGCTGCAGTAATAGCCTCAATATCCCCTGCATCTGTAATCTAGTTTAGTGAGAATAGACTGAAACAGGGAATGAGATCATTGCCCCGAAAGTACTGTTTGCCTTCCTTAGCTAACCTTCCTAAGGTAAAAAATGAATTTGTGATAAAGATTCTATTGTGGCCATAAGAAGGGGCTGGTTTTTTAGAAACTTTTGATTTATTTTTCCTCCACAGTTTTATCATCTTCTAAACCTTTTCTTTTGTCTCTTCATCCATTGCATCTTTATCTTTTTTCTCCTCTCCTTGTTCCTCATCTTGTTCCATTCTCTCCCCATCTCCTTCCCTCTCTTCACATTTTTCATCTTTCTTTTTCTCCCCTTCCAGATCTTTCTCTTCCGTTTTAACCTCTTTTTCCTCCTCATCCCCATCCTCTACATCCTCTCCAGTTCGATGTTCCAGATCTACGATGCGATGTCTTAGAGTCTTGTCTCTTTTCTTGTGATTTCCCAGAATCTTCTTCAGCTTGGTCTGCATCAGCTCCATCGTATTGTACAAATTGTTGACCTTCTCCTCCAGCTCCTTGGCCTCAGGCATGATGTTAGCTGGGTCTAAGTCTATCAGACCATCTTTCATCAGGATCTGCCGTCCTTTCTCCTCTAGCATGCCTTTGGCATCGGGATACTCTGTCAGTGACTCCATCAGGTCATCCTTGGACAGGCAGAAGAGGTCTGAGTATCCAATGCTGCGGATGTTGGCTGTTCGCCGGTTGCCTGCTTTGCTGCCTTTGATGTTGAGGATACTGATCTCACCAAAATAGCTGCCGCTTCCTAGCACAACAAACTGTTTGACACCATCATCGGCAACAACTGCAAGTTTTCCATCTTTGATGATGTACATCTCACGGCCAATGTCGCCCTTTTTGCAAATATAGTCTCCTGGGCTGAAAACCTGTGGCCGGAGCTTTAACACCAGCTCAATAAGCAGGCCTGCCTCGCAGTCTGCAAAAATACGAACTTTCTTCAGTGTTTCCATGTGGACTTGGATGGCAATTTCAGCCTTTAATTTGTCTGGAAGATACCTCAGCACCTCTCTTTCATTCTGTGCCTTGCCGTTATTCCACAGATAATCAAACCACTTGATGACTCGCAACTCGAGTTCCTTGCTGACCTTTCGGGCCTATGAATGAAAGTAAAACACAAACATTAAAAATATGAACAAAGAAACGATTACTGCATTAATTATTGTTGCATATACCTGCATGTAATGCTTGATGTTGTCAATCTGGGACTGAAACTGAGCTTGGGTGGCATTCATATTGGAGATCATGGTGGCAATGTTTCCTACAATGGTGGCAAAGATCAAGACCCCAACTAAAAAGTCCACCACATGAAAAACAAATTCTGAGTCGAGGGCTGGTGGTGGAGTTTCTCCAATGGTAGTCAGGGTCAGTGTGGACCAGTAGAGGCTGAAGGCATACTTCCTCATGGGCTGCCCAAATGCAGGCTGCTCAGGATCATCCAGAGCCGGGTAAACCCAGTCGTCAGCACCAAAACCAATGGATTTGGAGAAAGAGAAATAGAAACAAGCGTTCCAGTGAATGATAATTAGAATATAAAGGATCAAGTTTCCAATGCGGAAGATGTTGGGGTAGTTGGTTTTAGTCTCCGTCTTTGTGAAGAACTCCATCAAGCGGCCAATTCTCAGCAGCTTGTTAAGGCGGATCTCTGGGTAATCAAGACCGAGGTACAAATAGAGGACGTCAGTGGGCAGCATGGAGAGAAAATCAAGACGAAACTGGAAGCTGGAGATGTAGCGATTCCTCAGCAACTTCTCATCTTTCACCATCAGGCCTTGCTCAAGGTAACCTGTATTCAAACCGTTTGAAAGTTCATAGACATTTATTGTTCAAAGTGTTATCTTCTGAAAAGTTGGCATGACTATTAAGAGTATTCCCTTTATTGCAAAAATAACCAATCGATTACACACACGGATGAATGCCATACTCATTGGTAATGATTTAGGCATCACATGGTAAAGGAGAGCCAATCTCGTGCAATTTAGGTCTTTATATGTGTTAACAACAAGCCCCAACCTCAGTGATTTTTACCAGCATCCAATAAGGAAGTGACCACAACTGTAGTAACCCGGAAGTGCCACGGTGACGTGGTACCAAGACTGAGCAATTTTTCTTTGACTCACTTGTTAGACAGGCCGTTTTCAAAGTCTTATTAAACCTATTTACAGCCTGGTCCACAAAACCATTTTAGTCTGTATGTTTAGGTCATATCTCCATGACAACACTGAGGGGTGAATTTTTTTGGACCACGCTATTTTTTATGCTTTTGGAGGTAAAAATGTATTGGCGCGATCTCTTGAGTGACAGCTCTCCGCCCGTTGTCCCTCACTTTGCCTCGGAGGTATATGTCAGCTATCTCCCTCCCCCCAATGTGAGGCGGAGTAAAAATCTCAGAAGATGGCGACGCGCACAAACCAGGATTATTGGATGCCGTGTGAATAACTGAGGTAAGCCCGGATGCTACATCCATATTATTTACTATCTATGGTTACTGTAATAATCAAGATCCAATGGTAAAGTGTTGTTGTCCCATTAGAATGAGTCTTTATATTTTTTATCAGGGTCAAAAGTCCTATTCCTAGAAATAAATCCGAGATGGCAGCACACATTTTTGCACTGTAACAAGATGTTTGAAATGGATGCTTAACTATATGAAGTCCCCCTTTATACACCATTCCTTTTCCCACATGTTGATGAAAACAGTTCTTGGTCTCTGTTATTTTTTGTGTCAATAGTGACTATGAAAATAAATCGTAATTTCGGTGTTAGTGAAATGCATTTTCAAATTTGATGGAATCTAATGTAAGGTTTCAGTAGTCCTATTTATTTATCTTTTAAGCATTTATAAGTATAGTATTACAATTTCCTCTTTCTGTTTCCCCAGACATGCTTTCCTTATAAAGTTACAGGGGAAGGAATGGAACACAAAGGAGGGTTTTGTTTAAAACACATTGGAAAGACCACTTATAATTTTTATCTTAGACTGCTGAAGCCTAATATTAACTTCAGTTTAGCTTTACAAAGCATTTTGGAAAGCAACAAGACCCATTTACTTTGATCCCCATCATTTGAAATTCAAATCATAAGGAAGGGACATATGAACAAGAATGGAAAAGACAGCTGCACATGATTTCATTACTCTACATGTGGGTATGCGGAATGTGAATTTTTAAAAAGCCTTTCTGCTGATTTGGAGTCTCAGGTCAGTTATTCACCTGTTCTGATCCTGAAAAGCATATCAACCAGGTAGATTAAGTCTGAGGTGTAGTCCAAAATAATCCAGTACATGATGAAGTTATGCTGCAGCTCCTCGAAGCAAGCCCTGTTTGCAAGAGGAGAGATTGTGTAAATAAATTGTTGATCACTTTCACCACTATGTCCTTTTCTGCTAGTGCAGCCAATGTGGTGCCAGTTCCCTTCTATTAACTTACTATATAAAATGTAGCATTCATCATTGAAGTGTTTTTCAAATTCAATCAAATAACTTTTCGCCACTTTTTGAAGGAAAAAATAGAGCTATTTCTGATATTTGGCTATTTGAAGGTCAGACTGCTACTAAAATTACAATGGTTTGTGAAAGGACTGTGATATGAAAACATGTATTGGAGCTGAATAGAATCATATAGACAAGTCACCTGGCTATAATCAGAGTCCAGTTGTACATGACTGGCAGGGTGATGATGAACAGCCAGTTGTAATACAACGCCCCAGCAGGATTTATGACAAATAATTCTTTGGGTCTGTGAAAGCAGAGAAAGAAAGAAAAATTAAATGCCTGGAAGTTTTTTTTGTAAACATGCTTTGACGATGTCCCTCTGAATGATACACTTACTTATATCCAACCTTTTCTCTTTTTTTCTCTTTTTCTTTCTCTCTTTCCTTTGCCTCCCTTTCTTCTCTTTCCTTCTTTTCATTCTCCTTCTTCCTGTATAAATATGCAGAAATACATTGCAGAGTTCTGAGCATCAAATATTTTTGTGAAGCAACATTTACTAATGTGCCTTGTACTGTAACATAATTATTACTCTTTCTTCTCTTTCCCACTTTTCCTTTGCCCCCCCCCCCAGAATAGGATTAATTAACACATTTAATAGGTGTAACTTAAATGAGTTTTACAATACATCAAAAGGAAACTGTGTTTAACAAAGACTTCACTTATCTCCTAATGACCCCTTTTTCATACTCACTCTTCACTATTATTGCTGTTATTCATATTAAGCAGACAATGAAGATTGGATTGAGGTGCATTCCTGGGACAAACAGAGAATGTCACATACGAGTGAATGAAGTCTTACTTATTATTTCTTCTTAATACATTGTTAGCACTCTGTTTGAATTTGTTTCACTTACTGCTCATCCTCGCTGTGCTCTCCACTGTCTCTACCAAGTTGTGATGCAGTGTGCGCTGGCACAGTGAGATGGGAAAGGGTGGTTGAAGTGGTCATAGCAGCAGATCTGCGAAAATAAGGGTGACAGCTTTGGATGTGACTAGAGATGAAGTACTCTTGCATACTTAATCGGTCTATTCCAGTTGTATAGGAATATGATTATAATATGATTGGTTGCCTGACAGAAACATCCAGTTTAAAGCAAAACATCTCAAATGTGAACATTTTTATTCTACTGAGTGAACCTTGCTGTCACTTGAGTCTCTGGGAACTTGTGAGGGATCATGTTTATGTTCTCAAAATTCAAACAATTGTACTGTGCTATCTTCAATAAATATCCTTATTGAAGATAGCAAAAAGAGAGAAAAAAATACTTTTTTTATCACACTAACTGTATTATATCTCAAAGAGAGCAGAAACCGGAAAGCATTATAAGGGAATCAATCTAAACTCAATCATTTGTAGTCAGAACCCACAGGTAGCAAAATTAAATCAAATTCAATGAGAAAAATTGTATAATGTAAGATGTTAGATCGCACCAAAAGTGATCCTTCAAAGAGAGTTTCCAAAGGGTAGTCATGATCCATTCGGTTTAAGGGAACTTACCTTTTCCACCTATTATTTAAATGTAAAGTCCATTTGCTTTTGGTCCTTTCGTACTTCTTTAAGTTCTAGAAGCCACTCCCAGAAGCAACAACAGTAAGTCTATTGCTTCAAACATTAGATGGTAAAATTATATTAGAATGTAGCTAGACAAGTATTACCTAGATTGCATTCAGTCTAACTAACTGTGTCATAGAGTCCCAGTGACCCTGATAAGGATTTGTGGATTAGAGATAACTGAGAAGAGGGGGGCCATTGTCACTCATACACCTTACTTGTCTACTCTGGTGGGAGATGAGATATTATAAAGTGAAGTTTGGAAAACCTTGAGTTATACTGTTGGCGAGAAATCATAACACTGAAAACCATTTGGTGTTCCTGTATCTTTTCTTCTGTGACAGGCTATCATTTTCCTAACCAGCAGAGCATTGAGTCTGCTTGCACGCACGTACGTACACACACACACACGTACACACACGTACATACACACACACACACACACACACACACACACACACACACACCCACACACACACACATACACACACACACACACACACACACACATACACACACACACACACACACAAACACACACACACACACACACACACACACACACACACACACACACACACACACACACACACACACACACACACACTGACATTGCCTGCACAGTCAGCACCTTGGGTCACATCCAGCACTGATCCTATTAAATCGAGGCGGGTATTACAGATCTCAGATCAGTTAGTTCATCTTCCAGTTTACTATCATGTGGTTCAGTGGCGCTCCCTGTTGGTGGATGTGGTGTTTGCATTTTTACGACAAAACAATTCACAGAATGAACTGAGGAGTATCTCTGGCTGGCAGCACGATGCATTTTATTTTGTGTTGACTCAATTTGGAAGAAATATACATTTTATTTGTGTTTATGGTTAGCAGATGGCAAAATAGTGGACTACTGTATACATTAGGTACAGAGTCCTTCATTTGATAATATAGGCCTATGCGTTTTTCAATGTCATAGTAGGAAAAAGCACAGAAGTAAAAAAAAAAATAAAGATTGAAGGCTTACATTTTTTCATTTATATTTTTATGGTATAACAATATATTGATCTTATGTGTACAATGACAAGCTCATTTCAGCTGCAATGAACCATTTAAAATAAGGACTTAAAGAGACACAATAAACATTTTATTTGTCTGAATCTGAAATCTGAATTGAGAACACACTTGTTTACTTGTTTTGCTTACGATAAAAATATTTTTGGTTCAGTCTCACAACTTTCAATCAAACATCACTGTTGCCAACGAATTTCCCAAACTGAGAACAACAGAGGCGCACTTGTGGGCCATTGATAAGAGGAAAATAACTACAGGGCAGCGGGATCTGCCGCCACTCCAGTTGTGTCAATCTCGGCAGGGACGTCGGCTGCAGCAGGGGCGGCCACATCCACGGCAGCGACCTCAGGGGCTGCCGGGGCAACGTCAACAGGAACTACATCAACAGCAGGAGACACATCCGCAGCTGCAGCATCAACTGGTGCGGCGTCTACGGGGACGTCAACCACAGCGGGCTCAGCAGCGGCTGCAGGGTCCGCTGCCGGCTCTGCTTCAACCACAGCTGGTTCTGGTTCCGCTGCTGCCTCTACCTCCTCCACTTCTTCCTCCTCTTCATCAGAGTTTAGAGGGGCACCGGGGGCTGCAGCTTTCGGGGCAGGACCGCCATCCTGTGTCAAAGAGATTGAAAAAAGAAAATGACTTGCATGTGGATATACATTGTAGGAAAAAAAATATTCATTTTACTTTTGGAAAGAGTAATACACAGCCTGATAGCAGATGTTTTTCTGTTGCAGCTCTGCATGAGCATGATAATGTGTGAGAAAGTGTCTTAAATTACACACATTATTCTGGGCTTGTGTGTTGCCAGTGTAGCTACAAACTGGTGCCATGGAGTTTGTAGGACATGGACATTCACCAGGAAATTAGGCCGGTTTCATGAAATAAAATGGTTTGCTTTGTGTGAAATGTGTAGCAGCCAGTGTTTTATCCATTCAACTCACTACAGGTCAGAATATCTTCATCTCTGCTGTTTCAATTTGTCTCTAACTTGTCTTCCAATTGAAGTACGATACTTCCCTAATTTAGCATACATATTATCTCTTTGGAGTGCCCCTTTAAAATCAAAAAGAATATGTGAATGTGAAAGTTCCCCTTTTTAAAGGACACATTGTGCAAACAACGTGAATACAAGCACAGGTGTATATCCGCTTCGGTTTCAGGCTCCTGTACATGGCAGGACCATTATCTCAGTAACCTTTTTTTTACTACGATAATAAAATTCAACACACAAATTGTAATGTTGTGCTTTCTTTGCCACTGGAGTGATGCTTCTCCCCTGAATTCGTTTTGAATTCAGCTTTTTTATTGGAGGGAGAACTGAACTCCAAACCGAAAGTTCAGAAGAAGGGCACAAGTTTCCTTTTATGAATATGTCAGTGCTACATTGTTGTTTATGAACTGTTTAATTGATGTCTACAGGTATCCTCCAAGCGTGTGTTCTCAACTCAGGGCAAATCGAATGGGGATGTTCAAAATATCTCTGTTACACTCTTCTCACCTCTGACTCCTCCTCTGATGCTTCCTCTTCCACAGCAACAGGAGCTGGAGGGGGAACATCAGCCGGCTGGGCTGGTGCAGCATCCACCTGCATAGAAACAAACAAACATATTTAGTTTTAACAGCATGTTGAATTTGTAAACGCTTTTTAGGTTCCAGTGCTGCTGTATGTGCACTTACCACTGAAGCAGCAGCTGGATCGGCCTGAGCAAAAAAGAATATTTGTGAATAAGTAAAACAAAAACTGCGGTGATTAGGCCAGACTTTAGTTTATGTTAAAAGTTTTTATCTGAAGCTTGAACTAAAGTCATGTCATCTAACAATATATTAACTTACAGGAGTATCAGCAGCAGGAAGGAAGGGGTTCCCAACTATTCCCTGAAAAAATACATATTAATGATTATAATTAAGGATTGATGCCAATGTTTAGTTTAAACTACAATTTCCCCTCGCTACCTGCTGCTGGTACAGCCTGTGCAACTCCATCCACCTCAGGGCCTCATTAGCATGTGCCGCGACCTGGTGAAAAAGTACTAGACATCTTCAGACATGCGCTGCAATTAAGCCCCTCTCCTTGTCACACATCCATCATACTATGTATTTGATGAAATGACAAAAAAACATGCTACAGCAGATGGACACAAAAATTAAGCCAATTATCCCTTCTCCCTGTCACTCATCTAAAATGCTTATGTACAATCTCATAAAAAGCAAAGGTCTTACTCTTACCTCAGTCTCTTTGACCTGCAAACCAAGCAAGACAAATGAGGTTTCAACAGTGGCTTTATCCTTTCTATTTTGATTACATTTTTTAAATAGATCAGTAGGCCAACTTAATGACACATCTTGTTTAAAAACTTACAGGAGCAGCCAAGGTAGTGGCCACGAGGCACATCATGAACACCAATATCTTCATCATGGTTGCTCCTAGAGATAAACATTTAGCATTAAAGAAAGATGTTTTTCTTAATTTCCTTTACTGAATAAGATCAAGCTTCTTTTTTTATTAAATGGTAGTGAAGATAAGTGGAAACAATTATGTAATATCAGCAGGACTATCTCCCGTAAACGGTGTGAAATTGTTTCCATATGAAAAATCCCTCTCACCTTTTTTTTTCTTGGTGCCGAGCGGAAATGAAGACGTTTTCACCCCAGGGATAGAACGTAATCTAGTTCATCTCTAACATGGATTCCATTTATATGCTGGAACATCCTGTGACAGCCAATCACATCCAGTGAAACACACACAGATATGTGTTTGAAGAAAATCTCCTTACAGGGGGAAAAATAGAAGGCATGTAGGGTGAAGGCCCCTCTTATATACTTAATTATATGCTATGCAAGTTTGCTTAGTACACATTGCCTTCTCTTTATAGCCCTAAAAGTAAACTTAAGACGAAGAAGAAAAACAGACAGCATGAATCTGGAAGGATAATGACTGAAAGACACTATTCAGTTTGACTTGAACTTTTCATGGGTAAAAATAAAGGAATTAAGGAAGAGTCAACATTGTAATGTAAGTAGTATTTAGTCTTCAAATGAAACAACATCCTGTCGCCTATACTACAATGTATTTCCACTACTACAGACACACCCATGCATACCACATTGGTTGAAAGTACATTTATAGTTCAAGTTGTGTTTTTAGGGTACTTTCCCTTTATGAGTATTTTCATTTTGAAGCTTTTTCTACTTTTACTCCATTTCCTTTCTGAGGGAACTACTGGGTAACACTTTATAATAACTATCCGTTGTAACTTGTTAATAGATCATTAGTAAACTCTTAATTAATGATTATTAATGATTTGTTAAGTGTTTGTTAGCAGTTTGTTAAGGATTTATAACAATGGTAGATAGGTAATAGCTTAATAATTGAATCAGTTCATCTGGGAGGTAATCCGAGATACCGACGAGGCTGAAATAGGCTATAGACTATACACAGTGCATGGGCAACTGAGGGCAGCCCCATTTTCAAATATTTTTAAATACACTCAATACACACTGTGCATGCCATGGACTTGAACGTGACGTGATCAGTTAATCTCGGATTACCTCCCAGATGAACTAATTCAATTATTAAGCTATTAACTATCTACCATTGTTATAAATCCTTAACAAACTGCTAACAAACACTTAACAAATCATTAATAATCATTAATTAAGAGTTTACTAATGATCTATTAACAAGTTACAACGGATAGTTATTATAAAGTGTTACCAACTACTGTACTTTGTAAAAATAAAAATCATAGTTTGACATGGTTTAAGATTAAATGCTGGTTTACTTTTGGCAGATATTTTCCCTTGTGACTTGTATACTTGGCTGTTTCAGATTCTAAGCAGATTTGACCTCAAACTTCTTTACTTAACTGTTTCATGACAGATTTCAAATGATTCATAATGTAATTGTACAGAAAAGAGACGAGAAAGAGCCAAACAACGAATACAGACTTGAGTAGCAGATTATTGTTTTTCTCCTTTCTCGACCCATTAATCATCTCACAAGCCTACAGTTTAATCTTTTGACCCGTGGAAAGGGAACCACTAGACTGTATGGTAAATCAATTAGATTAAACTAACTCAACCACAAAATGCTTCAACAATAAAATACTGCTTACATTTTATTGCATCACTATTAATGATCTAATAATGCCACATATAACATTAGGCCAGTGCTTCTCAAATGGGGGGGCGCCTTGAGTTGTCAGGGGGGGGGGGGGGCGCGGGTGGCCTTGATTTCCAACTTTGTGTTAGCGAGCGCGATAAGTGCTTGTGTATGGTCATAACTGCGCGAAAGGCCGCGATTTGCAGTAAATATATGTCCACATGTGTCTCCAAGTGTCTCTGTAGGCTATATTTAAAAAGAAATCAAGCAAGTAGACTAATAATAACATTAATGAATTAAAGGTTGTGGCATCACAGAAGGCATATTGGCCTATAATAATAAAAAAACACCACCTTAACTATGTTTACAGTTTAAAAATGTTTTGAATGAAATGCAAACCTCGGTTAATCATTTGCTCTTGTTTCTCTGTCCTGAGATTCACACAGACTGAGCAGTCTTGTTTAAATGTTACAAATTGAGCTAATAAACTGAACTTAATTTTTTTTTAAGTTGCTGCAGAAGTTATGTCAGCTAATTGTATAATCTAACATCTAATTTATAAAAAGGTGATTGTATGCAGAATGCTCGTGCCAGAAACTCATACAGTGGTTTTGTATAGATAAATAAATAAATATTAGCAGGTTCTCAACAGTATTTCAATTTAGAGGGGGCGCGAAAACATTTCTGTCCCCTAGGGGGGGCATGACAGAAAATAATTGAGAACCACTGTATTAGGCTATATCACTTACGAGGCCCGGATATAGAGTTACTACTTCTACTTTGGATACATGAAGTTAATTTAGCTGATCTTCTTTACTTTTACATTAGTGAGATCGTATATTTCTAATGTTGTCCCTTTATTGCATCAAAATCTGAATCTAGTTTTATTTCTAAGTATGAGTTTAGCCGCTCTGAGCCGCTCCTATTTTCAGTACTCCTCCATTGGGGTACCGTCTGAAAGGGTGCCAAAAAGGTGGAGCTACACACTGCTGATGACACACATCATTGTGATTTGTATAGAAATGTTGGGTGTTTTTATTTATAAAGCCCTGACCGGGAAGCTCCCCCATTATTTGACTACCAAGATGCAAATTTCAGATGGGCCTCATCAGACCCGCTCCACTGACATGCTCATGTTATATGTTCCTTACGCCAGGTCTGAGCTTGGTAAAACAGTTTTTAGCTTAAGTACCCCTGACTCCTGGAACAATTTACAACTTAAAATTAAAATGATAAGTTTAGACATATTATTTTTAATCTGCCCCACATACACTGTAACTGTTTTGGCTAAGCAATGTTCTTCTTCCCCATTTTCGGAATGTTTTAATTGTTTTTTCCTCTCCTTGTAAATGGTTGTGTATTTGTATTTGTATTTGTATTATATATTGTGTATTTGTAAAACTCGACGTCATTGAAAAAGAGGGTCACCCCTAAATTGATCTTTCGACGTTAAATAAAGGAAATTAAATCAAATAAGTGGCTGGTTTGACAAAAAAAAAGAGACACGGTTGGCTTGACCGCAGTCGCCTCACGGCACACAGCGTCCAGCCTAAATCCCGCCTACCTTAAGGATAGGGTCAGTGGTGGAAACACTTGCCAGATCTAGCGTAAGCGAGCTGTCCCGCTCTGAGGCACACTGACCCGAGCCGCTCTGGTTGATGGAAATGAGGCATAACTTCAAACAGTGTTCCAGGGATCCAATTTTACTTCGAGCAAAGTTTGTTCATTTCTCTGACACACCCAAAGTTACATAGGGTCACCTTTAAATTGAAAATAGAAGAAGCACAGCACAGTTTGTGAACTAAAATATATGAATATTTTAATTTTCATGTTTCTAATACACACGTTTTCCAGACACCTAAACACTGGCATCAACAGTGTGTCCACATTGCAGAAGGATGGTTATTATTCTGTGGTGTCTGTTTAAGCTGGTGTGGTTGAACATCACACCGATTTCGAACATTGTAGGTTTCTTGTGTTTATTTTTCTGTGGTTTCTAATCAGATAATGAAGGACTTACTCATCTGCAAAACTGTGTTCTAGACATTCCTGCCTCTAACCTGCTGAGCTAATGTGTTTCCCTATAATACCACATTATGACATTTGCACAGAAATGCAGATTGACTGAAGATTCATATGAATCCATAGGAAGCCAGCAGTAGAAGTGAATGAAACAAATAAAACAGTAGTGTCTGCCACAGTGTCTTACTCACTTCAACTGTGAATTATTAGTTTTACTATTCATTCGTCAAACGGCCTAAGGGCACTGCTTATCATCTCACTGTCAGATCAAGTGATTCTTTATTACATACTCGCTCACTGTGTGTTTGTGTATTTAAGCATGGCTTCATTCCTTCACAGAAGAACTCCACAGTGTTGTAGAGGCCATCGTACTGTAGTCGTCACATGTCAAATTAAGGCTATTCATTCTGCTGTCAACATCTCTTCTGTCGTGGCTGATAGAAGTTGTGATCAAAAGTTCCAGGAAAGAGAGTTTTTTCGGGGGGAAGAGACAGTAATAGCGTGAGAGGATGGCGCCAGCATTTTTTAATGTGTCTTTGAAGATTAAGGTGTTAAGTCATGTTGTGACTGGATTTTGTCCCCAGGGGTAGCGATGAGCAGAAACATCTTTCCCTTACCCTTTCACTATGGGAAAATGTGTGCCCTGTGTAATAGTAAGATACATTAAGTGTAACTTCAACTTTTAACTTATGTTATAGGTGCAGTGATCAGTTTTATTTCACTGAACAGAGATGTGTGTGGACTTGACACTCAGACTTCCAAAACTCATTCATAAGAATGAACCTGTTGCCCTCTCTACCACTTCAAGTCATTTTTGATTTAGGAAGCTACCTTTCTTCCCTTGCCCTTGAAGGTGTCAACTTGGGCAATTGATCAAATAATCAGCTGGTAAATCGCTACTGAAAATTACCATTCATATCTTGCAGCCCCACGAATATGTGTTTTTTTTATAATAGGTCATATTCTGAAACTCTGAACAAAAACTGAAAAACAATAGTTGCTTGAAAACTTAGACTTTAATTTTTAGGAAACATTGAATCCAAGGAACTTATGCAGCATATGTGTTACATACTAGGGACTTTTAAAGTGCTCAATAAAGACAATAATTGTGCAATACATATTGACAATCTATGAAGACTAAAAAGCATAGCAGGAAATTCTTCAGAATGTTTTCTATTCAATGCAGATGACTTTCTCATAAATTAGTTTACTACAGCAACATTGTTCTTGGCAAAAAATTATCATGATAGCATTTTGTTTTAAATTTAGTTAACACATCTATAAGTTGCAAAACAATCCAAATTACAGGAGCAAAAAGGCTTGTGTTTCCTTGTCATTCACTTCTTTTCACATTTTTGCGGGAATCTGAAATAAGAAAAGATATTCAAAACAATTATTTTTCATTTCACACACACTCTCCCTGTAGATCACAGCTGCATTTCAAAATGTGAATGAATATGTACAGCTTTTATCAAACTTCTATACATTCAAAGTAATACATAGACTGGTAAGTACCTGGCTTGTCTGAATGGGCTGATCCTGCTGCATAGGTTGCAAGGGATCCTGGGATGGAAGAGTATTGGCATCAAATGGGGAAATCTGAAAGATGAAACGTAGTACACCATGAGAGAGAAGTCAGGAGAAACACTCTGAATCAATCAAATAAATGTACTCATGACACACAAAGATGATAGAAACACAAACATATATATGTATATATTTCTCACATTTTGGGGTTGCTGGGGAATATTTTGAGGGGGAAATTCAAATGGGAGCATCTGAGAGGAGACAAATGCAAGTGGTGAGTAAATATGAAAGTAGACAGAAAAAGGCATAATTCAGAATAAATAATGTCTCACATTTGGCATCTGGTGGACGTTTGTCATGGGAGGGAAGTTTGTCATTATCTGGAACAAAAAGCAAATACTCAAATGTAGTACTGTACCATATATATGTATGATATTCAATTGATTTCATATTTACATAATGCATTATAAGATAGCTCAAAGTTGAAAAAGTTTACCATTTGCTTGGAAAAGTCATAGGGGTAGTACTGAAAAAAATAAAAAAATAAAAGCACATAAACATCATCACATTGCATCTTGATCCAGAACATTGTACGGTAACATGCTTTATAGGCATTTATATTGTTCAGTCCTAATACTGTATGTTATCGGAAAAGGGAAAAAACAGCAACACTTACGACTTCCACACTCTGTCTGCCCGGTGGCTGAGGAATGGAGTATTTGATGAGACCATGAGTAGGAAAGGACTGCAGAAAGAGAGAGAAGATCAGTTAGGTGATGTTTTAAACACTTTTTATTAAGAGAAGATGCCTCTGTAAAATGTGCATGTGCTAACCTGTGCAGGGTTTGTCCCACCTGCACCACCAGCAAATCTGTGCGGATAAATCTGGAAAGGAAGAGAAGGAAAACATAAGTGTAATGCAAGCATATCACATAATCGCAGCAAGAACAATATTTCATATGCAAAGAATTGCAGTGAAATGAAAGAGTCTGACATACCAGTTCCACGCTGTAAGCGCCCTCTACTCCAGGTTGCGGTGGAGACAGACCAGCTGCGAAGGAATTTTTCACCTGAATGTAAAGTCGACAGAATTGTCAGAAAGTGAATTCTGCATTGGAATATTATTGCTGTGCTACAAATATGTATCTCATGGAGCTTTTTCATCGTAGTGTACTAACTGTATATCATTCGTTTTTGCAAAGTAAATTCAACAAACTTTTTCTGGGTTGTATTTGGTCAGGTTGTTACAGGTTGCTGTAAATACAATTTTCCTTGAGGGAGAACAAAGAACTGAACTGAACTGAACAATCATTGAACAGCACACAGAATTCATTTTTACCTGTGGGGGCAGAGCCTGTTGTCTGGAACTTCCATAGTGAGGCAGGTAATGAAAGAAGGACTTAAAATAAAGACAAAGACAGAACAGCATACACAGTTACATCCAAGGAGTGAGAAAATAGTCATTATACCAACATTTGTCCATCTTTTTTTTTAAACTCACAGGTGCAGCGGAGGTTGTGCTAGCCAGACAGAGGCAGAGAATGGCAAATTTCATTTTTGCAGATGATCCAAGTCCTACCGACACAATCATACATCATTAGATTAACAAAAAAATCCAGTCAGAGTCATACTGGGTGGCAGTGGCCTCATTAGAAGAGAATGCATGAAATGTATGTTGAAGTTCTTCATAACTCACCTTCAGTGATATGGGGAGAATGATGAATGTTGATGTTGGAGATGATGCCAGTCGATGGTACCTTCCACGGGCTAACTAAGTCTTTTATAGGGTGCCAGTTCACCTGAGAGCCTATCACAGTCTATGGTAGTGATGAGTGGGTACAGCATAGGCGTCTAGCCCAAGCTTTACTAAATGACCAGTGGTCAAATCCACTTTCTGCATAATAGCAGACTGTTGGATTAGACTGTCTAGAGCAGTGCACACCTTCACTCCTCACTCTGCATTTATGACAGTTTAATTGTGTTGTGCATCTGCAGCAGTGAGTCATTAATATCTGGAACTGTAATATTAACGATTCATTAACTTGTTAAGTAATACAATTGTTATATGGTGTTTGTTTTTGTTGAACACTTAGGTCTTTGCAGAGACAAGTATGTCTAGGGAACTAAAAGGAGATTAACTTTCATCAAGTTTTAACTTAAATTATCGTATTGTGCTTTTATCTGCCTTTGTTTAAAATCTAAACTATTCAACTTGTAGATAATTAGTCAAGAATCTTAATTACAGAATAGCATTAGGAACTTATAATAATCTTTTTACATTAAACCTAATGTGATTGACTTTACTTTCCATTACTGGTTTACTTCTGATGGCACTGGATTTTTAAAGTGAGTTGAGCATAAATGTATGGTTTTATAAATCCCAATATTCAATATGTGTAATTATTTGAAAAATAGAAAGGTAGAGTAATGGAGGATTTATTATGAAGTATCATACTGTATATAGATCATTTGATTGAGTAAACATCAACGTTTCGTTCCCTTAAAATTGAAAAAAATAACAAAACTTTTCATTGCATAGCACCATTTTTTATTTCAAGACACAAGACTTTTTCACATTTTTTAATAGAAAAGCATAACACTACTTACAGAACACAATTTTCCCCCAAAAGATACATAGCACCCTTAATTTTTATCTTGTTTTTATTTATTTTTCAAAAGCATGGCATTATAGTGAGGTCATCTTTCACCGGGGAAGGCTGCTCGTGCATTGGTCACCTAAAGTGGAAAGGGAAATGAACACATCTTAACCATGAAAGTTTTGTGATGGCAAAACTCTCATGTGTTCAAAGAACATCAGTCACCCTGAAATAAAAAACATGGTCATCAGATTCATCATAAATAACTTCTAAACTGAAGTCTTCATTTTGTAGTAGAACAATTCCCTCTTTGTGTGTATAAGTACCTGTCTTTGCAAAAACATGAGCATATCCTGCTGGCTGGGTTTTTTTAGTCGTCCTCTTCCTCATCTCCACTATCTTCTCCCTTTTTAGGTTTGGCAGCCTGAAATGACAGATATATCTTATGAGCCAATCAGGAGTGAGGATTCTCAACACCTCAGCAGAAATAGTTCTCTGACAAAACGCTCATTTATCAGAGTGAACCTGTTGCCCTCGCTGCAACTGCAATTCAGTCTGCTTTATGCAGCACTCATTTAAGGCTGAAAGTGTAAAGAAACATCTTTAAATATCTATCAAAACATCCACTTGGCCGACAGGGAAGTCGGCCAAGTGGATGGTGAGAAGGACTGTGACAACATTCAGGACTTTAATATTGTGTTCCCTAGATACACTTTGGTTGTGTCAGAGAAGGGAACATGTTCTAGAGCATATTCTCATTACTGAAAAAAAAAAACTTTCCTCACAGGAAAATGTGATCCCTGGAACACTGTTTAAGTTAGAAAGCTTCCTGAAAAGATACTGTTTCACTTTGGTTGTTGTTTACAGCAGCAGGGCCCACAGTTTGGTTTACAAACATATTCTAGTCTTACGTTTGGTTCCATGTTCCTCAAAAATAATTTAGTCTTGAATGTAAGCAAATTCCCCTCCTCTGAAACTGCATAGTGCACCTTTAAACAAGCTCAAAATTGTTTCCATATAATGTATTCTTACTGGGGCCTTGGCAGGTACGGCAGGGGCCGCGGGAGCAGCTGGGGCGACTGGGGCTGCTGGAACAACAGGAGCAACAGGGGCAGGAGCTGGTGGTGCAGGGGGAGCAGGGGGGGCTGGCACGCACAAACCGAAAGGGTAGTACTGGAGCACAAAAGCAAGATACCATTAGATCAATAAATTCTCCCATACCTTGTGCCAGAGAAAATGAACATCTTTGGGCACCTACCACATCCTTTGTCCCTCCATTTGGTTTGACGATTTCCTGCTTGATGAGGCCACGGACCTATAAAAACACACACAGGCATGCACAATATAAAACAAAAAAATACAACACAGAGTATAATGGAAATCTATGTGGGGTCTGAAAGTGCAAATTGGACTGGACTGTACATGCCATTGATTATCTATCAATCAGCCTGTTGCGTATAGACTTTCCAACAATATTACATTATTTAAATTAAGAGCCTACAAAGTATTACATGCCCACATGAATCAAATTGTGTCACTCACAGGCCCTCCAGCAGGCAGACCCATATCGTTAACAGGCAGCAGCTGGAAATGAGAATAGTCAATAATATGAGCCAAAAGAATGATAAATAGATAATATTAATAAAAAGGGAGGTTTGAAAAAAATATCAGCTCTTACAACTTCCAGTTTTCCAGCAGCGGCTCCACCAGGAATAGCCTTGAGTGCCTATAATTATCATATAATTTAAACCTTTCAATCAGTGTACAGTTTTTAGAGAAAAGCAGCAATCTATAAGTAAAAGAGCCACAAACAGGCTCAGCTATACATGGAGACATAAGCATCAGTGGTGAAACCATAATAGCAGACCTCAGTGCGGAGCACATTCAGAAATGGCTAAACATACGTATTCAACAGTGGTTTTTTGTGTGTATGTTATGATGTGCGCCAGTTGACATGAGCTGTGTCTAATTGTACCTCGGGTGGAGCGAAAAGGATGTCAAACTCCATGAACATCTGCTTCTTTAACTGTTGATGGAGAGAAAATACTGCAGAAGGGATGGAATGCGGGCCAGTGTAAAATCAATCATTCAGACAGTAAATATTACTCACTGATTGATTCACTGATCATTAACTAACATGCACGAGAACAACTTAAGGTGTTTCAATTAAATTCTCAGGACAATTAAGCAGATATAAACTATGCTATTTGACTGACAGAGCCAAAACAGGAGCATGGACATTGACATAATACTTATTTTATCAAATATTTAAAGTATGAAGTAGTAATATATATATATATATATATATATATATATATATATATATATAAAACACACACAGGCATGCATAAAACACACACAGGCATGCACAATATAAAACAAAAAAATGACAAGAGTTGGAGTATATATATATATATATATATATATATATAAACTGCATATAAGAAAACAATTGAAGAGGATCAATATTTTAGAGGGTGCTCTCCTTACAGGGGCACAGACAGCCATCCCAAGGAGGCAGGCAGCCAGCACGATGAATTTCATTTTGATTGATGCTGTAAAAAACATATATGTTTTAGTTATATTCATGCATCCTGCAAAACAACTGTTATATAGATCATTGTTTTAAAGGGTCCTTCACCATGTCATGCAATAAGAGTTGTCTACATTACCTTTCCTTTCTGGCAGCAAACGAGCAGTGAGGGATTTTTGAGGACTAGTGGGATTGCTGGGGAGAGATTTGCTCCTATATATATATATCCTAAAGGGGCGAGCAAACATTATGACATAGTTTTGGGAACATGCCAAGAATTTCCTTTTTTTTATGATTTCTAACTTGGCAGCTATGTCTCCAGGAAAGAATCTCCTTATACATACAGTATTTTGGCTTGAAATGCACATCATCGGTTATCATTAATCACTGATCTGGTTCATCAAGTGAGTCCCCCATGCAACTTTGTCTTCACCCTTTAACCATGGGTTAGCACAGGAATGAATGCAGAAGTTGTAAAGTGAAGCTATTCAAACCATCATCATAGTATAATAGCTATAAACTATATTTTTGTTTTTATTTAGGAGACCATCGCATCTTATCACAGACCTCTTGTATACCTGCTATAATACAGTGGTACAATTCAGTTTTGGAGCTGATAATGATTTGATGATGAATACTAGGAATATAATTACAGCT
Source organism: Hyperoplus immaculatus (assembly GCA_949357725.1). Lineage (NCBI taxonomy): Eukaryota > Metazoa > Chordata > Actinopteri > Uranoscopiformes > Ammodytidae > Hyperoplus > Hyperoplus immaculatus. Next base: position 10,383,118 of record OX442355.1, on the reverse strand, counting down.
GTACCATTTCTGCACTCCTTCATTACAATCAAAACATGTTTGAGAAGCTCTCCAGACTTTTTCGATTGGACTCCAACTCTTGTCATAGGCTGATTTATCGGCTTTTGGTGCAGCAAATTGGTGACAGCTTGAGAAATACAGAACTCAACAGTCACCTGTATGTGAGCCTGTGGGGATGCCTAAGTGCTGCACTTGGACCAAATCCATAAGCTGTCAAGAAAAAGGTCTCAGCATGATCATTAGACAAACTCTTACACAATGGTGTTACTGGGCAGAAAAACACTTCACCATTCAATGCATTTGAATGGAGCACAAATGTAATTCCTTAACTGGAGAAGTCACAACAGGTCTGCACATTCAGTATTCAAGATGTACACTATTAAAATGTAAAGACCAATAAAGGACAGTGTGTGCTTCCTTTCATGTTCATAGCAAAAACAGCTGTAAGGCATATTTGAACATGCCCCCAGTATATGAACATCATGAGCTTGTTTCTGAGAAATCCAGTGCAAAAAAAGTATTAAAGCTGCTACATATTTGATTATTATTGTTTTATTAACTATGGACCATGATGTTGCTTGTAGTGACTAACCCACAGACATTTATCCTCTAATTTAACCATTCCTCTCACCTCAACAGAGAGTTTTTAGCATTTCTTTTTGGTTCTACAGCCCATAAGTTCACAGTTTTGGTCCAGTCTTACCAGCCACAAACAGCAGGCTGACAGAGTTAGCACCTAGATGGTAGACATAGTGGTTAGCAGCTGAAGAGACAGATACTTCCATTTCGTAGTTGGAAGTATCTATAAGTTAAATCTATAAGTGAAAGAGCCACAAACAGGCTCAGCTATACATAGAGACATAAACATCAGTGGTGAAACCATAATAGCAGACCTCAGTGCACAGCATATTCAGAGATGGCTTAACATCTAAGCAAAACACTCAACTAAAAGAGAGTGGATATTAGAATTGTATTGAGGCAAAAATGAGTCTATAAATGAAAGCTAACACATTATCTTAAATGGTGATAATATATCAGTGTGATCACAGATTGTTTTCGGTGCTCTCAAGTTGCCAAAAAATAATAATTTAATGTTGGGTTCAAAGATAAGAATATACAGTATTTCATTCTTAATCATGAAAACAAGAAATGGATACACATTTTTTGAGGGACACATTTCAGTTTAATCAGATCGTTGCTAACTTAAATTGGGTTTAAAATAAAAAAGGTTTTGTTTTACAATCAATAACATATTTACAGTTACTTAATTGCTATGGTAAACAAAATGCAAACTTCATTGACTAATTGTTAGTCTACAGATTTCAGCAATAATGTCTTTTAATTGTTTCATCATTGTGTTATTAGTACTCTCTGATGCCGGCTCAAGTCTCAGACAAGGTTTCCTGGTGTGGGTTGGACTTCCGTTTGGACAGGTGTTGGGACAGTGGTCGCCTCCTTCACTGATCTCTCCAAACCTACAGGGGCCGCGATGGTGTTCGGCTGTGGCCCAGAGTCTTTTAGCCCGTGTGTCTGAGGGACCCCAGTGGACAAGGCCCCCGCAGTTGGCACAATGTCTTGCTGTTCTGGGTTTGTGAGGCCAGCAGCCTGGTTCACATGCTGGACGGCTCCTGAAGGTGGGTGTGTGAGTAGAGTGGGCAGGTACACACCCAACTGGCCCATTGTAGCTGCCAACTGCAACAGAGAAGAGAGGAAAGATAGTGGTGAGGGAAAGCCAACAATTGGTTAATGTAGAAAGAATCACTGAGTAGAGTGTTTGAACAAGCTGAGAGACGGATTAATATCCTGGCTATGTTACCTCCAGTTCTTCTGAGCTAAGACTGCCAACTGGTAGAGAGTTCTAGTGAAGAATGACAGCACATGTTCAATTAAACATAATCACAAAGAAAATCAGGAAACCAAACCGAACATTAATCATTATTGTATCTCAGTTTCCACAGCGTAGAATGCAATTACCATGGGTTGCTGGAGCATGTATACAATTTGGGGATTCTGTTGATGAAAATAAGACATGAGTGAGTGTACTGCAACTTTTGCTTTGCCCCAAGTTTTGACACATTTTGAAGTAGAATATTTGTTTTTCTTTGGATTGTATACTGTAAGGACTGCTGTCGGATATGTGTTTATAGTGGGAGGGACACCTGTTGTTGCATTGGCTGAGGTGCATTTCCTGAAGGAGCAACTCCAGAAAGTGTTTCTGACGGTGACACTGGACTGTTGAGAGGTTGATCTGCCAAGGTTTGCGGAAGAGGAGATTCAGGAATCATCTGGAATCCATTTTGGGAAAGCTGCAGGAGAGGAAAGATGGACAAATTACCTACTGCAAACATCAGAAAATTACATTGTAAAATGATAATATCACTTGTGACAGAAAAACATGTCCAAGGCAAAACAGTGTTTCCATCTCAGAGTCATAAATCATGTCAATTGACAGCTCTGCTTGTCATGGCAGTTTCAGTTATTTAATACAGTACAGTATATGTTGACAGCACGTGTATAGAATAGAAAACATGCTCTGCTGAAGTATGTTAAATACCCCTCATCCCCATCCCCACCCCCAGGTGAAAACGCCCAAGTGTTCAGTGTACACTACAGCACAGAACTGTACATGCAGTACTGTTTGCAAAGGTGTGTCCCTGAAAAGAGAGTGTTCTTATTATTAATTTCTTACCAGCTGATTCATGTAAGGTGATGAGAAAAGAGGAATGTATCTGTAAGAAGGGAACATCTGAAAAGTACAGTAACAAAACAAACTTAAAAAATGTGTATTCTTTATTCAAGTCAGAAAATAACAGAAAGTAAAAGCTTCAAGAGTAAAATTATTAATTATAAAAGATTGTTTTTTTTTCAGCACATTTATCTACAGATGTTTTTGTCTCTTTCCGTCCTACCAGAGGATTCTGTGGGAATGTGGGCTGATTAGCAGGCTGAGACCCGTGTGCACTGGGCTGCAGAGGGATGGTCATAGGACTGCCACCCAGTGGATACCAGGCGTAGTGTTGAGTGGGAGGCAGGAACTGGAGATCTGGCTGCTGGGGGACCTCATGCTGTGGTTGCTCCAGCTCAGGGGAAAGAGGGGCTGGCGTCTGGGTGTCAGGTGAAAGGAGCGGAGGCAGGACATTGGGACAGACCTGAAAATATAAAAGAAAGCAAATTTAAAACTGATCATTGCTACATCAAAGGGTGAAATACAGGTATTTTAAAATAACATTTCGGATTTTATATTTTTTAAATATAGTGAATAAATGAGTGTACTTACTGGTACTGCAGCCACCATAATGGTAAAACATGACACTAGGATTGCAATAATCATTTCCCAAAAATAAAAATAAAATGTCTATATGGTCTTGAATTTAGTTTCCACAGGATCAATAACAGCTGAGAGGAATGTCCGCTCAGAGTGATTTCAATGAAAAACTGTGAGCGAGGGGCCTTGACTTATGCGCTGCTGAAAGAGGGAAACAACCAATGAAAGAACAGACATTACAGACACAACAGAAGAAAAAACAAAACAAAGTCAACCTAATCTTCTGGTGTGAATGAGGAAAATCCGCAGAATGACATAAACTGCCTGTTTGCATTCAATTATAATGCCGTAATGTCTGCAGAAATGAATGAACAAGCACATATTAACCCAAGACTTGTGGGTTTCCTGTTTCCCAGAGCACCCATGGGTGCGGCTGATGTGTCAGTGTCTCTCTGTTGTAATTATGGTCAAATCAAATAGGTGAAATAGGAAATGGTATAAAAGTGGGTTGTTTCTCCCACCAGGAAGTTTGACAGGGATCATAATACACAAACGCCCGCAAACAATGCTCTTTAAATGGTGGGAAATTTAGAAAACATAAATGACAGTTGAGCATGAGCCTTGACCATAAGGTGCTAAAGTAACATGAAAGGTAAATAGATGAATGTAACACAGAGTATTTAAGGGACACATCCTACTGTTTGGGACATTACATTTTATCATCAAACGATTAAGCAAGTGATGCGTTTGAACATTTACTGTATGTCTGTAGCTGGACTCAGTCAGAGATGATAGACACAAGTGCAACTGTTATGTTCTTGTTTTGATGTATTTATTATTTTAAGACTATATTCAGAATATAACTCTGAATTTTAATCTAAAAAATGTATATATGAAATGATTTAATCTTCAACTTATTATTTGTGATCACCAAATTAACAATCAATTAAGTGACACCACATAAAAATAGGCTAATTTGATTATTACTATAAATGGAATGTTTTAGTTGCATTAGATTCACTCGTAAAAAAGTAAAAAAAAATCAGCAGACCAGCTGACGGCAAAAGATGCCACTATAGACCAAAATAAATGCTACCACGACATCTTTGTCTTTCCAAACTTTATTTTTCAAAACCATCATCAAATACAAACAATAAAAAAAGGAAATGGCATTACTCATTGCAAAGTTCAAAAGATTCTTATCAGCCTGTTGTTCGAGTTTACATTATTTAAAAAAGTTAAAAAAGTCACCTCACAACAAACTGGGAAATACAGTAAGTTACATTCATAATAGGTATCTGTGCAAAATCCACAGTTTTGACACAAACATTCAGAAATCTCTGATCAAGATTTACATTAAGACAGAGTTGTACATTTGTGATAACTTTAATAACGTTGTACATCTCTTTGTCAAAAGTTTCCATGGAAAAATGCAGCAAAGAGTTGGCAGTCAATACGCTGAGTCATGATAAAAAAGCGCTATGTGACAGACTTATAAAGCTGATGAAGCACAGAGCTGGGGTATTACAGGCTCAACACTCATCCCTTTCTTAAGCTGTGTTGATCCAGAGATGGTGGTGTGTGATGGGTGTCTCCACCGCCAACCTAGAGACTAGCCACCAACAGAACCCATAATTACCACCTAACAAAGTGCTTTTCTAAGTTGGACGTGTGCCAAATCACGATAAATCACTACTTACTATAGGTTTTTAGATGGAGTGTGGCATAGAAAAATACATAAGAAGCTGTAAAGTTTGCTGAACCAATACTGAAAAGTGACACGAACAAAAACAATTTATTCTTTTGTACAAGTCCATAATATCTTGGCCCCAACATGATCAAATACGACCAACATACTGTATATACAGAAAAATTCCAACAAACAAAAAAACACTATAATTTACCAAATCATTGAATACCGTTTCTTTTGTGGGAGAATGAAAGAAAAGTCTTCCAATCTTCTATTCTTGCTCAGCGCATTTCATCCACTGTCACCTCGGCCTGTAGTTGTTGTTGGGGTTGTGGTTGGGTTTGTTCTCTGTGTAGTAGCTGAAGATGGGGGTGGGGTGGTAGTAGTGGGTGGTGGCGGCGGCCAAAGACCAGGAAATAGAGGCCAGAGAGGGAAGGAAGGCCATGGGAAACGAATGCCTCTCTGCAGAAAGACGAAACAATTACAATGAAATATTACCAAATCAAAGCGTTTTTGCTATAGTCTCACTGTTCTTGATCAATGATAGGATTAATTCATTACTCACCTCATCACTGTCAGACTCACTGCTAGAGTGACGAGAATTCATTCTTACCTCATCACTATCTGAATCACTACCATGATAGCGATGACAATTCTGCAACAACATGAACAAAAATATTAAAGAAATACTGCTTTCTTTCTCATATCAGCTGAAAATAATTTAGGCCTATAGGTGAAGTCATGCAAGCACCAAAGCAAAAACAAATGTTTTGTTCTGTACTTACAGCAATGGGGGAACTGATCAGGCAGAATATCATCAGGAGAAAAAACTTCATCTTGCTCGTCAAACTGTAATTCAAATCCCTTTGGGTAGTTGTAGCTGAACAGCTTATCAATGTATCAAATTAAATAGCTGTGTTTGCAACCTTCCAGCTGTGCCCTGCAGGAGACTCCATTAGCTTTTAAACAGGCTTGGTGTGCCCACATCCCTCTCAGAAACTTAAAGGTGTGTTACTTCATGTCAGATGTGGTCGATCTCCGGAGACAAAGCCCAAAATAGGCGTGAACGTGATTTTGTTAGCCGACCAGACTGAAGTGTTTTTGTAACATTAAAGGACCACATCCTATTTATAATCCTAGAAAGACTTAAAGTATTATCTGACACATGCTGAGCTGAATTAACCACTAAAGCCCAATTTGTACAGCTGATGACTCAAACACACACATCCACACACACACACACACGCACACACACACACACACACACACACACAATTCCTGTTGTTTACAATAAAAGAAGAATATAAATTCTGACTAAAATGCAGAATGTTACAAGACCCTTTGACACATTAAAGTCATATTTTGAAAATAATTTAAAATGTTTGCGAAGTCTAAGAAGATCGCTAGGTTGTTGAACTGCTCCATACTGTACTTGTGAAATATTAATACCTGTTGCCTAGAGCTGTGTTTCCACCTGCAATACCATACTTGCTCAATCCTTTCCAAATACTATAATCATGTTGTCTACCCATGGTGAAACTTTTATTTCCTTTATAGCAACCACTCCATTTTACGACATATTGCGAACGTCATCCAGACATTGTATCCCTCATTATCTAGAGATTCAAAATGTGTTTATATCCCAATGATGTGCAGGAGTGTGATGACTAAAAACCGATACAACAGTAAAGCTCGGATAAACACAGATAAGCATAATGGTTTAAACGGGATAAATTTGCGAGAATTAGAGATCAACATTTCCAGTATTTGTTGATATGTAAATTTCGGAATCAGAACCAGAACAGAAAACTGGTTCTACCATCATGCTCTGATTTCGTTTTTGCAACAAACTAAACATTCGTTCCTAACTATTTGCAAGTTTTATAAACTCTTATCCTCAGTAGTTAAAAGGTTCAAATCTGAATTGTTTTAACATTTATCAGATTACTATTCAAAATCTTTCAGTGCTTCTGCAAATCTGGAGGAGGCATTTTCCATATATGATCTCGATTTGATATTGCGTCGATACATTCAGAAACACTCACTTGTTGTCCTACAAGCCTAAGGTCAAAGTTCACCAAATTGGAACTTTGGGGACACCAAAATCTTCATAGCATACTACACACAGTACACAATAATGGCTCAGGCACATGTAAAAAGCTGTTTACTTTACAATATATTTGCGGCCTAACAGCATCTCAAGGATTTTGTTTAATAGATGAAGCAGGAGAAGATAATATAACGAAAAATGGAAAATTCATGATAACATTTTTGTTTTTATGATTTAACATTGGAAAAAGATTACAACAAAATCGTAGCCTCTGACAATTAACAAGAGGCAGTTCAGAATAAATGTCGTAATTCAGAAAAGTTTGCCTTTGGGGCCAAAGCAAAATGAATCAGGGAAAATATGATTACTTTGACACACCATTAACAAGCAGCTCATAAAAATATCATCACTGCAACATTTTTAATAGCTTCCTGGCATGCTACATGTTGAGCATTGCAGGGGACTAACGATCATAAAACTAGGAATTTCTCTTTATCATCATAATACACAGCCAAGCTTTGCACAAGCTAATTTGGAAATCCCAAATATTTCAAAGATCTAATATAGATATAATGATAATGATTTTTCCATTATGTGTGACTGTGCGGTAATGTGCGCATTACATGTTTATATTTGTTGCATTAAAAGTTTTATCAACAGTAATATATAGAAAATGAATAGTGTGGGAAATAAGATAAAACATATACAGTGTCGTGCGAAAGTTTGTGAACCCCTTGAGCCTTTTGGAATTTTATTTATTTTAACCATTATTAATTCATTTTTTTCAATACCAGTATTTTTATATGAAATAACAGATGTTTGTTTATCAATTCAACATTTTTCTTTTCCAGAAATCAATTGTTAAAACAGTTAAAACAAATGATTTGACAAATGTTGTATGTGCAAAAGTTTGTGAACCCTAAGCTGCATTGCTTAAATCGAGCAAGGTAAACACAATCAGGTGGGCCAAATTGATTGATGAAATAGACCAATGTAATGAGAGATCTTTAGGGAAGAAATTGGGCGCCACTTGCTAAAACAAAGATAAAACCAGACCAGTTTAGGCCCACCAAACTGAACCCATACAGGTCAGACATGTTAAAAGGGAAAGAAATCTCAGAAGATCTCAGGAATAGAGTTGTGATGCTGCACATTTGTCTGGGGACAGCTATAAATTAATTCAAAAAAAGTTTGAGCTCCATCGGTCCACCGTGAGGCAAATCATCTACAAATGGAGAGCTTTACGAGTGACTAAACATCTGCCTAGAAGTGGACGTCCTTCAAAAATATCTTCAAGCGCCACAAGAAAAGTATTTTTTTAGTTAAAAGCCAACCCACACATTACATCTAGTGATTTGCAGACCTCTCTTGCAACATCTGGGACAGCTGTGCATGGTTCCACAATAAGAAGAAAACTCAGTCAACATGGCTTTCAAGGGAGGGTTGCTGAAGAAGCCTCTGCTCTCAAAAAAGAACAAAACTGCTTGTCACAACTTTGCCAAAGAGCACCTGGAGATACCTGAAGTCTTATTCTGTGGACAGATTACTTCAAAATTGATCTGTTTGGTCATAACCAAAACCGCCATGTTTGGGCAAAAACGCAACTCTGCCTACCACCAACAGAACCTTCTCCCAAGTGAAGAATGGTGGTGGCAAATGGTCTGCAAATCTCCAGATGTAATGTGTGGGTTGGCTTTTACCTGAAAAATCCCTTTTCTTGTGGCGCTTGAAGATATTTTTGAAGGAAGTCCACTTCTAGGCAGATGTTAAGTCACTCTTAAAGCTCTCCATTTGTAGATGATTTGCCTCACGGTGGGCCGATGGAGCTCAAACTTTTTTATATGAATGTATAGCTGTCCCCAGACAAATGTGCAACATCAAAACTCTATTCCTGCGATCCTCTGAGATTTTTTCCCCTTTGAGCATGTCTGACCTGTATGGGTTCAGTTTGGTGGGCCTAAACTGACCTGGTTTTATCTTTGTTTTATCTAGTGGCGCCCAATTTCTTCCCTCAAGATCTCTCATTACATTGGTCTATTTCATCAATCAGTTTGGCCCACCTGATTGTGTTTACCTTGCTCGATTTAAGCAATGCAGCTTAGGGTTCACAAACTTTTGCACATACAACATTTGTCAAATCATTTGTTTTATCCATTTTAACAATTGATTTCTGGAAAAGAAAAATGTTGAATTGATAAACAAACATCTGTTATTTCATATAAAAAATACTGGTATTGAAAAAAATGAATTAATAATGGTTAAAATAAATAAAATTCCAAAAGGCTCAAGGGGTTCACAAACTTTCGCACGACACTGTATATATATATATATAATTTTCAGGGAAAATCTGGGTTCAGAGGTTATAATCTATGCTGGAGAATTTTAACAATGACAATTAAAAGTTGTGCTCCTGGTAATATAAAATATAAGGAAATGACTTATCCCATGGAATAGGCCTACTGGTACAGTGTACAGCTTCACATTGCCTGTAAAGCCATTTTGAGACAAATTATATTAAAATAATCACCCTTTGTTTTCTTTGGGAGACAAAGTGAGATTTTTAGAAGAGTAAACTTCATGAAGTGGGAAACAAGGCAGTCACAATAGCAAACCTGAGTTATTGTGGCATAACACATTGGTGCATTTTCCCGCAGTAGAGTTAAAATGGCAATTCTTGGCTGGGCTTGAACCCTGGTGTAGTAGCAGCTGCTTGGCGGCAGTATTAAGTCCCTTGTGCAGATACTACCGTGCATGGTGATCAGACCAACATACACAGATAGAATACCAAAACATTACATCCATGGTTTGTAAAATAACAATTTCTTTTTTTCTGGTATAACACCTGTAGCTACAAGAAGGTTTGACACATGTAACTGCAACAACACTGTGCTAATCTTGATTTAATGGTTAACGTATAGTGTCACACTGTGGGACAGTCAGGTGTTTGGAAATGATGAATCTAGATTAAACAGAGGGGAGTCTCCTCATGGGTGTCAGAATGTAGCTGTCAAAATGGTTTCCTGAGCTTGTCTCTTGATATATAAATGAAGCTGACATATTTCAAAGAATGATGATGAATGATGTTTATTCAGAGATGCATAATAGCCATAGAAGACAATCTTACTATACATTTCTTAAGTGGTGGTGGAAAGCTTTGGAATGATTCCTTTAACCTGCACAATCTCCATTAGCTATCAAAATGGTTGAAATCTTTGTATTTATATTAATGGTGTAACAATTTATTTAATGTTTCTGCAACAAATGGATAAAAAAACAGTCCACCTTTTCCATTCAAGAAGTTTATTCAGCAGATATACAGAAAACAGTTTTCATGACACTAAATCAAAGCTTGCCAAAAAACAATGTCATCATTGCTGGTTTTCATTCACTTATCCAGCAGTAAGTTGTGCGCGAAGTAAGGCAATTAAGGCTTGCAAGAAATCTGGTGTAGCAGCCACGGTGGTGGTAGTAGTAGTCTGGGTGGTGGTAGCCTTCAGGGAGATCAGAAATATTCATAATCAAACATACAGCAAAGGAGTTTCAAAAAAGTTGATTAATTGTAGAGGAGAGAGAAGGCACTCACCTCATTGGAATTTGAACCGGAGTTAGAGCCAGAACTTGACCGAACAAGTCGTTTCTGTGCTGTGTCCATCTGTGGAAAATCCACAAGTTTCATGTTTGATATTGCCTGCATTATACTATGACAATAATACTAATGGTACCAACACCCATGGCCATAACAACATATAAGAACACTGGAACTGATATTGAATAGTATATAATTAAATCATTTGACTCGACGTCAATGATCTCTCGAGTATAAATAAAGGTTAAATGAAAACAAAAAATAATATGACACTGTTACACTTACAGGTTGAGCCAGAACCAGGCTCAGGAGGAGTCCAAGCACAAATGCTACCTTCAGCATGGTTACAGTGATACAAACTGTAAAGAAGAAAATAATAAAGACTTGCTTGGATGAAACATTTCTCTAAAATATCAACAGAAAATACAGAAACTAAATATCCATATAAATACCTTCAAGATTTCACAACTTTAGCAGACTGTCTCACAGATGGTCGAGCGTGTTGTTTTGATGTTGCTCTGAATGTTGAGCTCTTCTTATATACAGTTACAGGAGCAGATGTCATCTCATCATCATACACTGTTGTTGGGAAATGGCCATTATTAGGAAATCTTCTACTTCCTCATTTCAAGGTGGAGGAAAAAGTAGGTTGGCAAATGAACAGACTGACACACCTGGACAGTATGAAGCTTACAATGTATTGAATAATTCATGTCAGAATGAATGTATTATATTTGTCCTGTCCTCTCCACACGCCTTGCATGGATATACAGGTAGATAACTCCGTCCCAATCACCACCACGTAAACAGATGCTTCCAGTTGAAGTTCTTTATTGTAGTAATTGGCCATAGGAGTAAAACTACAAAGAAAATACAATGTAAGTAATAAATCCACAGTGTAAAGATATTGCTACTGTTTAACATTATGTGAAACACGAAACACCACTTTTCTGTGTCCATTAATAAACACCCACACATATTTTGATCTACAAAATATAACTTAATATAAATGAAAGATGAGCCAAAAGATTGATAAAACATACCAACGATGCTCTCTGAGACATAAACGTCCGGATGATGCCAGATATAAACATGTGCTTCCTAGCTGTCTTATCTGAGATGGAAGACTGCCATAACGTAACTGATGATGTCACTTCTGGTCACATGACTTGAATTTCTATTACACAAACTCACCAGTAGGAGGTGCTAGCACAGAAAAACATAGAACTGAATAACAAGGCAACACACTCCCCGTCTGGTATCCCTAGATACCATAACATTCCCACAGTCCCGCTCTAAAGGAGGAAATGAATTAAGCCTGGTCCTCGGGAGAGAACAGCAGAACCCCTTCAGTCACAATCCTGTATACAGGTCGCCGAAACAGTAGCCTCATCAGCATTGAATCCTTCCTCCCCGCCATGCTCACATGGAGGGGTGTGGGCCATTGAGAGCCATGGTGCAGGTCCAGGGTGCAGGGCTGAGTTGTGACTCTCACTCCCGCATTCATCACACTTGATGCAGCTGTTGCAATTTTTGGCCAAATGTGCGGATGATGCACAGCATTTGTAGCAGATGCCATGTTGCTTTAAAAATGTCTTCCTGTTTTCAATGGATGTTTCCCTAAAGCCACGACACTTCTGCAATGGGTGTGGTTTGTTATGTATGGGGCATTGGAAACATCCACATTGTTGTTCTGTGCTGTGTATGCCCATGTTGAGGCGCTGGGCGACACCTCAGTCTTGTGGACAGAGATGGGACTACCGTACTTAGGTCCTGGTTTTGTCATTGGCGTAGGTTCAGTACTGCCTGGAGTGAGTGAGAAGCTCGGGTCATTTCTCATTTTGGCTTGCTGGCACACAAATTCCACAAAGTAGGCAAATGGAGGGAAAGGAACGTTGAAATTTTCCTTAAACTTAGAACCGTGAGAGAGCCATTTCTCCTGCAGATTGTATGGCAGCTTCTGCACAATGGGGTTGATACCACGAGCGGTGTCTAAGTAAGTAAGTCCAAGCAGATCTCCATCTGATTTAGCCGCTTGAAGCTCCATTAACAAGTCACCGAGCTCTCTTAACTTCTTATTGTCCTTATTCGTGATCTTCGGGAAGCTTTCGAGTCTCTGGAACAACAAATTCTCTATGATCTCTGGCGACCCGTAGCACTCGTCGAGCCTGTCCCATGCCATTTTGAGCCCATTCTGTGGATGGTGGACATGCACAGCTCTTATCCTCTTCACTTGAGTCGCTGATTCTGCACCTAACCACTTCACTAACAGATCCATTTCTTCAGTGTCTGTTAGGTTTAAACCTTGTATGACATTGAGGAATGATGCTCTCCAAGCTCTGTAATTCTCTGGTTGATCGCTGAATTGGAGAAGCCCTGAAGACACAATTTCCCGTCTTGCAAAAAACCTGACAAAGTCTGACATGCTCTGACCGTCAGATGGATTAGTCTGATAAGCATTTGCATACGGAGAAGCTTGTGGACAGCCTCTGTTATTATTTGCTTGTGACGGACTTGTGTGATCCGTGCCCCGTCCTGAATACAACACCTTCGGGGGCTTTCTATCTGTAGGTTGTGGAGTGTAAGTAACAGCTTGCCCTATCTGGCGTCCAACTGTTGAGACTTGCACCTCAGGATGACTGTTGTGGATTGGTTTATTATCCTGCAAATTGCACTGCACACTAGCTTCAGGGACCCGCTGGATAACCATAGCTTGTTGACTAATTCTGTCAGTAGAAGCATTTTCCAATGCAGGTGCTGGCTGATGAGCAGTGTACTTCATCTGCTCTTCCACATATGCTTTTGTACGCTCTGCTGGGTCATCTGTTGCGATATCAATATTCGAGCTCAGGGCTTCGCTTTGCTCATCCATTGCTGCCTCTAATGCTTCAGCCTTAGCTTCTGCTGCAGCAGCTTTTTTCTCTAATTGAAGAGTGTTGAGGGATACCTCCAAACGTGTTTTCTCCACCATTAAAGATGCCTCTAAGCGTGCTTGTTCCATTTTGATGTTGCTTTCTTGCTCTGCAAATGATGCCTCTACTTTAGCAGCTGCGGCTTCAGCACGAGCTAAGGCTGCAGCGGCACTGGTGGATGAGCTGTTGAATTTCTTCGATAAAGATGGACGTGATGTACGAGACCGTGTCCGTAATGCCTGAGATCCTGGTGTTTCCTTCTCCGACATTTTGATAAAGGCCTTCACTTACTCTCACTGTGAAACCTTGTCCTTGTCCTTTGCATCAAAGTTCAGTCTGTTAGAGAGCGTTGTTTTACTGTCCTGTCCTCTCCACACGCCTTGCATGGATATACAGGTAGATAACTCCGTCCCAATCACCACCACGTAAACAGATGCTTCCAGTTGAAGTTCTTTATTGTAGTAATTGGCCATAGGAGTAAAACTACAAAGAAAATACAATGTAAGTAATAAATCCACAGTGTAAAGATATTGCTACTGTTTAACATTATGTGAAACACGAAACACCACTTTTCTGTGTCCATTAATAAACACCCACACATATTTTGATCTACAAAATATAACTTAATATAAATGAAAGATGAGCCAAAAGATTGATAAAACATACCAACGATGCTCTCTGAGACATAAACGTCCGGATGATGCCAGATATAAACATGTGCTTCCTAGCTGTCTTATCTGAGATGGAAGACTGCCATAACGTAACTGATGATGTCACTTCTGGTCACATGATTTGAATTTCTATTACACAAACTCACCAGTAGGAGGTGCTAGCACAGAAAAACATAGAACTGAATAACAAGGCAACACAATATTCAATTTGAGTTGTATCAAATTCAAATAATTTTTCGTGCTCATTTTAGTCTTGGCTTTTAATCTCAGCTGTCAAAGCATTATTTATTGTGTCCCAATATTTAAATGATTCATTTAGAGGGATAATCATTAAATGGTATGTTCTCCTGTCAATGCAAGACAACAACTAATTGCATAGCTGTTGAGAAACAGCGATGTGGGATTCTAGGCATGATTCTTGATGTTGTTTGTGCACGCCACTGCAAAAATAGAACATTCTACATTTAAAAAAAAACAGTATATCATCTTTAAGAAAATTGTTCCAACTCAAGTCCTTTGTCTGTCTTTTGATGTTGTCGATCAAATAAACAGAGTATTTTATTTCAATATTTTTTTGTAAAATGTTCTAAGATTTAAATTTGAGTAATAAATGAAAGCTGGCATGCTGGATTACGACAATAACTTCCTGTAAGTGATCAGAAATGACCTGATCTCCACAGTGTCCAAGAAAACAAATGGGAATGAAACTCAAATATAACGCAAAGTACAAAACACCTCAGTTGCTTTGGATGTCATTGTAGTCTGCAAGAACTCCAGATTGGGCCCAACCTGTTGTGGGGCTGTATAATAATCTGATTATACTCAACATTGTAAAGCAGTACTTTTTTAGTACAGTATGCTTCAGAAACATACAATAACATAGAGAGAAATAGAAAAGGCAATAGCACTGAAATAAAAGCCACAGGGAATTAGTAATTAAAGCTTTAGGATACACTCCCTGATTTTGTTTTAAGCCTCTAAATCCCAACATTTCAGAATTGCAGAAATACAACAACTCCCTTTGAATGCTATTGTACAAAAATGACACAACCATCAGCTGTGAGAGAACACGTGAGTTTATCTTAGTGATTTCCTGTGAGACAATAGAGGTGCAGAGGGACCCCTTGAACTTGGCCAATGATCGGAGATGGTGGTGGGCTGGTGGCATACAGTGGATAAACCA
The DNA here is from genome assembly GCA_949357725.1 of Hyperoplus immaculatus. Classification (NCBI taxonomy): domain Eukaryota; kingdom Metazoa; phylum Chordata; class Actinopteri; order Uranoscopiformes; family Ammodytidae; genus Hyperoplus; species Hyperoplus immaculatus. The sequence continues at coordinate 10,367,761 of OX442355.1, read as the reverse complement.
GAAGTTTGTTAGGTGTGGAATGTCAGCAGAGCGTTTATGCATTGACATTAAATTTGATTTATGAGCTGTCAAAGCAAAATGTATGTACATTTTTTATTTCTAATTTAAAAAAAAGGGAGGACACATTATCATCTCTATAATGTCATTACATTGTTTTCCAGCAAGTTATACTACATTTAATGATGGAAATATTCTTAGAAAAGCATTAATGCCAGTATGCAGATGTCTTCTCTGTCTGCGGCTGCAGGAACATCCTTGATACTTTTTAAATGGTAAAGCTGTCTAGACACTTGGACAGCTTAGTTTGGGTAATCATTGCTCATGTGATGTAGAAAGATCATTTGATTGTTTTATCATGTCTGCATCCCCATCAGATATGGAATGTAGAGTAAAACTAGTAAAGCAGAGTCCTCAAAAGCTTTTCAAGAATAAAAGGGGACACATTAGAAATGTTGTACAGCTTGTTACTTTCCATATTGAAATTTTAGTAACTGAAGGAGAAATGCTGCATGGAAAACATGGATCAAGAATTCATCTTTTCTCTTTTTGCCAGTTTGTTTCCCTTGCAATAGCAAGACTCACCAAAATAAAATAAAAATATATAACTTTAGTAACATTATGATCTTCTGAACTCAATACTGACCCTTTGTTTATTCTAGGAAATACGCCCTACCAACTGAGCTAAGGGCGCCCCCATACATTCGAAACAGAATTAAGGAACTGAAAATAAATAAATGTATTTAACAGATAATTCACCCAATTATTAGAAGAAATTACATAAAATTTGCTTCTGCAACTCTCAGTAATAGAGCAGAATCCCCATATTCCATTTGTATACAGGAGGTCAATGAGGCAAAAATTGCAGATGTTATCACAAAATTATCAAATATTGAAGACAATAAACATTTATTAGGATGCTAGTTTCACTGAAAAATAGAGCTCCATTTTGATATGACCTACAAGTAATCTCTTCAATCTATCAATGAATATCTGAAAAGGACAGATAGCTGGTAAAGGGCAGGTCAATACACCAGTCTTCAAAGCAGGAGATTGTTAATTTTATTTGATTTAATTTAATTTAATTTAATTTGATTTTATTTTATTTTATTTTATTTTATTTTATTTTATTTTATTTTATTTTATTTTATTTTATTTTATTTTATTTTATTTTATTTTATTTTATTTTATTTTATTTTATTTTATTTTATTATAGTTTAGTTTAGTTTAATTTAGTTTAGTTTAGTTAAGTTTAGTTTAGTTTAGTTGAAACACAAAATACACAACATGACATATACAGTATAGGGGAGGACGGGGTAGTGTGAGACACTTTTTACATTTGCTTCCCTCTAAGGGAGCTAAAATGATTTATCAGTCAAATTTACACATTTCCCATTAATTCAGGATGTTTCCTAGAAAAGGGCATCAGCAGAATTTTTTCATGACAAAGGACAGTGAAAATAGGATTGTTTTAAAATAAGTTGTCTTGTGTCTCACTTTACCCCAGCTAACTGAGACAGACTAGTTAAATCAAGGGGGTAAACTGATCCACTTACTTTTTCAACTCTGAAACTACCATAATAACAAATGTTGTAACAGTTAGGGGAGAGTGGCCTAAGTTGTGCCACTTTTTACTCAAAGTGATTTTAAAGTGAGGCCTTGAAAGTTATGTCTCCAACTCAAATATGTACATATATTTCAGGATGTTGTGCATCCCTGACAATAAAAACTTTGGATCTGGAATAAACTGTTTAAGAAATATAGCTTTCGGAAAAAAAGTTGTCTTGTGGCACAACTTGCCCCCGGAGTGGTGTAAGTTAAGCCACAAGAGAGAATACCATGGGGTAAATTGTGCCATTGATATATATCTCATAAACTGTAATGCAAGACAAATCCATAAGACAATTACTTATTTAAGGTTTATTTAAAGTAAATAAAGTAAATGTTTTACAAAGATTGAAAGTCAATTTTCTTAAACAAGGCCTAGCAGATCTAGGTGGTTTTGCCTGCAAAGCTCACAATGACAAAGTCACCATTATCATCTTTCTGGCCATCTAAACTCTCATCAGTGGTGTCGTTAAGTGGAATGGAGATGTCAGTCTCTTCTGAGCTACTGTAGACAATCACTTTCTTTTTGGTGATCAGCGTATACAGCCATGCCACTGGCACAACTCTCAGAAATGTACTTCGCACTAGTTGCTCTGTGCTTATGACTGCCACCTGATAAATGTGATTCCCCCTCCATTTCTGCCTTTAAATTAAGGCTCAAAACCCATCTGTACACTCTGGTTTTTCCTCCCCATTAACTATCTTACCTCTGCACTACTATCTTTGTTTATATTTGTGGATGTATGGGCTTTATGTCTTTTATTTTTGTTATTGTTATTTTACCTTCATTGTTTACCTACTGAATGCACTATGTACAGCACTTTGGACAATGCAAACTGTCATAAATGTACTTTACTTACTTACTTACTTATAACTCACCTAGGCCCTTTTCCACAAATCACCCCAACCCCAGAATTTTGGATAATAGGCATGATACAGCAGTTTAGGGCTGACATCGTGCTAACTGTATTAGACTCAAAGTGTAGCATACTAAAGCACTAAAACATGTGTCAAACGTGTCTATAATTGTTCGGACACAATAATCAAAAAACCTTGATCATGGAAATCTTACTTTGAAAGGCAAAAAAATATTTGTTTAGCTTAAATGTGCTTTAATCTTACTCCTTGTGTCTCCCTTCTTAACAGGATGAGTCAAATGGATGGCTCTTCTTAAATATGTGGCACAACTTCCCCACCGGCACAATTTAGACAACTCTCCCCTACAATCCTGACAGCTAGCTTGAAAACCAAATATTCCAAAACTAATGTCGGACAAGTAACAGAATCATGGGGTTTGGTCAATTAAGAAAAACATTTTCTAAACACTTGAAAGTAACTCTGATCAAATAAACCATATAATTCATATTCAATAATTAACATTCAAATGACAGATAGGGCCAGTTAGATTAAAACACAGTATGGGGGTCAGAACACAGGACCCTTAGAGCCAGTTAGTGCCTGGGGGTCAGGGCAAAGGACAATCAGAACCAGCTAGAACAGCCTGGGACTCAGAACACAGGATTAGACCCAGCTGTCATTTTCCATCTTTTGAGTCTTTGATTAATATTTTTCTGCATTTGTTTTATTGGGATCATTCATTGAATAAAGACATATTACTTTTTGGTATTAAAGGTCACTCTCCTGTCCCCCACATATGTGCCAAACCATGCCCTTGCTGACACCCCTTCAACCATCAACCCCGACCTCCAGCCCACATTTTCTTTTGACTTATTCAAACTAGTCTCCTTGCTACCTCAAATATAATGGATTCATTAAAAGAGGGCACAGACACTGTCTCACTTTACCCCACAGCATTTGTCTCACTTTACCCCACTGCCACAATTTGAGAAAAAACTACCTCTCTCAGCAAATCAGGCTAATCTTCAGTTATCATCATCACATGGTTTCATATGTTGGTAGTTCATCAACATGTATGATAGAAGTTTTCTACCTGAATCAATTTGCTTTGGCACAACAATCGATAAGTTGACAGCAAGAAAATGTACTTTTACATGCAAAAAGTAAATTTTTGTGAAAAAAACATGCTTACAACATCACCATGAGGTCCTCTCTTTCATGGCCAAGCGAAAATGAGAGGGGCCAAAAATGTGATCCATTGCCTAGATACAGGGGGTGTCTCACATTACCCGATGGCTCACATTCCCCCGTTCTCCCCTACCATAAGTTAAAAACACAAATAAACAAAAAATAAAAACAAAGTTGTCATCTTAATTTATACACACACATCATTTATACTCAATAGTACTGATCGAAAAGGTGAAGGTTGAAGCACTTGATTATTTGACCTACCCTTTTTACATTATATTTTACTTTTTTTTCCGTAGGTCCGTCAGGATCTTATTTAAAATTTTAATTTAATTTTTGTAAGTATAATCGTGATCTTACAGGCAACCGTTGAATGATGTCTATCTATTTCATGTTAAAGGTACCTGAAAGTGTTGTCTCAGCTAGTCAAGCATCCAGAGACCAATCAACTCCTTCACCTGCAACAATTTTGTTTTAGACCAACCTATTCCACAATCTGCTTTCCCCATAGACACCTGTCTACTCTGGAACACATTACCAAACAAAATTAAGTCCAAGTTAAGTCCAAATATAAATCATTTATAACAAAGATTACTTGCTGGCCTTGTAAAAAAAAACAGAAGCTTTAATACGGTGGGCATGGCACTTTCAGGAAAGGTTTAAATTAAGGCTTTGAAGCACAGAACAAGGGCCGTCAATTTTCCCAGCTGGAAAACACAACAGCCCTTAGTCGAACCAAAACAGAAGGGTCAAAACTAAATTGTAAATTCAGCTGTAGGAGCTGCAGGCTGCACTGGCAATTTATGTCCACATTGATGAAAGTCTTTCCTTCAAAGTCAAGGGTGATGTTAACAGCAAAGGCCAACTTCAAAGTCCAACTGTGAATTTGCGTCTGGCCTACTTTTAGGTCCATGTTTGCTTTTTAAAGAGTTAGGGGTTCAAATTAGCCTCCACTCAGACTATCTGCTGTCAAAAATGATTGATTAAATTGTGATGAAATTATATGTTTGGATGGCATAATCTTATGACCTTGTGTTATACTGTCCATGCAAGATTTAAAACCAATCTCATCCAAACTGTATATACTGAAACATCCTATGCCAAAAGATGGGGAATGAGTTTTTTCTGCCATGCATTCAGGACTATTGCATTACCTCCCAACCAAGACTGCTGGTATCTAAGTGGAAACATTTTCTATGATACACACCTTTCTACAAAGTGTCAGTATTGTGGCCCCAACAAATGGATAAAAAAATAAAAACATAAGTCCAAGTTTCAATTCAAGAAGTTTATTAAGCAGATATACTGTAGTGATGAAATGATTTTGATCCGCATTTTAATTCAACTCCAATGAGACATCATTTACAGTTGCGACAAGAAAATCAGTTCTCATGACAAACTGTTACAAAGCAAAGCTTATGTCATAAAACAATGTCATCATTGCTGGTTTTCATTCACTTATCCAGCAGTAAGTTGTGCGCGAAGTAAGGCGATTAAGGTCTGCAAGAAATCTGGTGTAACAGCTGCTGTGGTGGTAGTAGTAGTCTGGGTGGTGGTAGCCTTCAGGGAGATCAGAAATAATCTTGGTCAAACATACAGCAGAGGAGTTTCAAAAAGCTTCCATTGTCATTGACTTTCAAGTGTATTGAATTTTGAATTGTAGAGGAGACAAAAGGCACTCACCTCATTGGAATTCGAATTGGAGTTAGAGTCTGAGCTTGACCGGACAAGTCGTTTTTGCGCGGTGTCCATCTGTAGAAAAACCACAAGTTGTATGTTTGATGTGAATCGAACATTATACTATGCACTTAATAACAATAATATAAACAGATAAGAACAATGGTACTGATATTGAATATGAGAGTGATATACTTACAGGTTGAGCCAGAGCCAAGCTCAGGAGGAGTCCGAGCACAAATGCTACCTTCAGCATGGTTACAGTGATCACAACTGTTGAGAAGCAAATGGAAAAGACTTGCTCACATTGACAGCTCTTTCAAAATATCACCAATCCACCAACCTCAAATAGAAAATACAGAAACCAGAGATCCATTTTATTACCTTCAAGGCCTCACAACTTCAGCTGACTGTCTCGCAGATGATCAGGTAGGTTGTTTTGGTGTTGCTCTGAATATGGAGCTTTACTTATATACAGTTACAGGAGCAGATGTCATCTAATCAGCATACAGCATGGTTGGGAAATGGTAATTATTAGGAAATCTTCCACCCCCACACAAAGTGAGGAAATACTTAGGTCAGGAAATGATCAGAGACACACCTGGACAGTATGATAGATAAAGTGTATTTAATGATTACTTTCAGAAAGGATGTACTAGTATTGGAGTTGTGTCAAATTATTATCAGTTTATGAAGTATTTTGTTTAGCACCTTCTAAACTGTCCTCACCCCACTTACCCCAAGAAAAAGTCTGCAATACGTCCCCCAATCAGATGTTTCAAGCTGTTTTATTTTTTGTATTTGTTAAATAGTTCCAACTTAAATCCTTCATTGGTCTTTGACTTTGATGGTTGAGTCATCTTTGTAGAGTCAAAGGGAGGTGTCGTATTTCTGCAAGTCAGTGTCTTACATTTGGGGATTTAGAGGCTCTATAACGAAATCAGGGAGTGTATCGTAAGCTTTAATTTCTAATTCCCTGACGAATTGTAATAATTGTTATTGCTATTTCTATTCCTGCTTGTATTTCATTGTATATTTCTGAATAATACTGTAATAACTATTGTCAGATTGGTAACACTTTACAATAAGGTACACACCATTGTAGTTAGTTACTGAGTAACGAATGAAAAATGAATCAGTTACTAATAAATAGTTATTGAAAAGCACCTGAGTGACTGGGATTCAGTCACTATTGATACTGATACACAGACTGTTACCGTTTTGGTGAATTATTAGGTAATGGTAGTTACTGAGGAGAGAATGAGTAACTACTAGTTATTGAGTAACTACTTTAAAGTTATTGAGTTATTACATGAAAGTTATTGAGTTACTATATAGTTGTTGAGTTTCGCACCACATACAGAACGTTATTGTTGTATTCGAGTAGATTAGCTGTCATTTATCATATCACTGAAATGTGTGGTATGCTGATGAAAAGCTGTAACAAAGCGAAAATACATTTGCATCCGTAAAAAGTTATTGTATTGTTTTCAAAATAGTTATCCTGTTTCCTGTCTGCGGCTGCAGGAAAATCCTTGATTATTTTTCAAATGTAAACCAGTCTACAATGTTTGCTGAGTGCTAGGTGGACAGATTTGTTGGGTAATCAAATGCTCATGTGGGACGGCGAGAGATCCCTTGATTGTTGTATAATCTCAGCATCCCTGTCAGAATAAATCTGTATCGTAGAGTTAAATACAGTATGATACAGATTCTATCCAGATTACTTTAAAAGTGGATTGTTTGGTGTAAGATGTGAGCAGGGACAAGTAGAAACCGTAAACTCCCATTCTTAGAGGGTGGACAGGAGGACCTGGTGGTTCACCATGATTATTGAGGACAGGGCAAATCTAATGGTCTTTAGTCCCTTAATAGGAGAGTGCATAGGTGTATATAGTACATTGTTCAATAAGGAGGGGCTTAATTGCAAAATTGGTTGAAGTTGAAGACAAATGAAGAGTCTTTGGCGGTTAGACCTGTAATGTCATAGCCTACTCTGAGGAGGTAGTGATACCTTGAAATGCACAATATCCCAAACAATGGTGTCTAGATGCACGTGATGGTGAAGGTGGGAAACATTGTTTTGAAGATCTGATGAGCTCACATGGAGGACCAACTGGGAACACTGGTTGTGAGTGAGAATGGAGGTGGATGGGTAAAATGTAATGGCAACAAAACAATGGGTTTACAGACACATGTCATAATCCAACCTGACAGCAACAGAGAGAAGTAATAAATAGAAGAAGCATGAATATTGTCAGTCTTTCTGACTGAACTACTACTACAATTTTAGTAGATGGCAAGAAAGATACTGTTTTATATACTGCATATGTTGCTGTTCTATCTATCTATCTATCTATCTATCTATCTATCTATCTATCTATCTATCTATCTATCTATACTGTATATATATATATATATATATATATATATATATATATATATATATATATATATATATATATATATATATATATATATATTACATAAAATAGATTTTACTTGAAATAGTTAGAGAACATAAATATCTGGATAGACATAGACATCTAGATAACATAAAAAATCGTGAATGTCTACTGCGACAAAAAAAAGACGTAGGTATAGGAATAAAACCACCTTCCCTTTAATTAGTAGGAAAAGGATTATTGAGGCAGTTCTCATGTCAGTCCTTGATGACGGTGATGTGATTTACCGGAATGCATCACATTCCTGTCTTTCACTCTTGTACCCTGTTTTTCACTCTGCTTTAAGGTTCATCACAGGAGATGCTTATGACACACACCATTTTGTTCTAAATGGAAAAGGTGGGGGGTTCCTCTCAAGATGTGACTCATTGGCATACATTTTCCCTTATCGGGAAGCTACCACATTATTTGACTGCAATGCTGCACATTTCAGATGGGCTTTATCAGACCTGCTCTACTGACATGCTCATGTTATAAGTTCCACAAGCCTGGTCTGAGCTTGGAAAGACAGCTTCAGTGCCCCTGACTCCTGGAGAAATGTACAGCAACAAATTTAAATAAATACCTTCATATCCTTTAACATGTGTAGACATATTTTCTTAAATCTGCCCAACTCTACCTGTAACTGTCTTAATTAGGCTACATTGTACTTTGAACCATTTCATTTTAATGGTAGCCATTCTACATCGCTGTCTAAATGTTTCAATTGTTTTGTCTCCTTATCAGCTTGTTGTGTATTTGATGTATTTCCATTGTGTATGTATTGTTGTTTTTTGCTTTGCATTTGTTTGACTCAACATCATTACAAATGAGGGTCACCCCTCAATGGATCTCTTGTGTATAAATAAAGGTTAAATGAAATGAAATGGAAAAAATATATCTATCTTTTAAGAAACACAAACATATTTGGGCCAAGTTTTTATTTAGGAGATAATACAGAGATTTATTTTCCATATGTTGGAATAGCATGGGAGTCGGGACACACCTGAAAAAACAAACTGACACAAAACTCATGTTGATCAGTGCTAGTTTTCATTCATTTATTCATCTGTTTACATTTCAGATTTTATTATCCAGCAGCCGCAACTGTAGTAGTTGTTGTAGCTGCAGTCGTGGTAGTAGCTGCAGTAGTTGTAGTTGTCAATTGTTGGAACAATTGAAAAAGCTGGAACAGCTGCAACAACTGTTGGGTGTTGATTCCAGACTGAACCTGAAAGAAAAAATGAATCATTCAATGCGCGACATACAGCAGAAAGGTCAGAGGAGCCATTTTACAGTAATTTACAGTGTGTTGAATGTTGAATAGTAGAGGAGAGTAAAGGCACCCACCTCATTGGAATTGGAATTTGAGTTAGAGCTTGACCGAGCAAGTCTTTCAAGCACCTTGTCCATCTGTAGAAAATCAACAAGTCGCATGTTTGAATAAGTATAATTGCCTACTATGAGAATAATGGTAATGGTATTAACATATAAGAACAATGGTACTAATATTGAGCATGCAAATGAAACACATACAGGTTGAGCCAGAGCCAGGCTCAGGAGGAGTCCAAGCACAAATGCTACCTTCAGCATGGTTAAAGATTACAACTGTTGAAAAGAAAGTAGAAAAGACTTGCCCAGCTTTTCTAAAATATCAGCAACATAATCATTCCACCAACCTCAAAAGTAAAAAAATACAGAAATAAAAATTCATATAATTACCGGTAAGTCTTCACAAATTCAGCAAACTGTCTCACAGATGGTGCAGGAAGTTGTTGTAGTGCTGAATGTTGAGCTCCTCTTATATACAGTTACAGGAGCCAGACAGGATGTCATCATATCAGCATACAGCGTTGTTGGGAAATTTAAAATATTAGGACATTGCCCACCTCCACATTTCATGGTGAGGAATTATCAGAGCCACACCTGGATAACATGCACTAAACTTGCTACAACGTATATCTGTGATTCTTGAGAAGTGGGACAAAACAGGGTGCAATGTTGAAAAAATACAGACCCTATGTTTAGGCAAATTAAATTACATGTATGTATCCAACATATACTAAGCTACTGAGCTAAGGTTTGACACAACCTCCCAGCTTTAGTCCTTTTTATCAAAATGGGCTTTTTACCTTGCCATTCCTTATCAAAATGGGCTTTTTAGCTTGCCATACCTTATTTTGTGTCAACACTGTCAGACACCAAAAAAAAACAAATAAATGTTCCCTCATTTTATGCTAGACCCATGAGATGTAGAGTGATCACAAATATTCACCAAAACTGATAGAGGCCACAAAGAATATTTTCAAAATGTATATGAATATACATGTTCTTGATATCTGACGGTGTTGACATATTTAACGTTTCTTAAACAGAACAAATAGAGTTTTTCTAGTAGCAGTTTGGTTTTTCTGTTGATGATAGGTGCTAGAATGAACTACTTCAGGAAAATAAAATGATCAAAACATTTCAAATAACTTCTTCAGAAATTGTAAGTCGGTGTTGACGTATCATGGTTGTGACGCATGACTTTCAAGATTTGGAATGTAAAATATTCTAAAACTACAACACTAATCAGAGCCTGTCTGACTCTAATGTACTTTGCAGAGGTAGAATGTGACAAGAGGTCCTACATGGTGACAGCAGCCCCTTATTTTGGCTGATTTTATTACATTTTAATGGATTGTCGGTGGTGACCAAAAGTGTCCCACCACTATGAAACCATATAAAACATGAATGTGTTGAAGAAAAACTGTTTTTATTGACATGAGAGATTATTTAGTGTTGCTTTTGATGAAAAATGAACTTTTTAATTATTAAAGTAAAGTTTTAATAGGTTTTATTGCATATGGAAGATTGAAATCCTCTCTGTGGACACACTGTTTTGGACGTCGTGAGCAGATAACAAGTGTCATATATTTGACATAAAAATGATTACATTTAATTTAAGGGGATAATTGTGCTCCAGACATTCTATTCTTAATCCCTAATAACATCTATAATTTTAAATATTATTATTTTTGGAGATAACAGCAGTTACACATGGAAGACGGCCTTTTGTCCCGGTTCTCAAGAATCACTGATATATTTGTTTATTAATATCAGAAATAATGTATTATACCCTCGTAGATGTTTCTCAAATTCTAATGCTTTTATTCTTTTTTATCTTTATTTTTATACTGTCCTCTCCACTAACCCTAACCTATCCTAAGTGGAAATGTGTCCGAGTAACCCAAACCACCGTCAAAGATGTTTTGTTTTTTATAAAATGTGATGAAATCATGTATTGGGATGGATAATCCTAAACACTTCTTGTACACTGTCCCAATCTTAAAACTAATCTAGCTGTTGAGAAACAGTGAAGTGGTGTTCACCCAAGATGATTCATGTACAAAGCTCCACGTTGTTTTTTCATGCATTCTAAAAATAATTGACTGCATATTTACAATAATTCCATGCCTTATCAACGTTAAGTGTATTTTATTTTTTAAACTGTTTTAAATAATACCTCATATACCCAGCAGTGCTGTTTAAATCACACTCTGTTTAAATTGGATTGCTCCTGACAATGACAGTGTTGATTACAAAACAACAGGCTGATCCTTTGTTGGGCACATGAAAGGTAAATGCTCTAATCAAGCTGCTTATTTGACACATAATGTTAAAAGATCCACAATTCTGACTTGAAAATGACTTGAATATCATAGAACATCTATGAGATGATTTGAAGCGAGCTTTCCATGCTCGGCAGCCATCACATTTAACTGAACTGGATCGCTTTTGTATGGAAGAATGTTAAAAATACCTACATCCAGGATCCAGACATTCATCACAGGCTACAGGAGGCGTCTAGAGGCTGTTATTTTTGCAAAAGGAGGCTCAACTAAGTACTGATGACATTTTTCTTTTGGGGTGCCCAAATTTATGCACCAGTCAAATTTTGTTATGATGCTTATTGCATATTTTCTATTATTCCAATAAACAAAATGACACTGCTGAATTGCTTCTGTTTATCTAAGGTATGTCATATATGTAAAGGAATTTGCTTCTTTGAAATCCCAGGTAATGATTAACAAAAATCCCCAAAATTAGAAGGGGGTCCCAAACTTTTTCATATGACTGCATATGTTTTGCTATTATTAGGCAACTATTAGTATGCAGAATTATTATGCAACTAAATAAAAAAAAGAAAATTTTCCCATCTCACTTGTTTATTTTCATCTGTTAGAGTGAGAATAATAAAACAACTCAAAATTTACAAATACAAATTTCCGACATGTAAAAAAAAAAAAAATCAGTGACCAATATAGCCACCCTTCTTTTCAATAACTGTCACAAGCCTTCCATTCATGGAGTTTGTCAGTTTCTTGATCTGTTGACGATTAACTTTTTGTGCAGCAGCAACCACAGCCTCCCAGACACTGTTCCGAGAGTAAATATCCCATTTAAGCAGGGCCCACAGGTTCTCAATACGGTTTAAGTCAGGTGAAGAAGGGGGTCATGTCATTATTTTTTCATCCTTAAGGCCTTTACTGGCTAGCCATGCAATTGAGTACTCCAATGCTCAATTGCAAAATTTGTATTTGTAAATTTTGAGTTGTTTTATTGTTCTCACTTTAACAGATGAAAATAAACAAGTGAGATGGGAAAATGTTCTTTTTTTCATTTAGTTGCATAATAATTCTGCACACTAATAGTTTCCTAATAATTGTGCACATATATATATTCTCATAAAAAAGACAAAACCTCACTTTTACTTTCATAAACATTCAGGTTTAGGTTCATTAACATTTTGGATTGACCGAGAGCACTGTAGTTGTTCAATAATAAAATGAATCCTCAAAAATACAACTTCCCTAATAATTGTGCACACAGTGTATATATATATTACAAAAAATATATTTTACTTGAAATAGTTAGATAATATAAATATCTGGATAGACATAGACATCTAGATAACATAAAAAATTGTGAATGTCTACTGCGACAAAAAAAAGATGTAGGTATAGGAATAAAACCACCTTCCCTTTAATTAGTAGGAAAAGGATTATTGAGGCAGTTCTCATGTCTGTCATTGATGACGGTGATGTGGTTTACCGGAATGCATCACATTCCTGTCTTTCACTCTTGTACCCTGTTTTTCACTCTGCTTTAAGGTTCATCACAGGAGATGCTTATGACTAGGACTGTCAAATTAACGCGTTAATTTCGATTAATTAATCACAGAAAAATTAATGCGATTAAAAAAATTAATGCAGATTAATCGCACTTCTATATTGCCCTTTGACCCGGTGCAAAAGAGGTGAGGCAATAGCGGAGCTGCACTGTAGCTTGCAGACACGGCCCGCACGGGATTAAAGAGTAAAGAAAGAAGCAGGGGAAAGGGGCCGAGGGCTCTATGGATGTGTTATGGGCTGCTCCGGGCAAATAAGCATGAAGGTAGGAATACGTCTTATGTTATTCTCCGCAGTGTCTGTGCATTATTGATTTAGTGGGTGCCTAATTAACAATGTAGGTTCAAAACAGTATCTCTCAATCTTCCTCCGTGTCTCACTTTTGTTTGCTAGCTGCAAACGGACACCCGCCCCCTCTCACTCTTCCTAGCATATGCCTGTCTTTTTTCTTCCTTTGTGTGTGTGTGTGTGTGTGTGTGTGTGTGTGTGTGTGTGTGTGTGTGTGTGTGTGTGTGTGTGTGTGTGTGTGTGTGTGTGTGTGTGTGTGTGTGTGTGTGTCTGTGTGTGTGTGTGTGTGTGTGTGTGTGTGTGTGTGTCTGTCAATATGTTTGGCTATGAGTAGGACGGTGAATGAGTCGGCATAGTAGGCTTTGCGCACCGCACCTGTGGCAGCACAGTGCTGTCTGTTGTGGGAGATAGACAGTCGTCATTTAGCCTGCTTGTTTTTTTGTGGGTTTTTTTCGGCGCTAGTAGTTCCTAAATTTATTTCATATAGAAACCTGGCTGAGAGGAGGAGACAGAGGTTACGAGAGACGGGGGGAGAGAGAGATAGAGAGAGAGAGAGAGAGAGAGAGAGACGAATGGTAGCCTATAGGCCTACAGTTGTTTGTAAACAGGCATAAAAGTGTCATGTAAGTATGCGATTAATTTAGATTAATTAATCACAGAGCCTGTAATTAATTAGATTAATTTTTTTAATCGCTTGACAGCCCTACTTATGACACACACCATTTTGTTCTAAATGGAAAAGGTGGAGGGTTCCTCTCAAGATGTGACTCACATTGGCATACATTTTCCCTTATCGGGAAGCTACCACATTATTTGACTGCAATGCTGCAAATTTCAGATGGGCTTTATCAGACCTGCTCTACTGACATGCTCATGTTATAAGTTCCACAAGCCCGGTCTGAGCTTGGAAAGACAGCTTTAAGCTTCAGTGCACCTGACTCCTGGAAAAATGTACAGCAACAAATTTAAATAAATACCTTCATATCCTTTAACATGTGTAGACATATTTTCTTAAATCTGCCCAACTCTACCTGTAACTGTATTAATTAGGCTACATTGTACTTTGAACCATTTCATTTTAATGGTAGCCATTCTACATTGCTGTCTAAATGTTTCAATTGTTTTGTCTCCTCATCAGCTTGTTGTGTATTTGATGTATTTCCATTGTGTATGTATTGTTGTTTTTTGCTTTGCATTTGTTTGACTCGTCATCATTGCAAATGAGGGTCACCCCTCAATGGATCTCTTGTGTATAAATAAAGGTTAAATGAAATGAAATGGAAAAAATATATCTATCTTTTAAGAAACACAAACATATTTGGGACAATTTTTTATTTGGAGATAATACAGAGAATTAAGTGATTTATTTTCCAGATGTTGAAATAGCATATAGGACACACCTGAAAAAACTAACTGACACAAAGCCATTGTTGATCAGTGCTAGTTTTCATTCATTTATTCATCTGTTTACATTTCAGATTTTATTATCCAGCAGCCGCAACTGTAGTAGTTGTTGTAGCTGCAGTCGTGGTAGTAGCTGCAGTCGTTGTAGTTGTCAATTGTTGGAACAATTGAAAAAGCTGGAACAGCTGCAACAACTGTTGGGTGTTGATTCCAGACTGAACCTGAAAGAAAAAATTAATCATTCAATACGCGACATACAGCAGAAAGGTCAGAGGAGCCATTTTACAGTAATTTACAGTGTGTTGAATGTTGAATAGTAGAGGAGAGTAAAGGCACCCACCTCATTGGAATTGGAATTTGAGTTAGAGCTTGACCGAGCAAGTCTTTCAAGCACCTTGTCCATCTGTAGAAAATCAACAAGTCGCATGTTTGATATAGTGTAATTGCCTACTATGAGAATAATTATAATGGTATTAACATATAAGAACAATGGTACTTATATTGAGTATGCAAATGAAGCACTTACAGGTTGAGCCAGAGCCAGGCTCAGGAGGAGTCCAAGCACAAATGCTACCTTCAGCATGGTTAAAGATTACAACTGTTGAGAAGAAGAAAAAAAAAGACTTGCTCAGCTTTTCCAAAATATCAGCAACATAATCATTCCACCAACCTCAAAAATAAAAAATACGGAAATAAAAATTCACATAATTACCGGTAAGTCTTCACAAATTCAGCAAACTGTCTCACAGATGGTGCAGGAAGTTGTTGTAGTGCTGAATGTTGAGCTCCTCTTATATACAGTTACAGGAGCCAGACAGGATGTCATCATATCAGCATACAGCGTTGTTGGGAAATTTAAAATATTAGGACATTGTCCACCTCCACATTTCATGGTGAGGAAATAGGTAGGTTAGACAATTATCAGAGCCACACCTTGATAACATGCACTAAACTTGCTACAACGTATATCTGTGATTCTTGAGAAGTGGGACAAAACAGGGTGCAATGTTGAAAAAATACAAACCCTATGTTTAGGCAAATTAAATTACATGTATGTATCCAACATATACTAAGCTACTGAGCTAAGGTTTGACACAACCTCCCAGCTTTAGTCCTTTTTTATCAATATGGGCTTTTTACCTTGCCATTCCTTATCAAAATGGGCTTTTTAGCTTGCTATTCCTTATTTTGTGTCAACACTGTCAGACACCAAAAAACACAATAAATGTTCCCTCATTTTATGCTAGACCCATGAGATGTAGAGTGATCACAAATATTCACCAAAACTGATAGAGGCCACAAAGAATATTTTCAAAATGTATATGAATATACATGTTCTTGATATCTGACGGTGTTGACATATTTAACGTTTTTTAAACAGAACAAATAGAGTTTTTCTAGTAGCAGTTTGGTTTTTCTGTTGATGACAGGTGCTAGTATGAACTACTTCAGGAAAATAAAATGATCAAAACATTTCAAATAACTTCTTCAGAAATTGTAAGTCGTTGTTGACGTATCATGGTTGTGACGCATGACTTTCAAGATTTGGAATGTAAAATATTCTAAAACTACAACACTAATCAGAGCCTGTCTGACTCTAATGTACTCTGCAGAGGTAGAATGTGACAAGAGGTCCTACATGGTGACAGCAGCCCCTTATTTTGGCTGATTTTATTACATTGTAATGGATTGTCTGACGGTGGTGACCAAAAGTGTCCCACCACTATGAAACCATATAAAACATGAATGTGTTGAAGAAAAACTGTTTTTATTGACACAAGAGATTATTTAGTGTTGCTTTTGATGAAAAAATAACTTTTTAATTATTAAAGTAAAGTTTTAATAGGTTTTATTGCATATGAAAGATTGAAACCCTCTCTGTGGACCCAATGTTTTGGACGTCGTGAGCAGATAACAAGTGTCATATATTTGACATAAAAATGATTACATTTAATTTAAGGGGATAATTGTGCTCCAGACATTCTATTCTTAATCCCTAATAACATCTACAATTTTAAATATTATTATTTTTGGAGATAACAGCAGTTACATATGGAAGACGGCCTTTTGTCCCCGTTCTCAAGAATCACTGATATATTTGTTTATTATTATCAGAAATAATGTATTATACCCTCGTAGATGTTTCTCAGATTCTAATACTTTTATTCTTTTTTATCTTTGTTTTTATACTGTCCTCTCCACTAACCCTAACCTATCCTAAGTGGAAATGTGTCCGAGTAACCCAAACCACCGTCAAAGATGTTTTGTTTTTTATAAAATGTGATGAAATCATGTATTGGGATGGATAATCCTAAACACTTCTTGTACACTGTCCCAATCTTAAAACTAATCTAGCTGTTGAGAAACAGTGAAGTGGTGTTCACCCAAGATGATTCATGTACAAAGCTCCACGTTGTTTTTTCATGTGTCCTAAACATAATTGACTGCATATTTACAATAATTCCATGCCTTATCAACATTAAGTGTATTTTATTTTTAAACTGTTTTGAATAATACCTCATATACCCAGCAGTGCTGTTTAAATCACACTCTGTTTAAATTGGAGTGCTCCTGACAATGACAGTGTTGATTACAAAACAACAGGCTGATCCTTTGTTGGGCACATGAAAGGTAAATGCTCTAATCAAGCTGCTTTTTTGACACATCATTTTAAAAGATCCATATTTCAGAAAATCGTTTTACTTTAAGTCACCATGCAGTGGATCTAATGGCAATGTATGCATCTCTATTAATGGTGTGAACTGTGTGTAAAAACTATCTATCTATCTATCTATCTATCTATCTATCTATCTATCTATCTATCTATCTATCTATCTATCTATCTATCTATCTATCTATCTATCTATCTATCTATCTAACTATCTATCTATCTATCTATCTATCTATCTATCTATCTATCTATCTATCTATCTATCTATCTATCTATCTAAATGAATAAATGGATGAGTATTCATTTCTTGAAGTTAAAAAAATGAAAACCTACTCGACAGCCCTAAAACAAAAAACAGAAATGCTTTTTAGTTGTCTAAGATTTACGTCTCACATTACGTAACAACATTACAAAGACATAATTTTTCCACTTCAGAAATATAGCTAATGTACGACCATTTGTAGATCAGGGAGATGCTATAAAACCTGTCAATGCCTTCATTTGAGGTCCAATTGATTATTGTAATCCACTGGGGGGGGGGGGACTGAGAGACTTCAGCTCATTTAAGACTCTCCAGCTCAGAGGGGGTTATTTATATCTTTTGTTGAGCATTTTATCTCAGTAAAAAGACCCTCATGGGCAGCTCTGAGTTGTTCTGGGATTGTCCGAAAGGGGCTTATCCTGTTAAATCAAGCCCGGTGGTGAATCTGTGTCCACTGGGAAAATGAGTTATGCTATTACGGTTATGCTGATAACTTCAGAGGCCAAGGCGCGTATTTTAGATTGTACACTAGGCAAAGATCGTTCTGAGTTTTTGCTTATTTATTTGTAAATTGCCATCACTGAAGTTAAACGAAAAACAAAAGTGTCTAGACTTTTTTACTTTATTTGATCCTACTCTGACTGTCTGTATCAATGGGGTTTTCTTACTTTGTTTTGTCTTATTTTTGCTTCCTTTGTCAAGTGTATTCTTTTTTCTTATTTTTTATTTTATGGTATTCCAGCCCTGTTTTTCATGTTTGTTCTGTTTCTACTTATACAGTATATAGCATTGATGTAATGCACGCATGTAATTCCTCTATTGTAAAGCACTTTGAGCTGCAATTCTTAAATCTGTTTATTCACCTTATACATAGCATTATTAATGTTTCTAAGACATACGGATTCTTAGAAACACAAACATATTCGGGACACCTTTATAAGGTTTATTTAATAGATACTAAAGAGAATTAAATTATTTTCAACCACATGTTTAATTGAACTTGAAATGGGACACTGTTAAAGATAAAAACTGAGAAAAAAAAACATTGCCATGACAAACTGAGACAAAAAAAAGCTCATGTTTTAAAATAGTTGTTATTCACTTAGTGATCAGTGGTTACAATTCAGATGTTATTATCCAGCAGGGGCAGGGGTAGCGGCAACGGTAGTAGTTGTAGCTGCAGTCGTAGTAGTAGCTGCAGTTGTAGTCGTCAATTGTTGCAATAATTGAAAAAGTTGGAACAGCTGGAGCACTTGTTGGGTAGTGAGTGCAGACTGGGAGGTAACCTACGAAAAGGGTAGAAACAGTCATTGTCAAACATACAGTAGCGTAGTACAGTTTCCAAGGAAATGTAATGGTTATTGAACGTCAGGTGTGTTTAACGTTGAATAGTAGAAGGACAATGCATTCACCTCATTGGAATTAGAGTCAGAGCTTGACCGAGCAAGTCTTTTGAGCATCAGGTCCAACTGCAAAAATAAATGTATGTAAAAGTTGTATCTTTGATTTTGACTGCATTACACTATGACAATAATAATGGTATCAACAAATAAGAACACTTGTACTGATGTTGAATATGAGAGTGTTATACTTACAGGTTGAGCCAGAGCCAGGCTCAGGAGGAGTCCGAGCACAAATGCTACCTTCAGCATGGTTACAATGATCACAACTGTTGGGAAGAAAATAATTAAGACTTGCTCAGATGCTCTAAAATATCATGATTCCACCAACCTCACACAGATAATACAGACACAGAAGATCCGTATAAATACCTTCAAGTCTTCACAGCTGTGTGTCTAAAAGATGGCCGAGAAGGTAGTTGTTGTGTAGCTCTGAATGTCGAGCTCTTCTTATACAGTAACAGGAGGGGATGTCATCTCATGAGCACATAATATTGTTGGGAAATTTCAATTATTAGGAAATCTCCCTCCTCCACATTTCAAATTGTTGCTAAGCTCTTTCGAAATAATAAATTTGTCTGAAAATCAAAGTTAATTATTAGTTTTAGTATGGTTAGGCAACATTTTATATTACCACTGTCATGTGGATTTAGTTTGTTTGTTCTCTACCTTTGAGTATTGGCAAATTAGAAAAGAGGAGCCAAACACAGGAAACAATTGCCTTATGATTACAAATCCAGTGACTTTGTGGCTTATGCAGGTAACAGGCAACACCCAATGAGGTGTGCATTTTTCTTTGTGCCTCCTCTTGTTTGAGGAAACTACTTCCTATTACCTCCACAACTTAAAAACATATGTATAATACAATCATGTAAAATTATATAAAAGTTGTACTTACAATGTTTTAATATTATTAATCATTGATACCAGTCATGATTATTGTCGTCATGTCCTGTTGCTAGGAACAGGCCTCAAAGCCCAATTAGGTCATTAAAAAACAGTGTGAAGTAATTGCTGTTTCGCAATTTAATTAAGCGTGACTAATTGTTAGTTGTTTTTTAAACTTTTGTGGTGTGTCTCAATGTCTGATGTCTGATATAAGTATCCATGCACGACAGGCCACATACATACTTGCTCAGCACAGTTGAATGTTACATTCGATTCAGTGTTTGCTTTACAGTAAGTGACTTGTTATGTGAAATGTTTTTCATCTCACAGGTATTTTCAGAGTTCAATATAATTATCATGACGTCGTCTTGCAGGTTCATCAGACACCATGCATCTCTGGTGTATTGCAGCTTTAATTTTGTCGGCAGTTGCTGCTCGAGTGAGTACCACTTTTTTTAAATGAAACAAGAAAACCTCTGCTCGATGTTTTGAACTGATAATTTCTAATTATTTTGTTGATTCTCTTTTCAGCCCGATTCTCAGAGGCCATGGCAGAAACTGCCTGCACATGGACCCAAATTGGAAGAAGAGTTTAAGGTAACTGTGAACAAACATGAATGGTCACACACAGGTCCAGTGTTAATTCTGAATAACCTATTTGTAACATGTGGTGATGATTTTTCTTTTTCAAACGTTTGTTTTGACAATTTGCAAATTAAGCTAGTAACATTTAACAAAACAATTTCAAGAGCCTGTTAGCTGGAAACTGCAGACAGATATTGTGATAGACTACTGGGAGAACATAAAAATATATAACCTACTTTAGATTGTGATTAAAAATAATTAGACAAAAAAGGAAATAGCTGCCACTGAGGGAGAAC
Source organism: Hyperoplus immaculatus (assembly GCA_949357725.1). Lineage (NCBI taxonomy): Eukaryota > Metazoa > Chordata > Actinopteri > Uranoscopiformes > Ammodytidae > Hyperoplus > Hyperoplus immaculatus. The sequence goes on along the minus strand of OX442355.1, from coordinate 10,347,021 downwards.
TTTTGACTAGGCTGCATTTTGACTGACTTTGTGAAATTATTTGAAGAAGGGGTTTTTGACCAAGTTACCCATGCTATACAGTATGTCCTATAGGCTATAGCATTGTGTATATACTAAATTTCCATTCTAATTTTAACATTTGCATTATAGTAGGCTATAATATTGGCTAATGATTATCAAGACCTGCTGCAACATAGTCTAGTCTACTGAATCATCACTCTACAGAACTTTATCTGTGCTTCAAACAGGGTCCTGGTTTCATGACTAATGAGCCTGGAGTCCCTAGTCCTGGACTCTTAAGGCATTCTAGGAGACCCGGAGGACCTCCAAGAGGCAGGTTGCCTGACAGGAGGAACCCTGGTGCACTGGTAAGCTCCCAAACAGTGCAATACTGTAGGCCTACTGAAAACACAAAAGTCCTTCATCGAACTGTTCACACTGTGGGACACAGATGGGATTCGGGTATAGTGTTCTCAAACTATGCCCTACTCATTATATAACATCATGAAAAAAACAATGAAAATGTTGCACAAACTTTTTTTTCTTCTTCTCATTAGTCTGGATACCTATAGCTATTTTTTATGTACATCTTTTAAGGAATATTAATAAATGTTTATATATATATATTTCACATAGGCCTATCTCCAAATGTGATTTTTAGAAAGTATAGAAGCTCTATTTGGTGGAATTTCAGTTCCATGTAGCCTACTCCTAACCACACATTTTGAAAAGCAAATTTTGACCAATATTTCATGTATGTTGTACTACTTGATGCTGCTTTCAAAATGTGCAATTAAATGGGCTAACTTACCTACTTTTCTTTAGGTGTTTACCCCTTCTTTCAAGGTACGCCTAACTGTCATCTCACAATATAACCAAACTTAATAATACCCAGAAACATTTGCAAAAAGTTGTTTTTCCTTGTGTTTATAATTTCTTTTTAGGTTGACAACGTGACATTTCAGGTAAGATTATAAGTGAGAATATGTTAAATCCAGTATACTGTTTGTTATGACACTCTTCACTGATTTTTACAAATGTTCACTTAAATGTCTGGCTTTCACCCATAGAATGTCAGTGGTGTAACCCTGAAGGAGGTAAAAAAAAGATTTAACTTTTATTAAGGAAATAAAATAATCAAGTTGTGTTGTAAATTACACCATCTTGTGTATTTATTCCACTGACCCTTGTTGCAAAAATCTTGCAGGGGGAGAACGTATTTCTGAACCCGAGGGTAGGTGACTGAAGAATGATTTTCAAATAACGATTTTTCATAATTAAAGAATCATAAGAAATACTATAAATATTATTTTCATTATCAATAATTACTTATGACTGATCCATCCAGGGAGGAAGAGGACATCACCATCACCGACACCATCACAAGGTATAATATGTTATATAACTTTGTGTAGAAATGATCACAGTATCATTGAACAAGTTGGATTTAAACTTTACCTCAACTTTACTTGTTTTACAGGGAGGACAAGAAGGGCCTCCGATGATTGGGGTATATTGGCTGTCTGTCAAATTTAAATTTTCCAGTCAAATGTATAAACTTAAAAAAAATCTGCCTTCATTCAAATGGTAACACTGCATTGTGATATTTGTTTCTGTTCATCTCAATTTCAGCAATACGTGAAGATCATCTACAATGCCACAGAACCGGTAAACTGCTTGCCCACTACATAATAAAGATGATGTCTCTATTTACTGTACACTATATGGGATGCTTATATATATCATTAATAACTATTTCTTGTTTTCCATTTGTAGAATAAAGTCTCCATCGAGTATGGGGTTTTGAAATCTGTAAGTACAGACAGTTTATAAGCATATGGCACCAGTATACTGTATGTCTGAATATGTTTTCTATATAATAGTTCTCAGTACAATGGGAAATTCTCACTGACATGCAACCTTTACTTAAGCATTTTGTTGGTATGTGGCACATTCACTGGTTGAACAGCAGAAGCCACAGAGCTTCTGTTTTCTTTTTATATTAACTGGGATATTATGCACATTGTTTGAAATTAGCCTAATATCAATAAGGGATTTTCAGTAATCTGTACACATCTGTAATTTGAGATTGGGTTTGTATGGTCAATTTGAACAACATGCTTACTTTTAAGATGGACCTCGGTAAAATTGTTGGAGGGGACTACAACTCAGTGGATGAGTACTGGTAACTCTAAAAGGTGAGGGTGCTGATGGAGTGATACCTTGTTTAATTTAAGTTTCCTTATCATGTATTTGCTAACCATTCTTCTTTTATATCTATCACTTTTCTTAGAAAGAAACAGCTTCCAGCTTGATTCAACTCTGAAGAAAATTATGTATATCTTTCCTGTGATATATTTTGGGAAATCAATCATGTAATTTGACCATTTATTGTAAAAGCATAACTTCTGTACACCACAATAAAATTCTTACGCAAATTGCCTTGGCAAAGTTATTTATTTGACATGTTTTGAAAGCAAGCATTTTTAGTGCAATATAAAAAGAATTGAGTAGATATACATTGCAGTTGAACGAATGGCTCACTGCAGTACATTTGGCAGAACGAAGAGCGACTGTAGCCAAACACATGGAAGTAAATATGACTTCATTCTCAGGTGATCGTTAAGGCTCAAACAGGAAGGGGAAGTTGGAGTGACCCTGGAGAAACATCAAGTAAAAAAAAAATAACACTCAGAATCAAAATGCACAATTAAAAGACACTGATGAAAGAGTAACCAAGGTTTTATGTATGTGCATGTGCATGTTTATTTGAAAGCTTTGTGACATTGTACAATACCATACCTCGTCAATTCCAGGGCCAGATGTGTCGCCACGAGGATCAGGAGGATTTGTAGTAGACTCTTTCTGTGTCCCGGTCAGTGGCCATGTCTGATAAAGTTACAAAAACACAGCAGTTAGATTTAACGGGTGCATACGTGTGTCTTTTCTTGTCATATCGGTGAAATTAAAGAAATACTTACTTTGTCTGTTTGCACCTTAGTCTGAGAGCCCTGCTAAAATAGAAACAAATGCAGGAAAAATATATTAGACAAATGTGAAAAGGAACAAGTATATTTATTAAGTTATCATGTTTCCTTCTGTTTATTTTAAACTTTAGGAAGAATCCCTTTAGATGCCAAATCTTGTTTTGATGGTATCCTTGAACAAAGAAAATCTAATAAATAAAAACTAAAAGCTGCTAAAGATATCATTAAGCAGGGCAGATGTTTTATTGTAAATATTTGTTCAACACTAAAATGGGACTTCATAAGTCCACTGCTAAGACAGAAAGACAATATGCCAGACAAAAGACATTGCCTCACAGCAGCTGTGCATGACTCAATATCTGCAGCTATGTTATTATAATTGGGTCCCCTCTATGGTCATGTCTGCTGCACTGGTTTTTGACTTTAGTTAAAAGTGGCAAAAGAAGGTCGCCGCTTTTTTAAATGGATATTGATTTTATTCTATCATTATCCTCATTCTCCATATATATATATATATATATATATATATATATATATATATATATATATATATATATATATATATATATTCTAAAATATAGTATAACACTATAACACATTGAGTTTGTTTTTGGTTAAAAAGCACAGAGAAACCGGTACCCCCTTTTCTTTCCTTAGTGTCATGTTTCACCTGCAGAGGGAGCTGTGGTCTCTGTGTGGATCTCTCCAGGGTTTGCTGACCATTGTTGGGCTGCACCAAAGTGTTCCTCTGCTGGGGATAGCCGTATGGAGACATGAAATACGGGTAGCCCTTGGGATGATAGGATACATTTCAAATATGCAATGATCACCCAAATAAAGATGTGCAGGTTTACATACAAGTCAATATGTTTAACTTAATACCTGTTGTCTGGGAAGCTGGGGAAATCCATAAGATGGGTACTGGAATTGTGGAAACATCTGAAGGAAGTTTTAAAAATGATTAATTTCTCCCTTCGAACACAAAGTATTAAGATGATACTATCACTGTCTAACTCACTGCTTTATTGTACCTGAACAGGGTTTTGGGGCTGATGTGGGACAACAGGAGTGTTGGGGTCCTGTGGAGGCCCAAGCTGCTCTTGCTGCCCATTGGGTACAATCACAGGAGTGAGCTGGTTGCCCTGGGAGGGCAGAAACATCTGGGGCCCCTGGGGACCGAAGGGACTGGCAAATTGAGGGTTGAAGTTCACGAACTGTGGTGTGAGCAGCACCTCAGGCTGCTGTGGCTGCTGCTGCAGCACATACTGGGGGAATATTGAAGATGCCTGGAGAAGGAGGGGTTTGCTTCAGTTTCCAAGATGTTTTATTTTATTTTATTTTATTTCACAATGTATTTTTTTTGGTCCGCACATGTAAATATTTTTAAGTCTGACAAAGGAATGCATGCACATAATGCTAGTGTTGAATAACTTCCACTACCTGTGTTTGTCCAAGAGCTGCAAGAGTTAGTCCATTCAGTCTAAGAATCTGAACAAGAAAGGAGTTGTATCAAATTTGGTTATATTGTTCCTGAATGACAATATACTTTAACTTTGCAGCCATAAACATTATGAAAGCTATAGTTACCTCATTGCTGTTGCTTGCAAGAATTCCAAACTGCAACTGTAAAAAAAAATAGCATTAAAAATTAGACTTTATCTTTGCCATTTTAGAGGATAAGATAAATATACACTTTAGCAGGACTTAGATTTCACTCACTGGAAGACCAAAGCTCGTCCTGAAAAGACAGACCAAAAGAAAGGTAGTCTGAAGCTTCATGATATCCTAGAGTCTGTAAAAACACAAGGCATGTTTGAAAAAGAAAATTCAATAAATAAATACTCATAATCAAGAATCATAATTCCTATGATTTTTTTCAAGCTTCTTAAAATGAAACCATACATTTCATCATGACAGAAATACAACTTTAAAGAAACATCATATGTCTTACCGTTTATCTGGTTTGCCTTCGGTTTCTGTGCTTCTGCCTTCTCGTCGTCTCCTTATCCCTTTTAAACTGTGCTCATGGGAGGCGTTATAGTCTACCGCCAGACCATCCAGACAATGTGTGGTCAGTGTGACAGACATTTGTCATGGCATCAAACTCAGACACTTGCAACACAAGACAGGTAAGTATGTTATTAGGCCTAAGTCACATCTCTAAACGCCATGACTCAGTCTACATCAAGTTTTTAACAGTCCTCTTAATACTTTGAAACTGTAGATGTTTTCCACAGACATTTTAATCACTGTTTGGTTTTTTCAGGCCAGAACTCAATGACTTTGAGTTTAGCTAACCTGTGTACTGTAGTACTACATCATGCACTTCTTACATGTTCTCTTACCTCAAGTTCATGTTTGTTAAATGTTAAATTGTGGACATTTCAGGGTGCAATTATAGATGTTAAGAAAGACGTGCTGTTTGGCTTGTCATGAGAAAACAAATGGAAAACAGCAGCTGGGAGCTTATAATGAGACATTTGTCACAAGTTGTTTATCTGGACTGACTGATGTCGGCATCTATTGGCAAATCACTTGAAAGGCTGGAATTCATGTTGAGGATTGGCAGCAAAAAAACTGGGAAAGCCGTGTGTTTCTATGATTTGTCTTGAGAAATTTGACTGCCTGCCAAAGCTAGAGCATTTTATTTGAATGCCATGCCCTGCACTTTTGATTTTTTTCGTGTGTTATTTTCTTGTTAGTGCTCCTTTTGTGTGTGTGTGTGTGTGTGTGTGTGTGTGTGTGTGTGTGTGTGTGTGTGTGTGTGTGTGTGTGTGTGTGTGTGTGTGTGTGTGTGTGTGTGTGTGTGTGTCAACATTAGAACCTTTTTCACTGCAGATATGTTGGCTTGTTGTAGCAGGAAAAGCACAACCGTTACTTATAACTTTAACAACAGTTCCATAATGTAAAAAAAAAACAACAACAACAAAATTGTGTGTTTTCTTTCTTTTTTACTTTTACTTTTCTTTTCTGTAACAGTAAATGTGTATCTGTGTATCTGAATCTGAATCTGATGAAAATGGGGGCGGGACTTGATAAGCCTTTGTCTTCTTCCGTCACCCTTCGGACAACACAAAGTAAGATGTATGATGTGAAAGAGATAATTGTGTATTGTGTGGAATTGTCCGAAAGAATAATAATAAATAAATAAATAATGTTCAAGTGTCCCAGTCATGACATTTATTTACAGATTTACACAGTTGACATTTTTATTAGCTACTGTGAGTCCTAGTCCTGGTGAATGAATCCGGATTACTTATGAATATACTTCCTCACAGCAAAGCTCTATTTAGTAATTATTTGTTTTTGTTTTTGTACAATTATTCAGCAGACCCTCCTTCATTCTATTCTTAGACAGTGTGCTTTCAAGCTGTTTTTATTATCTGTGTTTTTATACTCCTTACCCTTTAGATGGCAGCAGAGATCCATCATGAAATGAAATGATGACTGCAATCAAATTATACTTTAGTGTCAAATCAGAGGGTTCCACAAAACACTTTGATTTGTATATTATTTTTATTGGAAAGTTAGCATGTGCCGTTAATTACAAGTACAGTTTCCATGATGATCAGTGATCGACACAATCATAATTCTGGTTTTATTATTAAAGGTTTTCTGATTCTTGCATTATTGAGTAAAAATTAATTGTTAACATTGTCATCTTAATAATCTTCATGATGACCTTCTTTGTCACAGGGAGTTGTTGTCATGGTTTCAGTAGGAGCTGGAATCTGAGGGGGGAGAGAGAATAGTAGCTGACAGTGTTGATAATATTGGCAACCCTATCCAACTTATCGATAGTCTGTTTCTTTACTTGTGATCACACAATCTTACCTGAGTGTCGGCAGTGGTCTTCAAGGTGTTGTCCTGTTTCACAAGCTGACGCTGGAGAGAGTTAACAACAATAAGTGCAGTACAGCTTCCATTAGTAGTTCCATATTTAAATAAAGTGTACTTGGGTCCTACCCTGAATCTTCTGAGGGGAGCAAGTTGAAAAGGAAGCTGCTGTTGCATGACACCACCCGGGATACCCTAAACAAAGACAGCATTACTGACTCAAGTGTTTCAAACCATTGTGTAACTTGTAGCAACAGTTGCTGACTGAAAATCAGTGATTTGGGATGTTACCATCAGGGGCTGCTGAGGAGGGTTCATCTGTGCCATTTCAGGGACTCCCATGAAAGGAACCTGCCAATAGACATGAAAGACACAAATCAGTGCTTTTTGTGTAGATCTCTAAAGTATGATTCGTGTTATGTGACTTGACACACAACTACAGTATGCGCACCACTAACCGAATTGACTGCAGGGCCAGTGTATACATTGGGAACAGGGGCCGGAACAGCAAAAGCAGGAACTCTGGGAAAAAACTTTGATAGGAAGAGAAAGGGTGCACATGTAATGTGTTAATCTCAAGGTTATTGTGGTTTGATATTACTGTCAAAATGAATATATGAAAGATCATATCATATATTGAGTGCACATTGTTGTATAACTGCCAGGACTATTGAGATTGTTATCTGCTGATATATCAGGAACCGACAACTCAGAAAACAGGACAGTAAGGTCTTAGTGCAGAGCAAGAACAATCTTCACCAAAGTCAAGCATAAATTCCATATTGATTATTACTTTTTTTTCACAATGTGAAAATGTTTTTGGTTTTGTTTACCGCACACACATTTTTAATCTTAGTTCACTACTCTAACCTTCAATTAATGCATACACATGTCAAGAAGTTTACCTAGAATGTAAGACTCCAACTCCCCTTAGTTTATTTTAAACACTTTTTTGAATATTGTGTAAGAGAGACTGACCTGAGGCTGCCCGACAAAACCAGCCCCACCTCCAGCTCCCACCATAGGTGGATTCAGGCCTCCACCAGCTATCATCCCTGGGATCGCTCCATTTGCCAATCCTCCGTTCATAGCCAGAGCTGCCAACAGCCTCTGTGTCTGAATGAATGGGGAGAAAGAGCATTCGTTATCAACCATGAGCTAGATTATTGAACTACTGGCACACTGTTAAATTTCATTATTGGTATACATGTTTCTTACCTTGCCTGCATTGACAACTGACATATATTTATAATGATGACATTTTAAAGTCTCAATTGCACAATCCAGACCTTATATTTTTTGTTCTTCCATCAAATGGTATGTGCCAAAAAGGACTGTAGTTGCTCTCTGAATTTAGAGCACCTTTTATCAGTCCCAGAGATTATTATGAGCCAATTAGAGAGAAGAATGTTGACTTGATCATAAACTATATTTGTCACATGTGTGTCATGGGAAATAGTGATTTTCTTTTTATGTTGTACACATTTTAAAGAAATGTAAACCTGTGTCACAATGTCAAAACGTTTTTGGTTTTGTTTACCACACACACATTTTTTATCTTAGTTCACTACTCTAACCTCCAATTAAAGCATATATATGTCAAGAAGTTTACCTAGAATGTAAGACTCCAACTCCCCTTGGTTCATTTTACTGTAAACACTTTTTTGAATAGTTTGTAAGAGAGACTGACCTGAGCAAACTGCGGCTGCCCGACGAAACCAGTCCCACCTCCAGCTCCCACTATGGGTGGATTCAGGCCTCCACCAGCTATCATCCCTGGGATCGCTCCATTTGCCAATCCTCCGTTCATAGCCAGAGCTGCCAACAGCCTCTGTGTCTGTGTGAATGGGGAGAAAGAGCGTTCGTTACCAACCATGATCTAGATTATTGAACTACTGGCACACTGTTAAATTGAATTATTGGTGTACATTTTTCTTACCTTGCCTGCATTGACCTGCAATAAGTAAAGAGACCGGAAGTTACATGCTCTGCTGTCTATGATAGATAGATAGATAGATAGATAGATAGATAGATAGATAGATAGATAGATAGATAGATAGATAGATAGATAGATAGATAGATAGATAGATAGATAGATAGATAGATAGATAGATAGATAGATAGATAGATAGATAGATAAACTGTACTCACATAGCAGACTGTTGCTATAAATGTTGTGAGGAGGAGAAGCTTCATTTTGCAAAGTGATACCTGTAAAAATAAAAAATAAAAAAAGATAGAAAGAAGAGAGACCAGAATAAATGCATTTCACTCAACTCAGTCCGTGAAACTGACATATATTTATAATGATGCCATTTTAAAGTCTCAATTGCACAATACAGACCTTGTATGTTTTGTTCTTCCTTCAAATGGTATGTGCCAAAAAGGACTGTAGTTGCTCTCTGAATTTAGAGCACCTTTTATCAGTCCCAGAGATTATTATGAGCCAATTAGAGAGAAGAACGTTGACTTGATCATAAACTATATTTGTCACATGTGTGTCATGGGAAATAGTGATCTTCTTTTTACGTTGTACACATTTTAAAGAAATGTAAATCCGTGAGCTGCAGTTTTCAAAGACACTTCACCCCATTTAACCATCGAATAGTGTTGTCAATACAGCTTAGTGACCACGAACAATAACAGTGAGTGATTCAGTGTCTTGGAAAGGGTTTCTGGAAGCTACGGTCTAAAAACCATCATGAAACACCTTAATGTTGAGGGTTGTGGTCACAGGAGGCAAACAACTGACATCATCATTAAGTGCTTAAATGGAGAAGCCAAAAACACCTGTTTGCCCTTAAAATGTATTAAACATTCACCAAGCGAGCAGCAAACTGTTTATGATCATTTGTATTACATTTCTATTTAACCTTTATTTCAACAAGCCAGTCATTAAGAATAACTTCTTATTTACCATGGCGGGGCTGACCAGTGACAAGAGCTACTTTAGGGAAGCAAGAGATAACTTACAATTGACATGAATTTAATTAATCAATTAATTCAAATTACATAAAACACAATTGAGAAGTTGGTTGTGGCTTCAAGAAAAAGCGCATAATAAAGACATCTTCTGAACTGTTTCACACTTAGAATTGAAAATGTCATGTTTCCTGCTGCTAATGCAAAGTTTAAAAACGTGTCACGTCTAGAGGCCTGACTGAACTTTGTGATGAGTTTATATTTGTCTCAAGCTGATTTTTCCCCCTGACCAGCCTTATAATAACAACTCATATTACACATAAAAAAAATTTTAAACTCTTATGTGACTAGCAGGAACAGACATTTGTATCATCCCTACGTTCCAATACCAATACTTTCTACTATTTAGTATGGTAGAAAAAAGATTTAGGATGTCCCAATTCTTTTGGTCAGATTTAGTATGCTTAAAAATACCTACATCCGGCCAATATTTTTTGTGTTGTAATCAGCAAGCTATTTGGCCAATTAATTTTTTTTTTAAAGATATTTTTGGGGCATTTTTATGCTGTATTGATAGTCAGAGGTGAAATGGGGCAGAGAGGGGAGTGACATGCAGAGAACGACCGCGGGCAGGAATTGAACCTGGGTCTGCTGCTGGACCTGGCCCGGGGGGGGGGATGTCCTACCAACTGAGCTAAGGGCGCCCCTATTTGGCCAATTCTGACCCAAAATCCAGTGCTCAGCTGAAATAATAATAATAATAATAATAATAATAATAATAATAATAATAATAATAATAATAATAATAATAATAATTAATTTTATTTGAGGGCGCCTTTCAAAGCACCCAAGGTCACCTTACAGGGCATAGTTAAAAAAAACAAAATCAACAATGATAAAAAACACAAGAACAAGACACATTAAAACAATTTACACAAGGGTGGTGAGATGGGTGGTAGACAATGAATTATATGGAATATGACAGTTTAAAAAGATGGGTTTTTAGATGGGTCTTGAATGTGGAAAGAGTGTCAGAGTTACGGATGACAGGTGTGAGGGCGTTCCAGAGGTGGGGGGCAGATCGGCTGAATGCCCTGGACCCCATGGTAACCAGACGGGCGGGTGGAACAGTAAGTTGAGAGGAAGAGGAGGACCGGAGAGTGCGGGTGGGGGTGTTGATGTGTAGGAGTTCACAGATGTATGGAGGGGCGAGGTTGTGGAGGGCCTTGAAGGTGAGGAGCAGAATCTTGTAGTGGATGCGGGTTTTGACCGGGAGCCAGTGAAGCTGCTGAAGGACAGGAGTGATGTGATTAATGGAGGGGGTTCTGGTGATGATACGGGCGGCAGAGTTCTGGACCAGTTGGAGTTTACGGATGGACTTGAGGGGGAGACCAAAGAGGAGGGAGTTACAGTAATCAATGCGGGAAGTGACCAGGGTGTGAACCAAGATGGCTGTGCTATGGGGTGTGAGGGATGGGCGGAGACGGTTGATGTTGCGGAGATGGTAATAGGCAGACCTGGTGATGTTATTGATGTGTGCTTGGAATGATAGTGTGCTGTCGAGGATGACACCCAGACTCTTAACCTGAGGGGACAGGGAGACTGAGGTGTTGTCGATAGTGATGGAAAAGCTGTCAGGTTTTGTGATGGTTGATTTGGAGCCGATGAGGAGAACTTCTGTTTTATTGCTGTTGAGTTTGAGAAAGTTGCAGGTGAACCAGGATTTTATTTCTTGTAGGCAATCGGAGAGGGAGGTGGGAGGAAGGGTAGAAGTGGGCTTGGTGGATATGTAGAGCTGGGTGTCATCCGCGTAGCAGTGAAAATGGATGTTGAATTTACGGAAAATATGGCCAAGGGGAAGTAGATAGATGATGAACAGGAGGGGGCCTAGGACAGAAACCTGGGGAACACCGGTAGTGACTGGAAGTGACTGGGATTTGAAAGTTTTGAGTTGGATGAACTGAGTTGGATAAACTGCGGCCGGAGAGATATGATTTAAACCAGTGCAGGGGTGTGTCAGTGATACCAATGGAGGCCAGTCTGTCAAGGAGGATGTTGTGTGAAATGGTGTCGAAGGCCGCACTCAGATCAAGGAGGATGAGAATGGTGAGATGTCCGGAGTCCGCTGCCATGAGAAGGTCATTGGTGATTTTAACAAGGGCTGTTTCTGTGCTGTGGAGGGGGCGGAAACCAGATTGAAATTGTTCATAAAGATTATTGAAGGATAAGTGAGCTTGAACCTGAGATGCTATTGTTTTTTCCTGAATTTTTGATATGAAAGGGAGATTTGAGATTGGACAGAAGTTGTTGAGGTTGTTGGGGTCAGCACCAGGTGTCTTGAGTATGGGGGTTATAGCAGCTGTTTTGAAGGATGAGGGGACGAGGCCGGAGCTGAGGGAGGAGTGTATGATGGACGTTATTAAGGGTGAAAGAGATGGTAGGCAGCCTTTAACTAAAACAGTAAGGATAGGGTCCAGCTGGCAGGTAGATGATTTGGACTTGCGGATGAAGTCTGAGATTGCCACAGCAGAGGGAAGTGTGAAGTTTGAGAGTAGACGGGAGACAGGGGCTGAGAAAGTGGGAAAAGACGGAATGTGGGTGGTGTTAGGGGTCAGTTGCTGGTGGATCTTTTCTATTTTGGTGGTGAAAAATGACATTAAGGAGTTGCAATAATCAGTTGAGTACAGATGGGAAGCAATGGAGTCCGGTGGTCGTAGTAGTTTGTTGACAGTGGAGAACAGGGCCCGCGTATTTCCTTCACCAGAACTGATGACATTTGCGTAGTAAGTGGATTTGGCTGTAGAAAGAGTGTCCTTGTAGTGAAGAATGTGGTTGTGATATATATGTCACATCGACGGAGCCTCCATATGAAATACAACGGATATAAAAGCAAGAGGCAAGATCAAAGGTTGCAAGATCAAAGGTGCAATGGTATGATGAAATAAATATGTAAAAGTATGTCCCAATTGTATGCCTACTGCATGCTTACTAGATTCTATTTATGGTCAGATGTAGTATGGAGAATAGAAAAAAGAAAGCGTATGCGATTTGGAATGCAGCCCACGTTTCATCAGCACATTTTCTCAAGATTGTTTGGAGCCATTACATTCATCCCAAGTGGCTGGCTTGGTATGCTGTCTCATACTGAGACTGTCTGGCACTCCTAATGGAGCAGACCACAGCAGACCAGGTAAACACCCTTTGTGAAAGTCTGGTCGGGAGCTTTATACTGATTACACACTGTCATTCAGTTCAGATCAGGTAACGTTTTTTCTTGCTGTTTGCAGTTAAATCTTGTGGCAAATATTGTTGGTCGTTCCACCTGATTCTGCTACTCCAGGAATGCCAGTAATGTGGTTCAGTATGTAGGACATATTTAGAGACCTACATCACCATGTTGCAAGGAGTAGCAAGCAGTGTACTACTGTAAGTGGACATTTGTACATTTTTGTCCTGTCTCTTACACAAAAATTAGTACCATAGGAGGAGCCACACCCAGGACGCGGGTTTGTCTTCAAGTCAAGTCAATTCAACTTTGTTTATAAAGTGCTTTTATAAGACCAAGAACGTGTTGCGGTCAGACTAAAGTTCTGACACACTTTGACATATTTTGAGCTCCAGATGATGTCAAATCTTGCATGCACTGTGTTGATATATTGTAATTAAGACTCAACAAAGACTGACATTTGACTTCCATAATTTTTAGATCATAAAGCTTTATTATAGTGATTTACAATGAGTAACATTGGAACATGAACAGTTAGTTGTAGATAGGATCAGGACGTAAGAACATTCAGGAGATATCTGTGATGACTGACAGTTGTGTTCTCTCATTTCACTTTCTTCTCTTCAGACTCCATCCCGGAGCATTCTTCCTCATCTTCGGTTGCCATCACCTCCATCACTGGAGACTGTGTTCTCCTGAGGCGAGCTGCCATTGAGCGCTGAAATCTCACTCTGCCGGATGCCTGTCCACCAATGCCTGGCTGTTGCTGGTTGTTCAGCCCAGCCACTGGGATCAGCAGCACTTGGCTGGGGGTCAACAGGGCACTCTGTGGGTCTCCTCCAGCAAACAGTATGACCGGCCCACCCCTGGCACCCTGAGTCCCCTGCCCCTGTGGATTCACATTGACTCCGCCTGCCTGTCCCACAAGAAATACCCCACCTTGTTGAGGAGTTCCAATGGGAAGAAGTTGCTGCAAGGGAGCCTGCTGCTGACCCACTTGGTTGCTGACTGGCTGCATAAAGAAAGAGCCACCGAGTTGGACTATGCGTGCCACAAAGGGTTCACCGTTGAGTGGGACCCCATTTTGAGCCCCAGCATTGGCATTGTTGCCAGCTGCTGCTCCATTATTATTATTATTCACTCCCACGTTAGCAAGAGCCTCAGCACTTCCTGAGGACACACCCCCCTCTACTACAAGCGCCAAGGACTGAAAGATGACCCACAGTATACAGAACATGTTTTTTTTATCTCAGTCACAGCAGACCGTCGACAGGTGAAGAGCTGCTTCTGCCTTTGTTTTTATAGAGAAGGAAAGAGTCGGTGATCACAGGGAGAGGTCCAATCAGTGTACAGCGTTTTATCTCAAAACAACTGGTCACTGTTATCATCATGACCATGCTACTGGCTATTTTTAGTTTTGTTACCTGACAGAGCAGCCATTATTTAGGATTATGTGGCAAGCCTAAACCAGGTATCAGTGACTTGCATTCTCAAAACCATTGTTGCATTGTCTTATTTTTACATCATGGCATCAGGAAAACTCACGAACAAATAAAAAACAATATTTAAGCAGAAACCGATCCTTGTGGGGTTGACAGAAATCCACCAAAATTATGCAATTACTTTATTTTAGGACTGTAAAGAAACTGTATAATCAGTATTAACAACAGGGAGCACAGAGGTCATAATATTGTGAAGTCCATTGCTGTCCACAAAGCTTTAATAAGAGATACAATGAAACAAACAAAGACCAACATTTACAGCATTTTCAAGCAAAGTAATAAGCAAAGTAATTGTTTTACATTTCCTACGAGGTCTGAAATCATCTATCTAACCTTTATTTAAAGAGTAATTGTGCCCTAAATCACTCTAACATACAAACTTTTGAAGCCTGGTACTATATACAACACCATTTCCTCTCATGAGCTGATGTAAACTTTTCCCCAACTTGGAATGCATTAGAAAACAGTTACTGGATAAACACAGCTTAATAAAATCCTTCTTATATTCTACTATGAACCCTTCTATCAGCTTAGTCTAAATTACAAACAAAGAAAAAAGATCAAACTGTCCAAGCTTTAGCCTGACACAAAATAACAGCAAATGACAACCCAACACTTGCCCTCTTTAGCAGGAGGTAACATGCGTATCTTTCATCTGTATGTGTTCCTTATATTGCAGAGGTTCATGAAGGCTTCAGCAAGCTTGTGTAGTAGATGAAGTAAAATAAAAAATGTAAAAGCTCAGAATAACTGGTTGACATCCATATCCTCTGTGGAGATAGAAATAGAAATAGATAGGAGGCATTAATAGTAAGAAAAATACAGTTCGGGTTAAAAAATCCACATTAAATTAAATGATCCACATTATCATTTTGGTATTTGGTCAAAATAATCACATTGAAAAATAACGTGCTGTTGCTCTTACCATTCTTGATACCAAAACAGGATGTCCACTCTTTAAGGGACACCTGCTTGTCCTTGTCTGCATCACACTCTCGGAAGAAGCGGGAGGTGCAGTGCTCCATTGGCACCAGAGGGACTCGAAGTGGGGCAAGCTCTGAGTGGGACAAGACTCTGTACAGGACGGATGAACATCACATTTTAATTCATATACAGTACAGCATGTTTGCATTATAAATAGACTCATGAATGGATTTTTATGATATACATGCTGCCAGTACAAGCTGGGGCTTTGATACATATTCAACATTATAAACCGGTGTGATGCCAACAATATGATGGAGTTTTTTTTTATTTAAAAAACAGTGATAAATTCACTTTCTGTGCACAGATAAGGATTCAGCATGACTTTGAGGAAAATTATGGATATTTAACATTTTGGCATGTAATTTGTTTTAAAAAATAAGATAAGTAAAAAACATTTGCAGGGGCGCCTTTAGCTCAGTTGGTAAGGCGTCCCCCTCCCGGGCCCAGCAGCAGACCCGGGTTCGATTCCCAACCGTGGTCGTTCTCTGCATGTTACTCCCCTCTCTGCCCCATTTCACCTCTGTCTCTCTGCACTATCAATAAAGCATAAAAATGCCCAAAAAATATCTTAAAAAAAAAAAACATTTGCAATCAGTGACTTTACTGTATGTAGCATAGAGTAGTAAGTAATGGCATCCAAACACATACTGTAGTGAAACCCTGGCCTGCAGCATGAATTCTAAGAGCACTGTTGATTGTAATCTTAATGTTGTGGATGATCAAAGTATAATATAAGCACAGAAGAATAACATTTACCTGTCAGAAGGGTGTTGGTCCAGTTGAGCAAACTGCCAGTGCACTGGGTAGATATACATGTTGTAGTTCTTCTCAAAGTCCTGCGCGAGCAGCTCGACTGAGTGATCACCAGCATGAAGACGCCTCTCACTCTCAAAGATTTTCTTCACCTACAGATCACAACATACCAATTGGATTGTCTTTGATAACCTAAAACCTGGACTGTTAACAACATACATTTTATATATGTGTTCCTTTTGTTTAGACTGATTGGCTAATACATTGGTCACAAAAAACACATTTTTAATAATCAACATGTACAAAGTAGTTGTATTTTTTAAGTTAGGATGTTGTGCATTTGAGCAGGGCTTATTACTCTAAAACGCTGTTTAGGAGTGAGGAAGCCAGGAGACATCGAGTCATGTTCATAGAGCTGCAGAAGCACATTTTTCAGCCAATCCCTCATTCGTAGAGGAAACTGGATCAACTCAGTGTCCACACATGAAGGGATCACTGAAAAAGAAACAGTGAGAAAGACCAGGATCAAATAAATGTTTGTTTGAACCATACTTGTGTTGTTGTTTTTGTTGTTGTTGTTTTTAACACTGTACTCTCACATTTGCATTGCCCAGTGTAGTCCATATGAAGTCTGTGTCCTTTCTTAGTGCCCTCTAGGTTGCATTTAGTAGCAAAGAGTTCACATGAGGTGTCATACGTTTTGTTATCTGTTCCACAAACCTACAGAAATTGAACAACAGCAAACAGTGCATCAATCAAATGCAACTCAACAGCTATTAACAGGACATTCTTGTTTAGCTTTCAGCAGATCATTTATACTTACATGATCAAACTCATTCACACTGGGAGAACATTCTGAGGGCTCTTGACACACACAACCTGGCTTATTGTCCGCATCAAGTTTACATGTCTTGCCACGCTTGCAGGGATAGTTGTCACATGGATCTAGGAGAATAAAACAAGCACTATAGAACTTAAACTTATACTTTAAAAACCAAGGAATGAAAGTAATTTTCAGGTCTGGTTTTGGTTTTATTTCATAGTGCAATAACTGTAGACCAAAGGGCTGTAACAACTAGACACCATCCCCCTACATTCCTCTGCCATTTGAGTTGGCACAGTGATTAACTTCAACTTGATCTCTATCATTCACTGCTTAAGCCCACAGAGCGGTGTTTTGGTAGGGCCCGTCAAGCACAGTGACACTATTCATGCGGAAGTTTTAACAAAATGATCCAGTCAGCAGATTCCACTGTGAGGCTGTTTGGATAGTGCATTAGTCAGTGATGTGACCAACCCGCAGGGACTTCTGGGTGATGTACGTCTCGTCCAAGAGAGGGCCTGGAACCGGGATAGAGATCCACTGTGGCTCTTATCTGCACTGGATTCATTCCTACTAAAGGGCCCTGGAAAAGTACACAGGAAAAATTAAAACACATTGTCTTGTTTTACTTATGCATGGCCACATCAGATTGCAGCTTCACAGCAAAAGTTAATGTCATGTTTCTCGACTTAAAACTTGCAATAACAGATGTTTTGACCACTTGGGGGCAGTGAAAACATGCTATTTTGGAAATAGTATAACCTTGTCCTTTAGTTGATATGGCAAATGTGTTAGCAACAGATGCCTAGTTACACATACAAGAGGAGCAACATTGTAGTTTTGCTCCTGGCCAATATTCCCTCCTGCGCCTTTTTTAGCTCCATTTTTGGTCTCCACCACGTCCTGAGAACATTGGATCTGCTTCTTGAGTTGCTAAATATTCACTTGTCAATCTTTTAAGAGTTTTTTCAATCTGAAAACAATTATATGAGGGTGAAGCAACATTTAAGTTGTAGGCAGTAAAACCAAAAACGTGAACTGAAAGACACTAAAATACTCCACAGAGGTAAACCATGAGCAACCTGTTTTCGGGCAAATAGTCATGTGATACATTGTTAAGTTACAGATATTGTGTGTAGGATGTAAAGTAAATACACAGTTTATGTACACATTACCCATTTGCCTGCCCTTCTTCTCTTTCCCTTGTTGACTGTGTTGTCGATGCTGCCGCCCTCGGACTCCTGAGGACCCTGCTGGCTCTGTTCCGGTCCAGACTGTGTTTCCTCACTCTGCGGGGAGTGCTTCCTTGCCCTCTGGTTCTTCCTCTGCTTCCTTGTCTTTCCCTTGGTGTTACTCCCGCTGTCATTCTTTCCTTTCTCTTCCTCCTTTCCAGCCATTAGGGACCCTGGTCCAAACTCTGCACTGCTCTTTGGTTCTTGAGGATCCACATTTGCTGGGGGTTCTTTCTTATCGACACTTGTGTCTTTAGATTTGGCCTGTGAATCTTTGTCCTGTTCCGACCCTTTGTCACTGTCCACTGGCTCAGTGTTCTGTACGTCATGTTCATAATCATCTGCAATTGTGGGCAGTTCTTCCTTGCTGCTGGTTTCTTTTTCTTTAAAATCTATTTTTGAAGATAGCTGGGTGTCGTCAGTGTGGGGTTTCACTTTAGCTGATAGAACCTGTAGAGGTTGTAATATGCCACTATCAGCAGCATAGTCAAGATCAACTGGTATCTCGGCCTCTGTGCTACCATCTATTTCCTCCAGCATTGGCCCTAGGTCCATTTCCTTTGGAGACATCTTTTTCACCTGCTCCTCTTCTTCTTCTTCTTCTTCTTCTTCTTCTTCTTCTTCTTCTTCTTCTTCTTCTTCTTCTTGATCTTCTTCTTCTTTCTCCAGCATTTGCTCCTCTTCCACACTCTCCTCTACTTCTTCTCCCTCATCTGCCACCTCTGTAGTGTCTTCCTCCATTTCTAGTTTGTCGTACGACTCTGTTTCTTCAGCTTCACTCTTCTCCATGGCCTCGTCAGACTCAACATCGCTTACGTCTGTCTCCACTCGGTCTTCTTCCTCCTCCAGCACTCTTTCTTCTGCTTCCTGCTCTTCCTCTGCTTCTTTCTTCAGGAGGTCAACCAGTTCCTCCTCACTCAACAGGACTGCAGTGCTTTTGTCACTCCTTTCAGTCACCTCAAGCTCTCCCTCTCCCTTGTTAGCATTAGCGTTGTCTTCAGAGCTCAATTCTTCATCTTCCTGCTCCTGGCTGCCAGCCTCAAACGTGACCAGAGTGGGTAAGATTTGCGGCTTGTTGGCCTCCTCTGTGATCATGTCCTAATTTGAGAGAAAGGAAATAGATTTTTTCTCCAACGTGTTATCATCTTAAGTTTAAAATACAATAGACTGAGAGAGTCCTGCTTCTCGTCATACCTTTTCTTTGGATGTATGTGAAGTCTTATGCAATCCATGATGTTTTCCATGAGGTTTACCTTTTACCTATGATATATAAGGGGGATAATTAACAATGAACATCCATTCAGGTAATGCCAAAACTGCATCTATCTATCTATCTATCTATCTATCTATCTATCTATCTATCTATCTATCTATCTATCTATCTATCTATCTATCTATCTATCTATCTATCTATCTATCTATCTATCTATCTATCTATCTATCTATCTATCTATCTATCTATCTATCTATCTATCTATCTATATATCTATCTATATATCTATCTATTTTTTGGATGTTCTGTCAATACAACGTTTATTCGAACTGAAAAATATATGAATATCTACTCACAGACAAGGCAAATGTTGCTGCCAGTAAGCAAAGGAATGCTAAGCAGGCCCTCATACCTGAAACATTGAAGTGAAAAGTTTAAACATCAAATTCCAAAACAAAGACTGATATCGTGGTGATAACGGAAACCCGATGAACTTATTTATCAAAAGGATACAACTCATTCTAAAAACAATCAATACGTTATAATCTGATAACAGAGACATAGGCCTATACTTGGCAAAAAAAGAAGAGTGCTTCTGTCTGCTGCCAACACTTTCATGACCAGCAGAGCTGCAGGATTGGCCTCCGCTGTTGCCAAGGTTACAGGCCTCTGAGATGTGCCGCTCTCTAAAAAGTCACATTCAGAGCTAAAGTAAACATCAGAAGCTACCAGACTGGAAAAAGTTGACAAAGTCCACAAACTTTTTGTTCCTCTGGACGGAAACAAAACAGACACTACTGGGCCTGTCCAGTGGAACAATAGCTTGCTGGTTCAGTCCAGTAAACCTTAAATAGGTGGAGACAGACGGACGGACGGGGGGGGGGTAATGCAATTTCACTAAATTCACCTCAATAAATCACACCATTTAATTTGATCTTCCCAATATTGAGGCAATGTTACAAAGGACACTTATAAACATTTCATATTTGATGAAACACCCATTTTACACGATAGTAGATATTGTATCGTTCACACATTTCATTTGAATTATTTGACCTCTTTGAAATTTTAGAATAAAGTTTATTTGGATATATACAACAGACTATGTACAGCCTTTAGTAAGCAACATTTAAACATCTATTATTGACAGTATATTGGTAATCATAGTATAGCCAGTATACTAATAGTGACTATCTCCTGATATGTACAAAAATAATTAAGGCATTAAAATCGAAAATTGAGCATTCAAGTTGCAACAATAGTCTCTAGGCAATCTGAAAAGGAGCTACAGCATAAGTAGGTCCAAGCCAGTAGTCGATGAATAAATCAAAAACATTCAATTGCCAACTATTGTTAAAAAGATGTCACATACATCTCTTCTTGATCATTTACAAATTACCTTGCGAATAAATGGTAAAGTCTGAATAGTTAGGATTTTACCTGAGGATGGCTGTTGCAAGAAATATGAGAAATCCCACACAAATACCAGTTCGTGCCTGTTTTGGACCTGTGAAGATGTCCTTTTTGTATTCGAGGCAGCACACACTGTCCACACATACTGGCATGCAGCACAAACACACACACGCACGCTCGCGCACACACATACTTTTTTTTCTTTTCTGGGTCCATGGTGTTAACGCCTTTTCTGACTTTGGACGGTCTTTAGGCTACAGAGATAAAAAGATAGATCATGCACTGAACTTCAGTTGGGTGCTTTGCCTCAATTACAGTGTTTCTCAGTCGCTTTGGTGCTTTTCTCACATCACTATTAACATTTGCACAGCAGTTAGTGCATTTCTCAAAACAATTAGTGCAAACTGCAAAACCTAGTGGATAACCTGCAAAAGTATGTCACTTGCTCAAAATGGATGGTCTATTCCTCAAAAGCAAGTATTCATGTCAATGAAACTGCCAGTGTCCTCAAAATGAGAAGTCTTGACACCATCGTTTGTGAACAAGATAGTCAAATGGCTTTGTCATCTTTTCATTATAACAGTTTATTCTCTCAGTGTTTTCCAATGCAAAAAAAGGTCAGTGACACTAACTGAAAATGCTCAAGACAGCACTATACACTACTTGTACAGCCATTTGAAAACTACAGTAAAGTTACACATTGCTGTAGTTAGGGGAGTAAGTGAGTACAAGACACTGAATATGTATGTTTCACATTTTTACTGTATATGCTCTATGCAATTCTACAGCATTGTGCGAAAGAAAAATACACTTCAGTCACTTATTTAGAACAAACATAAATAAACACCCTTTTCGTAGAGCTGTGCACAAATGTGAACAATATAACAGGACATATTGTAACTGAACATTATATGGTTAAATCATTCTGGCACATCCAGACGTTCCTGTCTGTCTGGCCACATATTTTCATCTACATCACAACGGATATTATCCCTTGCAATGCAGCGAGGAAAGTCATTGGTTACAACTAATACTTCACACACCTCCTCGTGAGTGAAAGCTGAAGTCCACCTGAGAGCAATTGTTCAATTTAGGAGAAATTTCCAGGAAAAAATTATAAAGAAAGGTATAAAATTTGCTTGACAGAGTTTGATAACTAGTTCAACAATTTTGTATGTAATGACTCAAGCAATGAA
This sequence comes from Hyperoplus immaculatus, assembly GCA_949357725.1. Taxonomy (NCBI): domain Eukaryota; kingdom Metazoa; phylum Chordata; class Actinopteri; order Uranoscopiformes; family Ammodytidae; genus Hyperoplus; species Hyperoplus immaculatus. The sequence goes on along the minus strand of OX442355.1, from coordinate 10,324,930 downwards.
ATGAAGACTATTAGTTTTATTGGGACCGACTATTCAGCATCCATAAGTATAGTTAATTTTGACTGACATGACATAAGCAAATGACAATGTTATAAAACAGCAGAGAATTGTATGAAAGAAACTGATACATGTCCAAAAGCATTTGCAATTTGTTCAGAGGACGGAGAAATTGCTACTATGATGTGCTCAAATGATTAAATGTTGTGGAGGTTGAACCAATAGTTATGAGAATTTTCATTCTGATCTGAGAAAAGCACCAAAGCAACAGAGAAAAACTGTAATATCCAATTTCCCTATTTCCCCCAAAACAAAATAAATTGACTCTTCAGAGGACAAGAGTCACCCAATGTTTTGATCTTATGTAGTTACATTTTATACACTTATTTTATCATGTTCTTTCTGTTTTTTGACAAACTCATGCTGAAAGAGAGAAAGACAGTTGCAACAAGTGTGAACAAATAAACAAACAAAAAACTATTTCAAGTATGGAAATATCAAGCTTTATTGCTGTCTACCTTCTCTTTGAACAAGTGCATTATGTGTAGGGCGTTTATGACCCAACCATTGTCGAACTTGTCAGGACATACTGTATATTTTAGGACAGAAATCATGCATTATTTTAACCACTAGATGTCGCTCTGATACAAGTCTGTTTTCAATGCCAGTAAGGTGTTAATATCTTCGGTGGGAAACATGATGAGTAGGCTAATTAACACTTGAATGATAGGCCTGCATACAGCTGGTAATTATATCTAGCTGCGTAACAATCTGTAGGCCTAATAATACATCAGAATGTATTTTGTAGGCTATGTAAATCTGCAAAGTAATATTAGCGTGCGCTGTCAGTGTAAAGTACAATATTTTCCTCAGCAGTGGAGTAGAAATATAAAGTAGCATAAAAGAGAAATAGTAAGTAAATTTGGCCTACCTTTAAAATTATACTTAAGTGCAGAAGGCTACTTCAGTTAATGTGCTTAGCCTGCAGCTGAGTATGAGACACTAGGCCCATCTTGAAGTGCCAGTGTTCCACAGGTCTCTGTTCCTCCTTGATTAACAAATTGTCATCAAACGCAATGGAGCAAAAAATAAATAAATCTGCATCACACTGGCCTTTGAGGATAAAGAACATTGATTATATGGCCCGTTTCAATCATTGATCCGGCACGCATTTCAATTTAGATAAACGATAAGATAGATGAACTGCATCGAAGAAAATATGTCATTTTTCTGAGGGCTGTAAATAGGCCAATATATGTGTGGCTAAATAACATCATATTGATGATTGATTGCGTCAAGTGTCTAAGGATGAACGCTTAGGCTACATTAGGCTATCTGGTTTCTAACTTTTGCCTTAAAGGCCTTCTTCACCGGTTGGAATATGAAGGTGTATTGAACTCGGAGATCCTATGAAGTATAAATGTGCAAAAAAAATGAAATCGGATCATCCTAGCCTGAGAAAAGGCAGAAAGAGTGTTTTTTGGCCTCACTGTCTAACCCTACATTTCTCTTTCTGTGATGTCACATTTATACTTCATAGGATCTCCGAGTTCAATACACCTTCATATTCCAACCGGTGAAGTAGGCCTTTAAATTAGGCCTACAATTTAGCTAACAAATGTTAGCTGCTACCGTTGCTACTGTTTTCATTTCTAATGGTGGCTTGGTATTTCATTACCAATGCAAAGTGTCATAAATAGTTAACAGTAGTGCTGTGTCATGATTCCTAAAGGAAAAACAAAACATGTGATGTGTTTTGAATGTGTAGAACATTTTAAACAATCCATGAGAATAAATATTGTGGCTCAATAGGCCTACAGAATGCCTGAGAGCCTTACTGTAGGCTATTATATTCCATTATATTTGTATCACCGGGAATCTGAATGCTGTCTTTCCCTTTACTGAAATAAAGACATTTCCACCATAAATTGATGCAGAAAAGACAGAATGCAGGAAATGAAGTGCTTACGCTCCAAACGTCACCTATAATTTGTCCCCCCAAATGTTGAAACGAAACCTAGGTTATGCCACCGTATGTAGCCTACGCAGGAGAGATATAAACTATGTCTGGCCCTTAGTGCGATTCTCATTTCCTAGAGTGGCCCTTTGTGAAAATGAGTTTGACATGCCTGACCTACATGCATCAGCTGCATGGCTGATAGGGACAATATATCATAAAAACTGAAGTAACCTCAAGGCAGACATTGCTGACTGTCGGTATGTGTGGCAACCCGAGCATCAATCTTCCCCTCCTCACTCCTACCTCTTTCCTAAAGCAGGACCTTACAACAAGTGGTAGCTGTGGTTCTGGCAGACAACTCCAGACTGGTGAACATCGAGTCTATAATTATATGTGTTTTTTGCAAGGTTGAAATCCAAAGGGAGGTTAAACAAGGCATTCTGTATTCTTATTTTAGGGCCGGACCATACATGGATATCCAGGAAGCAATTATGAGCCTCAGGGAGGAAATATAAAAGTCTTTAATTAGGCTTTCTACTGTACATGCCCCATTTCCAAGAACCAGCGCAATTGCCAAGGACGTCATGCAACACAGAGGAAAACAGGTTACAAAACATAGTTATGGTTCTTTAAATATAGCAAATCATTATCGTATTTATCCTTAATTGTGTGTATGAGTCAGGTTAAGTTTTCACACAAGTAAGCCTTATTAGTAGTTAATTAAAGTTAATTTTAAGTTGAAGTCAATTTTCTCCATTTGTTTTTGTTTTTTGGATACGTGTTCTTAATCTACCCCTTGAGCAAGGCATCTTCTCTCATCTGCCTGTCGTAATTAATTATAACACAATAAAACTCAAAATATTGGAAGGATATAGATAGTGAAGAAAACACCCATTTCACCGGAAACAAGCCTGACCCCATCTGGCCCTCCTCTCCAATGTGGGTGGGTGAGTTTGTTTTTTCTACAGGCCACAAACCCTATGGTTAAGTATGCTAAAGTATATTTCACTGAGGACGTGAGAGGGGGTGGAGGATATTTAGTGACTGAATAAAACAACTGTGTGTGTGTGTGTGTGTGTGTGTGTGTGTGTGTGTGTGTGTGTGTGTGTGTGTGTGTGTGTGTGTGTGTGTGTGTGTGTGTGCGTGTGTGTGTGCCATAATTTTTGTTTTTGAGCTTGCTTTCCGGATGAAAAAAATACACCTTGGCTTGCCGACAGTCGGAGACAGCCGGACGGAAGTGATGCAATCATTTAATTTAAGATTACTTATATACAGTCGTTCTTCAGCATATCCACACGCTACACTTTCACTGCCTTAACTGCCACCTCAGGATAGACTTTGGGATCTCCTATTTGCTGCAACATACACTGAACAAGGACCACAGACAACATTTCTGACACTAGCTCTGAATCTATCGGACAAAAAAAGGTAATTGATCTTATTTTGACTATGCATTTTGTTCTTTTGTTTTTTTTTATACTTTTTCGTGACAAGCAGAGTTTATTGAAGTGCAATCTTAGACAGCAAAGTGTGTGTGAAAAAAATGCCCTTTTCTGTAATTTGAGAGTATATGGTACATTTTCAAACCAGTGCACCTCAAATTACACTTGAGGGCGAAAGTATTTTAAATTTAAGTCATTTTAAAAGTATACTGTACTCTCTGTTGCAGGATGAAGGTTTTTATAACAATTTGCCTTGGTGCTATGATTGGAGCTGTTTTTGCCAACCCAGTAAGTATATGAAAAACAGAATGTAAAACTCTTGTTAAATGTAGACGTTGTGCAGTTTTTACATAATGTCAAATTTACTGGAAAGCTGAGCCTCCGACCTACACGGAACCAGGTTTTATGTTTACAGGCTTTCTCTTAAATTTAATAAATAGAATACTGTAATTGACTTTTAGTGTAAACAACCATCTTCTGCAGTGTTTCTCTTCGATACATTTTTGCAGGTGATATATATATGATATAAGAATATCACTTGTAAGTTAATCACCTATATTTGAAAAAAACAGGCAGGCTCAGTATAGGTTAATATCACTAAATATGGATCCGTGTTGATTCGGTGAACATCAAGAAACCACCATAATATTACAATCTAAATTATTCTAGTTTTTTCCTTGTCATAATACTGACCTGTGATTTCTCCCTGACAGATTTCCTACAGCGGCGTCTCTGTATCAAGTGAGCTTGACTCAAACACAGTGAGTGCTACCTGAAATTAGACTATATCACATTTGACGTTTAGTTTTCACAGTGCAGGAATTCACTGCTGTTCACACATAAATCATTTGACTACGGTCAGATTGCGCTCTTTTGTCACAGACAACAGAAAACCCAAACAATTTAAAGGTGTGGTTGCTCCTACATTATCTAAACCTTAAAACAATTCCCATTTGGAGTCAATTGTTTACTGTACTGTATTTCTCCATCTATATACAGTCTGTGGTCTACACACATTTATGCAGCATTATCATGTCTGCCTTGGCAATGGTTGACACGAATGGATCTTAAATGAATGTGATAATTGTTGGTGTTGAACTTCCACTGTGTAATTAAACATACTGTGGTTTGTGCTTGCATTATTTTTCTCTTCCAGACTGAAAGCGTGTCTGTTTCACAATCATCTGAAAATGACACCTCAGAGCTGCAGGTAATGTATCCATGTATCCAATTAAGACTAAATAAATATTTTCTAATGCAGATGGATTTCTTATTGCTGATTTTCACGTTATCCGTCTGTACTGTTGTTTCTGTTGCAGAGCTCTGAAGAAAATTCCTCCAGTCAAGTTAGTCATTTTTGATTTGTCAATGTTCTGCATCACCCAAGAAGAATCATTTTCATCATTTTCAACTAATGACGTGCTTTGTGTCTGATATCAAATGTATATGTTTTCTTTTCAGAGTCAGAGTTCAGAGTCTGAGTCTGAGTCATTAGAATCCACATCGGAGGACAAGGTGAGATCTATCACCACTCTTTCTTTGACTTTTATTGTTATCATTAAAATTACATTAAGCATGCTCAAAAGTATATTATTTAAGAGTGGTGGATATTATAGCGCATACTGTAATAGTCAAAAATAGTTGCAATGACATATAATTCTTGAATTAGAAATAAAGGAAATAATGAAAACATTTGTGTTCTTAGAGCAGAGGAGCCAAGTAAATACTGTATGTGAACTAAAATGCTTACAACTTTCTTCCTTATGTTTCTTTTTCACAGACTTCAGAGGAGGGTAACACTCTATCAGATGAGGATGATGAGGTAAGGCCAGTTAAATCAAATAGCTCGTCAAACCTTGTTATTTTTGCCATGAATTATACAGGTATGGCACAGCATTCCACCAGTCTCTATTTGGCTCATATTATTCCCCGTATTTCCCACAGACTATGGCTGAAACCAGCGATAACAGCATGGGCAGTGAGGAGAACGTTCGAAAGGTGAGCTAATCTTTTTTTTGCACACTTGACATAAATTGTATATCCTGCTGCTGTTTCCGAGACGAAAGTTGATTAACAACAACACACACTGCTTTTTCTATCTGCATCAGAATTGGGTTCAAGTGTTTTCAAGTGTTATCAAAGACCTGAGCGCAGAGGACAACAGCAGTGCAGAGGTCAAGGATCAATCGGATCACCTGACTGAGAAACAGCCCATTCATACCTCCAGCACCGGCACCACTATCAGACGGAGGATCAACACCGCTGAGGATCACATAAACCTGCCACTGGTGAAGAATCCCACAGACAGTAGTGACACTGCCAGCGACAGCGCAGACACAAGCAACTCTGCTGCTCCAGTTGCAACGCCTGTTACCAGTGACAGCAGTGAGAGCTCCAGCAGCGAAAGCAACGAGACCAGCAGCAGTAGTGACAGCAGTGAGGTCAGCAAGAGCTCGGAGGAGAGTAATGCCAGTGACAGCACAGAGCTGGAACAGATCAAAACCCAGGACTGTGTGAATGGGACCCAGAGCTGTGAAAGCGAAGAGTATTTCTTCCAGGATATAGGAGACGATGCTCATTACTCAGTAGACAATCTGATGGTGCCGGATGAGGATGAGAGGGAGTTAAGTCTAAGAAGATGATGACATGCAGTGCACTTGTGCAGCTCTTTCCCCCCTCACGCACTATGAACTATAAGCCCATTCAATTACCTGCCTGAAGACTTCAAGATGACATGTCTGCTCTTGCCCATCGCTCCTGAATGTTGCCATTTTGTTTGGCTTTATATTTTATATTGTATCTTATGTGATAATAATAAACAAATTGTTTGGTAACCTATTGGGTGCTCATGTTTTTTATAAACCTACAATCATTCATTCAGAACTTTCCACAATCATTCTTAGCACTATTCTGAATGTTATTAAAGAAGGATTTTTTACACAGCCTTTTTTATTTTATAAATCAAAAAATACTATGTACGTCTTAAAAATGCATTACGGCATGTTTTGAAGAAGAAAATGTCTCTTAAATCAGACTATGAACAACATACGTATGGAAAAATCCTTCTTCAATAACCTACAGAATAGTGCTAAGAATGAGAATGTTTAGTTGATGTAAGTGATTTAGAAGTTGAGATTTCTGGGTCAGAGTAATGAAAAAAACTATCAAATCACATTTATTTATACACTATCAAACCAGAATTGTCACACCATTTTTCACAGAGGAAGTTTGTTGTGTAGAAACTTAACACACTTATAAAGTCAAAATGCAAAAAAGATTTCAACTCTTGCTTTAGCCAATATCTCGATTTTTTTTTTAAAGATATGCAAATGTGTGCATAATTTGTGAAATATGCAAATTTTGCATAATATATTCAACCATTTTAGAAAAAAAACTTCAATACAAAAAAACATTGTTTTAATGCCAGTTATCAACTGGCAATGTTTCATGATGATATCTATAAGTTAAAAAAAATCTATTTTACCCTCACATTAAACCATGTTTCTGATTTTCTATTTCGGCCCCCTGTACTACTGTAGCTTTCCAGCAGGTAGTTGAGCAGGTTGTCCACCCAGGTTGTGATCCTTGAAGGTCCTAGATATCATTTCTGGTGAACAGCCTTTTACAACAAAAAATCACTTTGCCCCCTAGGTAGCCTATAGCGTGTATTTCGGTACACAAGCTAAAGCTAAAGTTGTGCTTGTTCATCCTAAAGCTTCGGCTTAAGTACTAGCCCAGGGGTGTCAAACTCTGGCCCGCGGGCCAAATCTGTCCCGTTTCAATATTAAACTGGCCCGCGAACCAATTCGGCAATTCCATTAAATTCGGCAGCAAAAATAAATAAAAATACAAATCTTCTCGTGCGGAGCCTGTGCCATATCCGCACTTTGCACACGCTCCCAACCGTTAGAACAATCGCATAGATAGCTTACCACTAGGAATGTCTGCTGAAAGTTCCACAGCTCAGGATTTTAAGCCATGAATTGATGAACTTGCATTGAAGAAAATATGTCAGTTTTCTAATGGCTGTAAATAGGCCAATGCTAATATTGATGATTGATTGTGTCAAGTGTCTAAGGATGAATGCTAACATTATCTGGTTTCTAACTTTTGCCTCAAATTACAATATAGCTCACTAGCTAACGTTAGATAGCCGCTGATAGCCCACCCCCTTCGTTTCCAATGGTGGCTTTGCATTTCATTACCAATGTAAAGTGTCATAAATAGTTAACACTGGTGCTGGGTCATGATTCCTATAAAAAATAAAATAAAAAAACATGATATGTTTTGAATGTGCAGAAAGTTTTGAAAAATCCAAGAGAAAATATATAGTGTGGCTCAATCCAGAATGCCTGAGAGCCTTACTGCATTATAGTCCTTTATAATTGTTTCACCAGGAAACTGAATGTTGTCTTTTCCTTTACAAAAATAAAAACATTTCCACAATAAATTGATGCAGAAAAGGCACAGAAAACCGAACCAGAAAAATCCACCAGAATACAGGAAATTATGTGTTTGACGCACAAAAATGTAAACAAAACCTAGCCTATGCCCCTGTATGTATGCAGGTTATATACCTAGATATGTTGTTTGATTTTTGGATTAAAAATAAGGCATGTCAGTAAGCGACATGTCTGGCCCTTAGTGTGATTATCATGCCGTAATTCGCCCCTTTGTGAAAATGAGTTTGACACCCTAAAAAAAATCAATCAGACAGCTTCAGCTAATTCAGAACGCTGCTGCTCGAGTCCTCACTAGGACCAAAAAAGTAGATCACATTACCCCAGTTCTTAAGTCTTTGCACTGGCTTCCTGTCACTCAAAGAATTGATTTTAAAATATTGATGATGGTCTACAAAGCCTTAAATGGTATAGGGCCAAAATACATAACTGATCTGCTGATACGTTATGAGCCGCCCAGAGCCCTTAGGTCGTCTGGGACAGGTCTTTTAAAAGTCCCCAGAGCTAGGACTAAACCAGGAGAGGCGGCATTCAGCGTTTATGCGCCCAATGTCTGGAACGGACTGCCAGAGAGTCTGAGGTCCGCTGAGACTCTCAGCTTTTTTAAATTGGGTCTCAAAACGTTCTTGTTTCCCTTTTAACCTGTAATTTTTTATTTATTTTTTTGTAAAATGTTTTAATTCTTTTATTTAAATGTTGTATTTTTATCCATGTTTTAAATTTGTTCCTTTTTTTGTATTTGTATTCTTTATTTGATTTTAACCCTGTGAAGCACCTTGAGTGGCCCTGTGCCTGAAATGTGCTCTATAAATAAAATTGCCTTGCCTTGCCTTGCCTTACCCCTGTACTAGCCTATCTAATATTATCTAAACAAGGCTTTTAAAATGGGGCCTAAATGTTGAAACATTTCAGTCAATGTTAATTAGTATGTAAACGTTAAATAAGAAAAGGATAATGGTATTATGACAAAATTATACGGGTAGTTTTTTTTCTATGTATTATTTTTCCCATTAGCAACATGGCCGGTTAGCTCAGCTGGTTAGAGCGTCGTGCTAATAACGCGAAGGTCGCGGGTTCGAGACCCGTACTGGCCAGTACATTTTTTTGTTGTTTGAGAAGTATCGTTACGTGTCCCCCAATGGTAGAAGATGGACCATACTTGATAACATATTATCATACTCTTTATGCAGGAGCTTAATGTTAAAGCCCAAATTCCGGAGCTTTATTTATGTAGCATTTGCAAGTATTAAAACTTTCACTAGATGGAGACAAAGTGGCCAGTTCTTGATGTGGCGTGTTACTGCCCACTGATTAAATGTAGTTTGCCACTGCAAAGAGGAAGATAAAATATATTCACAAAGTTTGTGATGGTTGTTTCTTTAGCTAAGGTAGATTTTGTGGCTTTTCATAATCCTCTCATTGTAAGTGTACAGGTGTTCTTGAAGCTTAATTTAAAACAAACTGTGATTCCCAGTCATATACAGCCATGAAAAAATAAAAATGCAGTCAATACATTATGAAATTATCCATTATCTTTCCATAAAAAGTTCTTAATGATCTTTATAATTTAAAAAATACTATAACTTTTGGGTGAAAGGTAGACCTATTGTACATAGGGACAATGTAAATAACTTGATGTAAAAAAATATGTTATGTCCTGCACTGATTTTCATTGTTGCGCGGTCTCTCATTTTTGGCACTGTTTCTTGTCTATAACCCTGTTTACTTTTTTCTTGTATTTGTTTGCACATCAGTGCACAAAATTAAATGGTTTTCAGCTGTAAACTCAGTTCATAGGGAAAGACAATAAAGTTGAAGGTGAAATAAAATTGAGCAAATTCAATTGTTATACAATCAGAGGGTAAAACAAATCAGTAATTTGTTCTTAGAAAATATTTAATGCAACATATTTAAACAATATTAAAACGTGGGAACAAAAAATGCAATATTTCAAATTGGCAAAAAACAGATGAAATCCAACATAATTGACATGCATCTTCACAGTGCCTCTTGACTTAAACCGACTGACAAATAACAAAAGTTGAAAATGCAACTAAAGATATAAATGTCCCGGTCACATAATTACATTTTTTATTGGAACAAGTTTAACTAAGTTTTATAAAACCATAAATCAACAGGCAAAAATAATGCCCAACACACTACAGTCCTATGTTGAACCCATAAACATCTAACAGCCTCCACACACATCCTACCTCCACTGCGCGTCTGCGTCTAAACTTTTTTTCACCGACCTTGTAATCAACCTAGAGCGGCCACACATCCAACCTCAGACACACTGCTGATGCCCGTCGGAGGCACGTCTGCAGCGACGCTCCCCTTTACCTCAGGAGGCTCGCCTATTTTTTTCTGTCTCTCTGCTGTAACTTATGGAGAAATATTCTGCCCAGAGTCATATTGACATCATACCGGCAGCTTTTGCTGTAGTTTCACCATTTCCTGCTGTGTCCCTTTCAAAATAAAACTTCCAACAAGCGAAAATGTGTCAAAAAAATTAAAAAAGGCAATGGGACGCACGGATTACTGTCCAGACTCAATATTAGACTCAATATAAATCATATGCATCATAAATGACATGAAAGAACTTAATTTTTAATGGGAATTATCTATGAATGTGTAGAAAAGATAGGGCTTTTAGAAGCAGCGCTGCAGCAGCAGCAGCTGCTGAGACGTTCCATGTGTGGCCGAGAAAAGTCCGAGAGAGGCAGCAGTAACGGAGCGCGACGCGCTCCAGAGGTAGCCGCATGATGTGTGTGGAGGCCGTGAGGCTTTGCCCCCTCTTTGAGCTCACTGCTCAGCTGGAAAAGTGAGACTTTAGGTGTTCCTTCAGAGCTGGTATAGTGGAGAGCTCTTTGCGACACAGGTGACAGCGGAGAGGTAGTTTCAACAACTCAATGGCTCCTTCTTTGACGGTGACCCTTCCATCAGTTTCCAGCATCCCAATGACATCTGCAGATAATAAAAAAGGAAAGGGAGGAATAATTGTACATATACAAATTTGCAGTCATAGACAAAACATTGTACTGTAGAACTTCAATTTAAATTTTTTTATTTGTTCTCACCTTGAGAATCAATAAAATAGTCAGTTGTGAATGAGTTCCAGTGCTTTTTGTTCTTTAAACAAGGAGAGTCGAAGTCTTGGCTGATCACATGGAGGTGTACGTGACTGCGAAAGAGAATATTATAGTATATTATGAAATATTGGCTTTGGATTTCTCTCCGAAGGGAATCATTGATATTTCGCACAGTGGGGGAGAAGTAGGCACACTTTTACTCTAGTGAGAATTGTTCATCACCTAAACATCTTTCAATAGTCATTCCTACATAAAATTGAAGCTTAAGGTGTTGGCTTGAAATGTGTACCCCTCACTTTGTCTATCTCATTGTAATAAAGAATAAATTAATTATCAAAGACACCCTTACACATTGTGACAACCAACCCCATCATGGGGTCGGTTGTCACACACTATGGGGTTGTTTGTCACAATGTTATCTTAATGGGAATAATCTTAAAAAGAAGGCAAGAAAGCAGAACTAAATTTGAAAGTTTAATTGCATTGTCAAGTTGACAAATTGGCCTACATAACTTACTGTAGCCTTGGCAGCTGGTCTAGTTTGGGATGCACTGGGTTGTTTTGATTTTGTTGCCCTTTTTTCTTTTGCATGCTAGCTGCCTTTTCCTGCTCTATTCTCTCCTTCTCTGGGGTGTCAGTGAGGATACAGCTTGACAATTTATTTCGTTATTGGGTTCCTTTTATGGCTGCAGCCTTTGGATAACATGTGACAACCAACCCCCCAAAAAATGTGACGACCAGCCCCAACTTGAATTTCTTGCTAGCATAAAGGCCAACAACCATCTGACAACTAATTAGCTTGCTAACCACAATCTAAACTATAGTTTACCCTTCACACTTTTTATGGGTAACAAGTGTTTTGTTATAAACCCATTGTGTAAAAGCCTAGAAGAAAAAAAAATGAGGAGCTAGATATTTTCAATTTGACATGAAAAACACAAACAGTCCTCTCATTCTCAAATTAAGCAGTCTAACTCCAAGGAAGACTATGTAGGTGACCTCTGATCCCAATTCTGGATATTTACATACCAAAATTTCACAGACAGCGCCTTCTGGTTCCGAGATATAACGATTGTGACAACCAACCCGTGTGACATTTTACCCCGTTCTCCCCTACCTTCTGCACTTTGAGATATATATTGCAAAAACGGTTACCACTCAACAAAGAAAAAGTATTCATGGATGATGCCTTCCAATGCTTTATTAAGCGTGTACCTCTTACTACATGGTAGTTAAGTGTAACAAAGAAGTGCTTTCAATCACTGTTTACCCACCTCATACTGGGGATCGCATGGTACCCTGTGCGGAAGCGTAGTGAGCCAGCGTCTGGGCACTGCTGAACCATCTGGTCAGCAACTCGCTGCATGTGTTTCACCAGGTCGCAGTGCTCATCGCACAAGGCCTTCAGGCTGGAAACGGACTGCCACGGAAGGACCAACCAGTGGTAGCGAGCTTTGGGGTATTTATCTTTAATAACCACAACTTTGTCATCTTTGTACACCTGGATAATTGAAAGCATTAAGACTTACCGATAAAGGATCCGGATCAGACAGCAACACATCAGCCATATTTATTTTTTAACAATATCTACCTGCATCTTTGGGTCTTGCATTGAAGTCTTCAGACCTTGGCTCCAGTGTCCAACACTTTCCTGCAACAAATTAAAAGTAACTGTTTGTATTTGAAATTCTCATACCAGCACTATATAATAACAAAGAATATTCCAAATTTATACACACACATATTGCTTTATTTTCTTACACTGATTTTAGTGGCCTCTCCGTGGCTGACTGGCACAGGGACCTTTTCTGTCTGTTTGGCAGCTTTCATAGTCGGAGCCTCTCTGTGTCCCTCTCTGTCCTCTGAAGCCGACTCTAGTGGTCTCTTGGTGCCACCGGTGGTATCCTCCTTGAACTGAAAAGTGTACGGGTAGAGCTGATTGACGATATGAAGCTGCTGCCCGGGCTTCATTTTGACTTTATTGTCCTTGCCCACCACCACAGAGTCTACGGAGGTGGGGTTCAAGCCCAGCTTTGGAATAAAGATGAGAGATGAGAAACAGAGAGGTAAATAACAGGTGGTGGAACCTTTCATTACTGCAGTCAGACTTTTCAATAGCAGATAATGCTTATCATAGAGTATGTGCATTCTTTCTAATTCTTACCTGTTTAACAATGAGATAACCTTTGTTGCATTCTGCTTTCAATTCAACTGGATGAAAAAGATAAAATGTTAAAAGTCTGTATTTAATACAGTAACATTACACAGCAAACTACAAGGGTATTTAGTAATAAGATCAATTGGCATCATACGCACCGACAGATTGAGTAATGTATTAAGGCATGTTAAAAGATTTGATGGCTCTAATTAAATATAAAAAGAAAATTTGTATCTATGTAAAGAACATAGATAGTATAATATAAAGTAAAGAAACCAATATTCAAATTAAAGGAATGTAGCCTACATATAAATTGAAGCCCTCACCTGTTCACCCAATTGTGTGAATATAAATTACATTGATGGTTTTATTTTTAGCAACAAGCGTGTGTCAAGTCTCTTCTTTTTTCTTCTTGTTTTGAATGTGTGCTACTTGCTAAGGCAGCTAGTGTATCAGAAACCTGTTGGAATTTACCTTGCTCCCGAGAGCACTTTTTGTCTTTAATAGTCGTTTCTGGACCTCGACCCAGGACAACTCTCTGTAGGTGGGGCAGTCGAATGGGTTTATGATTGCCCTCCTCGCTGATAAGCCAGCAAATTGGCATTTTATCATCTTATGTGGCTATTTATATTAGAGCAAACAGGACTGCAGCCGCCCACGTTTAGTTTGCTAACACGTCTCGTCGCGGGAAGTTGACGTCAGACGTTGCCAATGGCAGAGGAGGTTCAGAACATTCTGGAAAGAGTCTCGTGAGCCGAGGTGCGCTCTCAACTTATTAGAATTTAAAATATTGTCTCCATACAAGGTGGGAAACTTATCATTTAACTGTACGTAATGTGTTTAAAACCGGTGTCAGATTGAATGTGTTACCTTAAATGTTAGAGGCAGTCTAGCTAGGGTGTTAGCATTAGCCAGATTAGCATTCCTTGTGCTAAGTGACGTGAGGCCTGATGGCATTACTACGTAGCCACTACTAGTAGAAAGAAACATAATGTAACCACTGGTTATTTTACAGTGAAAAGGTGATCAGGTATTTGCTTATTTAGTAGCTTTAAATATGCCTTTAAACCTACACTAAACATGTGGTGCTTATTGGTTCGTAGTTAATAGTCCTGAATTTAAGGGGAAGTGAATACAGGTAACCAAAACACGCATGACGATGAAAGTACGACCAATTATATGATGTCGACCACCATTAGGATAATACTACATGCTTCGTATTTACACGATACAACACAAAGTACTCTCACAGTACAGCCACACGATGGCACGCTTTTATTTATCACAATGTTGTCTTGCATTGTTTTGTTTAGAGACTAGAAATTGCTAATTTTTCTGATAAGACTTTGTTTGTTTTGTTGATAAACTGGAATTGCATATTTATTAAAAAACGTAATGTCTTTTAACTTTCTTTAACCTTACCAGGGTTATCCAATAAAGACAAACATGGTCAAGGAAACGGGCTTCTATGACACATTGGGTGTGAAACCTAATTCTACTCCTGACGAACTGAAAAAGGCCTATCGCAAACTGGCCTTAAAATATCACCCTGACAAAAATCCGACCGAGGGAGAGAAAGTAAGTTCACATTCAAATGACAAGGTGTTTTGCTTTTTTTAAATTGTTTTATAATGGCTCACAAGATGGGGTGAGTAGTATTTGTTAAATCTATTTGTGTTGCTTGTTGGTAGATTTTTATATATGATGTTGCATTTGTAATTCCATATGAAAGTAGTATTTGAACAGATTGGTTATTCATTTGCACACATCAAATTGCTGAATAGCTTTTGAGCAGCTCTTTATTCCAACGTTTTTTTTTTTTTTTTTTTTTACCAATTTCAGAGAAGTATTTATTGTCTTTTATTTGTAGTTCAAACAGATCTCCCAAGCATATGAGGTTTTGTCAGATGCCAAGAAGAGAGACCTTTATGACCGTGGAGGTGAAAAGGCCATAAAGGAAGGAGGGACTGGTGGTGGAGGTGGTGGGAACTTTGCATCGCCCATGGACATCTTTGACTTGTTTTTTGGTGGAGGTAGTAGAATGCACAGAGAGCGAAAAGGTACGGAAATATGAGAGGAACCATTACTGAGCAGAAATGATTAAGGTTGAAGGGTGTAAAAGTGTCTGTATTTATTGTTTGAAAGTTTTAATCTGAATCCATCTCAGCTGTGTTTGTTGCTTTTCAAAGAAAGATCAATTACAAAATACCATTTACATTTGTTTTTGTCATTCCGACATTACCTGTACCAACTTACACAATATAACTGAAAATAAATGAATAAGTAAAATTACTAGTTTTGTCGGCCAGCTATTTGGCTAGCTTGTCTTCTGCTATGCATTTGGGTCATTCACAGGGATTTGGAAATGTACCTCACTAAAACGTGGGCTCACAGCAGAGTCTTTCTCTAATTGTTCAGTATAAAATATTCTGCCTTTTCACTTATTCGGACGAAAAAAATAAGCAATTTTTAGGGAACCTTATCTAAAAGGTTTTTGTTGGGCTGTGGAAAGAAAATTTAATATTGGCTGATATATCGTTATTAGATTACACTATGCGGTTTGGCTTTAAAGGAATAGTATCCTAAGCCTCAAATAAAGCAGCAAACACTTAGGGGCTTTCCCAATCCATAGCCTTGTGTCGTCTTCATCACAGTTTAATTATTTCACATTCACTCAACCTGTGAAATGTTTTGAATATTTTTTTTATTTCTTATTTAAGATTCTAAGCAGATATCTTTGCTCGTTTTTTTAAACAGGTAGATTGTGATATGCAAATAAACTGATATTAAGGAATCAAACATGTGTATTGAATAAAACCTTAATTGCCAACTTTTTCTAATGAAACAGTTTTGCTAATTATACGTGACTTGTCTTGTCCCAGGCAAGAACATTGTTCATCAGATCACAGTGACGCTGGAAGATCTTTATAATGGAGCTACAAGAAAACTTGCTCTCCAGAAGAATACTATTTGTGAGAGATGTGAAGGTACGTCTATTGCTTTAAGTTATTTCTTGTTAGATTATGTCACTGTATGTGTTAAGTAATCTGAGTAGGCATTACAGAACACACATAAACACCCCATGAGAAGGTGCTTTGTCCAATAACAAACACACAAGTCTAAGAAATATAATCTGGTCTTTTCTTACCGGGTCACAACAGTTTAAACAATAAGCGAAACGTACAAAAAAAAATGGCTTTCATCTTTGAAATCCAGTGTACTGACGGTTTATTTTTTCTTGGCAGGTCGTGGGAGCCGGAAAGGAGCTGCACAGATGTGCATGTCTTGCCATGGGACAGGCATGCAGGTCCGCATGCACCAACTCATTCCAGGAATGGTCCAGCAGGTGTCCACAGTGTGCCACAACTGTCAGGGCCAAGGACAGAGAATCAGCCACAAGGACCGCTGCAAAGCATGTGGGGGGCGAAAGATCCTGCGCCAGAAGAAGGTTTTGGACATCCACATCGACAAAGGTGAGAGTCAAGAGAGTGTTTACCATAATGCATCTGTAACAGTTTGAAGAGTGAACTACAAAAACACATATTGTACCTGCATCAACGGGTCCCTCCACTGCCACAGGAATGAGAGATGGCCAGAAGATAGTTTTCCATGGGGAAGGAGACCAGGAGCCAGGAATTGAGCCTGGTGACATCGTCATCGTGCTGGACCAGCGAGAACATTCACTTTTCACCAGGTAATACATTCTGTAATATATATAATATTCTGTATTAATATATTCTCTAATATATATAGAGTAACCAACTCCGGTCCCTAGAGGTCGGTAAAAATTATTATTATTATTATAGCAAATTATTTCTCAAAGTCCCATTTGACTTTGCACACACCTAGTACTACATAGCAGCACACTTTACTTTTTTTGAGAGACAATTTTAATTTTGTTGCTGTTGTCATCAGGAAAGGAGAGGACCTTGTCATGTCGATGGAGTTACAGCTGGTTGAGGCTTTGTGCGGTTTCAAGAAGCCTGTGCAGACACTGGACAACAGAACTCTCCTCATCACCTCACATCCAGGTATTTATTCATTTTAAGGTGCTCAGCTTTAGAGTTGAAACTATTCCTGTTCACCTTGTCAGTTTTATTTCCTGTTTGTTTAACATTATGCCGCTTATTACATGGCTTTGTTTAAATTGGTTTGAATTGATCTAGAAATGCTTTTGTTGCTTACGGTACATCAAATTAGGCTACTCACGTCTTGACTGAAGTCCTTTCAGACATTAACCTTGACTGCTAAGTTCCCTGACCTACACATACATCGAAAGTGATGTAGAAAAAGTACTCCATTGTTTTTTGAAGGAGTAGTAGGGTATATAACTGTTTGAAGATGTCTGTCAGTGGATTGATATGACAGGAAGTTTTTTACATGTTGTTGTTGTTGTTATTATTATTATTATTATTATTATTATTATTATTATTATTATTATTATTACGGAGCAACAGTCTGTTACCCATAACAAGCGGCGTAGAATGTCGTGATTGACAAATCACGAACACCGCATTTATCAGTGCACTGTAATATATCAATGTCATCACAAGAATCTCAGCTTTCCAAAGATACGTGGTATTATAATCCACTTAAACATAGCAGTCGTGTATACAGCAAAGTTTGTGTTTAACTGCCTGCGGGCGTCTGATCAGATTACTCGATCGAATATTCAATAGAATACTTGACTACTAAAATAATCGATAGCTGCAGCCCTACTCAGCTTCTCAATCAGTTTTGGCCGCCGTCATCATTGCATATATCAGGCATTGTCAAGGGTTTTTTAAATTATAAGAGGATCTTGAATATAATGATCAGTTTTTATGCTTTTGATTTTTCATGACTGACATGATCCATGTTTTTGTTGTGTTTTTTTCACAGGGGAATTGATCAAACCTGGGGACACAAAGTGCATCTTGAATGAAGGGATGCCGATGCATCGCAGACCGTTTGAGAAGGGACGGCTTATAATCAACTTCTCGGTGAGAAATGTTTATATATCCTCTTAAAAATCAGTTTTCTTCTTCTACCTTTTTAACTTTTATGTATGTAACTATTTGTATGTATTTTTTACACACAAGCTCTACACCGATATGTTAATGTCTACACCATAGCATTCCTCACTTTGCACTTAAACACTATGTATTTTTCTAATATCCCCTGTTATGTGTTGTCTTGTCATCAATAAAATAACATCAATATTAAGCTAACATGACATAGTGCTTAAGAGTTACATGGTTGATGGGATCAAATAGTTTGTGTTTGTTTACATCAGGTGGTATTCCCAAAAGCCAACTTCCTCCCCAAGGACAAGCTGAAGCAGCTGGAGCATTACCTGCCAGAGAAGCTGGACGCGGAGCAGCCGGAGAGTATGGACGACGACCTCTACATCTACGCAGACCTGGAGGACTGTGACCTTGAGAAGAGAAAAAGACACAATCAACAGTACTACTACATGGAAGAAGATGAATACGCCAACACTGGAGGTGTGCAATGCCAGACGTCTTAAATAACAACAGGCTGCTCTCGTTCCAAAAGCCCATTCCCTCATCTCTAAAGCAAAGCACCTTTTTTTTGGAAGTTTGTGCACTTTTTATTTAATTATTTCTTTAACCATACCTTTTTTCACAACTGCTTTCCTGCTGAAGGTTACCTTCAAGAGAATCATAGAACTGTGTCTCAACACCCTCCTGATTTATTTTAATACTTTTTGGATTGAGTAGAGTATTTTAAAGTTCCAGGACTGAACATGGATGTGGGTGAATGAGATTCCTTCTCATCTCTGGGACCTTATTTTCATCGTTTGTTTTTCTTTTTTAAATCACACTGTGATTAGAGACGAGGGCTGTTATGACAGGGGCTTTAGAAGGAAGAAAACGTTCTTTGTCTAAACAAAGACTGCCTGCTTTTTACGCAGTTACACTAAAACTGATGCCAATATTAATATGAAAATTACTGTTTTTATAGTGTTACTAAATCAATTGTTGTGAACCACTTGTTAATGACTTGTTCAATCTTTTGTGTGTGAAGACCCATTTTGTGAGGATTGCCGGAGGGGGATGTGCATTTAGACTTGATTAAAACATTAATAATATTTTACCCTTTTTAAAGGGCTATTTTCTATACATTTCCAAACAATCTTGAAAATGTGACTAGAAGACATGACTAGAAGGGTAAAGTTAATAATGGTTCAGGCGTGGCGGTATGTACATACAAGCCACTAAACTGTAAATTATTCAATATAATATTATAATATTGTTTTGTTTTTTTTACTTTTGAGCTTCCTGTGTTCAAAAATTAGTTTTATTTTTTTTGGGAACACTGTGTGATAAGAGGATCATCCCGTGTGTAAATACAACACAGTTAGTCTCGAGCCAAATATGCCTGCAGTTAATGACAGAGTAAATATCCAGAAAGAAAAGGTCAAAAGACAACTTAAGTCACTTTATCAAATTAATAGATCAGGGGCGTTTCCAAGAATTTAGCTCAAGCTCAGAAAACTCAGAAAGCATTTTAAACATTTGCCTTTTTTTCCCAACTCTTTTTTGGTTCTCGGTTTTACTTAGCAGAAAGTTATCCAGATAACCTGCTTCTTATAAAAGGCATCTAATAACATGATGGCACATTTTCCACAAGATGCTCTCAAGTTCTACATAAGAACAGTCGCTCTGGGCGGTTGTTTTAAATGTTGAATGTTACTTAAATTATTTCAAGTATGTGATTGTAAGATCAGTAAAATATTAAGAACTCAGTTATTTCTCTAGTCTGTCTGAAAACCTAAATCTGGAATTGAGATCACAACATTTTATTAAACTAGCAAGGTAAACTTGTTGATGGCTTTTTGCTGATGTTTGCCAACAAGCTATTAAGTGTGTTTTATTTCATATTTCTAATTCTTATTGTTAATGCCAAATGGGCCAGGGGGATGTTTTGGAGGGACTTAAAATTGGCACACCTGATACCTCATTAAAAGTGTCTGCCTGTTTCAAAGCCTTATCATAACTTATTTTGAAGCTACTTGATAATGCAGTTTTTCTTTTCAGTGATGACATTGCCTTGGATATTGTAAAAACAAAACTAGGCTCAGCGGAGGGGAGACTTCTTTTAATTGTCTCCCAATTCTGAAGCAGATGCAAATTTATGAGTACTCATAATGTCCGAGAAGCTCAAATAAGTGTTGTCAAATTCTTAATGAGACTGTATGCATGTTCAGACCAATGATCACCTTTTCATGTTCATGTTTTCTAATTAAACTGCAGTTTGATGGTCTCTCTAAATGGTGGTATCACTTTGTGTGAGTGAGATTTCATTTTTGTAACGAGGAGATCAACTGATATTGAGAGCTTTTAACACAAGAAAGGCATTTGGGCAGTTCTGAGCTTTTGGTTTTACCTGATCCTGATGATGGGTTCCAAAGGATACACAAAAGCTTGAAACACCAACAATGCCTTAAGTTATATGGATACAAGCTTATATTGTATTGATTAGTACAACATGTATTGCGAACTACTTTGATTATTTGTCAATCATAAGAGTCATGTTTAATATCCCTGGTTCTTGTCTCTTAATGTGAATATTCACTGGTTTTCTTAGTCTTTTGTGACAGTAAAATAAATATCTCTTTGGACTAGCTTGGTTCTACCAGACCATCGAACTTCATTTCATTTGTACAGAAGGGAATATGAAATTTGAGCGGAAGTAGGTAGGTGGGCGGAGCCAGGCTATCTTTGGACTGTTGGTTTGACAAAAATATTTTTAAAATGTCCCTTTGGCTCTGGGGAAATTGTTCAATTAATTTCGGAGTCATAGACCAAATTGTTAGTTGTTCATTTGAGATGAATCAACAAAATAATTGTAAGTTACAGACGTAGTTTAATAAAGAAAACAATGCAAAAATATAGAGGGAAAAAAGAAAAGTAAAAACTTCAGAAGATCAATGGTTGTGAACTTCTGACATAGATATCTAAAAAAAATCTTGCCCCAAGTGAAAATATTAATTTGCAATGTAGAGATAAAAATATATATTTTTGTGTTTCAAACTGAGTTTGTGCTTTTTAAAATGAGTCTTTTTAACAAAAACATGTATTTTGTCCAAAATATGTCCCACAAACACTGGCAACTGAAAAGGTTTTTGAGTTTTATTAATAATTCTTGACATATCTGGCAAATTATATACAACATAATGAATATAGAAAATACAGTGTAATGACCAAACATTATTTTACAACAGTGATTTATGGATGATGGTACAGACACAGATGATAGATAGTACCAGGACCAATAATAAACACTGGTCAGTGCCGTAGCTGTTTCTTGCAGGCATTTTGGTCATACCAATGCAGGGGAACACAAGTTTACAATGCAACACTAACAATAATATGACTTCAGATATATACACAGCATACATAATTTGTCACTGGAAATCCACAGAAGTTCATCATAGTCATGCAGATTTTTCAGGAGTCATAAAGTTATTGTAGAGCCACATTTAGACCGAGTACTGAGGTACCATGCAGGGAACACAGAGGACAAAACAAGTAATTTATTCAAAGATATAAAATTATTATAAACCAAAACTGGCTAATCATATACCTGATATTGTTTGATTATGCCCAAACAAGAGGCCTTTTTTATTATAAATATTTTCATGACAGTTCACCATCATGCATTTTCATGTCTAATAAAGACAGAAGATGAAAATTGGGATTCAAACTGCAATGTGAAGTGTGTTTGTGTGTACATTTATGGAGGACCCAGACAGTGCTGCAAAAGTGTATGTGCAAATCCATATTTGTAAGAGCTTCAAAGTATGTTCTTGACCTTGGAAACTGCAGTTCAGGAAATAGTTTAGTAGTTGTTCTGGTGCTTTTTCTCTCCCTCTCCCCTTTCCCCCCAGGAGGTCATTCACCTCCTACCAGGCCATTGCTTAAATAAGACATTGTTTCTTAGCAATTTTTGCCTGTTTAAATAAAGGTTGATGATGATGATGATGATGATTTCAGTCATATCAAATCAGTAACGGGAGTTTGCTCATGTTCCTCTCTGGGCTCTCTGGGTCCTCCATATGACAATGCAGGTCACAGTTTAAGCCTTCCATAGCCTTAAGAGGCCATCCTCGCTGTATGTGGCAATCAGGTTCTCATACGGGTGTTGAGTGATGCCAATTACTTCTTTCTCATGAACCTGTGGATGCAGAGGAACAAAGATCAGCACACATTCTCCATTCCCCACCAGCCTTACTGCTCCTTGTTAACCCCCAGCCGAACTTGTTCAAATTTCCGGGTTGTGTCTGTCATGCTGGGGTCATTTCTGTCATGTTTCCATATATGGTAATGCTGCCGCTCAGGCAAGCTCCGGCTGCATGCCCCCACCTTCCTTAAAATTTCCCGCTGCTGGAAGGAAGGTAACCAATCACAACGGAGTGGGATTTGCAGCAGGGGGGGAGGGGCGGAGAAGCTCAAAGCAGTGTGTAGAGAGAGACTGCTGTGCTCGCTAGGGTAAGAGGAAGAGTGTCCCGAAAATCTACATAGTTTTTTGTGATGTGATTCGTGTCAGGTTGCTCTATAGCAGTTTTTAATAAGAAATGAAGACCAGAAAAGTAGTATTATAGGATCTCTTTAAGGAATACTGACATATATATAAATCACACACCACATGAGTGTGGATGGACTGCCTCCTCTCACAGACTTTGATAATAAATGAATGCCAGTGGCAGAGCTTACGGTCAGCGTTTTCTGCAGCCTGCCTGTCGTATAGTTGAAGCAGTACAGCACTAAGTCGTCTCCCACACAGTAAATCCACTCCCCACGGGGTGACAGGGTGCAGCACACAAAGTCGCCTCCTTCTTTTATATCTGAGCTGAAGGTCTTCACAGTCTGAGGAGGAACAGAGCAAGAACAGTTTCAGCAAAGATGTGGGTGTTACCTAACTCAAATGCTTATACCTACAGAATAAAGACAAAAAAGCATTATAGTATTGTAAATACAGTCAATCTTGTCAGAGAGCTCTCACCTGACCGTTCATGTTAATGACAACCACTGTGTTGGTGTGGTCACAGATCACAAAGTGGTCTGGGCTTTGTGGTAGAGGAATCACATTGTTGATGGGGACTACTGATGTTGGAGATTTATAGGTGTGGATGCATTCGCAGGATTTTATGTTCCAAATCTAAAAATATTCACATAATAATAATTAAACAAAGTGAAAAAATTCCACTATATAACAACACGTAATACTGATGCTGCACACACATAAGTCACAAGATGTGCTCAATGTACCTTAACGGTGCAATCAGATGAGGCACTGATGATGTGAAATCCATCCTCAGTGAAAGATGCATCATTCACAAACGATGAATGGCCGTTAAACTCTTTTAGTGTCTTGCCTGACCTCAGCTCATGGATTCTGAAAATTACATTGAAAAATTGACAGAAAGCTGATTAAAAACAAAAAAACAAAAAAAAACAACTCTGATTCATTAAAAAAATCTATGTTTGTTCAACTCAAGACGGGATTTTTCTCGAGAGCAGACAAAACGTGTTGCTGAGCTGCCAATGTTTATTTTTAGCTCCTGTGTGGTGACTGGGTACGGGTCAGCTAAACCATGAAAAGAAACCCTGATGCTCACTGACTCGCGAAGATTGTGCGTATGTAAACAATTGAGGAGAAACACGTTGCAGCTTTCTGCCGAGCACATGGTCTCTCAGTTACACCCACACAGCACGTGTGTGTTCCCAGCACAGCAGCAAGGCTCAGCCCACACCCACCAGGAGTCAGAAATAGATGTTTATCTCCTCAACTATAAAGGGGAAGGGGATTAATTGTGTGTGCGTGTGTGTGTGTGTCTGTGTGTGTGTCTCAGAGAGAGCGAGAGAGAGACAGGAAGTGAAAGACAGACATTCTCTCCTCAGCACATTTACATTCAGGTGCAGGCAACATGTGATATCAGACATCAGCTGCTGATGTCTGCTATCTGCATGAATAACAGAGCTTTTTGGTTTGAATAAAATATTCAGTTCAAGTCCAATAAAGACATATATGCAGGAATATATTAACCTTTGATTGAATAACTAGCAGGATTTTTAAATAAATGTGCCTCTAACCAAATGGTTGATATGAAGATTTACAGCAAAGACATCACTAGATTATCCTAATAAATCACTGGATGTTAATTTCCCAAATGTATTTAATGTGTCATATTTATATTATAACATTGTGTTGCATGGCAATATTTAGTTTTAGTTCAACATTTTTTTTTAAAGATAGATAATTAAAGTCCATCTTACGTATATGAGTTACATTACAAGAGTGATGTTAATATCATGAATATAAAGTCAGTGTGTCGGCCATGATAAACAGGACTTTCTGAATATGCTCTGGTGCATTTTTGGGTAAAACAGCTGCAGCAGTTTGCAGTGTGACATCCCACCTGATGGTGTGGTTAACTGAGGCACTGAGGATCTGGTTGCTGTCCTTGGAGAAGCTCAGACAGGTCACACCTTTGTTGTGGGCGTGCTCAAACCTGCGCAGGCAAAGGCCACTCTGGATCTTCCACAGCTTCCCCAACAAAAACAAGGGAAAGGAGATAATGAGAATACACATTTTTATCTCAGCTGATAAAAACAACATATGTTTTCATTCGATATAATAATTTTTATTACAAAACAATTATTACAATTATTCTATTCATAAGATCCAACCTTTATTTTGCCGTTCTGAGCTCCAGTTGCCAGTAGATCTGTATCCTGACTGAAGCACATACACAACACAGCATCATCCATCATCATGAAGCTGTCTTGGGCCTGATACTTTAATTCCTATTGTTAAAACAAAAAATACAAACAACATCAACATACTGAGACCCCACAGAAAAAAGTAGTTATGTATTTTTAGTTTCCCGAAAAAAACTAAAACACTAATTAAAAAAAGAAGAAGGTTGAAGAGCAATATGAAATTATACTTACTTTACTAATTTTTCCAGTGTTAAAGTTCCAGACCTCAATGAACCCGTCCACCGATCCTGTGAATAAGTACTTTCCGTCGGGAGAGAAACGGGCACACTCCACATGTGACCGTCGTCCAAACTGTAAACAAACAAGTTCAAATCACACACACACAGTAACAAAGTTTTCCACTAGCTGCAGTTTGAACTTAACACCTTGGGCAGAGAAAAACTCTGGCTGCTCCATCTGGATGCAAGTGATGAAAGCACAGCCGGAGACCGAGACAAGTGCCTTCGGGTGAGCAAGGCAATTAGTTGTGTGTGGTTGTGTGTGTGTGTGTGTGTGTGTGTGTCTACCTTGATGTGGCGGTACAGCTGGGTTGGAAAGCTCTCTTTTCTCTCCTTGCTGCTGGACATTTCGAGGGTTGAGTCGGGGGAGGATTCATTCGAATGTGATCTCAAAGTCTGCGTTGAACAGGCATTACAGAAAACATAAAGCAGTTGTGAATTGTATTCAAATTGATTGTTTTTTTAAACAGTGTTTTTTCCCCACAATACAATGTTTGATAGGAATGAAGGAATGAATAGCAGCTTCAAATCTATAAAAACAAACTGTGTGTGGGGGTGCAAAAACGTGTTTCCTTTGCACTTTGCCTGTTATCATCTTTCAGCTAAACGTGACTCTTTTTATTTTTTTTTAATTCTTGATTTCCACTCAGGGCTCTGGCAACATAGGCAAACAATCCTACAAGTGCCATCATTTTCTTTGATTACTATCCATACATGTGTGACATTACCTTTTCCCAGTAGTGAGTAGTGATATAATGATTTATAATGATGTTTTCAGGGCCTTTAACAAGTCAAGGTGTTTTTTATATTGATTCTCAATCAAAGAGAACATCATGTATGAGATATAGCTTCTCTTGTCATACAGTATAGTGGGAGTGAGCATTGAGAGGGGTAACTGATCAGTAAACTCACACCAACTTCTTCCAGGAGCCCCACGAGGCGAGAAGGCGGCACCACGCTGACCTCGCCCACCATTGTATCTGCTATCGCCCTGCGCCGCTTCTCCTTGCTGCTGCCTTTTGGGTACGCCTGCCCGTGAGACGAAAAAAAGGACGTTACTTTGTGAAGCAGGTAGCAATCCAGATGTTTTAAAAAAAAAGTGTTGATTGTCTCACCTCACGAGGGTCAAAGTAGGAACACGTCAGCAGCTTCTCCAAATGCATGTACCTCTCTGGCTGCGTCTGCTTCAGCATGATCATAGGGTCGGTTTGTCTGAGGAGGGAGCGAGCTGCCCCCACCTCCCTCATTTCAATCAGCTCCATCACCACCTGTTGAAAAGAGTGTCCCAGGAAAGTTAATTGAAAACGCCAAGAAAAGTTATTAGCTGATCAGTAGCCTACACAGCTGTGCTTACCTGTTCATACAGGTCAATGAGTGTGCTGTCGGGCAGCTTGAGGGACTCGATAGCCATCAGCACCGAGTCCCAATGGCCGCTCTTGATGTCTGCAATGAAGCTGTCGATGCTCTCCACCGTGTTGAGGGAAACGGTGGTTTCCTCCTGCAGGGTTGTCAGTGTTCGGTAGAGGTTGTTCTCCTTCAGGTACTGCATGATCAGGCGGATCACGCTAGACAAGAAAGGTCAAATGTTACAACCACATGCTGAACAATAAACCAACCTACAATGCCTTTAGTAGTCCTGTGGTGGGGTACACTTTTAAGTGCTGGGGGAAATCCTGGTATTGGAATTCTTGCCAGGAGATTTAAATTCCAAAGGTAAAGTGTGTGTTCGCTATGTTCTCTGCGGAAGTCTAAATCTTGAAATGTCAGTGTTTAACTTTCCTGCTAAGTAGACAACTATTTTATTTCCAGCTAGAGAAATTGTCTTTTGTTCCTATCAAAACAATAAGAGAGCTGGGATCCTGCTTCACGTCGACTTTTGTCCCTGCACTCCAGAGCCATCTGCTGCATTTGGCTTTTTTATTCTTTTCTTTTTTTTTTGTTACAACTCTCTGTTGCATCCCATCTTCCCTGCAGTCATCACTCAATCAGCATCACCCTGCAGACAGTTGAATTACATATAGTTGAATTACTCACATGCACTGTTGTTGTGCTGGGACTTGAATGCGTGGCTCTGCCCATGGTGATTGATTAACAATAACCTGCTGATGAATGTTCTCTTATTTAATCTCCCCACATTAAGAAACCAATAATATCATGAGTTTCAGTTTGGCATCAATGTGTAGGCTACTTTATCCTCAGGTCTCACCAGATGGAGACTAAATAACTAACCAATAAAAACAACACACCCACATCTTTGCAGGGGGTGGAGAGCATATTAGATCAGCAGGCACATGTGGGTGAAACACACACTATATTATAGTGGCTACAAAACAGTCTGGACCCTCCTCCTCTCTCAGAATAAGCATCAGCAAGAATGATCATATTAACTGGCTCAAAGCGACCATTTGAGCAGCCATAAATGAAGAATACTGACCACATCGTATCAATGATTCTATTAAGAGGCTCCCCAACCGATAAACAAACGCCGCATAGGTGCATAACATGCAGATCAAAAATAAACAGCGTCACAGGAAAAGACAGAAGGCAACGTGTCTGTTTCTTTATAGGCCTAAATGTTTTTATTCAGCGTATTTAAATAAAACATGTTGGCACACGTGCCATGTCCGAAGAAAACATATTATTTAAGGAATAACCTTTTTAGGATATTCCATTTGTATCAACAATACCATAGGCTACACACGACATTCAAGCTTCATGCGTAATTTAGAATCTAGTATCCATAACAGACCCACTCAAGATTTTCTTTTGTACTGTTGGTCTCACAGGTGGTCTCAATATTCGTTGCTTTTTTGTTATCATCATCATCAGAAGAAAACACTGTCACTAAAAACTGGTTATCCGACAATAAAGCACAATAAAATGAAAGTTAAAGCTCACTTACTCTGCGCGCTCCATCTCCGCAGTCATGCTGATGTTTTCTTCTGCTGCTGCCGCACTGGACTAACGGTGTGGCGGATCTGGGATGGGGCTCGGTGCTCGCTAGAGCCACGTGAAAGTCGTCTTCTGAGGACCACCCACTACACGTGCTTCTCTCGCTTCTCTCCATTCTTGCGGAGGTGGGCAGCAGCCCCAAACCTTGTGACTGCCGCTGCAATACAATGTCTTGGAGTTACACTCCCCTCCCCTCCTCCCTGACGCATGCCGATAGATAGAAGGAACACATTGTGGGCACATTGTGTGCAGGAGACGCTCGGCAGTCAGCAGCATCAGCACCATGGACAGAACCTCGTGGCTCAGAGCGTGCTCGCCTTTAGGAACCTGCTCGACCCAAAAAAAAAAAAAAAAAAAAAAAAAAACGTCTCGTAAACGTCCTCATACGGAAAATGACCTCCGTATAGGCCTATACAATCTATGCTCCGCACTCATCAATATGTAGATCGAGAGCTGGCTGCGTATGTGCCTTAGCATTAGTTGCCCATTATTAGGCCAACTTAATCCTAGTCATTCCTCCTAGCCACTGCTGTCCTTCTGTAATTACACATTGCAGGTATAATGGTGAGTGAGTGTCAGTCATATACGATGTTTGCCACTTCAGTGAGAGTGTGTATGACTACCTGTTGGCCCACACCAGAAAATCCAAACAGAGTTTGATAGCCTAGTTAACGTGCTGCTTTCGATCCTGCAGAGCATCAGGTAAACAATATAACCTTGCAGAGGCATCATTGTCAATCCAACGTGGTTGCCAAATCCCATGTGGGCCTACAATCATGTACAGGCTACTCTTGAGGCAATCAAAAGACAATTTACTCTTAACCAGACTTAAAATTAAGCATGATAATAGTTTTAATAGGCTGCATAGGGCTACCAAAATCTGTCAGTTTCAGTCAGGTGAGGGAAGATTGGTTTAATGAGGAATACTTTTCGCCATTAAACAGCATATGCCTATGTTTCGCTCTAACTCTGACTGGAGATTGTTAGCTTCCCCTTTTGAGTTTGGTACTGTTGCATTAGTTGTGTTCAAAGCCATTTGGTTACTGACACTAGAGACATGATTTATCATCGACCAGTCACAGCTGCGTTGACATATCGCGAGAACAGCCACAGAGCCTATTGAGGTGAGCTCACAGCTGTACGCTAATTGACTACAGGCGCGCCATGAGAGCGGTAGTTTTCCCCTGAAACAAGACTTTGCAGGGTGAGTTTTGTGTTTTCCTTAACGTCATTTTCAGTAGCTATTTAAAGTATTCCAAGAAAAGGTCTAAATTTCAGATGTTTCCTCTTCCCATTATTGCTTTTCCCCCTCCATCAAAGTGTAGGCAAGGAGACATGCCGGGAAACAACAACCAGGTGAGTAGCCTAGGTTACCTGTAGACCAACATGTTATAATTAGGTGTAGTATTTCTATTTTGTTTTTACAGTTAGATCCTAAAATGTATTTAGCCAGTTTCGTCGAAAAAAAAAGGTTTATTAGATGTTCTTCTAAATTGTGTATGGGCTTCCATTTCCAGATTATATTTCAACAACTTTTTATTTACTCGATTTAGTTTTTTTTAAAGAAATGAACAGAAATCACAAACAAATCAAACACCTCGAGTATTGTACTCAGGCTGGAGCGTTTTGTCCCTGCTCTTGTCTTGCAGAAGGTACAGGGTGCAGCTGCCAGACTGGCCAACCTGCCCGTGGTTCAGTCAGCCTGCATCGGACTGTCACTGTTGTACACTGACACTAAATGCAACCATCCCAACCTGAGGGCTGTGTGTGAGGTGCTGGAGAGCAGTGTGACAGCTATTAGCACTTCGGCCTGTGACAGATTTTCTCCTGTCACAGTGAAACTGGAGCCCCAGAGTAAGTATTGTCAGGGCCATTATACATGTTTGGGCTGTAGCTCCAAATATATAGGCCTACACTGTGGATGTGACCCAGAGATTTAAATGGGACTGCCATTGCATTTAAATAAGTGTTGCAATTGATGACTATTAACTTTATCAGTTAATTTACTATTTTTGGATGATTTTTATTTCTTTATAAAATGTCAGTCACTAAGTATATCAAACTGCTTGTTTTGTCCAAGCAACCACCACTTAAAAATATTCAACTTATAATGATTCAAGAGAACATTTCAGCAAATTATCACTTGACCTTTGAACCAGCAAATATTTGATATGTTTCCAATTCAGAATTACTTGAATCCATTTTTCTCCAATTATCTAGAAGTCAATAAATCAATTTAATTGTTTTAGCTCTGATTTGCATAAAGATGTTTTTGGGACTTTGTCACAAGGCAACCCTTTTCAAAAATCTTTGAGCCATCTGTTAACATAACTTTATTGAATGCAAACTATCATTTTAAAAATGGGATGTTGATATCTATTCCAGGTATCAGCTAGCCTGGCACCGCCGGCCTACCTACTTCCGCTCAATTTTCATTTCACTTCATTAGTCAGTCTGGGGCTGCGCTGCGGCGTATTCATGGGTTCCTGCTCAGGCAGATTTCTGCCGGTCCAATCAGCGAACAGAGTGAGTGGCTGAGAACGGTGACGTCGAAGTCGTGCTCCAGCTTCAGTTGAAGTCAGAAGCCGGCTCATGACAAACGTCCTGACCAAACGTTATGCGATTGGTTGGCTGATCCAGAGTTGCACTGGGCAGATCCAATAGTTTTAAACTTCAACAAACACCCGCCTCAAAGTGAGTGAACGTTTGTCAACAGAGCAGTTCCAGACCTTCTGTACAAATGAAATGAAGTACAATGGTCTGGTTAGGACCAGGCTAGGTATCAGCCCCATCACTGACAAAAATAATTTAATCCTTTTAAACAACAAAATAACTAACAGGATATTTACAAAAATAAATGGTTTATATTTACATAAATTGAAGCATTAATGGGTAAGATATTTTTAAACTGATGATTGGAATTATAGGGGATTTAGATCATACTTAAATAAGCCTTTAGGTCAACATATCTGCTAAATGAAGACTGCAGGTGCCATTGATTGTAGAAAAGAGAGAACTTTTTTTTAGTTATGGCTTCATTGTCTTTATTATTTCCACCAGTTTCCCTTGCAATGGACATTGCATGTAAAAGTCTTGACTGGCTGGAGACGAAGTTCCCAGTGATTCACGCTCCCACAGAGCAGGTAACCTTTTCCTCATTCAGATCTTAATCATCCACACATGTTCTTAAGAGGCTAAGACAATCTCCCCTGCTATTTGTCTGTCTGACCCAGATTGTTACCACTGCCAAAAACAAGATTCATGACATCCAGAGTGTGGTGAGCATTGCAGCCAACGGAACTGTGGAGCGTGTGCAGTACACAGCCGATTGGCTGCTGGGCAGGAGGCAGCAGGTAGATGACCAGGCTGCTCTGTCGCTCATGGAGAGAGCCATCGGCTTGGTCAGCGTGGGACTGGACTCAGCTCTGATCATGTCAGAAGCTCTGATGGACCGAGTGCTTCCTCCCACTGAAGATGATAGAGGTGCGTATAGCGTTATGTGGAAGTTACTGATGTGAAACGGCTAGAAATGTCCTTCAAAACTTAGCATTGCCTCTGGTCTGTCACTCAAAATGTCTTCTTGCTGACTCTCTAGAAGAAGGGGGTCACTTGTTGGAGGGTTTCGAGGTGGCGGCACTCAGGAGGAGTTACCCTGCGAGGCTGGTTTCACTCGTTGCCAAGCTAGGCCACAGGACCTACCAAATAGTTTGGTTCAAGATGCATTCTATTCAGGTGTGCTGTGAGTACCGTTTAAAAGGGATTGTTCAACATAATAGGAAAATTTGCTTTCTTGCTGAAATGAGATTAGGATTGCTACCTCTCTAATTCTGCTTATTGAATATAAAGTTGTTGCCAGTAAGCATAGTTGAGAATAAAGACTGGAAACGGCTAGCATGCCTATGTGCAAAGGCAACAAGATATCTGCTCACCATGTTCACTATTTAACATATCATATTAATACGTTCAGAAACCAAAGGGTAAAAACAAGGTGTGGTTTTAGGAGGTTATTTATGTTCAATTTCTTGTTTTGACTTCAGTGAGTTTGATGGGAAATAAATGTTTCTTGTGCCTGCCTGGCAAACTCATAGTAAATTGTCAGTACTCATAGTAAGTGAATAAGTGCATTTTCCAAAATGTTGAAAGGTTCCTTTTAACAACAAGTGGTTGAGTCTCAACTGTTGGGTTGTAGCAAAAAGACTACATAATGGAGTTGTATCCATATAAATAACATTGTGGTTACGTTAGAGTAAATGTGAGAATGAAATCACAAGAATATTAAGTGTAAGTCACAATTTGTTGTAAGTGCAGTTCTTATGAACTGTATAAAATGTTTACTTTTTTAATAATACCAGGATTGAGACTGAATGTATAATTAATTTAATAATTTACATCTGTTTCTCCTACTGTAATGTGTCAAATTGTCTTTTGTGAAAAGTCCCTTTGCAGCTCGTATAGCTGTTAAAACTTTCTTAAACAAAACCATTTGTTCTTTACTCAACAGTTCATGGAGAATTGGTCCAGGTCTTCAGATCTGGCCTTGGCCTGCAGCACCCAGGAGCTTCCTCAGTATCTTCAGAATCAGTTCATATCCATGTTCTTCTTTATCTCTCAGATGTACAACTTGAGCTTCCCCCCATCCCAACACGGTTCAAATGGATATAGTCGTCTTAATGCTGATACAGAAACTCACAAGAACGCAGTCCAGGTTCACTTAAAAGCTACACCCGCCATCCGAAGAAGGCAGACAAAGATGTCTGTTTGACATGGATGCCTGTCATTGATAAATGTAATGCATACCTGTTTAGATGCTGCATTTGTTAGACAGCACGGAGATGCATCTGAATGTTGACCAGCAATAAAAGTTAAGATTCATGATCTTTGTTTCCTTTTGTCCTTTGAACCTGGCAGCTGTTCTGTGCTTACATATTTCCAAAACAAGTGAAATGCAGAGTTTGTGGCATTTAATGTTATAAAATAGCAACACACCCAATAGTTAAAAATGAAGACTTTACCATTATGCTAGGGTTGGGCGGTATGATGGCAAGCTATAGGATATATGTAACTTGAGAAAAAAATATGTTTTTTTAACATTTTGTTGAAGCAAATTTATGGTTCAGACATTTGCACTCGTTTTATTTTTACAGTTTTTTGAAAATGAAAGAATCTTGCAGGAAATGTAAAGTCTCGGTGATATACAATATGACAATTATACAAGTGAATTTTATATTGCACTTGTTTCTCATTCATGGAGACATGAAAATCAAGTTTTGAAAGTACAGGAGTATTTAAGCCAATACTTTACAGTATTACAGAATACATTGTGATACCATATTATACACTAACTGGTCAAAAAGTCACACCCAAATATTGTGTTGGACCATCTTTAGCTTTGATTACAGCACATAAGGTTGCTGATGGGCATGATAGGAGCATCACTTTTTCCATTGTTCAAGAGTCTAATCTTTATGCTCCCTAGAAAATTGTCCATATCCCTTATTATGTTCTCTTTGCATTGTGCTTGTGGAAATGTTTGTATTTTCACAAACAGCAGGGCGTTCTATTGATGACATTTTGATTCCAAATATTTTCAATGATTTCCCATCACTCAAGTTGTCTTCCTCCAAGATGAAGGTTCACCACTATCCTTCCAGGTTTTAATAATGCGTTGGACAGTTCATTTTAGCAGTTTTCTTTGTTCGATGCAGGCCAATTATTTCTCCCTTCTGATAGTTGAATCTTCTGACATGGTTGTTTAAGAAATAAGCTTTACATACAACTTGTTGCCAAATGAAACCACTGCAGTTTTTGACCGATGGAGGTGAAGTTAAGTGATTTATTTATGTTAATATAAGTGTTTATTAGTCTTTATTCATACAGTGATCACTTACATAATGTGCACGTTTTTCATAAAGCCGATCTGTCTGTAATCGGCAAATAAACTTATTGGAGGATCCTAAAATTTTTATGTTTTATCACACTTATGGATCTGAGATGATGGTAGATAACTTGCTGCTTGAAGACCGCAGTGCATTTAATGTGGTGACGTAAGGACGAGCGAGGGGACTGCTAACTGCAGTAACTGACAGGAAGTTAGCTAAAAGAACAATTCCGCTTACAGCACCTTTACATATTTGCCTAGTAAAATCCAGGAGGTGACTTTATGTTTTGGCCGGGCAGTGTATATCATTACACTGGATTTTGACAATACCGACCAACCGTGCATTAGACCAAATTTTTGTAGGCAACATACCTTTGCAAAGTGATATTTGAGAGTCCTATAATGCTAATACCCTTGAAACAGCATTTGTCAACCCATTATGCAGAAAGTTTAACTGTATAGTTTGTCTGATTTATTGATCGGAAGGTGCTTTTTTTGGTTCTGGGATAGAACTTATCTGCTGCAGTAGATCTAGGCGTAAGCAGCCAACAGTGATGGCAAATGTGCATGCAAACATTTAAAATATTCATAGTCTTGGGTCTGTAATTAAGGTATTGAAAAATGAGAAGTACATGACAAGCAGTTTTTTTTTTTTTCAGCAAAACATTTTATTTTGGATTTTGATTTCACTTCTGGCTGGACTCTGACTTGGATGTGGAAGCCCTCAGAGAAGAAAGGCGGCGCCTCTTGGCGATCTGTTCCTGTTTCTTCTCCTTTGCCTCCTGTTAGCAAGAATAAATGTGTCAGTAAAATGATTCAACACAAGAATCAGCCAGTTCACTCCCCATATACCATACAGTAACATCACACTGGATTTGTTAACTTACACCATTAGCTCTATATCCAATAACTCATGCTTGCAGAGTTAATTAGTTTGAGAATGCAAGAGAATTGAAAATGAGGTTTCAATCTGTTTTTTTACAGACCCAATAACGGTCATAAAAAAACAAGGCTACAGCTATAGTGTCACAACAATACTAAATAAAGCACACAAGAAGCAATGAGGGAGCAATGCAGTACAACCAGCCACTGAGTCAGTCTGGTCGTATCTGGTAGATCGCTCCACAGTTACTCTGGCAACACACTGTCCCCCCTTAATGACTACAGATCAGTCAAGAACGGTCTACTGGTGTGCCACATTTGGCAAATACTACATACAGTAACATTACACTGGATTTGTCAACTTGAACCTTTTCACAATTCCACTCATTCCCCTCCATTTATCATTGAGGTAGGAGGGGCTCAGCATGCAATATGAGGCCAGTGAATGGCAGATTATGTAGCGATTCTTCAAAAAAAGCATGACCCTATGATTCAGGTTAAACGTTATATTTGTGTTTTGCCAAAAATGTTGGCAACATGCCAAACTTTTATGTGACCAATAAATTATTTAACTGTTGGAGGTCAAGTTCAAATGTAACTAAAACCAAAATAATGCTTAGAACTAAAGGAATAGTTCAACATTTTAAATTGTTTGCATCATGCATCAATCTCCAGCTCATGAAACCGTTCCTGTAACTGCGTGCATGTTTGATATAGAAATGGGAAAAGGACGCTCATTCAGGTGAGCTTAGCTCAAACACTGGTAGACAAGGGGAGCAGAATAATTATTCAAAGAATAAACTTATCACTAAATGCCTGTGTGCTTGTTGGGACTTGTTTATTTACCACGTTATGTTTTTAAACGGTATGTCATTTTAAGAATCAAAACATACATGACCGTCAAGGGCACTTCCTGGTTTCCTTTCAGGTGAAAATCTGCACAAGAACCATTTCATTTTCTCG
This sequence comes from Hyperoplus immaculatus, assembly GCA_949357725.1. Lineage (NCBI taxonomy): Eukaryota > Metazoa > Chordata > Actinopteri > Uranoscopiformes > Ammodytidae > Hyperoplus > Hyperoplus immaculatus. The sequence goes on along the minus strand of OX442355.1, from coordinate 10,289,136 downwards.
GGATTAAGAGGATAAATTAAGGAAATATTACCTTCATCCTCTTGGCCAGCAGCTTGGCGTACTCGGACGCCTCCTCCTTGTTCTTCTGGGTGCGCTGTCTCTTGAGGGCAATGCGGCGACGCTTGTGCTGCAGCACACGAGGAGTCACCAGTCTCTGGATCCTGGGAGCCTTAGTTCTGGGCTTCTTGCCTACCAGAGAGAAGGGATGCAGTTTATACCCATAACACAAAAAAATGCAAGTGTGGTCAAGAGGGTTGGGTGATAGTGTTATTGGTAAAGTGGTGTTATAGATGCAGGTATGGTTCCAACACTAGGCATCATCAACTTTGATGTGGGAAACTCAATGAGAACCAAAGTAAAAAACAAAAGTAAGGTGTCACAGTAAAAACCATTAGCTCTATATCCAATAACTCATACTTGCAGAGTTTATTAGTTTGAGAATGCAAGAGAATTGAGAATGAGGTTTTAATCCATTTTTTTTTACAGACCTAACAATGGTCATAAAAAAAAAAACAAGGCAACATCTATAGTGTCACAACAATACTAAAGCACACATGAAGCAATGAGGGAGCAATGCAGTACAACCAGCCACTGAGTCAGTCTGGTCGTATCTGGTAGATCGCGCCACAGTTACTCTGGCAACACACTGTCCCCCCTTAATGACTACAGATCAGTCAAGAACGGTCTACTGGTGTGCCACATTTGGCAAATAGTACATACAGCCACATGGCTCTAAGCTTCAGTGGAAGCCAATAAAAAATAAAAAAAAAAAAAATGTAAAGAGAAACTTAATACAGAGATCAAGAACTCTTGCAGACTGAGGAGAACACGGTTCTAGTCTTACCTTCTTTAGTCACAGGTCTCCTCACAACATACTGCCTAACATCATCCTCCTTAGCAAGGTTGAAGAGCTTGCGGATCTTGCTGGCCCTCTTGGGACCAAGACGGCGAGGGACAGTGCTGTCGGTCAGGCCGGGAATTTCCTTCTCACCTTAAAATGACCAGAGCAGGAGAAGATGTCAACGCCAAATTCAAATAAAAATACCAAAATATGGCCACACTTTAGCGTTTCCCATGAGTGCATTGCTCACATTCAACAGGTTAGTGAATCAATGTCAGTGTCACCAATGCATTGATAGTGAAAAAAGCCAACAATGTAGTGTCCTATAGTGCAGAGACTCAATGAGGGAGCAATGCAGTACAACCAGCCACTGATTCAGTCTGGTCGTATCTGGTAAGCCGCTCCACAGTTACTCTGGCAACACACTGTCCCCCCTTAAAGACTACAGATCAGCCAAGAACGGTCTACTGGTGTGCCATTAACATAGTATTCAGTCATTTCTAAATATTAGTTTCAGTAATCAAACCACATAACTAACTATCTGTTGGTTGGCAGGTTTATAATTTGTTTAAATAGCCAATTTTCTATTTCCACAAGAACAGCCTCATAAGAAAGACTAAACAGTACCTTTCTTCACAATGACCAAGCTGAGTACGCTGAGATTGGCATCAACGATGCAACCACGGACAGACTTGCGCTTGCGCTCGCCAGTCCTGCGGGGACGGTAGCAGGAGTGGCCCTTGCTGAGCAGAAGACGCACACGTCCCTGGGTCAGCACACCCTGCTTCATGGGGAAGCCCTGCTTGTCATTGCCTCCGCTGATGCGAACCACGTAACCCTAGAGAAGAGAAGACTGGTTAACTTCACTGCTTTTCCATTTGGCGTACCTGGTACGTAGTGTGTAAAAGAAAGTTGTCTGCAACATACAAAATCAGACTCTTGCTAAAATATGTTTTTACTATATATAATTATTTTCTCACAGATGGAGCATTTAAGTTTCTGGTGTGTGACAGTGTAGTTGGAAACAGTTGACTTTATTAATGATGTGGCCATAATACAGATGGAGGAAACCGTTAATAAAAATGTATAATAGCCCACAAATTGTTGGCAGGATTGGTTATTTAATTCCCAGCACATCTGTCCACTTAAGTGTCCGTGAGCAAACACTGAATCCCCAATCACTGTTCCAAATGGCCTGTCCCGCACATTTGAATCCTGAACAAAATTCAGGGTTTGCATATGCACCATTGCCAATTTGGGTTTTATAACTTAATTTTACAACATATTGAACAACTTTAATTCACACATTTAGACTCATACTTGCCAAGTTCAGTTGTTGCTTTTAAGAACGCAAGGGAATTGAAAGAGATGCTGTTTCAGTTTCTTAACAGACCTCATAACCATGAACGGTCATACAATAAGGCAACAGATAGTGTCACTCCAACACAAGAACTAATGAGGGAGCAATGCAGTACAACCAGCCACTGATTCAGTCTGGTCGTATCTGGTAAGCCGCTCCACAGCTACTTTGGCAACACACTGTCCCCCATTAATGACTACAGATCAGTCAAGAACGGTCTACTGGTGTGCCACATAGCATATATTATGACAACTTTATACCTCACACTCTGCATCTGATTTACTGATAAGGCAACATCAGGTCGAGAGAGGATACACTTCACAACATTACCTTCCACTCATCTCCCAGAGGGTCAGCAGGCACCTCAGTGGCCATACGCTTCTCATAGAAAGTACGAAGCTTGCGTTCATCATCAACTTCGATCAGCTTCTGGCAGCCAGTAGCGGGGAATGAGATGTTCAGCTGAACGAAAAAGATAGGTAGGAATGCAATCGTTACAGCAGGTACTTCATTATGTCGGGTGGCACACAGGTCACCAAATAGATACAGCACAATTGTAAGTTACTCGTTCACGTCTGAGATCGGACATTAGAGTAATAATGATCCGTTAACATAACATACAAATGAGAGTAGGTCATGGGCCTGTTAGCTTCTCTACCGGCTAACATTAGCCCTGTTTACTCAACTACAAGCAATAACACGAGTACATGTACCTCTATTATAAACATTAAAACGTGTACGACGGCAAAGTAAAGGCACCACTAACTGCACAAGCTTTAAAACTGACAGTCATCTTAGACTCGTGCACATTTCCCTCAGTACCCCGCCATATTGCTACAGCTCACTTGCCGACAAGATCGTCAGCGCTGGTTTATTTATAAGAATCAACGCTCATCCTGAGTTTCAGAGCCACAACTGGGACAGCAAACTAGACCGCTTTACAGTTCAGAAACAGCGCATCAACCATACAGGAATATTTAAAATAAACTGGCTTTCCACATAGATTTATATTTAGAGAAACATTGTACCTTCATTTTGCTAAACCGGCCCAACGATGGTCCGCCACGGAAAAGAGACCGGATATCCTCTCCGAGGTCTCACATAGGCCTGAAATATTATCGCGAGAACTGGCTTTATGTAGCCTAGTTTTCTAATTTGACTCAAGCTGAAGATTATAAAACAATTGTTGAAAAAGTAACGCAAACTAACGAAACTGCATCAAACCAATTTACAGAATTGGACAGATATGGTATAGGCTAAGTAGCCTATATATAGGCCTATAGGCCTATGTATCGTTTATGTAAGACGAATCAAACAACTAGATGTGTGTACAAATATAGGTCAAAATAATACGAAAGCCTAGCCTATATTTTAAATGGTATACTTTTTCAACTTAAAATAATAAATGTTTACTTATAATAATCTAATAGGCTAATCCTACTATAATTATGATAGGTTATCCCTGCACAAGAAACGGAAAGCTGGTGACTTTGCCTGTGCAAAGTAGCCAATTTGCCAAAAACTAAAAGCAAGAAAAATGTATATTTCTTCTTAATTTCTTAAAACAACAGTTTACATAAACATCAACACAATAACGGCACTATTGAGTCACCGAGCATGCGTCGGCCAGAGGGTGCCAAAGAGTAGGCTATAAGGAGCAGTGATGTATAAAGATGTTTTCATCCCACTCCAGACAGAGAAATAATCATATTTGTACGCAAGAAATGTCAACTTGAATGTACTCTTCACCTTGAATATTTAAAAGGCACCAGGAAGAGCAAATCAAATGCAAAAAGGTGCAGATTTAGGTAATAAAATGGATAAATACATAAAAATCTAAGCTGAAACAAACAAAAAAAAAAGAAAAGATGATGGGTTTTCAGATAACTTACAGATTCCACAGTAGGCATATTTTCTTTATAAAATGAAATGTAGACCTTTGCTGTGAATAAGGTCTAATTCATGAAAAGTGAGGAGAGAAGTTCCTCCAACTAAAAGTAGATAACCACAATGTAAAAATACTGTCACTTGTAAAACTTGTACACATTTTGACTTATATGGGGTAAAAACATAGACGGATATTAATTTTCAAATGCAATATATTTTTGTTTGGAGGCCCATTTCCACCAGAAAAAGATAAAAATAAGATGAAAATGACTAAATGAGCCTTGATCAGAAAGGATTCCCATAGCAAGTACTATTAATGATATAAAATGTCATAATTATGAAATAAGTAAAAAATATTAGCTGATCTCATAGTTTTGAATTTGATCGGCAATATAAAATGGTTATCTATTTATTTTTAATCCTGTGTTTTAAATTCAGTATCCGTTTCACATTAGAAAATAAAATAAGTTGGGGCTTCCGGACTCAAGGTCACGTTTTCACCAAAAGAAGGAAGCAGAACGACGCTGAAGTTGGCAGCTGATTCGCAGCAACCGATTCGGCAGTTAAGGAAAAGTTAAGGGATTCTTAAGGAGCGGCGGAGCGACTGATTCTCCGTTGTTTAACCTCCTAAATCGCCGCGGTAAAGCAACAGTTTACAATTGATGTAACCTTTATTAAAGTGTAACTGCACCCTTTTACTTGTTTTTTGAGATAGAAGCTGAATTAAATCACTATGTTGTTAAGGAACACATATAGGCCTATGCTGGTGTTAATATTGAAAAAAATTGCAATATGTTAAATATCGGCAATTTAAGACATTTTTTGTATAGTAAATTATTTTAGAACTGTACTAAGATTAAGTTTGTTTAAAAGAAAGAGGGGAGATTTCACTGCTTTTTTTTTGCATCTGGACCACATTAGACTGGTGCTACCAGACCATCGTACTTCATTTCATTTGTACAGACGGTCTGGCAGTGCTGTAATTGGCAAACGTTCACTCATGGAGGCGGGTGTCTGTTCAAGTTTAAAACTATTGGATCTGCCCAGTGTCACTCTGGATTAGCCAACCAATCGCATAACGTTTGGTCGTCACGTGTGTCATGAGCCGGCTTCTGGCAACTGAAACTGGAGCGCGACTTCGACGTCATCGTTCTCAGCCACTCGCTCTGTTCGCTGATTGGACCGGCTGTCGAATCTCCGGCAAAACTGGGAAATGGGCTGTACACCCAGACTGACTACTGAAGGGAAAATAAAATTTGGCCGGAAGTAGGCGGGCGGGCGGAGCCAGGCTACATTAGAACTGGTCCTGATTGAAAACCACTGCACCTAGACTCTTCAAATCTGGACTAGATTATCACAGTGAGGCTATACATTATAGAAAACATAGTTTCTGATTTGTGAAACTTTTTTTCTATTTGTGAAAATGCAAATAATGCACATTTTAATGGTTTTTAGGGGTCTAGGCCGCATTAGAACTGGTCCTGATTGGTTTTCAATCAGAACCAGTTCTAATGCGGTCTAGACCCCTAAAAACCATTAAAATGTGCATTATTTGCATTTTCACAAATAGAAAGAAAGTTTCACAAATCAGAAACTATGTTTTCTATAATATATAGCCTCACTGTGATAATCTAGTCCAGATTTGAAGAGTCTAGGTGCAGTGGTTTTCAATCAGGACAGGTTACATCAATTGTAAACTGTTGTTAAAGAATGGTTAGACTCTCTTAGATAATATAGACTTATTAATGTGGCTTTACCGCGGCGATTTAGGAGGTTAAACAACGGAGAATCAGTCGCTCCGCCGCTCCTTAAGAATCCCTTAACTTTTCCTTAACTGCCGAATCGGCTGCTGCGAATCAGCTGCCAACTTCAGCGTCGTGGAAGCAGACGGGGGTGAGTCCTCTTGCAGCGCTGCAACACTCTTTGGCTACAGAGAGAACAGCTGTCAATGCACAGCAGCAACGAGCGTCACGGTCACGACAAGCAGGAGGCTTTGTGGAAGGACAGAGGCTTTAAAATGCTGCTCGGCGGCGACTTCGGTACCATATCACACTATCGCATGTGCAGTAGGAGTCAGGAGTCAAACGTTAAAATCTAGAGCGTGAATAACGAGCCTGGAGGCAGTGACTTTCCTCCTTTTTTTCTCTTTTTTCTCTCTCCAATCTCCGGATTGTTTGTCTGCTGTACAGTGCACTGTCCATCCGACAGAACTAGTCCAGACATGAGCAACGTTAATCTGATTTTTTGGGACCAGTTGCAGGCGGGCAGCTCCGAGGTGGACTGGTGTGAAGGCAATTACATGATTTACCCCAGCATCGCTGAGTTTTACAACACGGTCGGTTTGGACTTGTTTCGGAACGATGTGCTTTTTATTTTTTGCATTATACGGTTTTGTTTACAGTCGCTGCTAGACTGCAGCTATTTCTGCCTTTGTTTTTTTACTTTTGTATTGCACTGCTTTCCTATAGCTTTTATATTGTTATCCTCCGGTTAGTTTAAGCTAGCTGTAAGTAAAACTGACTTTAAACATTTGGCTGCTCTTCAGCTTCAGCATCATGATGTTTACTGTTAGCATCGGGTTACAAATGTTCCCTTTCTTAATTCCCACTGCCTGACAGGCCCGATCAACCTTTGACAAGCATGTTATCAAGCTACGCGATTAGTTCAACTGTAATGTTTTCTTTTGTCTTGTTTTGCTCATAGCTTTCCTTTTGTTTATCATTTCAGATCAGCAACATTTTGTTTTTTGTTTTGCCGCCCATATTAATGTGCTTGTTCCGCCAATATGCAACACATTTCAACAGTGGGATTTACCTCATATGGAGTCTACTAGTTGTAGTTGGTAAGTTGGCTGGTTGACATTTATGTCTGTACTGTGTGTGATGAACCCTTGACCTATGGGGTTTCTGCTCAGCTTTCCTTAAGTTGGCCTCAACTTCACTCAGTTGACAGTAACCTATAATACCAAATGATACATAGGCCTATCTAAAAATCACAAGTGTGAGGCTAGTTTTTCACAAGACAGCGTGTAGTAGCCTATATATCATGTAAAAACATGCAATTTGCATGATTCAACAGTGCTTAACAATCCAAATCTGTTATAAGAGAAAATGCACTCATTTAGACAGGAAATTAATTGCCAGCAATTGTTCAATAATCAAATCGTTTGTTTAAGCCATTTTATAATCAAGAAGTCACTGGTTCCAGCTTCTCAAAAGTGAGTATTTGGGTTTTTCTATGATAGTAATATTGAATATTTGGGGATTTTGTATGTTGGTCAAACAAGCATTTAAAGTAGATACACTTGGGTTGTAGATATTTTAAAATGTATTTTTATACTAGTGTCCTTCATTATTAATTATCATTGACTGACAACTGAAAATGTGAGGGGTTTCGAATTGTTAGTTGGACAAGTCATCTTACATTCATTTTTCTTTTTTACATCGTTTTGCAACATTTTAAACCAAAAGATTGACCAACTTTTATTGAGAAAATAACTTGCAGGTTAATCAATAGCGAAATAATTTGTAATCGCATCCCTGAACACCACATATAATATGAGTTATTTGTATCCTTAGGTTATCCTGAATCATGTCTCCTCTTTATTGTGAATGGGCTTATTCATTGGTTATGATATAAGCCCACTGCCCTCGGACTTTCTCAATTTGACACAGTGTTTAAAGTCTTAAATGGTGCTCCTGTATGTAAATGACTGCAGCATCCTGAAGAGATTACAGTTCCTTGTTCCCATGAAAACACTGTGTCTGCAGTGTTAGCAAAGATAACCAGACAGGCCTTGCTCTGTTTCTGACAGGTGACCTTACTGGATGATAGAAAACAGCTGGAGCTGCTTGAGAAGAGATTTACATAACTGACTTGGACACAAGAACTTGGGACATTGGGTCAGATATAAAAGAGGTCATTTGTTCCCATTATGGACTGTGTGACTTTGTATTTGCATGTCAAAGTAGTCCAATGTCTCCAATTATCAAACATATTATAAATAACTTGCATTCATACTTTCGCTGGATGCTTATGTACTGTATGCGGCGCAAGAGCTGTGACTGTCCATTGCTCTGAATCTGAAGGATCTTAAGGCAGTTAAAAGTTTACAGAGATAGCTGATGAGGAGGTTACGTGGGTTCATCTGTCTTCCACTGTCTCTGTTGGAGGGATGACCTTTGACCCAGCAGAAAGACAACCCTATGGGTTTTAGTACAAAAACAACATTCAGCTGCTTTTCTTTTGCCTTTGCCTTGAGCTGTCTATAATCTGCCAAAACCACTATGTACACAGTGATTCAGGGCGCAGTTAAACATTCCCTAATGTGTCATCTTCAAATGTCTTGTTTTGTTGATAACAGTCATAAACCCCAACATATTTAGCTTAGCCTAATACTTAAGCAGAAGGGAGAAAATGGCTAATATTTAACACTTGAAAAGCCGGAACCAATAAATGTTTGGCATTTTTAGTAAAAAATAAAAATTACTTAAGTTACTAAATTATTTAAATAGTTGCAGTTTAATTTTCTGCAGCGCCTGCTAATATAAAATATGGTACTGCTGATAATAGCAGGTCTGTAGGAGCATGATAACAAACAGGCACAGACTGATCCGTCCACAGCATATTAAAAACTCCCATTAACGGCAACACTGATCTCTAAATAATCAACTTGTTCATTCCATTGTGGTTCTCTGCCTAACGCAGCAAACATTTGGTGTTTACTCGCTGTGCTGCTGTTGCTTTTTGGCACAAAGGGAGTCACAATTTAGATGATTGATGGCCAGTCCTGTCCTCCACATCCCTGACGTCTGTGATCAATATGATATTCTCTTTAAAACATATAATCTGTTTGAAATAATTAGTCTCATTAAGTGGGGACATTTGCAACTTAGCCTTTTCACATTTAGGTTACTTTTCCCATTTGATGGATGGGAATAGGAACGTGTCAGACCGCTCAGTCCTGACTCCTGACATTATATCATTTTAAGACATACTTTGAATATGTCTTTTTGACTTTAATTTTTCTTTAAAACGGGAACACTTTCGGATGCCATCTCTCAATTGAAAATCACTTGTGTTCGCCTGCGTCTTTTTCTTCCAGGTATCGGGTCGACGTATTTCCATGCCACCCTCAGCTTCCTGGGCCAGATGCTGGATGAGTTGGCCATCTTGTGGGTGCTTATGTGTGCCATTGCCATGTGGTTTCCCAAGAGATACCTACCCAGGATGTTCAGAAAGGACCGGTACGTTTGAGCAGTGTCAACGCTGCATCAGAATGACTGGCTTTAGAAGCTTTAGTGTGGCTGCATTGTGTGTCCTCTGAGCTGTATGTTAGCAAGGTTTTCATCCCAGCAGCTAATGGGCAATGCCTTTTGACTGATCGGCTAATTCAGAGGAGGAACTTTCCATGCATTTAGCTTAGTGTTTGGAAGGAATGGAACACAGCTAGAGGCGTGTGATCTGTTTAACAAACTAACAAACAAAAGATACTTTCCTTCTACCAGTTTCACAACAAGGTCAAACGTCACCTTTATCCAGCATTTCAGGTAGACCCACAGTGTTAGTGTGGATCAGGCTTCTGTGTTCAACTCGCTCTTTTGTCATGTGATGTGCCCACTGCTATGCCTCCCCGTTTAATAATAGGCCTGTCCAAGATAGCTGACACCAGAAAAAGCTGCATCACATGTCTTTACTTCTCTTAGTTTCCAATCCGCTGTCACAGAGGGGACACTTGGGGTTTTTTGTAGCCTAGTGACTTTTTGTTGTCTTATTATCAGTGTGTTATTGCATTCTGCTTCTCTCCCTGGGGTCCTTCTGAATTTCACAATCCTGTTCACTGATTACAAAACATGCTGCAAATTCTGCCCCTCTGACTTGTTTTGCTCTTCCGATCTAGGTCAAGGTTCAAAGTGGTCATTGGTATCTTGTCAGGGATTACCACCGGACTAGCCTTTGTCAAACCTGTCGTCAACTCGTTGTCACTGATGACCCTGGGCATCCCCTGCACTGCGCTGCTCATTACTGAGCTTAAAAGGTGAGTGGACAGAGGTGACTGTGGGCAGGTGTTACCCCTTTCCAGGACCATCATACCCTGGATACAAAGTCATACTCCTGGTGTTTCAGTTGCTATTAATATTTGTAATTATGACAATAGTTTATTAAAATATATTTTCAGTATTTGAACAGTTGTAAAACTAAGCTGCAGACATGAAACAAGTGAAAAGAGATGGGGGAATGACCAGAAAGATCACGGGTTGGAACTGATGTTGCGTTTATGTAGCATAGGTAGTAACCCCTCGGTCAACAAGGTAACAGGGTTGACAATATGGACTCACCTGATGGCAGATAGCCTGGCACCGCCCGCCTACGTACTTCCGCTCAATTTTCATTTCCCTTGAGTATCAGTCTGGGTCTGCGGTATATTCATGGGTTTTCTCCGCCGTATTTGTTGGCGGTCCAATCAGCGAACAGAGGGAGTGGCTGAGGACAATGACGTTGAGTTTCAGTTGTAGTCAGAAGCCGGCGCATGACATACGTCACGACCAAATATTATGCGACTGGTTGGTAGATCCAGAGTGGCACTGGGCAGATCCAATAGTTTTAAACTTCAACAGACACCTGCCTTCAAATGAGTTAACGTTTGTCAATTGAGCGATTCCAGACCCTCTGTACAACTGAAATGAAGTACGATGGTCTGGTAGGACCAGGCTGGATGGCAGACACACTGTAAGGGTAAATTGATATGTCAGACGGTCGCAAAGTAAGAAGAAATCATGGACCTCCTCCAACAAAGAAAGTTCTCTTACATTAAAAGGTTTTCCTTTTTCTTAGAAATGTAATTTAAAATCATAGCAGCTACACCTAGCAGTCAGTAGGTGTAAATATTTATTAACAACTAAACTCTACTTAAGAATGCAACTCGTGTTATTTTAGCGATGTGTACATCTCCATCTTGTTATAATTTTTCCTAGGATAGGAGTAGGAAGTTTGAAACTTGTCTCTGGTTCAGTTGTTTGCTCAGTTATATCAGTTACTGTTCTATACAGGACATAAGGAAGAACAGTGTGGAGATGAAGTTTTTGTAGTCTGCCTAAGTCGCCTAATGACATGTTGTCTGGTCCGGGCTAATTATAGGACGGAATGATGCGAAAGAATGTTCCTGAAAACGCACAACAAGCCATGCATTCTCATTTGTTTCCGTCCTTAAAGCTTTCCTCTGTCACACTAATGTGTTGTTTCCGTTTCCCCACATCCCTTACTCACCACCATCAGTCTTCCTAAACTTCAGTCATACATTGTTCAACCTGTTAGTGATTCTTGACATTACTGTGAGTGCCAGTCATTTACTGAGGCAGCTTGTTTTTGTTCTGCTAAGTGGGAGAGAGTGTCCCGCTGCTCTGGCTGATGCACTTTGCCCCCAGAAATGGCCGAATGTTTATATCGTTTGCTTTTTTGAATTCTTTATGAAACAATAATGTGTGTCTGCCCCCATACATTTTGACAATGTGAGACCATTTCTTAGCAGTGCAGCAGGGTCAGCACAGACACTTGGATAGCATTACTTGGCAAAGCAGACACTTTCGTCAGTGGGTCATATGCTCGTCACCATTGTTTTAACTCACTATTTGATAGATAGAATTAAACAGGCAATAAACTAGATGTTAATCGTACGGATAACAACTTTAAGATACTGTATCACAGATATAACTCAATTGATAGTGTTGAGGCATACCAGTCTTAGTTATGCGGTGATAGCTGAGTAATTCATAAAAGACGAATATGCTAGAACAATAGGAAGTGATTATGTCAGAAAAATGTGTTTGTGAATGTGAGAGCAAAGTTAAATTATGGATGGATCCCACCCCTTGACTGTATTATACTAGTTATTTATTATTTAGAACTTTGTTTGAAACAGAACATAGTCCCTGACTTGAAAACTCAGTTATTTTTAAGCGGCTTCTTCATAAAGAAAGCAAAAAATAACATTCAGGAGAAAAAAAAACATGCATACTCTAACCCATATTCATATACACACAACTTCATACCTATAGAAAATGTATAATGTGAATGTAAAATATCAGTCCAAGTCCAAGTTTTTTTTTTCAGTATACAGTTTATTACAACTTATTTTTCTAAAACTTCTTAATTTGTAAATTGTCTTCCCTACTCTGAGCTTCGCCACTGTCTGTTCAATTCTGCCAAAGATAAATGGCAAAATTATTACCCAAACCGACTGTTGTAAACATGCCTCGTAGTTCAACACTGACCCCCTGGACTTAATCTATCATACAGATGTTTCATGTGCTGGAGGGATTATTACCAAAGCAGCTGGACCGCTCACTTTCAGTTTTACCTCATTCATAAAGTGGTTTAGAAAATCTGCTTTGTTTATAAGCAGGCTGACAACTTGTTTCCTGTCTGCCAGACTTATGTAAGTCGCCCTCTTCCCAGATATGTGTGAAACCAGGAAAACAGAATTCAAACGGGTATACACTTAATTAAAAGTAGTCTCTTTCAGCTTATTAGCTTTGTATATCCTCACCAAAAGTAGCTTAGTCAAGATCATTCCAATTATAATATCCACCGTGTGGTGTGTTTTTATGTATTAATCCTGTTTGATAATGAGTAGAGTATTCAAATTTAGCATACAAGGTATGTCTTTATATCAATACAATGAATGCATGAAGACATGTCTCCAGTGTCAAAGTGGCAGGCTTTCTTTTACTGATCCTACAGAGCCTCTTCCTTTCTGTTCCCTATAGTTAGAGAAGCCTCTCATCAGCACTTCACACAGATAGACAGACCGGCCTTTTTCTTCACTTATCTCCAACAGTCCAACCAACCAGGAGAATTCCTGGTTTCATGTCATGTTTGTTATCTATCATGCTTCTGTTTGAGCTGATACGCACAGTATCGCAGATATCCGGCTGTGCCATGATGGTTTTGTTAGTGTATGTTTGTCAGCAGGAAGGGGTGATTGCTGGCATATGGCAGTTTTACTGTTTGTGTATGTATGCATGTAAAGACAGTTACTGAGCCAGTAGCTGGCTTAGTACTGAACCTGATGCACGGTCAGGATTTGTTCCCAGGTGAATACAATCGATCGAAACACTTTACAGTACAATACAATATTTATGACAACTGAATGGCCTATTTCCCTGTGGGAATAGCTATCATTGGCCATCTATTCTTGTACTTCCTGTTTCTGATGAGCAGCCATAACACAATTATTTTCTTTTCCGTCTCTTGACCATCTGTATAAGAAATTGATATTGGCCAGTTCAGTTCATTACTTGCCTTACCACTTTTAAATCCAAAAAGTTTAATCCATAGCATAGCATTCAAACGCACCCTTTCTCAATGTATTAGAGTTTTTGCTGCTATGACATTACTTAGTCCTGGATAAGTAAGTGATGTTAATGTAAGTTACACATTTAAATCTAATTTACATTTCCTCACACATTGAGACATTTCACTGACTCAAATATTTTGCTCTATCTGTACTCCTGTTCATCTACATTGTTTTAAGTTGAACCATTATCCTGCAATTTCTCCAGGTGGCCACAGTGTGCACTGTTAAGCACGACTTACATTAGCTAACTTTAAAGAGGACCTATGATGCTTTTTGACTTTTATGACCTATAAACGTTGTTATGATGATTTATAGTCATGCTTAACCATACTAAATTATCAAATAATGACTTACATGCATTTCGATGTATTCCCTGCTGACCGTCTGGGGTGTCTGTGCAGAGCACTAAACACTATTCTAGCCAGTCGAGAAGTCACGTCTTCAAAGCGGTCTACCCTTTCATAATTTGTGACGTCGCATAAAACTTTGTGACGTCTCCACGCGGATGTTTCCATGTATGGTAATGCTTTCACTTCCCCGTTCGCGTCTGCCTCGCGCCCTTATAGGTCCATGCTCGCGCTTCCCGCCACTGAAAGTGTTCCGGAAGGAAGGTAACCAATCACAACGGAGTGGGGTTTGCAGGAGGGGGGGGGAGGGGAGCGGAGATGGCCGAAGCACAGGCGGAGGGAGCGGAGCACACACACTCAAGTGTTGACAGGACGTGCTGGATCGCCAAAATAAGAGAAAGAGCTTCCCGAAAATCTTCATAGTTTTTTGTGATGTGATTCGTGTCAGGTTGCTCTATAGCAGTGTAAAAGAAGAAATTAAGACCAGAAAAGTAGTATAATAGGATCTCTTTAAAATCGCAAAATGTCTTCCCTTCTCTTTACGTTGTCACAGAGCCAATTGTTGTTTATCTAAAATCTTATCGTGTTGTTGTGCTTTCTGGAGAGTTTCATCCAACATTCCCGTATCCTCGAAACAATGGACGACCAAAGAACAGCTTGTACAATTGTTTAACGTGCTTATCAGGGGAAGGTGACCAACTGTGTCAAAGTTACTAAATGGTTGCTTCATCAACACAGTTTAGTCAGGCTCCCTGGCCCCTGTCTTAGTTTTGGCACCCAGCACTGGCCTCTGCCAGCAGCTGGGCAGTGTCTGGAGCGTTGACAAGACTAAGAATAGTTTATCAGCAACAATCTGGATTAGCACATGTCTCTGTAGGTCATAGGTGTGTCCACTAGGACATATGTGTGCAGAGCAGAATACTTGGTACTTGGGTGTCGACTCATAAAAAAAATAGGAAATAATCCCCTTATTTGAAAATACATGTGCAAACATACAATTTAACATCCTTGTAGGAACATCATACTTGTAAATAGAAAAGCGCCCTTGTTGTAGTCAGGAACACAGAAGTCGGATGTAAAATCATTATAAAACTTCAGAACTAGTTGGGGTTGGTTGTACGCCACCAGAACTAAACTGAAAGCCCTTTGTGTTCTGAATTTGACCAGTAGAAAACACTAAATTTGAAATGAATCACGATTTCTCTGTCTTTATTTTCTAATTCTAAACAAAAAATTTAAATGTGGAATTTTAGTTTTGTTTCTACTCATTTAAAAAAAAAATTATTTCCTTCAACTGATCCTATTGTTGGAAGGCAATCATGTGGTTATTGGTCGTGTATGTACTCAAATGTTTATTTCATGTCTTAATTTTATATTCTGCTGGTTTCTGGTTGAGTGTTTATAACAATCATCACCTGGCACATTCATGATACATTTACAAAATATCATAGTCCTCAAGCTACTATTTCAACAGTCAGGGATTAAATTACTGTGTGCATGTGAAAGGACTCTGAAAGTCTGACATCTTTCAGCTCACTGTCCGGCCCATAATTTAAAAGTTTTCGAGTAATTATTAGCTGTAGCAGGGTGCTGCTTTCAACATCAAACTCTAAAAACCTACTTTATACGACCTGAACAAGAGGGGAAAAATGACTAACGCCAATAGCCAAATGTTAGTTTAGAGGGTATTTGGGGAGAAAACACTTAAAGTGTCAAGGAGAGTGACTGCTAGTGTTTGTAAAGAGGCATCTGATTTTGTGTTAACAAGTTTGTGGGTCAGTGTTTACTTCTTGTTTGCACTGTGGCCACAAAATGAATACATTATTATTTACAGATGCATTAACAGGTAATGAATGATATAAATAAAATGAGTCTCCCCCCTTCCAAAAAAAAAATTATATCAAAAAGTCTAAAACAAACCTTTGTTAAAGCAGATGTAATTTACAATGTGTTTTAGCATATTAGATTATTGGAAGTATTTTACTTTTCAAGTCACATATCTTTGTCTCCATAAATGGCTTTGCGTTTTTGCACAGATACACGCTAACACTAGGCAACATTCAATGAAATCAGACATTCGGATATTAAGTTTAAGTTTGCTTTTGGTAATATTTGAGCTGCCCAAGCGTTGTAGTTGTGTGAATTTTCACAGTTGCACCCATTTTCTCAGTGCTCTGTTTGGTCACTGCAGGTGTGAAAACCCACGCGTGTTCAAGCTGGGCCTGATCTCAGGGATGTGGTGGGCACTGGCTCTGACCTGCTGGATCAGTGACAGGATATTCTGTGAAATGTGGTCATCTGTCAACTTCCCCTACTTACACTGTGCATGGTAAGTGAATATTGCATGGACTGTTATTAAATGTATCATTTATTAAATAAATTATAAATAAATTCCAAAATGATGTCACATTACAAAACACTAAAAAAAAAATCAAGTCCTAAAAATCATACTTCAACTTGTTTCCCATAGAAATCAACTGGTTTTAAAAGGATAAACCAGAAATTAGAGTGTGGTTCTTGAAACATGAGCTCAAGGAACATTTAAAATGATCAGTATACCATAAATAAGGTGATTTGCGTTGAAACAAGTAGAAATACTGGGAGGCTGTTTTATACTTGCTTTACGAAAATACAATTTTAAATACTTGAATTTACAGAATAAATGTCTTGAGAAAGCCCTGTAGTCGTAGACTTTCACCTCTCACTGCTTGATGATCTTATTGTTACTACCCTGCTCCTGCAAACACCTTACATATGTATATTAAGCGAGCCATTTCTCAGGCAGCTGCTCTCTCTCTCTCTCTCTTACAGGCACATCCTCATTTGTCTGGCTTCCTACCTGGGTTGCGTTTGCTTTGCCTACTTTGACGTAGCGACAGAGGCCCCAGAGCGTGGACCCGTCATCATGTTCTGGCCCAGCGAGAAATGGGCCTTCATCGGTGTGCCCTACGTGTCCTTCCTCTGTGTCCACAAGAAACCTGCCATCAAGGTAACATAAGGTTGACCTGGGCCTGCTGCTCTGCTAGTCGTGCCTCAACAGATTCTCACCTGGATGTATTCAAACGACAAGGCAATGAGATACACCACTGCTGCATTTGTGAGTGGGGACGTGTCCGCTGGTGCTCTCTTGTGGCCGGGTGACGTAGGTTTGACTTACATTTTTGCAGTGTTTTATGCAACTGTTAAAGAACAGACAGGGTCAAAAAGTAGTCCGACCTGACACAAGGTGACATTTCCAAACACAGCCTCAGGCATTCGCATAGGTTGATCATGTCATTAAAAGTCAAATAATCAGTATTATCCATTTCAGGCTTTTTTTTTAAGAGAAATTGCCGTATATTTTACAGTAACTCAGAAAATCTCCTTCCTAAAGCGTTGTGTTGCCTTTATAAACATGAATATAGCATCTCATAGGCGCAGTGTGGCCATTAAGAAACCATGAAGCACTGGATTCATTAACTGTGAATAGTGTATTAAGTATTAAGCCTTCATATTATATTGTATAGCTAATCTTACCCAGCTCGACAAATCAACAAGCTGGTCCAGAAGATGTTACAGAAGTGTTATGAGCAGATATTTCACACAAAGCCTGTGTTTGAAATACATTATGGATTCAGGCTGTTTCATCTGTTGTTGTTGTCAACAAGCCATTTTACTTTAAAATGTCAGAAACGCTATATGCTTCTTTCTCCTATGGTGTGCTATTTTAAACTCCCCGCATGCAATTGTGATTGTTCAAGATATTTTTTTTTTTTTTTGTATGTGATTTCATACAAACCTGTATCAATTTTGTTAACTGACAAAATGCAGTAATTTTTTCACATCATTCTTATATTACTGAATGAAAAAGGTACCCGTTGTTATTGGTCAAAACCCAAAGGACAAAAAGGAGAAGAAAAGGAATGTGGAATTAAAATGTATTGAACTTGACTGTGATTGACTATTCATGGAAATGATTACATATTTTGCACAAAATAAAGAATGGTTCTCAAAGCCTTTGACTAGATACACACTTGGTAGCATTTCAGCATGATAATGATAATAACAATTATTTACTCAAAGCTTTCTCGCTAAATGTCCAGCTTCTAATGCAGAAGTTTTCTCCGCAGATCTCCAACTTTTAAACTTATCTTCAGGGTTATTTATTCCAGAATCAGTATTTTTGACTTTGTGCTAACATATCAAAATATGAAATTGCAAAAAAAAGCCACAATCAAACAGGATAATGGACTGCAAAAGCAAAATTAAGTGAATTAAGTCCTTGTATGATGTATGTTCTAAAAGGGAAAATGCAGTGTAACAATTGCATTGAATAACAAGAGTAAATGAGGTTAAGGTTTCATTTATTGGACAGATTAGATTGTATTAGTGTGATTCATCAGTGTGGAATTTCAAAGGGAAGCATGTTGGGTGTTGCAAAGCTACAAGGATCACCAAAGTTGTTGTTTTTTTCACCGCAAAACCATTGTTTCAGATGTTCTTGAAAACTGCCTCAAGCTGTTCAACTCATATTATTTTACACCCGTCGTCCTACAGAGGCTCTGGGAACTCAAACAGCTAAAATAAGGTGCACACATTAAGGATTGCTATTTACACAGAAAAAAAAGAAAAAAAAAACATTTGCTAGAATTTTGAAGTGATGTTTTTTAACATGAAGTATTTTTCTTAAATCCAAAACAATTTATATTTTATAGTAAAGTGCAGCCAAAATTGTAGGTTGAATGATTTTTGCTGTTGCATGATTACTACCTTTGTATTGCCAAACAATATTTTCAACTTATTTTGTTTAATGTTGTCTTCAGGAGAAACAGTATCGATAATGTGAACAAAGCTGTCGTAGTGCCCAGGAAATATTATATTACCACAGTGTAGAAAATAACATTGAGTCATACATTTGTTCTTTGATGGTGGATTGTTTGTAAGTTAGTGACTCAGCCTCAGAAAAAGGAGTTTGTGTGAACAGGACAACCGGTAAAATGCTGCATCGTGATATTTGTCTTGGCAAGACAAGTTATGACCTCATAACAATGTATTTTTTATTTGTGTAAAAGACTTTCACGTGTTTATACATTTGTTTTTGTTTTCTGCCTGCAATGACAATACAGACTAACTGCACATAAATATTTATTTTCATAATTTATCCTGTTTTTTGTATAAAAAAAACTATTTGTATTAGATTAGAACAATAGTACTTCCTTTTATTTTATGCAATAAACCAAGCCAATATTCAAAATGATTACCGGTGTTTTTATTTTACAAATCATTTTGCAAAAAAAACATGCAACAAAAATGTTAACATATACAAAAATGATAACATATATTTTATTTTAGCTCTTTATGTGTCTCTTACATTTATCCAGTGCTCTAAGACTGAGACTCGTATTGAAGCAGATTACACTTTTTGCCACCAGGGGGCGACGTTTTCCCCATTTAAAAACATGTCCTACATTGTTGCTGTTCGAAACTAATTGTTTTTACATGTTATTTTGGTTATTTTATTTTACTTATTTATTACAATTCATTATTGCAACAAAAAAATTAGTACCTACGTCTTTTCTTTGCAAGTCTTTGTCAATAATCTCAAATAGTTGAAAAGGACTGCAATGAAAAGTGGCATAATAAAAAAATTAAAAAATGGAAATGAATAACATTTTGAGACAAAAACAAATGTGTCTTGCATTTATTGGCAAGATTATTCATTCCACAAAGTCTAATTTATTAATTATTAATATATATATTTTTGTATTTAATATTTAACTTGGTATGTCTCCATGGCCCAGACTGTCAAATAAGGTTTAATGTTATTGTCGTATTTTGCTAATACAAAACACATTTATTTCATTTATGATTAATGAATAAATTACACTCGAGGCAATTAAACATCATTGTATTTCATCCATCATGGTCATACAGTCAGACTCCCTCTGCTGCAGGAAGTCCCGCCTCCTGTGGCCACTAAAAGCCCTCATTGGCTTTCCACTTATGTCCATCAAAACAACAGCCATGTCTACATAATGGGGCAGATAGAAAACCATCGGCTTAAAATCTGGTCGATTTTCTGTGGATGTATTTCACCGTTACAGCTCTCAGGGAATCCTTATCTTCATCACAGGCAGTGACGGACTGAACGCGCCGCTGTGGCTTATACAGCGTAAATAACACGATGATGTTTATAATCAGACGCTGAAAAAACTAAGGTCGCCTTTGTCGAGCTGTGGACAAAAAAAGAATATCAATAAAAGGTGTTTCCACAATCCGGGCTGTCAAACATATGAGCACCGCAGATGTGATTCCTTTTCTCGCTACGGGCGACGTTTAAGAATATAAATCCTTCCAGATGATGTCAGGAAAGCATTTCAAGGCTCATGAAGTGAGCTGCTGCATCAAGTATTTCATCTTCGGATTCAACATAATATTCTGGGTAAGTCCCCTGTTTGCAGTCTATGGACTTCAGGCCTTGTGTATTCTCTAGTCTAATGCCCTGACATGACAGTTGTTTGTTTGTTCTCCGTCAACACTAGCTTTGCTTTTATAGTTCTGAGAGAGCTGTGGTGATTCCTATTTTTATTATTTTATTAGTTTCTTCCTCTCCGTTGGTTTTCACAGGAGATATGGGTGATTTCATCCCTATGAGGATCAGGCTCTGTGCACTTGTTCCCTACTGTCACCTTATTAGCAGGCTTTTGTTTTTGTGAAGACAGTGTCAGTGTGCGGGAGCTCGCGGTGCAGGGCTTTAATGCCTAGATGTGAACACAGGGATGGCAGGCTATTTAATGACATTTTATTGTCTGTATCATTTTGGGCAGGGGGCAGGGCAAATTGTAATCAGAGTAGTTATCTTTAGACCGGATTCTCCTGTAGTTGAGTGAAATCACAGGGGAAACGAACACAATATTCCAGCAAAGGACCTAATGTGGTGTGGATCATCCCCCTCCCCACCCAGTGACCAGTTTAAAACAATGCCAGGTTGTTTAATTGTGGAGAAGAAAAAAGGTAAGGTAGGATTTATGACAGAGTTTTAAAGGGATAACACATAGCCTAGTTTCAGTTATGTCATTCAATAGGTCTTATTTAAAAGGAGGGGTAGGTGAGTATTAGTGCTGAAATTATTAGTTGACTCACTGTTGACTCACTGTTTAGTTGAAACTTAAATCAATTAGTTGTTTGAGCCATTTTTAAAGGGAAACAAGAAAATATTTGAAAATTCCAGGTCCTTAAATGTTATGGTAAAGGTAACAAGGTCTGTCATCCTTTTTGTTTAAAAATACACACTTAATTTAACTTAATTGACCCTGATTAATCGACAGGGAAAATAATAGTGTAATTCACCCTAATATGGATAAGGAAGCAGCTGGCCTTTTTTTTCTTCGTCAAAATGCTTTTTGTCTATTAAGAGGGGGAAATTCTAAACAGGGTTCAGCCTGTAATAAAAAGTCATGATTTGACTTTGAATGCAGTTATTTAAAGAGCATAATTATTTCACCAAGCATTCATAGTTGTTAAGGTGGGCAACTGGGTTTTTATTCTTGTTATTAAGCTTATTTGGAACGACAAGTTACAAGTTTGACAGAATTCTATTGGCACAAGGTTGATTTATGAGCTAATCCTGGAGCTTTTAACCACACCCTGTGATGTTCCTCTGCTGATAAATCTTGCTCAGATGTTATGGAGAGTTTTAAATGTCTAAATATGTTAGAGAAGAATCTCCCGCACACTGTCTTGTCTTCTTGCGTGTATTATTTATTCCTTGAGAAGCAACGTTTTGGTCATTAGACCTTCATCAGGAACGTCTGTTGTGTCGCACCCTTCTCAGACGCACCTGCCAAGTACTCAGGTGTGCAGGGATCATTTCAACATTTCTAAATATTTATTTTCATCATCCTACAGTTTTGGATCAAGAATAAAACACCATTTCAACTGCAGTAGGCTAATACATTTCTCAATAACCCCCAAGTGATACAAACTGACAGTAAAAGTTGAAGGTTTTTGAAAAAGCCTCTGCTTTTTTCATCAAATCTTGATCGACGACGTTCACAACTCATTCACTGCCCGAAATAAAAAATGTTCATCACAAGAATCCACAGCCCAAAGTTAAGTCTTAAAGTTGCTGCTTTAGTCTGACAAGGGGTCCAAAAATAATGAAATAAGCTACAATAATTTCAAATATACTGTAACAAAAATCTTGTGAATGTGAACCAGCAAATCCGTGTATAATAGCTGACTTAAATGACTATGAAGATAAGGTTTAATGTTTGTGCTTTATATCAAAATTCAAGGCATAACAAGTTACGAAATGCCGTCAATGCCTTGATTCCTTACTTGTTTTGAATGCCTGAAACGTGGCCTTGAACCTTTACACTCGTGGAAACTTCGTCGTAATGCGTTCAAGCTGTTAAAATATGCTTTCTTATGTGGGAGGCTTCTGCTGATACTGAAGACTGCAATGAGAAGTATTTAGTTATGAACCACTGCCAGGAAAATCTCTCTGTGGTTTCTCTACGTGCTCCTGTGTGATGACTATACGTAGTCACAGCAACATAATCCTCTGTCTTCTTCCTCCGTCTGTTAGTTCCTTGGAGTGGCCTTCCTCGCCATTGGGTTGTGGGCATGGAGCGAAAAGGTGAGTTCACTGCTTTTCTCTCTGTTTGTTGTGTGAATCTTTTCACTTATGGACACCTGCAAAAAACATCCATAAAACTAAACACATTGTTTACATTCAGCTCCTGTCACCAGTTCACACTCGTCTGTCCGATCCAAATGCTGTCAGCGGCTTTACTGAGTCAGATAGGAATGTCAGGATTTCCGGTGGGACACCGTTCGGAAACAATGGACAGAAGAAAAAGATCTGATTCCATTCACAGATTCACTCTTTGTGTAATCTTAGTACTCTAGGATGTACAAGGGGGACATAGACTCTAGTGAGTTGACTTTCCCTGGAGAACCTTATAAAGATGAAAACAATTTTTTAGATTAATGATTCATCCTAGAGCACATGTGGTAGGTCTTCTAGATTAATCTGATAATCCCTTAATTCAATACAATGTCAGATGATAGCAATAGATGTGCATCAACATTTTCCAAAAGCCATTTAAATGTCTGTATTCTTATAGATCAAGCAAGAAAGACGTAACATGTTAATCAGTGAGCCTAAAATATACTGGTAGCCAGATTTTGGACTCTTTGGAATCTTTCCCCGACACTGTAGCCCTCATCTGACTCTCGACAAGTATCTGGAGGAACCCATTTCCCAAAATGTGATACTACTTCTTTAAGTGATTATCAGACTAGATGGAAAGTAACCTGCCGTCAGTGGATATAGCAACTAATTATTTCAGTTATCACTACACTAGAGTGGGGTGGGCGTAGGCTACATTAGCTTAGAATCTTGCTAAAAGTATTACCTAAAATAATATTTAGTAGTTTTACCTGCCATGGTGGAGCTCAGTGGAGACAGTGGACTTCAATCAGGTTTTGATGGATTTTAAGCCTCTAACCCCCTCACTTTGTTTTTTTCCAGGGCGTTCTCTCCAACATCTCGTCCATCACAGACCTGGGGGGTTTTGACCCAGTCTGGCTCTTCATTGTGGTTGGTGGTGTGATGTTCATCCTGGGTTTTGCCGGTTGCATCGGAGCGCTGCGAGAAAACTCTTTCCTGCTCAAATTTGTACGCTCCTCCATCAAACATTAAATATAAAAAGGCTTTTTTTCCTCTAGATTTTTTCAACTATATTTTGATCTCATAATAACATTTGTTCAAATCTGTGAAAAACTGTGTCTGTTATATATATATATTTCAGTTCTCTGTGTTCCTGGGCATCATCTTCTTCCTGGAGCTCACTGCAGGAGTCCTGGCCTTTGTCTTCAAAGATTGGATCAAGGACCAGCTCAACTTCTTCATTAACAACAACATTCGGGCCTACAGAGACGACATTGATCTGCAGAACCTTATCGACTTCACCCAGGAATATGTGAGCGCCATGTCATTGTACCTCATCATGGTTGTTCATTTATGTGGGACATTGCTGACATACGTGTGTGTGTGTGTGTGTGTGTGTGTGTGCGCGTCTGATCTGATCTGGTAGTGGGAATGTTGTGGAGCATTCGGTGCTGACGACTGGAATTTGAATATCTACTTCAACTGCACTGATTCCAACCCAAGTCGTGAGAAATGTGGAGTGCCCTTTTCCTGCTGCACCAAAGATCCAGCGGTAGGTCATCATAAACAAATAACTAAACAACATTAAAACTCACCACACTTGGGTATTTCTAATTCACAGCCCATTAAGGGTATAAACATGACAAGGCTAGTGGGTGTTTTTGTGTTTTTAAAGTTGGAGTAGAGCTTGAGTAGGTCACTTTCTGTCTAGTTAGAAACCGTTTGTGGTGCCTGCAGTTGGAGGGGAAATCGTAAAGGTCCTCCCTTTGACAGATAGCTTGGTTATCTGTGTCCTCCAGAAGCCTTGGTGAGCGAATCTGCTATCATGGCGGGCTCCCAACAGGACGTTTGGGCCTCAGCATTTAGTCTTCTCAGGGCTCTGCCAGGAGCGCAAAGACTGAAATCGGCTGGGAGGAGCCCTTTTCTTTCTTTTTCTTTTTGCAGAAAAATGCTGCTCTCTGTGCAAAGCCGTGACAGTACTGTGCTTCAGCAAAACAGTCTTGATTCACTGTGATGAAGGTTGCACAAGGCTCTTTTTATTAGCTGACCCAAGGACATGCCGTTCCATCGAGGTCGTACTCTTTGAGAGCAATACTTCATGACTATTAGAACAAGTGTAAAATGGAGGTTGAATAACACAACAACAACAATGTTCCCAGAGGTTTCTCCTGCACTGAAGGCTGGATTATTTGCCTCTAAAAAAATCAAAAGTTTCTGTGTGTAACAAAATGCACACCAACTACACCAAATCATGTTCAGCATGAGCCTTCCAACTTGAAAGCATTTTAGAGTTATATTTATGGAAGGGTTTTTAAATCCTGCTGTGGCACCTGAGCCCATTGATTTGAATCAAAGATGAAAATGTTAAAAAAAAACAGTCACAAAGACTGTTTGCAATGACCTTTTAGTCAACATTTGATTTTGGAGTGTTTCGAATAATTTTTGGGAAAACTATGGGGATCAGGCATAGGCCATACAAAAGTACTTGTTAGAAGGCCAAATGCATTGTCAGTTCTGGTCTTTTCATTGGATTTGAAGAAAAAACATAGCATATCACCAGTCTTATCCTTTAAACACCATCCTTTTAAGGTTCATTTAGTAGTTTTTTTTTCAGACATAAGATTAGTCATTGAACATCCAGCCTGCGTGGGAATGAAGTGCCTTTTCTGTGGCTATTTGTTTTTAAATGTCTCACAGAGGTCAAGTTCATGTCATGTATATTCTAAAGCCCCAATTGTTGTGACCAAAATCTGATTCAAGTCTTGGGGGTCAAGTCCAGTTCAGTTAACTGCGAGCACTGCAATCTAAGGCCGAACACACTCCACTCATAGGCTGGACAGCCGTTTCCCTGGGGATATAAGGGTACAGTATGTTCAAGGCATACTCAGTCATTGCAATCCAGCAAAACTCTACTCTTCATAATACATCTCTGTAGTGTGCACTCTGATAAAAAGTCCTGTGTTCAAACACAGCCGAGGCTCATAAAATGGCTATGTTTACAAAGTGGATCGTGTGAGTCGTACAGTCTCACCCCCAGCGTGACGGGGGCCGCTGGCGCACGTGCTCTGAGCATCAAATGACTCAGTGGTTAGTTCAAAAAAGTTTAAAAGCCTTGCAAAAAAAAAATATATATATATATATAAAAGAAAACAACAATCTTTCTATACGTGACAATTGTTTTATCTGCTTGACTTTACTGTTGGAAAATTGTAAAAGCATGAACCATCTGCCCTTCACAGGAGGATGTCATCAACACTCAGTGTGGCTACGACATTCGAGCAAAAGCGGTGAGTGGCTCTCAGAAACAAGCATGCACTACAGGATTTAGACCCTCATCCAAAGGTAAAACCAATGCTATGAAGAGAGTAGAAGTTTATTTGGCTGCATGAGGTCATCAGGTACTCCACCCTGGGCACAATATTCCTCTTTCAGTATATTTCCCAACTCTGCAGTCTTCAAAACACAGCATCTGGCTCCCCATCACCACTTTGGGCCGTGTGGTATTACTCATGCTGCAGCAATGAAACCCCTCCCCCATGACTTGCCTTGGCCTTACTCCACAGAAGCATAATGTAAGGAAAAGGCCTGTTTGTTTTCTGGACATAAAATGTGAGGAAAAAGCCAGAGGGAGCAACTTTAATAGGGAGTCTGAGCAGACAAAACATTGGGCTGAGTGTGTGTTTATAGCCTGGGTACATTAGTTCAGAGGGATTTTATTTGGAGGGCTTTTGACAAGACCATTAGACGAAAAGTAGTATCATGTGCTGCCATCCCAACATGAGTGCCTATAGTAACTCTAAAATGTTCAACTTTTTAAAGCATAATCAAAGTCAAAGCCAACACAAATGAACTTCCACTTGATGGTAAGGTTATAATACTGTTTTTTCTTAAAATATTTTTTGTCAGGATTCTGAGCAGCGGACCTTCATTTATATCAAAGGGTGCGTTCCACAGTTTGAGAAGTGGCTTCAAGACAACCTGACAGTGGTGGCAGGCATCTTTATTGGGATTGCGTTACTACAGGTGAGGAAACAACGTGAAACAACGTTTAGTATCATTTGACCTACAGTGTATCAACCTTTAATTATCATAATGTAAAAATATTTGTCTCTTGTTTTAGATTTTCGGCATCTGTTTAGCACAGAATCTTGTGAGCGACATTGAAGCCGTAAGAGAGAGTTGGTAGGTGGCAACCGTTCGTTCAATCAAGCTAAATTTCGCTGTGGCTGGGAACAATGAATTATCAGGGATTAATGTTGTGAAATTTGGAAAATAAAATTACTCAAATATTTTTTCAGAGTGGATAGATGATCTGGCACGGAACTTTTATGAAAGGATTTCTTGTGCCAGATAATCCACCTAAACACAGCCTAATAGAGCCGCCGTTTTATGGTATTGCGTTTGTGTTGATTTTATTTCAAATGTTCTTAAATCGTACTCTCTTTTGTGTGCAGTTTGTTTACCTAAGACCCCCGCAATCTCCAAAGGCAAGAAGGATGTACCAGGTATAAGCACTATTATATTTTGTCATTAACGTGATAGTATATAAATATTTATATTTATATCCATATTGATGGATTCGATTGATTACCTCCATGGATTGTGTTTGCACTGACATGTTTTTTTTAAATATTGATTTTTTTTGTCTACAGGACTCTTGCAGTTTGGACACCAACAATGAAGGGAATATAAATGAGTTAGCTAATGTGTCCAGAGCAACACATCTCATTCACATGTAAATAATACATTTAGAGTTATTTTTTTCGAGTTATCTGTGGCCGTGTTTTTGAATGAAGCACAACCTCTAGAACATATTGTCACACTCTTACAGTACAAATCAAACAAATAACAAATGCAATGCACAATCTTTACAGCGTGAGCAGCTATAAGGTGCAGTGGCTGAAAGGATAAAATGACTGTTAGTCTGAAGATGGGGACCTGAGGGTGTTGTAGCTGGTAAACAGGAAACAGGGGAGGTAGATTTAATGTTTTGTATCAGAGGTAGTGCTTCAGTCAGAAATGGGCCTTGGTTTTATATGTCTCACAGCTGCAGGTTTTAGCACTGCATGTAAGAGTTGTGTACAAAGACGAAAGTGATTCTGGAAATGCACTGCATGCCTATTGTCTACTGGAAGGACATTGGCTCTCCTAAATGTATTTCATCAATGTTAAGGATTTTAAAATATTTGTAAAATAGTCTTGATTTTAAGAATGAAATGGCTGGTTAGCACTTTGTTGAATGTTTTTAATGGAATCTACTTGGAGAATTAACTTGAGATTCATTTCCATGGTCTGAGGCATCATGCTTGCGTAAGCAGCAAGGAGGAGGTGGATTTATAGTGACCTGTGGTGTCGCAAAGTCACATAATGGATGTTGTAGGCTTTACAAAGATGCAGTTTGTTCACAGTTTTGGCAGTGACATTAAAGAAATGTGTTTATACATACTTAAAGAAACCAGAAGATCAAAACTCAGCCTTAAGCACTTTAACCTTCATATAAGAGTCATGAAGATCATTGCAGCATTCTGTCACGACCAGATAGTCAATTTAGTCAAGTAGCAGCCACTGGAGGGGGCACTTTCCTCAACAAAAAAACTTGCAAACTGCATCTGCTCCTTTATGTCTGATCATTTGTCCAAAAGCATCCTGACATTCTAAGTGTCGTGCCGTTCCTTATCTTACTGTCTGTGTTTATTCATTTTTCCCTATTTAAAAAAAAATCGGTTGCCTATATGTTTTATTTGATGAAATCTGCCCAATTGACAAGATTTATTTTTTGGTTGTGTTTAATTTTGTTTCTATAAGTTTATACTGGGAATTTAGGATACAGGCTATATACAAGGCTCATGATGACTGGCATGCTGGTACTTCTTGGTGGCACTTGACTGAAAGTAGAAATGATTTATAGCCTGAATAATTACATTACTTGAAAGTGGAGCACACATGCTCTTTCACCAGCATTATTTTTTAATGCAAACTGAGATCCACACATATTTTTCGTTCTAGACATTACCTGAAAGCGTAGACATTTTGTATCACACTTTTAATAAGACTTCATAGCACAAAAGAGAGAGGAGCGTTTTCTTTTAAAGGCACTGCAAACCTGCAGCAGGTTCCACATCTTTGCATTCAAATCTTCCACAGCCTTGACCAACTGAACATCTTGAAATGGTATAAATTATATACAGCAGTGAGGAGGTCAAATATCCTTTTTTCCACTTAAAGCTTCATATGATTGTTGTTGACTGATCACACTTTTTCTTACCACTCAGTGCCATATTTGTGATTTCTAAATATTCCTTATTATATTATTACTTTTGTTTCATGTGTACTCCTGATTCATAATTGGATTGTAAGAAGTTGTAAATATATATATCTAAATAAATGTGATTCTTTGTAAACGTGTCTGTGAAGACTTACTGTATACAGATCCGTATCAATACTCTTAAACATGGGAGTATTAATATAATTCACATGTTCTTGTACAGCAAGTTATTATTTGAATTTAACATGTGTCGGTTATTGGAAACAAAAATAGAAAAAATGGCAATAAGTTGAATTTGTTTCACTTAATAATGAATAGTATTTATAAAGTGTTTTATTGGAGGTCACTCAAGGTCCCTACTGTTTTTTCCTACTGTGTCCATGTATTATAAATTAATCTGTAAATGAGAAGTTAAAGCTGTGATGTCAGTGCAGATGAAATATGTCACACTGCCACTCAATACCACCATCTAGTGGTAAATGGTTGTCAGTGTTGAGCACCTATACAAACAGGGGGGAGGGGGAGGATTATTAAATTCTATTTGTCCATCCTGTCCAACAGGTGTTAAACTATATGAGAAATTAAATCCTCAAATTCCTAAATCTTATTTAATTCCATTATTTAGCTATTATGAAAGGAGATTCCCAAACGTATCAAGTATAACCTTTAAAAAACTGTCACTATAAAATCCCCACACAGAATGGAATGTGCTGTCCATGTGTAATCTCCGACTCTTCAGTTCCCTGATTGTGATTTGTTGATGGTACTTAGGTTGAGTCATTGGAGAGGAAAATGAAGTGAACCTCATTCATAAAGAGAGCATAAAAGATTAGGTTACACACACATACACACACATACACACACACACACACGCATTTCAACGCAACATGGATTATTTGTTATTTAGATAGGCAGCTTTGATAAACTGGATATTGTTATCGGAGATTAATTGCTAACCTATGATCTGACCTTTGACCAGATGCCTCTACGTTTCTTGAGGCCCTTTGCCAGGCTGAGAACAACCGGAAAGTCGTTTCTGATGACGTAATCAACCTTCCTCTGAAACACTGAGTCCGAATGTTTTGACTGTCATTGCTGAATAAGATTTTTTTCCCTTTTCGAATAGAAAATGTGACAGGAATTTGTCAGTGTGTTTCATTCATTTATCAGTGTGAAACTCCTTATCCTTTTTTAAATAATAGGACAGCATTTGTGATTTGTTTGTCCGTTAATGATACTTAAGTTTTCCTTCTAACTAAACACTACAGAATATTATTTCACTGATAAGCACACAGCCTAGGATAATAAGTACCTTGAACTCTGACCCTCCTGAAGGTCCCTTTAACAGACCCATAGTCATAGACGGATTATGAGATAATGGGCCCCTGGGCACAAACTCTTAGAGGGCCCCCCACTGGTCCCTATCCATTCAGGTAGCCTACACTGACTTTTCCACACAGATACACAATTGATGGAAAAAAACATATTAAGGAAGTCAGTTTTCCCACAGGATTTTGGGATACTGTTGGAGGGACCCTGTACCTTGTTGGGGGGTCCTTTTTAAAGTAAATGCATCAATCTGGTGCACTTTGAGAGGACATTTTCCAGGCTATATCAAATCCTGAGATGCAGAAGGAACATTATTTTTCAGAGGTTTCTTAAAGCAGCTACGAGTAATATTTGAATATCTTTAAAACAGCCTCATGTTTCCTCTGATAATCATAAATTACCTTTAACAGCAAACGAGACCATCAGTGCAAAGAAAGACGTTTTTATATAGTTTTTATTACTGCGTTTGGTCTGGTCGCACACCCAGTCCGATTTTTGGTTCGCGCATGCAGGCTCTATGGTCACATATTCGTATTGGTCGCAGATTTCAGTGTAACGCTGCAACGCGATTTGAGAAGCCTATCCCACCAGGTGAGGGAAGGGGAGCGGGAGCCTTGTTTGAGACAGTTATTTGTCGTCATAATGACTGATAACGGGGCTGAACCATCAAAGAAAAAAAAGAAAATGCAATAAAGAAAAGCTAAAAGGGAGAGTGATAGGCGGACGGGAGGAGGCGAGGGCGTTGCCAAGCAACGTGCATACCATTACACGGGAGTGAACTAGACTGCAGTGTTTACTCCTAAATTAATGAGCGGTACTAACACAAAGTTTACTTTGCTTCACCATCATCAAATGACCATTATTCATTTGAAATAGTCATTATTTACAACAACATAAACACATTACCTCATCGTGATCCATACTAACTGCCGTCTCTCGCTTTCTGTGAGGACACGTAATCTTTCAGCTCCGTGAGAGTAGTTATAGTGCCTTACAAAAGTATTCATACCCCTTGATATTTTCGACATTTAGTCACGTTATAAGCACACACGTACATTTATTTTATTGGGATTTTATTTTATAGACCAACACACAGTGGCGCATAATTGTGAAGTGGAATGAAAATGAAACATGGTTATAAATCTTTTTTATAAATAAAAAACTGAAAAGTGTGGCGTGCAAAAGTATTCAGCCCCCTGAGTCAATGCTTTGTAGAACCACCTGTCGCTGCAATTACAGCTGCAAATCTATTTGGAGTAGGCCTATGTCTCCACCAGCTTTGCCCATCTACAGACTTGACATTTATTCTTCTTTAAAAAATAGCTTGAGCTTCAGATTTAGCATCAGATTGGATGGAGAGCGTCTGTGAACATCAATTTTCAAGTCTTTCCAGATATTCTCAATTGTATTAAGGTCTGGACTTTCACTGGACCATTTTACACATGACTATGCTTTGATTTAAACCATTCCATAGTAGATCTGGCTGTATTTTTAGTCTAGTTGTCCCTCAGGAAGGTGAACCTTCACCCCAGTCTCAAGTCTTTTGTAGACTCTAACTCTTTTCTGTCATGTATTTTGCTCCATCCATCTTCCCATCAACTCTAAACAGCTTCCGTGTCCCTGCTGAAGAAAAACATCCCCATAGCATGATGCTGCCACCACCATGTTTCACGGTGGGGATGGTGTGTATAGGGTGATGTGCAGTGTTAGTTTCCGCCACACATTGCATTTTGCATTCAGGCCAAAAACTTCAAGTTTGGTCTCATCTGACTATGCTGTGTCCCCCGCATGGCTTGTGGCAAGTGTTGGAGGAAGGTGCTCTGGTCAGATGAGACCAAAATTGAAGTTTTTGGCCTTAACGCAAAGTGCAATGTGTGGCAGAAAACTAACACTGCACATCACCCTGAACACACCATCCCCACCGTGAAACATGGTGGTGGCAGCATCATGCTGTTGGGGTCCTGTTCTTCAGCAGGGATAGGGAAGTTGGTCAGAGTTGATGGGAAGAAGGATCGAGCCAAATACAGGGCAGAAAAACCTGTTAGAGTCTGCAAAAGACTTGAGACTAGGGTGGAGGTTCAGCTTCCAGAAGGTTAAATACCCTAAACATACAGCCAGATCTACTATGGAATGGTTCAAATCAAAGCATAGTCATGTGTTAGAATGGCCCAGTCAAAGTCCAGAACTCAATACAATTGAGAATATCTGGAAATACTTGAAAATTGCTGTTGACAGATGCTCTCCATCCAATCTGATGCTGAATCTGAAGCTTGAGCTATTTTGCAAAGAAGAATGGGCAAAAATATCAGTCTCTAGATGGGCAAAGCTGGCGGAGACATACCCCAATAGACTTGCAGCTGTTATTGCAGCGATAGGTGGTTCTACAACGTATTGACTCAGGGGGGCTGAATACTTATGCACGCCACGCTTTTCAGTTTTTTATTTAAAAAAAAAAGACAAAATGTGCAAAATTCCAAGGGGTATGAATACTTTTGCATGCCACTGTAGGTGACACTGCATCAACTCATTGCAATCAGGTGTGTGTGGCACTGACTGGCATTAGTTGATGCAGAGACCGGACCACTCTCACGGAGCCGAAAAGAGTCCGTGCCCTCACGGCTTTCAACACATGGAGAAGCACTATATTGTGTCCTAATCAATTGAGACTGGCACGACCGGCATGCGCTAGAAAACAGCTTTGCGACAGCTGGTGTCGTAAAAATGCTACCGCTTTTGTTCAAAGGGGCCGTCAACGGACAAAGTTACTTCTAGTGGCTTTAAACAGGCAGCACTCTTTACTCTGCAACTGTAAAAACAGTACAGTAGATTGGTCTGCAGACCCATGTTCTGTGATAGAGGTGGATAGCTACTTTTTATGAATAATTTAGAATTCACACATAGAAAGCTTATTCCTGTATTTGTGAGGGGGCCTTCAAGGCC
Organism: Hyperoplus immaculatus; assembly: GCA_949357725.1. Lineage (NCBI taxonomy): Eukaryota > Metazoa > Chordata > Actinopteri > Uranoscopiformes > Ammodytidae > Hyperoplus > Hyperoplus immaculatus. The sequence goes on along the minus strand of OX442355.1, from coordinate 10,256,156 downwards.
CCTCATGAAGCCCCTTAGACAGAGCTACTAATGCTGTTGTTTTTAACTTGCTTTTGTATTTCTCCCCTACTAGTTGAGGGGCCCATGATGATTTCTATATTGTTAAATTTTAACGAGTATCCTTATATTTAGGCTATTCCTTTTTGGACCCTGTTATTGGCATCAGCGACCGAGCTCTTTGACTATGCAACATGAAAAGTTATTATCAGTATCTCTGGCTAAGGGCCCCCCTGAGCCCTTGGGCTCCTGGGCCTGTGCCCGGTCTGCCTGTGCAGTAATCCACCTCTGCCCACAGTGTAATCATTATGAATGGTGAACATATTCCATAGCTTAGCTTTATTTTGATCCCACTTACTTTACCTGACATAATATTTTATGTTCAAGAGTTCAGTGATGGAGAGTAACAAAGTGCTGTTATTGAAGTTGTGTACTGCAGTACAATTTGGAGATAGTTTACACTACTTTAGTTTTTCCATTTTGTACAACAACATATTGTACTTCTTTTTTTAAAGCTTTATTTGATAGTGCAGAGTTGAAATGGGTAGAAAGAGAGAGGGGGGATGACATGCAGTAAAGGTCCGCAGGTCAGGCTTTTCTAATATTGAAACTCTATAAACTACACTTGTTATTTAGCTGTAAAGTAGGTTAAATCATGTATTAATGAAGGAGTCTGGACTTCAATAATTGGAAAAAAATCAGCAGTGGAGTTTATCTTAAACGTGACACAGAAGCTTAACAGTCCTTGATTTAGGCTACTCAAAACACAGCACTTACATATCAGCTGATTTCTCTCGTAACAAAAAAATATCCCCTGTTCAGTTTAACACAGAATGACTGACGGACACAATTTGACACACTTAAAGGGTTCCCCTGAGACGCAGTAATATGAGCCTGTGGGCTGTTTCCCTGACCAAGACGCACTGACAAAGCATCGAGTGTCCCCCATCCAAGAAGTGAAGAAATGGAGTGAAAGGGGTCTAACACGAGGACGTCTCTCTCCCACATCTCGGTAATGGTTGTGAATTTGTTTCGTTTTGCTCTAATTTGATGAATGATTCTTTTATAAATAACTTAACCCTAGTCAGCCAGGACATGCAGCCATTCAGGAAAGCTAAAGTCTCGCCTTGTACATTGATCAAGTGAATGAATCAGACAATCAAATCTCGCTTGATTAATTGATCACATGGCCGCGCGTAGAGGCAGATACCGCCCCACTGACCGCGTTATTAAAAAGCGACGCCGGGCTGCATCTGTCCATAGCAGAAGTACCTGTCAAATCTGTGCTCCTCAGGTTAATGATTTGCCGGTTATCTCGTACTTAGTACTAAAGCCTGGAGTTTGGAGTCTGCCCTCCCCTCAGATAAAACATAATAGGAGAAGCTTGGACTTGCTTTGCCTTTCTTTTTGGCCGTTTAGTGCCACTTCATCCACAGCCACTCTCTTTTCCTTATTTTTTTTGAGTCGTTTCCCTTTTGGCTGCAGAGAGGATACACGATGTTAACTCTGGTTGCGTTCTTGCTTTGTGCGGCCTCCTCTGCCTCAGCTTCTGTCAAAGGTGAGTTGATGGGGTTGTTGTCACTCCTCTTATTTCTAAAGTCATTCATTTGTTTTTGGAAATAATATATCATCGTAGTTCTTGATTAGTAGAAATGTGGCTTTATATGAAGCTCAAAATGACACTTTGTTCAGCTCTGGAAGCTTCTTCATACTGGTAAAGTTGGGAAAGTAGGGTGTCATGCTTGATTTTAATGTGCCACTGAAACTCAACAATCCTCAAATGAATGAAACTTGTGAGGAAATCACTGTGGGGGAAGTCACAGATCCGGCAAGTCAGTCTCCCATTTGTCAATGGTGTATAGCTTCATATAGTGACAGGCAACACTTATTGAAAGGAGTGCAGTCAAGAAAGGTTTAAACAATTGGATATATTATTTCAGCTCATGCTATCCTTCTGATGTTCCTAAAATAAATCTTGGCCCATGGTTGACCCAGAAATGGTTGTATTTGTTAAATTCAGCTCACCGCTCCTAAGTGACCGTTGATGAAATCAAAAAGTGACACGTCAGTCTGACCTTCCTCGTGGCCTAATGTCATATCGAACGGTCTAAAGCTTGTCACTAATAGAGCAGAGGAGAGATTTTTATCTCTGTCAAACACACCTTGTTGAGCGGACACCGATTGAATCACCTAAACTATAACCACAGACATTATTCCTGAAAAGGAAATCAAATACAAGAAAAGAAAAGTAGGTAGCAGCATTATCAGTTGAACATTTGTTTTGTGTCAAAACCTGAAATGTATCTGGGAAGCTATAAACACAGTAAAAAAGTGACCAGGAATACATATCCCCATTTGACACCAAAGAAATGTCAACCTCAGACTGCATTTGTCCATTTGATACAATACTATTTGTGTGACTGTAAGTCCATCTTGTCTTAACATAATCAACACACTTTTAATGTGTTTGTCCTGCCTTATTTAACAGTGGATTTCAATTCACCAGTTTCAGCGTGAGGCTTAATTAAAAGTGGCCCAGATTACCGACATAGACTAAAGCTTTCAAGTCTTCTAATTTGATGTAATTTGTCACAGTCAACACCAACCAAGTCCTCTTAACTTGTAAAAGTTGTATTATCATTGACGGCAAGGCAGTTTAAAAAGCGTGGATTACTATGAAAAGTATCCTGTGGGGTGAACCTATTTGCTAAGTGAGATCTTGAAAAGTGCTGACGTTTGAGATTTGAGAGTGTGCTCCCAGGCAGCAACTTTTTAAATTGTAAGATTCCAAAATCCCCATTGTTTTTCCCAGGATATCCATGTTTGTTTGTTTGTTTGTTTGTTTGTTTGTTTGTTTGTTTGTTTGTTGTTTGTTTCCCAGGATAACACATCCATTGGTCAAATCTCAAAAGAATTTTTTTTCTTAAAGACAGTTTCTAAACAGCCGTTTCTCACAACATGACGATAAAGTGTTGAAGATGATTTCAAAACAGTTGAAGATTATTGAATTTTTAATGCAAATGATTAAGTTTTAATTGTTCGTTACAAAAAATGTATACTATGTAAAAATACCTTGTACAGTACAGTATAGTCCCTCTACAATATTACAATAGCCTTCTTTAGAAATCACTCACACTTTCTCCAATCACTCTTTGTTGACCAGCCGTGCTTCCTGTGTTTCTTCAGGTGGTGCTGCTGCTGGGCTTCGGCTCAACAACGACCAGCTGTACAAATTCAGCTACAGCACGGAGGTGCATGTGGACAGGGCCAGGGGGTCAAAAGAGGGCAGTGCTGGCTACAGGATCTCCAGTGATGTGGACATCCACCTAGTTTGGAGAGATCCCAGCAGCAAGGACGATCAGCTGATTCAACTGGCGGTATGTCAGTCAAGTCCAATGTTTAGACATGATATGATGTCATTTCGTATTACATTTATAAAACCTTATAATCGGACGGTTGGAACAAGCTCTATACTATTACTAAAACTGGTAGTAAAAGCCTGCATGCTTTTTCTTCCCTGCTGGTGTGTGACAGTGCACACAAAATGATTTTCCAGAAGGTTTCCAGGCTTTATGCTGACATGAATTAATCTCTCGTTGACTATAGATCTCAAATGTGAAGATCGACCCCGTGTCTCCTCGATCGGCGAGGAAGAACGTCCTACATGGGTCCACAGTAGAAAGCGTTTTGGGGAAGACCAAACTAGCCGCTCTGACAAAACCTTTCTTGGTGCATCTGAAAAATGGAAAGGTAACAGCATTGACAAGGTCTGGACCGGTTTAATAATGTTGCTATTAAACCGTACAATACATTTTTTAAATCCATATCTTGGCATACGTAAGCCAATATATGAACTTTTACGTGTGAGAGGCATTTTGCATCAGTAATGTATGGAAGTCAATGACGTACTTCCAGCACTCCACTGTTGTTGTCGTCACATACATGAATGAACTTACTTTCGTTGTGCTGTAGGGATGATGCTGGCAGGGGAAATCCCAAACTGATGTGTGTGTGAGCAAAGGTCAGCATGTTCAAAGGGTCAACCAATGAATGAATCAGGCCTAACACAAAAAATTGGCTGAGGGCTGGTGGATAAGGCTCATGCTGTCTTCTTACTGGCCAGGAGATGTTTGGGTTCAAGCCAAACTCATTCATCATTATCACATCACTATCTTCTATAGTCCTGTCTAATAATGCATTATTGCCACAAAAATAATAGTAGCAGGCTGATTGCGAGATATCATATTAAGGTACAAGCAGTAAGAGAAAAGGTCATTTTACACAATTTTTTTTATGTTTTCGCTTAAAACTTGTTAGACCAGACATACAGTAAAGGCTTCGTTATCACTAAAAAAGTCTATATGTTGTAACTTACAAGTCTATTGGAGGTCTTTTTTTTTTTTACCAATGCTTCATAAATTATTAATAGGACATCTGATGACTTATTGGACTCTCTGACTGTTTAACATAAAAATAGGGCTGCAGGAGATCTGAAACTCTCAAAATCAATGTATTTACAAGCTATTCAGCATTGATTAATGGATTTCAACTTTTAGAATTTAATCATTTCCAAACTGAATCCTTTCTATTTGAATCCTTTCACAGTTAATTCTACCATTCGAAATAGTCCTGAAAAACTCCCATTTTCTCTGTATATTGTTGTAAGAACGGAAAGATAAATGACAGAAGGAGGATATATACATTTAAATTTAGCTTTTTTATTCATTGAGAATCCAAATGATGTTGTAAATACTGAAAAAATATATTATAATCAACTAAAACATATGCTACCACACCGGGATAGTTCAATTTGGCTGTCTCTTTGCTGTCTTTGAGAAAATATAGGATAAAGACTATATAGAATGACATTTATTTGGTGAATCCATAGGTTTTGCATTCCTGAATACAACTTTATTGCAGTCCGCGGGGGGTGTGTGTGTGTGTGTGTGTGTGTGTGTGTGTGTGTGTGTGCGCATGTGCGCCCACGTTCTAGGCGACTGTTAATTTGTGCCAGAAACCCAACGTTATGTTGATGTCCCGTATTAATCACACCTCTGAAAACTGCAGACGTTTGTGTCCTCCCTTCCTAAAGTTGAACTCAGGACTGATGCTGGTGGAATCAACAATTTGGCAAATTGGTCGTGTAAAACAGGAAATATGAGTGTCTCCAATGGTGTTGATGTAGGTTATTTATACATATGGCAGGCTGTGGAAGGAAAATACACTGACTTGCAGTGAATGATCTATTTATGGTAATCCTAGCTGATATTGTGGCTTAGCACCACAAATAAATGACATACTGTAGGAGAAACTGTAGGGTGATGCAAGCTGCTTGATTTGGTTGAGCTTCAGTGTCATTATTTCAATATCATAACCTTAATATAGGTAAACATAGGACTGACTCATCGGTCATGCTGATCAGTGCTGTGTGCTGATGTGTATTGAGGATATAGTTAGAAGCGTTACCCAGTATGCCAGGTTGAGATCCAGTCTTTTTTAAATGTTAAATATCTCTTACCCTCCCAAAGTATTCTGGTTTTGTTTATGATCTACCCATCAGAGCATATCTTTTATTTCTGCTTATTATATAAATAGCTGCTGATGTCATGAGCATAGACATGTGTCTGAACACAAGTGTGATAAGGACAACTGTTTGTGAGCTGCAGCACGTACAGTATTGTGGGGTCAGTAACTGCTAACCCTAACCGTTTGCGATCCATTGTTCGAAAGCTCTAAGTTCTGTTCAACCTCTTTTTACACTTCTGCTGTAGACAAAAGCCTTTTATTCCTACTGGGCTGAACCTGGAACCATCAAGAACCTAAAAAGGGGTCTGGCAAGCTTACTGCAAGTACAGCACACCACTGGAAAGGTTGTAGAGGTAAATGGCATCATGATACTCCCATCACATTTATTGCTATTTTTCATATTTTATTACGTGTAGCTAACGTGAACAAACTAAATGTCTGGGTACAGAATGACGTGTCTGGAAGGTGCACAGTGGAGTACAGGGCAGTCAAGGATCAAGTGACGAGAACCAAGATCCTGGAGACGTGTAAGACTGCAGAGACCGGATTCACCACACATATTGAGGTATGTCAGCAGCACCCAACTCACCGTGCAAAGATATGAACGTTATTCAATCCCTAATCAATCACGTCTCGTTGTCTCCTCCCCCTTCAGGCTTTGGGCGTGACCAGGAAGTCCACATCCGTTACAACATTCACACTCGAAGATGGTTTAATCCGCTCGGCCGAGGCTGAAGAAACACACAGACTTGTTGTTAACGCGCGCAGAACTGCTGCAGCTAAAGTCGTGTCTCGGTAATAACTTAACAAAGAAAATGAATGTGAGCTGACATTTCTAATATGGACACACTTTAAATAGAAAATAATTTCTTGTTTCTCAGGCAAAGCCTCACATTTGTCAGAACAGAGGCTGGACCCTGGGAGGTTGCTGGGAAAGATGTGGGTGGGGTTGTCAAGTCAGTCGATGCCAAACTGGCCGCTGTTGGTATCATCGCAGACAAGGTCAAGTCCCAGTGCAAGGGATGTCCATCAGTGAGTACATATTCACTTACACACACACACCAATCTTCATACACAAACATATATTAGCCCTTTCTCAACAAGCATTGAATAGATTTCCATAATATTTAATACAGCCGTTCCCAACTGACGTTTCCTAAAGACTTTGGTGATCCCATTACTCTTCACTGAAATCACATTGGTGATTAGTCATCATGTCCTCTATTGCCAGCATCAGGTCATTTTTTCCCCCAATACTTTAATGGTACTATGACCAAATAACAAATTGAGAGATATTATTGATCTTTTATGGCACTTCCGAAAGCAATGTTATGAAGTCAATATATACTGTACTTCCAGCACTCCACTGTTGTTGTTGTCACAGAATGAATGAACTTACTTTCATTGTGCTGGAGGGATGATGCTGGCAGGGGAAATCCCAGACAGATGTGTGTGCGAGCAAAGGTCAGCATGTTCAAAGGGTCAACCAATAAATGATCAGGCCCAACGCAAAGAATTGGTGGATAAGGGTCAGGCTTTCTCCTTACTGGTCATGTTTGGGTTCAAGCCAAACTCATTCACAGTTATGACATCATTATCGGAGAGTACTAAACAGTATACAGTATACTATAAATGTGCTTCGGCTGACTTCCTAGGTTTCTTGCCCTGTCTGAGTTTCTTTAAAGGGATACCGTTGCATCAGATAGTTAGTCAGCAATGTTGAGATTAATAATAGAAAAACTTCACAAAACTACAAAAAAATAAAACGGAATTTGCAACAAACTTGAAGTTTAATTTTGAGTTTCATTTACGTATTCTGGACCATCTGTAACTGCAAATAATCCTGACATTCCATAGAACCATAATTGCATAAAATACATCATTGTATTTGTAATGGGACAACTCCAGATCCACTTCTTCATACATGAATGGCAATTTTTTTTAAAGTATACTATATTGTCTTGTTTATGTTTTGGATACATACACTTTCATACAAGATTATGTTTGGCAGGTTAGCAAAAACACACAAAGATCATCAAGTATTTCTTATGCAAGTGCAGAAATATCCCCACACATAGCTCACATCGTTGCCTTATTTAGTCATTATTACAAAATGACTCATAAATAACCCTATAAGTAAATAATACTGTTTATTTTTGTACCTTAATTATTGACTGAAGATGATCTGCCTATTAATCCCCTCTGCCGTGTGTGTTCTCCCTCTTAGCTTTTTGAACATTGGCAGACTGAGCAGAAGCAGCTGGAGCCGGCCAGCCTGTCCAAAGCCACGGCTCCTCGCAGCTTCCTGGCCCTCATCCAGAGCATTAGGAAGTCGTCCAAGGATGAGATTCTCAAAGTGCTGAAGAGTGCCAGCAAGACATCTCTGTAAACAGCCCCCCTGCTTATTTGCTACATCTTAACTTAACTCACTGAATCCATCACTCTGCCATTTCTTTGAATTAGTCTGACTTTGTAAGATGGTGATCTAACCAGATGAACTCACCATTGCTTTACCTTCTTCCTGCTGGTATCAGACCTCAGATGGTGGATGCCGTGACCTCCTCCCAGACCCCTGCGTCTCTTGATGCCATGCTTGAATTCCTGAACTTCACTGATACCAAAGGTTTCGTTCTGCAGGAGAGGTTTCTCTACGCATGTGGCTTTGCTTCACATCCCAATGAGAAGATGCTCCAGGCTCTGCTGGTGAGTGTCACATTGCTTATGAAAGAGTTCCCACTTTTTTGTTTTGATTAGCAAAGGAAATAATAAGATTGGTGTTCCTCTATATTAAACACCCTAGTGCTTTATGAAAAAAAAGGGTGCTTCCCCTGCACCTAATTTCAGTTTGGTGCTCTGCATAAAACACATTTTTTTTAAAACAAGTGATTTTCGGGGACTTATTAAACAATACATATAAATGATCTCCTCATAAACTTTTTTGTGAATATTTCTATGAATAGTGAGGTCAGTAGACAGTATATAACCAAGATACATTTTACTCAAATCATATGCCATCATTGAAAAGAGTTTTTCCGTTACAGGAAATTTCAAAGGGAAAAATCGGCAGCACAGACATCAAAGAGTCAGTGGTGATCATAATGGGAGCCCTGGTCCAAAAGCTGTGTGAGAAAGGAGGGTGCAACATACCGGTGAGCAAACAACAATCTAATAACTGACAAGTTATACCAAAAAGTAGTTCTCATTTTAAAGTAAAACTTGTGAGTTGTCAGAAAATGTTTCCTTGGTGGAATAACTCTTGAAACTAAGTCAAACCGGGAAAAATCCATAACTGACTTATGATCTTCTGCTGTACATTTACTTCTCAGGCAGTGGTAGAGGTGAAGAAGCAGATTTTGGAAGGTCCTTACAGCACTGTGGTAGATTCCGAGATCCAGATGTATCTCCTGGCTCTAAAGAACTCCATGCTTCCCGAAGCTATTCCCATCTTTACTAAATACGCTGAGTCAGAGGTGGGAGCCTACAGCACCATTTCCCTTACTGCCCTGCAGAGATACGACTTCAGCCTGATGACAGACGAGGTGAGCCATAGTGTACATAACACCTAATTTTAACTGATGTTTACTTTAACTGCTATCTGGTAATAATAAGCTCATAAAAGATATAGAAACCAAATATGTATCCCATTTGTAGGTTAAGAAGACAGTGAACAGAGTTTACCACCAGAATCGACGGATCTATGAGAAAAATGTGAGAGCTGCCGCTGCTGACGTCATCCTGAGTAGCAACCCCTCATACACAGAGGTGAAGAATCTGCTTCTGTCTATTGGAAACCTGCCTCATGAAATGAACAAGTACATGCTGTCCAAGATCCAGGACATCCTCCGCTTCCAATTGCCTGCCAGGTTTGTTATGGGACACCCAATGGAACAACATAAAAGAGAACCATTTGTTCATCTCTAAAGTTGGACACTCACAAAACGTAACGGAAAATAAATAGCAAGATTTTACGAAGACATTGGAGTAATTTATTGTATAATATGATACAATTTTTCATTTTTCAGCAAAGTTATAAGAGAAGCTATGAAGGACATGAATGCCCATAACTACAATCGTTTCGCAAAGGTTGGGTCATCTTCTGCATATTCTGGTTTCATGGCACGTGAGTAATTAAACCACATCTCTAAGCCAAAGACAAATTACACAATTAATGGTTCAAGATTTAAAATTGGAGAAAAATAATAATATTGTTCAAACATTCAACCAAGTCAACATTAACATTGACCTATACCGTGTCCCTATTTTGTAGCTTTTTAGCAATAAGAGAAATAACATCACAAAAGTTACATGCATGATGAGTGAGCACTTTAAAACTCTCTTCTTACAGGATCTGCTGATGTGACGTCCACGTACAGTTTGGACATCCTGTATTCAGGCTCTGGGGTCCTAAGGAGAAGCAACATGAATATGTACAGTACTTGTAAAGGAGATATGCTACATGGACTGCAGGTAAGGAGTCCCCTTTTTAAATGAATTATGTCAGTGATTCTTGAGAAGTGGGACAAAACAGGGTGCAATGTTGAAAAAATACAAACCCTATGTTTAGGCAAATTAAATTACATGTATGTATCCAACATTTACTAACCTCCCAGCTTTTGTCCTTTTTATCAAAATGGACTTTTTACCTTGCTTCTCCTTTTTAACATGGGCTTTTTAGCTTGCCATTCCTTATTTTGTGTCAACTCCGTCAGACACCAAAAAACACAAATAAATGTTCCCTCATTTTATGCTAGACCCATGAGATGTATAGTGATCACAAATATTCACCAAAACTGATAGAGGCCACAAAGAATATTTTCAAAATGTATATGAATATACATGTTTTTGATATCTGACGGTGTTGACATATTTAACGTTGCTTAAACAGAACAAATAGAGTTTTTCTAGTAGCAGTTTGGTTTTTCTGTTGATGATAGGTGCTAGTATGAACTACTTCAGGAAAATAAAATTATCGAAACATTTCATTTAACTTCTTCAGAAATTGTAAGTCGGTGTTGACGCATCATGGTTGTGACGCAGGACTTTCAATATTTGTAATGTAAAATATTCTAAAACTACTACACTAATCAGAGCCTGTCTGACTCTAATGTACTCTGCACAGATAGATTGTGTCAATAGGTCCTTCACGGAGATAGCTGCCCCTCATATTGCCTGATTTTATTACATTTTAATGAAATGTCTGACGGTGGTGACAAAAAGTGTCCCCCCACTTAGACACCTTATAAAACATGAATGTTTTGTAGAAAAACATTTTTTATTTTTATCTTTTTAATCATTAAAGTACATTTTAATAGGTTTTATTGCATATGAAAGATTGAAACCTTCTCTGTGGACACACTGTTTTTGACGTCATGAGAAGATAACAAGTGTCATAAATATGACATAATAATAATAATACAATTAAATTTAAGGGGATAATTGTGCTCCAGACATTCTATTCTTAATCCCTAATAACATCTATAATTTTAAATATTTTAATTTTTAAAGATAACAGCAGTTACATTTTGTCCCAGCCTTTTGTCCCGGTTCTCAAGAATCACTCATGTATATACAGTATCTCACAAAAGTGAGTACACCCCTAACATTTCTTCAAATATTTCATTATATCTTTCCATGCGACAACACTGAATAAATGACACTTTAATACAATGTCAAGTAGTCAGTGTACAGCTTGTATAACAGTGTAAATTTACTGTCCCCTCAAAATAACTCGACACACAGCCATTAATGTCTAAACTGTTGGCAACAAAAGTGAGTACACCCCTAAGAAAAAATTTCCAAATTGGGCCCAAAGTGTCAATATTTTGTTTTGCCATCATTATTTTCTATCACTGCCTTAACCCTCTTGGGCATGTAGTTCACTAGAGCTTCACAGGTTGCAACTGGAACCCTCTTCCACCCATTCATGACGACATCAAGGAGCTGGTGGATATTAGAGTCCTTGCGCTCCTCCATCTCCCGTTTGAGGATGCCCCAAAGATGCTCAATAGGGTTTAAGACTGGAGACATGCTTGGCCAGTCCATAACCTTTACCCTCAGCTTCTTTAGCAAGCCAGTGGTCGTTCGGAGGTGTGTTTGGGGTCGTTATCATGTTGCAGTACTGCCCTGCGGCCCAGTTTATGAAGGGAGGGGATCATGCTCTGCTTCAGTATGTCACAGTACATGTTAGAATTCAATGAACTGTAGATCCCCAGTGCTGGCAGCACTCATGCAGCCCCAGACCATGACACTCCAACCACCATGCTTGACTCTAGGCAAGACACACTTGTCTTTGTACTCCTCACCTGGTTGCCGCTCCACACTCTTAACACCATCTGAACCAAATAAATGTATTTTGGTCTCATCAGACCACAGGACATGGTTGCAGTAATCCATGTCCGTAGTCTGTTTGTCTTCAGCAAACTTTTTGTGGGGTTTCTTGTGCATCATCTTTAGAATAGGCTTCCTTCTGGGATGACAGCCATGCAGACCAGTATGATGCAGAGTGCGGCGTATGGTCTGAGCACTGACAGGTTGACCCCCCACCCCTTCAAGCCCTTCAGCAATGCTGGCAGCACTCATACGTCTATTTTCCAAAGCCAACCTCTGTGTACGACGCCGACCACGTGCACTCAACCTTCGTAAACTGGGCCGCAGGGTGGTATTGCAACATGATAACGACCCCAAACACACCTCCAAGACGACCAGTGGCTTGCTAAAAAAGCTGAGGGTAAAGGTTATGGCCTGGCCAAGCATGTCTCCAGACCTAAACCCTATTGAGCATCTTTGGGGCATCCTCAAACAGACGGTGGAGGAGCGCAAGGTCTTTAATATCCACCAGCTCTGTTATGCTGTCATAAATGGGTGGAAGAGGGTTCCAGTTGCAACCTGTGAAGCTCTAGTGAACTACATGCCCAAGAGGGTTAAGGCAGTGCTGGAAAATAATGGTGGCCACACAAAATATTTACACTTTGGGCCCGATTTGTACATTTTTTCTAAGGGGTGTACTCACTTTTGTTGCCAACAGTTTAGACATTAATGGCTGTGTGTCGAGTTATTTTGAGGGGACAGTAAATTTACACTGTTATACAAGCTGTACACTGACTACTTTACATTGTATCAAAGTGTCATTTCTTCAGTGTTGTCCCATGGAAAGATATAAAGAAAAATGTGAAGAAATGTGAGGGGTGTACTCACTTTTGTGAGATACTGTATGTATATGTCATATTTTAAGTCTATTTCCTTTGCCTTACTTGAATTATTTGGATTTTCGTCCTGTCCAGGTTGCAATTGAGGCTCAGGGTCTGGAGTCACTGATTGCTGCCACGCCCGACGAGGGAGAGGCAGACCTGGAGTCGTTTGCTGGGATGTCTGCTCTGCTGTTCGGCGTCCAGCTGCGGCCTGTCACTTTCTTTAAGGGTTATAGTGACCTCATGTCCAAAATGTTCTCAATGTCCGGGGAGCCTATGAATGTGGTGAAGGGTCTCATCCTGCTGACAGATCATTCTGAGGTAAATGGTTACTACTGTGCACCCTATCAGTGCCCACAACAACTTAACATAGTGAAACGCTATCTTATTGTTCAAAGTTTACACTTGCTGTGGGAGTGAACGAGAGGGACAACAAGTAGTAACGGGTCATGCTTGCAACATGTAGTGGCAGGTAGGTCGTTGACTCTAGGTCAATGGTAAATGACCCAGTTGTATGAAGTGTTTTGAAGAGAAACAGGACACAACAACATGTATTTGATACCATGTGATTAGCTTCTTATTTGTAAAACCTGCTTGTAAGGAGCTAGTTTTACCTTTAGCTGTAAACAGAAGTAGTGTGTTGCCACATTTTATTACCACAAAAAGAACACCTGATTGATTTGACGTACAACACATAGACTTTGACACTGGAGGTTGAGGTTTAGACACGAAACGCTGGTTACTTTCAGTAATCATTTTAGTCTTTTTAGTTTCCTAAACTAAAAGCAAGACAGTAGCTACTTTGAAGGTGCTTTTTACATAAATATATGCTTGTTGCTAAAACAAGGCTTTACTTATAATTTCGTCTTGGGATCTCTTTTATTTCCTCCAGGTGATCCAGCTGCAGTCTGGTCTGAAGGCGAGCGCAGAGTTCCAGGGAGGATTAGCCATTGACATCTCTGGAGGCATGGAGATCAGTCTGTGGTACAGGGAGTCCAAGACTAGCGTCAATAACAGGTAAATACAACAGCTGTTGCAGTTGCTTTTGTCCTGTGGCTGAATTGGGGCATCAGAGAAGCTTTTACATAATGCTATCTGCAATGTATGTATATACATAAGTCACGTCCTCAAGCGCAACCATGGAATGATACATTATCTCTCTGAGTTTGTTTGTGAAGTACTATATGTTCGGTATGATGTAATAAACTTGGAGGGCAAAGGTCTCTTTGACAGACAGGCAATTCTTAGAACAGAACCTTTGTGACCGAAATGAAGGTTGCTTTAGATGTTTGGGCCATTTCTAGTGCTCTGCAAATAGATTTCTGTTGATGTTGGATTCATGTGAACTTGAGATGGTCTATAAGTGTTGTCTGATTCATTTGTTCCACCGGCACATTGGACAGGCTCCAGTATTGTGCTTCACACCTGTCTCATTTCTAGGTTTATGTGGATATGACGTCAGTTCTGTCTAGATCCCTATTTTAAAAACATTACAGTCGACAGACACAGTAACTGCTCAAAATGGAGCATATCATCATGCTGGTATAGGTTGGTTCACGGCATCTGGTGATGAAACAGGGCTTAAAGAGCAATGCCACTGAATTTTAGATGTTCCTTTGCAAGACAGGGCTGCATGTGCACCATGAAAGTGACAACCACAAGTGTTGGTTCGATTTTAATCCTGTTCACTTTTTTTAATGCATTTGATGATTCATTTGAGAAATTACAATTATTTTGCATTGGTTTGTTACTGGTACTGCATCAAAACTTTGAATAATACCCTGCCTTTTGCCTCACCAAAAGTTTTCAAAAGTGACCAATTTTATGCAAAGCTCTTTAATGTAAATTTCCACTAAGAAGGCCATACAGAAGGTGGGAAAGAAAAGGCGATTTTAATGAGGGTTCTATGATGATGCTGTGGTATTAATATCTTTATGGAGCAGGAGGAACGAGTCACAACAAAACAGTATTATAAAAAGAGAGCTTGTTACATCTCTGTTTTGGGATTATTTTACTGCTTTTTGGACTACTGTTAAGGGTCACATCTTGGATTTTAACTACAGGATGATGTGGCCCATGTGTATTGGGGAATGGCAGAGGCAGGTGAACGGATCAGCATAGTTGTACCTCTTCCACTCTGATAATAGACTGGCAGGCTATCTATAGAAGCAGAACAAACCACACTGGCATCTTTGCCAAGGCATGTCTCCGCGGGCAAAGTTACAGAGGTTGGATTTTCAACTGGTTGGCACACACTTTTATTTGAAACCTAAGGGGAAGTTGTAACATGGGCTTGTTAAACTCAACTTGTTAGTGTCTGAGCTACACTGTTTTTGTGAGCCACATGGTACAAACCTTGTGATACAAATACAAAAACCACAGTGTTAATGACATAATGTTAATGAAATATAATATTCATTTGGGAAAACATAAGTTTCACATACTGTTCATTGTGTATTGTGACACCTTTTCACCTGCTTATTGTTTCAGGGGGGCGTTGGTGCTCACTGGCAACGTTACAGTGGACATGGACTTCATGAGAGCTGGTGTGGAGGTCAGCTTTGAAACAGAGGCTTCCCTGGACTTCATCACCACTGTCCAGTTTTCTGAATACCCCTTCCTGGTTTGCATGCAGATGGACAAAACTACCTTCCCCTTCAGGTATTGTGAGACCTTCCCAGTAAAGAAAATGTTTAAATAATATTGGATTGTGTTTTATTGTTGATCATTCAAAACTCATTGTATATTGTTGGTGATTTCAGTGAATACGCCACCAAGTATGAGAGCGTGTCAACAGGGAAGAGCGTTGTGTCACGCAAGGGCAAGAAGCAGCTGGTCCCTGGCTCTGAATTCCCCCTTCACCAGGAGAACTCAAACATGTGCAAGAAGGTTTTTGACTCCGACTGGTAGAAGAGACTCCATGAACTCTCCCAGGAGCGAGTTTACACTCAAAGAGGGTTTGTTGCATTCAGGGACAGCTATCACACCTCCGCCTCATGCCGTGAAAAAAACGTAAGAGGGAAAAGTGGTTAATGTTTTGTTTTTGTTTTTTAACAACACATGCAATGTTTACATTCCTGTGAGTATTTAAGTCATTTTTAATTTGACATTTGGTTTGAAATCGGGAATTCTTGCATTGTCTTTTTATGGATTTCATTGAATATGTATTTATGATAGGCACACACACACACAGGGTGTATGTTTTATTTCAATGGACAATACTCAGCATGAATAGTTCTACTGTAATTTTTGTATATACATATAAATATCACGCTTGAGACAGTGGATTCACTTTCCCCATGAATAGAAATGCTCCATTTTCTCAACATTCCTTTGTTTTTTAATCAAATGTTTTCACTAAGGAGGAGCGCTTTATTGTTTTATGTCACTGTATCACTGTTCACACACTTCAGATAACTTATTTACCAAAGTGATATCAATTAATTCAATTGTTTTTATAATCATATTGATGATTTTTAAATGTTTCTACAGAGACGATGAGTGAGCGTTGTCTTTACTTTATACTTTAAAAACTGAATCTCTGGAGCACATTGGTTGCCGAGTAGTTACCGCTCATGCCATAGATCTGCAACTGATTCCAGCCAACCACCATCTCTTTCTCCATATCCATATTTCCTGTCTGCCTCTTAAGGCTGACCTATCCAATTAAACTCCAAAAATGCCCAAAACAAGAAACAAAACTGAATCTACAAAAAGGGAAAACATCAACACTTGAATATATTTCTTTTTTTTGTACGTGGCTGTAATTGCACTGCTTGTCTGAAAACTTTTTGGTAGATTTAAGACTTTTGGGCTACTCTGAATGTGTGATTCCTTATTGAGGGATCAGTTTGTTGGATCTGTAACTGGCTGACAATAAACATACACTCGAAACACATTGGACTTGTGGCTGGTTGATTTCTATTGAACAAAACAATGTGTATTAACAATTATACAATGTGTTCAACATAGCTTGAGGAAACCTCGTTTAAGCTCCATTGGCAAAATAAAGCAGTTTGTTTCGCCTGTAAAAGGGCACCCCACCAATTGTACACGTTCAAGTCAGTTTATCAATCATGAAGTCTCTTAAAGAGTTGTATAACATCTTAACCTTTGTGAAGTCGAAGAAACACACATATCTTTAAAAATGTATATCAAAGTATGTGCAACAAAGTTGGATCATCAAGTTTAATCATACATCAGCATAATAACCCAAGACATGGCCTCAACATAACGTAAGGTGAAAGTAAAGGCGCAACCTAAGACGAAAGTATTAACCAAATTTTGTCATCCAGTTTTTTATGTACACTGAAAGTCACAGGATATTGCTGAATTTCAGATGAATTGCAATATGACCGATAAAGAGCCTGGATTGGTGATTGGAAATTTGAAACAACAGGATGAACGTGTATGATTTTGGCATTAGATTGACATTGCTTCATTTTAAGTAGGAATCGCTTAACGAATGTTTGGTGAACCACAGTGACATTTTCTACGGACATTCATGTCCCTATAAGGATGAGTTATAATAACTTTGGTAATCCCCTGACTATTCATTTAGTGCCATCATCAGGGTTTGGGAAACATTATATCTGCTGATCATCAGTATGATAGATTGCCCTTTTGTCAACATGCTGACATTACATTGATCTAAAAGCATCGCTGAGCCTAAGTAAAGCCTCAGAGAACCAGTAGTGTAGCCATGGATCCTTAGTATCCAAGTTCTTGCCTACGTGATGTTTCAAGTAAGGATCATATCAGATCATTTCAAGATGCCAAACACATAAAGAAAACCAGACAGAAGATTTAATAAGATAAGGTTTTCTTTCTAATCAATAGCATGCGTTCTTGAAGTAAACAAACAACCCTAATTTTAATTGATTTTGAAGGAAACTGAATGTAACTTAGATGCTTAAATGTAACACACACTTGTAGATGCAGGTGAGGCAATAAATCTTGACTTTTCTTGTGTAACTGCTGTGACATCAGAGCCCCTGCTGGCATCTAAATACAACAACTGGGCCTTAATGTAGATTCTTTAGAAACCACGACGAGAGCAGCTGGGGGCAAACCAGTGTCTGCCAGTCTCTGCGTCCACGGCAACCGAGTAAACACAGCCACAAACTGTCAGGTTAAACTTAAGCCTCTGCCCGGGTGATGTTTCAGTGTCACCAGTAAGCTAACCTTGCACGCTGGCAGATGCCAAATGTGTTCTGTTGGCATAAATCTGTTTGATTCCTTTTTGACCCTAGTCATTTATTTTTTTGTATGTTTTAAAGCTGAACCTTTATCAGCCTTATTGAACAGCAAACAGCCACAGTAATCAGTTAAGGAAGAAAGAAGTAAATCAAATATGTTAGAATATGTAGGCCTACTATCTATCAAAAAGTCACTGTGGTTCATTGCAGCCATACTTTTAGGTTTACTGAGAAGCAGAACAACTTAATGTGTTATTTTCCATTTTCAAATTCAATCTTTATATTAACAATAATTTGGTACCGCTTTGTAATATATCACCATTTATAAATAAATAACAACTTTAGCCTTATCTTGACCACTAGAGGTGTTTTTAACAGCATTGCTTCCCAAAATTATTCTCATCTGTGCCTTTTAATTAATCCTTGAGGGATTGATGATATTCTTAAATAAATTAAACCATTAGTTACTGCTTAAAACCATTTACAAAGAGTGTCTAACTGGAAAGTATACCTCATTTTACTATTGGACTATTCTGTGTGACATCCCCGTATGTTGATGAAAGTGCTAACACACACACACACACACACACACACACACACACACACACACACACACACACACACACACACACACACACACACACACACACACACACACACACAAATCTCTAACAAAGTATTAATCTGCGTATTTTCAGTGTAGTGACAACAGATACATACAGCATAAATCCATGAGGGGATTCAGATTAAAGGACACACATATGTTCAGCAGCTTAAATTTTGGATTTATTGCATACCTATGTAGGCTTGTCAGTCTATATTACACTCATTCATCATATGCATGTCTTTCAAGCATGTATGTGCAAACACAGCACTCACTTCACATTTGAAGGTATCTCTCTGCTGTCATCCTGACCTCTGTCTTTTTCTGGGGCAGTCACCAAACACAGTTGATATCAGGCATAATGCCACTATATGACAGTACTGCCATTCAGGCATTGAATAAAAAAAAGCGCCCTTTTATCTTAGACCTTCATAAATGCACTTATCTCAGACCATCTCTTACTTCGGTTATCCGTCTTTCTTTACACAAAAGCATGCTTCGATGCAGTCAGCTTCTCATTTTTACCTCAAAATCAGCAGGTGTGTTGGAGGACATCTGGACGAATGTTTTAAAAAAAGGATACTATCTATGTTACAGTGCATCTTTGGGCAAATTTCATTTAAACAAATTAGCAAATGTTTAATTTTACACTTAACCATATAGTGTCACTATTATCACCAATGTTTCAGCTATTGTTGAAAGTGTTGGTGATTAAATAGTGACAATCCAAGTGCATTAAGTAGCATTATTATCACAGATAGAGGTCATACAAGAGACTAAATTGTTTGTGGGAGAAAAGGTTTTTAGGCGTTTTAAGTTTCTTACAACATTAGAATAGCTGGTTTACTGGAGCTTACACATTTGATATGTTCATAATGCGGTCTTCACAGGGTTTCAAAAAGATATGTAAATGTGCTTTTAATACCTAAATTGGTGACATATTTGTATTTACTGTATCTATATTATCTTCCATCTTAGGACCACTTGCTGATCAACACTTATTTAAAACTATCTAGCAGGAGGTAGTATATTATATATTTTGAGATGGACTAACATTTCTAAAAAAATGTGTATGCTTTTTTTCTTCTTTTGATTCTTCAGAACATAATGGGAGAACTTCCTTAAACTGACTTTTTAAGTCATTTCTACGCAACAGTTGTATAATTTCTAAATAAATTACAGTTTATCATGCAAGGCTCTCAACTTCATGGGTGGGACATTCATTTAAAAATATAATTCAAATACCATCATACAACGTATCATGAAATTCACTGACAAATTTGAGTTACATTTCACCTCAAAATGCATTAAATGTTGCTCTCAAAAGGAAACCTTGTCCAAGCTACTGTACATTCAACAACAAGTCTTTCAAATCACTGCATGAATTCCTATCAATTATAATGAAATCAACTCATAGGGCAATTTATATAAAGTCTGTTGTCACAGAGGCATAAAAACAAATATTTTACAGAATCAAGGTACATAGACTGTCCAGCAGCTCCAAATACCTTTAATATGTATTTAGATTTGAAACGTGCTAAAAATAGCAATCTACAGTTTGTATCAATTCTACATGGGATACTGGTTTATCTAAGTCAAGTATAGCATAATGACCTATGAAGCCACATTCATATTCAAAAGGAAACAGGACAGAAAACAGGAAAGAACCTCAGAACTTCACTGTTCATAAAGCAGTTATGAAAATATGTTTTAATTCTAGTGTGGATATCATCAATTACTTTGTCATTTTAATGAGAACCTTAATTCATGCACATTTAAACTAAAGAGGTCAAGGCGTTTAAACAAAAGAAACAGACATTCCTGTGTCCAAAATGTAAAGATACACCCAACACATGTACAGTATGTAAACTCTATCTACAGTGAAGTAACATGACTCCTTGTTGTACGCTCACAGAATGCTGAAATGCCATACATAACTCACAGCTACACAGGCACATTCAGATGCACATACACTAACTCCCATCTCATAATACAAAAGTGTAAAATAAACCAACAGCAATAAAGGAAGTTGTCACCTGAATGTCTCACCTGACCTAATTACACTGCAGAGCAACACACGTTGTGGGTTTCTCTTTACTTCTCACTTTAACATGCGAGGAGCAGACTTTAAAATATAAATAAACATCACCTCATACAGCATATCAGTTGTGCATGTATTAGCAGCATTTTGTGAGTCATGGCATAGAGATAACACATACTTCAAGTATAGCAAGAGCCATTGACTCCTAAAAAACATGGAAATGTTAGTGTGAATGTGGAAAATTTGTGTTGGAGACCTAGAATATGAAACATAACAATATAAATACTATTAATTTTCCATCTATAAAATATATTATTATGAAGTAAAATAATTATATTTCCTCCTCTAACTGAACCAAATGGGGCGATTCAACATTACCTCTTAATATGTGTAGTTTATTTTATTCAGCGCAGGCAAATGGTCCCTGTCCTCAGGAAACTTTGTAAAATACACATTCAAAGTTTTGTTCACCATAAGAAATGATTTTACTTTGGAACTGACAGTGTGACTGCATAACATTGCAGCCACTGTGGCCACAAGCAGCAGTTACAGGATTTAGACATATTCCCCATTCATTTCCCAAGATGTGAGAGATGATGTTATATGTTTTACAAATAGCCATCCATCCATCCAAACATTTACATCACTGATCTCGGTCTGAGTCAGGCAAAGAAACCTTTATGTCCCTCTTTGCCACATCCTCCATCTTTTGATGGTGACATGCCTGATGCACACCCAGGCCAGAAGGGTTGTACAATCCCTTCAACTTTCATGGATCTCACTCGTGGTGTCCTCCCTGTTCGATGTGTTTGAAATACCTTCACAGGTAGAAACCCAGGAGTGATCTGATGTATGAGATTGTCACCCTCTCTATGGTTGCACCCAGACACCCTGCAAGGAAACTAATGTTTGCCACTTGTGGCCACAATCTAATTCTTTCAGTCATTGCCCATAGATAGTGACAGAAGTTGACGGTTGTATCTTAGATCAACTGGTAAATCAAGTATGATGCCTTCAGGCTCACATATCTCTTCGTTACAGCAGTCCGGTACAGTTTCTGCATTACTGCTGACCGGGCACCAATCTGTCTGTCAATCTCTAACTCTATTTAGCCCAAGATACTCGAAGTCCTTCTCTACAGACAATGATTCACTGAAAACTTGAAAGGAACAATTCACCATTTCCTGCATATTACCGTTATCTCTGCCTCAGCTATGCCTAGAAATTCTCTCCATGGAAATCTCAAACTCAATGGGTGACATAGCACAAATCTGGCAGAGCCCAATGACCACTAAGAAGGTGATTGACTTACTGCTGGGAATGTGGACACAGCTCTCACTCCTGTTATACAAGGAGTGCATGGCTCGTAAAAAAGACTGTGTGACCCCATGCTCCCAAAGTACCCAACACAAGATACAGTACCCCGGCCACAAAGCAGCCTCCTTCTTGCAAGGATAAAAGGCTGGTACACTCTTCCACAACCAGAAAAGTTAGAATCTGCATTACTCCTCATCGACCTAGGATCTGACAATCTCTCTGAGCTTCCATTCATGTATCCTGGTACAAGCTTTCCCAGGGAGGCTAGGCAATGTGGTACCCTCATAGTTTGAGCACACCCTCCAATGTCCTTTAAAAAGAAAATTGGAACCACGGTCTGCCAGTTACGCATCCGTGACCAAAGAAGTAACACTCCTTTTGGCCTCCTGATTCCTTTCTGCTGCTTCGTGGAATGTTTACCATGGATCTCCACCATTAGGGTGGGCTTCTGCCACAACAATCATGTTACCTTCTTGCCAAAACTCCAAGTAGTGGCTTTTGAAATGAAGGTGTTTTACCAATGTCTGTTTAATAATAATAATCTATGGGGAACATTATTTTGGGGGTGCAATTGATTCTTTATTTTGCAGTACCATGTTTGCAGCAAGGCTGACTTGCAGTTAACACACATCCAGCTCTCTTGAAACATCCATACTCAACAAGTGTAATGGGACCACAAACAAGCATGTTTCCTAGTTAGGTATGGTGGGTTTACTTATTGTTTTATATGTGACCTCCTAAAACCAAGTGTAAGTGTTTATCGCTTAAGAGTTAAACGTTTCTTTGTAAAAGATAATGTTTTCCCTTTCAAAATGTACAGTATAGTCTCACGTTCAAGACATGGTCAATTCATAATAATTGAAAAGTGGCTTCGCTAATGGTGTGACTACCTGTAAACTAAGATCTGCCTTGTTTCCTTTTGAATAGACACGTTGCAGGGCCCAAATAGCATTTTTAAGAGTTCTGGACAGCAGCTACATGGAAAGAATTACAAAGCAGATTCATATAGCAATATGGCAGAGCATCCACAAGAGGACCTGGCCGCATGTGTTTACCCTACAAAGTGCTGCAATGCATAGAGATTACAGTATCGTCTGCTGAAATGATAAAACAACACAACAAAGTGGGGACAGAAATTGTTGGTGGAAGTTGGAAGTAGACCACAGAAAGGGTTGACAAGGAGGGAACACTGCACTTCTGTTGAATGAAGGCAGATTCTTCAGTGGAGATGTCTAGGGGTGATAGAGAAGACAAAACATGGGTGTTAGGCTCACATAGATGTAAAATATGATTTAGATTTTGTCCAGTTTATAAAAGCTAGAGGTTGGCAGTACTGTCCACCTCCTTCCCCCATTTAGGAAAAAGCAGACGGGGAGGGGGCTATAAAAAGTTGACCCTATCTCAGCCCAGCCGACTGGCTTTCAAGCTTGAGATGTAGCAGCATCTGATTTCTCTGAGCAGCTGTCCTCTTCCTGCATCAGCACAACAAATACTTTACATTGCATGACCTTTTCCTCCTGCATCACTATCCCAGCCATGCCCACACGCCACAAACACTCCCACCACCACCAGATACACACACACACACACACACACACACACACACACACACACACACACACACACACACACACACACACATACACACACACACGCACACACCCCCTGTGTTCCTTTTCACACGACTACTATACCCATGCTAGGCCCCTTCCTGCCACGCACCCAGCTGACATGTATCCCTCATGCTCTTGCAGTTGTGTTATTTCTCTGACACATTAGCTGAGATTGAACTGTGACTAGGTGTAAGTGTGTGTATATGAGTGAAGTTTTTCTTTTTTTAAAGAGTGGGTAAGAGTAGAGAGAGAGAGGGGGGAATTACTCCATGCATCCATCATTTTGTATTTTTTTCATTCTCCATTTTGCTTGTCCATTTAGAAAAACTCATTCTTGTCATCACAAAAATGTACACTGAAAATCAAATTAGGAATCAGGGGAACTGAGCACCAAATTCATATCCTTACATGTTTACACTTCCTTGCAATCTCTAAATAAAATATTTTCTTTGAGATGTATTCTTGTCGATTTTGCGGTACGTAGGTCATTATTTTCCATGAGGATTCAAAGCACTGTGAGTTTCATGGGATTGCCTCTATCTTATTAACCTATAAACTACTGGCTAGGCATGTATTTAGTTTAAAAGGCCGATGATACCGCGGTTATTTGTTAGAAATGACCAAAAATAGTACAGTAGCTATACTGTATCCATTTCCATGTAATAATTATCATGTCCTTCAGCTGTAGACCAATCGTACAGGGGAAAGGAATGAACACATTAATGAAGTGTAATGTAATCCCAGTAATTAAAGCATTTATAACACTGATTGAAAATGACTCAATGTAAGGTGTCAGTGGCTGGAATAGTTTCCTGTGACACCTTCTAACCCTGAGAATAAACCATGTAAACAAACTTGTCTCACACTATCAAAATAGCCCGACGATGTGTAATGCAGAGAAAAAGGAACTCGCTGCGGGCCGCGGCTGAAAATCCAATCTCCCAGCATGCCCAGCCGCAGTTTGGTGGAGTCAGGTTACCTGTCATGAAGCTGCTTGCATGTCTATTAACACTGACATGCCACTGCTGCGGGTCAGGACTGCTGCATTACCAACATTTACAACTAAAAAACAATGCAAGGACCCATTGGGTACTTTTAGTTGTACGATGATATAACATGGTTCAGTATCAAGCACTCTTTAAATCTCGCTGTCAATTGAAGGCATGGATTATTATTAGGAGTGTGAACTGACTAATTACAATGATGAAATAAAAAGAAGCCGCCTTGTTTTAGCCAGCTAATGAATTGTTGAGAAAATCTTGTTCAAGGTTCATTCACCGTACCACCATGCCCTGATGAAGATCAATGTCTCACCACTAAAAGCTATGGGAAAAGCCAATAGGTGGATCTTAAGTTGTGATTGTTTTGTCAAACTACACTTTCCAACTGTCATTATATATTTCATTTTTTCAATTAATCTCAAAATTTCAAATGACAATTTTTAGAGCTATTTTTACTTTTTAAATAGAGTAAAATATCAATTTCAATAATAATATTTATCATTTTTAAACCACTCTACGCTTTCTGAATCTTGACTAAACTGAAACTGAAAAAATTACTGGATTCTTTTTTTGACAAAACCCAATTACATTCATTATCAGACACACATAAAAAGAGTCGCAGGAGTCAACATCAGGTCTTCAGTTTGGCTGGGAATTGGTCCCATGTGTCCATCATTCACACAGAAACAGCCGCTATATCATAACTTACATGTATGATGTGTTGTTTCCTTGGTCACCGAT
This sequence comes from Hyperoplus immaculatus, assembly GCA_949357725.1. Classification (NCBI taxonomy): domain Eukaryota; kingdom Metazoa; phylum Chordata; class Actinopteri; order Uranoscopiformes; family Ammodytidae; genus Hyperoplus; species Hyperoplus immaculatus. Next base: position 10,230,931 of record OX442355.1, on the reverse strand, counting down.
GCTCCACGACAAAGCTCATTGTTGTTCCATCAAAGGAGGGTGGGGCGATGATTCTTGGACCTTGTTGCGTTGTGATGCTGATAACCGGCTTCCTGTCCGAGCCTGTTGCAGCACCTCCTCTGGCGGTCACATGTCCCAAGCTCAGTGGAGCCTCGCCTGTGGCACTGTAGTATGCGCTCTCTGCGCCTGCTGCATTAGTTTCCAGTCTGGGACTTCTGGCGCTTTTCACCTTTTCTCCACCTGCATCCTCCGATTGAAACTGTGACTGTAGTGGCATCAGGGCCTGGGCTGGCAGAGTGGGTGAGGGGATGAAACCTGGGTAGATCACGTAGGTGGGTGCGTACGCTCCTGGGCTCAATGCCATCGGGGACAAAGAGAGAGGCACAGGGCTAACAGGGGTGATAGGTGCCGCAGTAGAATGGGGCATTGGTACATCCACATACTGGCCTGTCTCGGGGTCAAACAGTCTCTTTGTTGTTGGCTGTATGGGAGTATCCACCAGGTAATAGTGTCCTGTGGTGGGGTCCAAAAGCATTTTGCGTTGGGTTTGTGGGGCTGCCTCTCCGGCTGGAGGTGTGGGCGATACAGTCGGGATAGGAGAGAAACACAACACCTGCTGCTGTTGTGCTGGGGGCCCTGGGTGATGGTAGATGCTCGAAGCTGGGTACTCCATGATTAAAGGAGACCTTGCCTGCTCAGATGTCTTGCCGTAACCTGTTTTGATCTGGCAAATGTTTGAACTAACCTCGGGTTCCCGTTGCAGCAGTTTGATTTCATTTGCATACCCCAGCCCCGGTATGGTTAGGTAGTTCTCAGAGTCTGGGCAGGCCTGCGTGACAGTGGGGTTGTTAGTGGGAATGATTTTGACCTTTCCCTGCTCCACCTGGCTGTGTTTGGGGGCCTCTATTTTCACCGACAGTGGAGCCAGCCCTGTGGTGGAGCTTTTCATAGTCAATGGTGTCTGCAGCACAGAGCTTTGTGGAATAGGGTTACTAACTGAACTTATGCTGACACCTGCCTTATTGCCAAAATGCAGGACACTTTTGTTACTGAATGTTTTACCTTGCTGTGGTTGTGTTTGAAACGTGTCATTGTTAAATGGAACATGTATGATATTCGGAGCTCCTTTGTCGTCCTGTAGTTTGCCTGTCTCTGTGGGATTAATAGAAGACTGAGGGATGCCGTCTGTGTTAGCTGTATCAAGTTCTTCTTCCCCCTGCTCCTCTCTAGCAATAAGTGACAAAACATGGCTGCCTGTGATTGGTTGTGGAGCCTGTGTTTTACGCTTCCATTCATTTCTATCGAAAACATAAAGCTGCTCCATTGTTTTGACTGCCGCTTTAAGCTTCTCTAACGCTGCCTGTTTTGGAATTGCAGGCTCATTTCTCCTTTCAGCCGTCTCACCTGCAAACTTTTCCTGCCTCTGTTTTGTCAGTTTGTTTTCATTATTTGGCTGAATATCTGACTGGTCAGGCTGTAGCTGCTTGGACACAACAAATGGCACCCTGCTGATTGCACAATGTGATGGTGTATTGTCACTTTGAGATATTTCACATGGGATGCCTGCCTCTGACTGTCTCTGTGACCCCTCAGCTGTCTGTTGTCTAACATTAGTTTTTACAGAGTGGCATTTAATCACGATAGGAGATGGTGATACATGCTTAATTGGCTCCTTTGTGGTCTTTACCTCAACTTTATCAGCAACTGTGGAACATTTACTGTCAGTATTATCCAAAGAAACGAAGCGATATGAACTCTTGACCAATTTACGGACATCTCTGACATGATATATTGGTGTTTGAAACTTGCATTTTGTGTCTCTAATGTCTCTTACAGTGAAATTTGGGATTTTATCTGAAGCAGAAAAAACTTGGCATTTGGCATCTCCTGCTGCCCTGAAAGTGTTAACATTGCTGATATTAATTTTAGGGGTTAACAAGTTGGCAATATTCAGTGTACAGTCTTTATTTTCCTTCATGCTCCTGAGGCATATTTTTATCTCAGGGGTTTTAGCCCCCTTCTCACTTTCTTCTTTGGCAACTATGTTTCCATTGTTGCTAGTTTTGAACTCCTTTTCACATTTATGTGGGCCAGCAGGTGCATGTGTGACATGTGCACGACTTGGTAAGTCTTTTGTAAAATACTTCTCTTTTGAAAGGAGCTGGAAGCTGGGAACAAAAAGCAGTTTGGTCAGCCTGCTGCTGGTGTCTATTCCTTCTTTTGCTGTGGTCTGTGTGTTACTTGCAGATGTGGCTTCAACGTCCTTAACAGGTTTTGGCTCATCCTCTTTCAATGAATTAAATGCACTACTTTGACTGTGGTTAAGCCGTGCGTTTGGAGGCTTATTTTGTACCTTCTCTGAATCATTTAGTTCTTTGTTGGGTATCTGCTCCTCTGCAGGGTCACAGGAATTAGGCCTGCTGCCCTCCAGGTGTTGATCATCAAGAGAATTCACAGTGTATCCTGAGCCTGATTCTGACGTCTGTCTTTGTAAGCCCCATCCTTGACTCCTGTCTTTCATCCCATCTTGATCTTTGAAATGCACACAGGGTGAATGTGCCTGGTTTGTGCCATAAGTTGCACCCCTCTCCATTTTGCACTCTTGTTCAAACTGCATCTTTTTGGAAATCACATTTTGCAATAGACTTGATGCAAAAACTGCTCTTTTATGTGTGCCCTCTGTGTTATCTGTGTGGTGATATTGCATCTCACACCCTGACCTTTCCACCAACGTTCCAGTAATCTCATTGGATCGGGCTACCTTGGAGCATTTTGGACGTCTTGCGCCTTTGGGCGCTTCAACATTACAGTGGAAGTTCAGCGTAACTCCACGTTGCTTTGGCTGACGAGGATCTGTCAGTTCGATATTGTTGCTAGAAGATGATGCATGTTGGGGAATTGTTTTCTTATTCAGCGCGTACATTTTGGTTTGTGTAGCTTTCATGCCGGTAAAAGACTTACCATGCGTTTTACTGTCCACGGTTTGATTCATTTCCAAAGTTGCGCTGGAAGTCTTGTGCCCAATTACGCCCCGCTCTTTCCCCCGTGATATGTTTCCATAATTCCAGTCCACATAAGCTGACCAATTATTTAGCCCATATTCCGACACAGACGACTCACTAGAGGCGCTAAGATTAATGGCATCGAAGTATGGACATGCCAAGCTCCGGAAAGACTTGGCTGTCAAATTGCGCACCTCTTTATCAGCGTCGTCCAGCTCGCTGATTGAGCTGGACGCGCCGCTGGAATACTCATTAATATCCTTTCGTCTTAGTTTGCTTGCAAGGTGCTGACGGCCCGGGGCAGGGATGAAATATTGGGCTCTGTCGCACAATGGCCCCGGTCTGGCGCCAGAGCTCACAGACAAGTGGCTCCTGTCTCCGAAGTGTCTAGTGTACCCACAGGTGCTGTTGTCAAAGATGTTGACAGGTTCATTCACGGCCCTGGAGGATGTTTTAATTGATAAACGAATTTTAGCGTCTCTGCTTCGGTTTTTGCACACGCTTTCATCTGAGCTGGCGCATTTGTCCGAGTCACAATTATCACTATCGTCCTGCTCCGTGCTAACAAGTGATCCACCAAGATTAGAACGCACATTTGCCAGGCTCTTACCCTCCAGGATCAAAGTCCCCTCCTGCGTGTCATCGCTTTCGAAAGAAGCGTAATCCACAAAGGAATAAACCAAGTTGTTGTCTTCAAAATCCCAGGTCCCTCGCCCTAGGTCGTAATCTACGTCGTGGTCGAGCTCGGTCAGCTGGATCTCATGCGTGGTGATATAGTGAGACTCGTCCTCATAGGTGTCGGAGCCGCAGTGGTCGGACAGCACCGCGCTGGCGCCATCATCAGACTCCGTCTTGCTGTTCAGATACATGTCCGTGTATTGGAGCTCATCGCTCTCACTTCGCCCATGTTCGATACAATCAACCGGGTCCAGCTCATTCTGCTTCTCATTCCCCAAGTCCTGATCGGCGATGGGAAGTTTGGTCAGAGTTTCCAACGAAGGCTCCACCGAGTCAGGCACGAGCGCGGCGTTGCGCTCGTCCTCAAGCTGCTCTTCGACAAAGTCCTCTGAAATGACTTTACCCTCCTTGTCATGCTGCTTTGAACCGTCGCATTTCATAATAGACAGCTGGTTTCCCTCGCCAGTGAAAGTCACTTTGACTGTTTTTGCGCCGTCCGGTTTCATGTCCAGATCCACATAATTGGACTCGGGGCTGTTCGTGTCGATTTCGTGGCCCGGTTTACAGTCCTTATGCTTGTCACCTGGGAGCAGCTTCCTGTGAAGTCCGGTGTCATCTCGGTAAATGAGAGTTTCCTCCGCTGCTTCCATTTAGTCCGGTCTCACCGTCAGGTGGTCCTCGTTTACGATGTTATCACGACACAGGACGGAAAACTCTGCAGGCTGGACACACTGAGAGGACGCAGAGCGAGGAGGTGAGAGAGAGCGAGAGAGAGCGAGAGAGAGAGAGTGAGAGAGAGAGAGAGAGAGAGTCCCGAGGAAAATCCCATGATGGTTTATATCTGACGTGAGTGTCAGTGTGGAGAGGCAGTGGAGCATATTCAAAAGGTTTACAATCTAACTTTGTACAAGAAGCACGTGGCCTAAAAAGTGCCAGCTTTCAGCACCTTTCAAGAAAGAACAGCTCCCCAAATAGGGTTCTCCCACAATAGTTTAAACACATTTTCTGAGACATTGTTGTAGACATTGTGAAAATATTACATTGAGACATTGTGACACTTTTACAGAGCATGTTTATGTGATGTAGCACACCACTTTCTTTAATCCTATAACTTTGTATAACTTTAATATATAAATATAGAGAAACTTGTGAATAATCACTTAAATCTGGTGTGAGTTTTCTTTCAGCTGGCTGTATAAAGAACATTTGACTTGCCATGGGTGACTGTGTAGGACTACTCTAAGTTGCAATGTGTTGTCTTACTGTGATGAGAACTGCAACAGGGTTTCAGAAAATGTGCTTCATACGATGAGGGGGAATTATTGAAAAATTGCCAAATAATGTTAAATTTGGCTAATATTCTAATCTCAACTAAATATAATTTTAATTGGTCAAATATGTGAAACATAAAGCACATGACTCCTGTTCTCAGTAGCCTTAACTCTGCCAAAGATATATGTGTAGAAATAAACAATTAACATAAAAGGTACACAAGGACAACACCAAATCCAAATATAAAGATATAAAATGGACAAACAATGTATATAGATCAAATTGTTACGGCACTATACAAAGTGTTAGTGTGTTGGTGTAAGTGCAGCAAAGAATGCTGGAATCAATATTGTAAATTAGAATGTAAATAACTCAATATTATTTACATTTTCATACTGATGATATTTGTGGAGCAGAGAGTGTCATCAGTGCTCGGCCCCCTCACTGAAACAGCTGCCTTTCTTTGATGGAGGAAAATGTTCACCACCAGCAGCTGGTGTCAGTCAGCTCAAAGATTGTACTATAAATTAAATCCATTCATCTGTAGATATAGTTTGTGATTCATGTCTACTCCACTCCCAACACTGGGCCATGCTAGACCTGTGGGAGATTGGACAAAAGTAAAGGAACAAGTTGGCGACTGACAATGTTTGCTCTTAGAGTCTTAGGGCTGAAAAACACTGTCCCGAGTAGGAATAATCCTGTTTTTAGAGCTCTGTCTAACTGTTGAAGACACAAGTGTTGTTTCTGGACAGGGCCCCAGATTGGTGGTATGCAGCAGGGAGGGGTTGGGCCAACAGTTGCTCCATGTGGAGGGCACACTGACAGCAATATCAAGGACAGAGGCCACCAGTATCACCCCTAAATCCCTCTTTCAACCTCAGTGTTATTATTGTGGTGGAGCCTCTCAGACATAATCAGTTTCTGAGCAGCGGTGGAAAGAAAGAGTACATTCACTGACGTACTGTACTCAAGTACTATTCTGAGGCACTTGTTCTTTACATTAATATTTGCTCTTTTGCTTTTCAGAGGTAATTATAGTAATTCTTACTATTATATTACTATTCATTTGACAGCTGAGGTTATGAATTACTTTACTGATTAAGATTTATCATGAAAAATGTGATAAGCTTATCATAGGCTATAAAAAAACAAACCAAATGCCAAGATTAAATTTGTGTTTTTCCTAGCCTTTTTGGCTTGTGGGCCCGTAGAAAAAACAAGTGCCTATTGGACGCCTTGTCCAAGTTTCGAATGACTATGAGTTTTGTTAGCAAAGACTTCTCCTCTACATTTCTTAATTGGTATTATTTATGTAATTACTCCAAGTCTGGAATTATCTAATATTTAAATAAAAAAACAAAGACGAGTCCTAAAACAACACATATGTGTCCCTTTAAGGATCAGCTTTTTAAGAACTGATTTTGTCTTTCCTTGCCAAAATATGAACACACACGCAGGTTGAACTGACCTCCACAAAGCTGATAAATTTAGGCAGCTATTTAAAATAGGGACCGCGCTCACGCAAGCATGCTGAGATCAGTTTCTTACAGTGGCTACATTAAAACAGCAGGTGTTAAATCATGAGCTCCATTAATCAATGCCACGAACAGTCTATGTGAGGACCTTCTCAACCCTAGCTCTCTCCCAAACACATCAGATGTTGACTTAGGGCAGAGAATTCATACGCAACATGCACGTACGTTGAACATTGACACAGCAAATCTTACAGTGATAACAAGTGTTGACTTTACAGTGACAGATTTTTTGACAAGTGTTAGTCTGACAGTTTTATCCACACGCAAAGCTGACATGGGCGGCTTGACAGCTTTTGGTTAACTACCAATGTGCATTTATGGAGCCTGGAGTTTGCCACTTGAACAAATATGTTTGTTTTTATAATGATTGTAACTGCAGGTTCACACTCGATATGGTCACTAATACAGACAGCAGCATATTAATTTAAAATGCATCCAGATGAGCATGATATGATAGTCTATTAGAATTACATTATTTAATCAATGAAACATTTTTATGTTCCCATTATTGATTAATGGGATGGAATTATTATAATCAATTACATGTTTTATGTTATAAGTTGACTAGGCACAGTAGCTCACTTAGTAATGTAGCTGAGTAAAACAGTGCAATATTTTATTCTTACATGTAGTGTAGTGAAGTATAAGTGACCTGAAATGGAGTTCCTCTAAATTGTAAATACGACATTGTACATAAAGTACCTCAGTAATTCCATCACGTCATTGCAAACTGCACACATTGTTCAAACAAACAAATGTGTGAATAAAAGGTTATTTTCTGGGGGAAAGGTGATAATACACAATCATCTTTTTTATAAGAATGATAACAAAACAGGTTTTGTTTAATATGACAGATGGTTGTGGATTTTGTAATATCCTGTTGAATGTATGCATAATTACCAGTATGATATGTTTGTGCTTCCTGTTGTATCATTCCATCAAGCGGCGCCAGTGAATTTCTCAGACCAACTTCTGAGTCTTCTGCACCTCTTGAGTTGGAACTGGAGAAGTGTGAGGGTTCGAACACCTGCTGTGAAGCAGTCACTAGCAACCAGTCACCACACTTTTCCAGGTTACCCCCTCTCCCCCCGCCCCCCAAACCCTTGAGGGGATTTGCGGTTCAAAGGGTAAAAGGGTAAAAGGTCATCTTGGATTTGAAAGTGTCAAATGTGAGCTAGTTTAATGGATGTAGGAAGGATTAGAGCGTTACCTTAAACCACTGATAATGACAAACCACTTAAGGAGGATAAATGATCACTGTGCGTTTTTTGTCTCTTTTAATGTGGTGAAAAGGGGGCAGTAGGTTTACACATTTATAAATATCACTAAAGATGCAACACATTCATATCATAATGTAGTCTCAAGAGTATATTATTAGAAAATGCTGCCATATTATTTCCTTTAAAGTTAGTCCATTTTATTTCAATAACCGTTTCCGTCAGATTATTGGAGCAAATTGGCACTATTAATCATTTATAGATTATTAATTAATACGTGTATCTCCTGTTATTACCAAATGGAAAAAGTTAGACAACATGGATATTTTTGTGAACAAACTGGCGTAGGGGATCCTTATTAAAGATGTGTACACTTTTAATTTGTAAGGGTTAAATGTGCAGCCTTATTGATACTAACAAATGTCAAATTTAAAATAAATCGTACACAATTAAGAAAATATCTGCACAGTTACTGCATGTTAGCTACATATAAACATTACAATGCCATATACTGTAATAATATATTGAGTTGCTATCACTGAGCCATTAGGTCTAATTATTGGTTTCGTACTATTAGACTTCATATTAAAGTAAAGTAAAACTACTTTTTGGACAGCACAATCAGCTGTAACCAAGTCTTGAAACCAACATTATAGTACTTATTGTTGTGTTTTATTCAGATACTCTTAGGAGTCAATTCAGTTCGTTTTATAACTGTACAGGTAAAAAATATCATAGTCATCACAGTCAGAGCAGTTACCAAATTAATTTATGCTATTTTCTTCATCACATGGAGTTCTGTTTCATTTGACACAAAGCCAAACACTTGACTGTGAAAACAAAAGAAGCTACTTTCCAACCTATTCTCTCTGGAATAAGTGTCTCCTATTTTTGCTTGAGCTGTTTTCCACTGTGATTATTTTGGACAAGCCTTTTCAAAGTGCCAACCCGCCACCGCTGATAGATGTCACTGTTTGATTTGTGAGTAACCAAAAGAAAACAAAGAAACAAAAAACATCCCAAACATGATTAATATGTTTTAAAAAATGTGGTGTCAAAGGTCATGACTCATCATGTTCCTGAAAGATGAATGCCTTTGCTTAAAATGAGTCTCTTGTGTTTAAAGAAACAAAATATTTTAGTACGGATGCGTTTCCAGTTCGGTAATTACATCTTGATGGTTGTCTAGATAGTATGGCACAGAGATGTTTTCTGTGGCGTCATTTGGTCTTGCACGTGTCCTAAGTGTTTCAGGGATACTCTAGCCTAAAAACAGCAGTGCTAGATGCAGAGCTGTCATGTATTATGCCAGCAATGGCAGACACGTACGTTTGCTCCCTTCTGGCAATAGGTATTTGGTTTCACTCAAGCTCATGAACTTCTGGTCTTCCAGCAAAGGTCAGCACCTTGTTAGGCCCTAGAGGGACAACTAACAACCCTATCGTTCAGTGCATACTTCTTTCTAAGAATTATATGGCCTTTAAAGCAACGCTAATGTGGTGGAAATGTTCATTTTAAAACTTTAGGGCAAGATTGACACTGGAGAGTTGTAAACTACACAGGAACACTGAATGTGAGACCATTTTAATGTAAAGAAAAAAATACTAATCACACAAACCAGTAATGTTTGAATTTAAAATTAGATTACCAGATTACTATCATGTATATGGGGGAAAGAAAGTAAGTATGTGGACAAATCAAAGTATGTCTATTATAAACATAACACGTACCAATGACTACAACACCACCTATTGTTGGCTCAGAGTAATTCCATATTCTCTTCATCATTTGTTTTTACACCATTTTACACAAAATATTGCAAAATATTGTATTGTAATTTTTTTACTTTACTGACATCAATTTTCTACAATAAGCACTTAATTGCTTGCACTTATTTACAACTATATATATATATATATATATATATATATATATATATATATATATATATATATATATATATATATATATATATATATATATATATATATATATATATATACATTTTTGCATGAAGTGTTGTTCCTTATTATGATGGTTTGTTTTCTCTATAGGTGTGTGTGTGTGTGTGTGTGTGTGTGTGTGTGTGTGTGTGTGTGTGTGTGTGTGTGTGGGTAGATGTTATAATAACATAAAAACTCATAACTTTAAGCATTTGTATAGAAAACACTTGAGAAATACATGAGACAGCAAATATGTTTTTTGAATTTGTTAACAAAAACTGAAAGTTTGTTCTTCACAGTTGACCACAACATAGTACTAGACCGATTTGCAAACTGGGTTGGACTCTCTGGAACTGTACTAAATTGGTTTGAATCCTACTTAAAGGACAGAGACTACTATGTGTCAATAGGCAATTTCACATCTGAGTGAACAAATATTGAATGTGGGGTCCCCCAAGGTTTAATTCTTGGGCCTCTACTGTTTAACATCTACATGCTCCCACTAGCTCAGATTATGAATAAGAACAAAAGATGTTACCATTATTATGCAGACGACATACACATTAATATAACCATATCACCAGGAGACTATAGTCCGATACAAGCGCTGAGTAAGTGCATTGAACAAATCAATGATTGGATGTGCCAACATTTTCTTCAATTAAACAACGACACAACTGAAGTGGTTGTCTTTAGTGCCAAAGATGAACAATTAAAAGTCGGTGCTCAGCTTAAATCTGTGATGGGAGAAACCACACACCAAGCCAGAAGTCTTGGTGTTGTCATACACTCAGACAGACTTGAATTTCAAAAAACATATTAAATCAATTACTAAGTCAGCCTTAAAAACATATCAAGAATTAAAGGGCTGATGTCTCAGCAAGATTTAGAAAAACTTGTCCATGCATTTATTAGTAGACTTGACTACTGTAACAGTGTCCTTGCTGGCCTTCCAAAAAAATCTATTAGACAGCTTCAGCTAATTCAGAACGCTGCTGCTCGAGTCCTCACTAGGACCAAAAAAGTGGATCACATCACCCCAGTTCTGAGGTCTTTACACTGGCTTCCTGTCACTCAAATAATTGATTTCAAAATATTTATATTGGTTTATAAAGCTCTAAATGGTTTAGGGCCAAAATACATTACTGATATGCTGATACGTTATGAACCGTCCAGAGCTCTCAGGTCGTCTGGGACAGGTCTTTTTACAGTCGCCAGAGTTAGGATTAAACAAGGAGAAGCAGCTTTTAGTTATTATGCTCCAAATATCTGGAACAAACTCCCAGAAAATCTGAGGTCTGCTGCAACTCTTAGCTCTTTTAAATGAAGTCTGAAGACTTTTCTGTTTCCCTTTTAACCTGTAAATGTTTTATTTTTATTCATTTGCTTTTAAATGTGTATTATGTATTTTAATCTTGCCCCGGTAAAGAACTTTGAATGGCCTTGTGTCTGAATTGTGCTATATAAATAAACTTGCCTTGCCTTGTCTTTCGTTGTCAGCAGCTTCCCTCTAGTGTTATATGCATGTAACAGCATTGGTCCAGAGAACAACGATGGCCTACTGTGTGACTATGTAGTTACTGTGTAACCTGCTAATCAATGCATTTTCTGGGACTTTCTTTACTAACTGAATCAAAATGAAGAAACGTGATAAATCGTGAAGCTCTCCATGGTGCTGAAATCATTTTGTTTGTCATTCTGTTGTTGCTTTGATTCGACTCTAAAAATTAGGCTACTTTGGTAATAATCCAAGGAAATTTTAAATATATATTCACACTCTAGATTGTAAGTGTTTCTTTTCAATAAACTGCGATTGTGATTTCTGAAGGGTCGAAATGTGTTTATTTTCTTTTTTCTTTTCCCCCCGTCCACCATTAAAGCTGAATTAGCCTTCCGGGACGCAGCAGCTGCAGCCGTATCAGCTTGTGTCAGGGCTTTCCTCTGTACTGCTGCATTTTGATGTGTCCCAGGCGGGTGAAAGCCGCTGCCTGCACCGACCACATTATCTTTTGTCTGATATTAATGATCAAGGAGCAACATGACACTTACTAAGCTTTGGCTACGGGCCGGTGTGGCGCTTCTGTTGTTCTATGGGGCAGTTGAATCTAAAAGGAATTTCAAATGTCCTTCAGGATGCTCCTGCTCCAAGGAGACGATCGTCTGCGTCGGTACTTCACAGATGCCGCGGACAATACCGAATGAGATCAACTCACTGTGAGTAATAACTAACTGTAACCAGCGGACTTGTATTATCGCTTCGTTACAGTAAAACACTTTAGGCGATCAATCAAGGAGACATTGTGCTTGCTGCACTGTGCTCCCCTGCAGAGTTGGTGTGTTTACTGTACAAATCCGAGTTCGACTTCGATTTATTTTGCGTTTCTCTCAACAGAAGCATGGTAAATGGATCTATTTCTGAAATCACAGAGGGAATGTTTTCACTCATGCCCTCTCTTCAACTGTTGTAAGTGCAATTTTCAACACACACTACAAAGAGTTGTTTTATAAAAAATGCAAACATGTCCCTTCCATATATCATTGAAATGTGTTAGAAAAGTTAGAAAAGAAGCAAAAGTGCCGAAAAGGAGAAGTTTTTAATGATAAATTTACACAGGTTGTTTTTCCTTGACAGACTTCTCAATGCAAATTCTTTGACCACGATCAAAGATGATGCTTTCTCTGGCCTTCCACATCTAGAATATTTGTGAGTATTCTTTGACAAACATGCCTCTTTCTGTATGTAACATGTCAAGTTATAATGTTGGATTCGTAACAATTACTTTGAAAATGCTACATAATAATTAATGACTATATTAGGGGACTGTATTACCGCATGCTGTAAATACAACTGCAGATCATTTGTCCTATATCTCCATCCTCACCCAATAATCTGTCCATCCCAAACCCTACAGTTTACCCCCCAACATCTACAGAACACAATATATTATATATCACACTATATTGCACTACATCATTTCATTTAGTGACATTTTGCAATTTTATGACTCATTGAACAGATTCATTGAAGGGAACCAGATTGAAACAATCACCAAAAATGTCTTTCGTGGTCTGCGTGATCTGACTCATCTGTAAGTCTGATGTCATTCCCTGAATACAATGCATTCAGTAAATATGTAACACAACCACATTACTGTTACGAAAAAAACCCTACCAATGTTAAGATTTAAAAAAGACGTAGAAATGACAATGATGTGCATTACTTTGGTCTGTGTTCCGGGTTTAGATCTCTTGCTAATAACAAGATGAGGTTTCTGCCAAGAGATCTCTTCTTTGACTTGGATTCATTACTGGAACTGTGAGTAAGCAGTTGTGGAGTCAGCAGTGTGTGTGTGTGTGTGTGTGTGTGTGTGCCTGTCGTCTCTTTCCACACTGCGTTCCAAAGTGATGCTGACTCTGTGTGTTTTCTGTTTGGTAGCATTAGGCCCCAAAATAATGATATTGATTGCACAAATCTTAAGCTTATGTCTCTGTCTTGCTTTACAGTGCATCAGGGGTGATTTTTATTCCATGTTAAATAAAATCAATTATAAAATACTGTAGTAAATTTTCTTAACACGTTGTCCTTACATTAATGCAGTAGGACATGATGGTCAAATTGTTGTGGTAAACGATGCTGGACCCAAGAGCAGACAGAGACGGTGTTGAATTGATGAAAAAAGGTTTATTTAAATGAGATGGGGAAGCAGGTAGTGGATGAGGAACCCGGGGGGAGACCAAAGCAGGGGAGCTGGAGAGGGAGATCCGGATAACACAGTAACGCATGGGACGATCTGGCGCCGACAACAGGGAATCCAAGGGTTATGAAGGGGAGTTGATTGGAGGTGAAGACCAGGTGAGCGTGATTGCAGATGAGGGCCAAGTGGGAAGTGAGACAGACAAGGGGAGTGGCAGACACAGAAGGAGGAAACACAGCGGGCTGCTGTGACCACAACACAAATATAGTTAGGGAACAATCCTAAGAATAATCTCTTTGTATAATATAATAAAATGATTCACCCATCAACCACCCAGGGAAATTCTGCAAGCCTTAGTCATAGAACCAACTAAATGCTTTTTATCATTGTTGTTGTTGTTCTTCTTCTTCTAGAAGAAGCAAGACTTTTATACTGCAACATGCAGTCTTATTATTCAGATTATGATACTGGTAATGTCTTCAATATCACGGAGTATATATGAATTTTACTTTATTTTTATATTTTACTGTAATTTCTATTTTTATAAAATAAACTATTACATTTGTTCAGTAAATGTGTCCTTGCTGATTTTGCAGCTGTTGATGATTCCTTCTGTCACACATTAGGGATCTGCGAGGCAACTCTTTCCAGTGCAATTGTGAGAACAAGTGGCTGATGACGTGGCTGAAAAACACCAATGCCACAGTGTCAGATGTCTTCTGCGCAGGCCCCAGTGATATGAAGGGCAAGCGGCTCAATGACCTCCCTATTCCACCGGGCGAGTGCATCTCCACAGGTCAAATGACAAGTACACTACCAATGTTACAGTTATGTATAGTGGGCGTCAGGCACAGCTAAGGCAAAAAAGACAGAAAGAACGAAATAAGGAAATCAATAAGACAAATAATCAAATAATTAAACAGGAAACTAACATGCACTATTCTGCCCTCAAAAACAGACTCCGGGTCTGCCTTTATGTGTTCCTCTGAAAACACCTATGTTCACACACACTGTCTGACATATGGACAAACATCCTCAAACAACAAGACAAGGGAACAAGGAGCGTCTACAGCTATAGAATGTCAATGCATGTACATACCTAATTTTATTATTTTGTAAAAGTCTGGAAAGATCAAAGGTAGTTCTGTATTTAAAATATGCAAGAGAGAGAATATACATTTACAAGAATAATATTTGAAAGTATGCTGTTACATCACATATTGAATCCAACCTATGGTCACTATCACTGTACTCAGTGTCATCCAGAAGCTTTTCACATCATGAAAAATGTAATTTAAGCAGTTGGGTTCTATGTGTTGACTCTCAGCAGTCTGTTCTTGTCGGAATCTCACAGACTTTCTGCGTCATCAGTCCATTCCCATTCAGTCCATGTCAGCGGACATCTTCTCCTTCAAAGAGGACATCTACGTAGCGATGGCTGCCCCAAGCTCCAACAGCTGTGTGGTCATGGAGTGGGACCACATCGAAATGAATTTCAGAAAGTTGGACAATATAACAGGTTTGACAGCACCCATCCAAAGGCATGAAAAACTCAACAATACATTGTTTATTATAATTCAGCGTTTTCACATACGGGCTGGGGAAGTTGAACATTTTGAGTAATGTACTACATCATTATGGGTTTTAGCCTTTAATTTGACTTTTTGACAAGAACAAAAAGTTAAACAATTGTGTCAAGCTGATATTTTAAGGTTAATTTAAAAGTAACTCCTTGATTTAATATCAGTTAATATTCCACTGTTTGTCATTTTCTGTTTTGTCTTATCATTGATAACTTTTTTTAATCCTTACAGGGAAGTCAGTTGTTGGATGCAAGTCGATTCAAATCGACAACCATGTCTTGATAATTGTTACCCAGCTCTTTGGTGGCTCCCATATTTACAAGTTTGACGATAAGCAAAACAAGTTCACAAAGTTTCAAACAATTGAGGTCTTCAACATCTCAAAGCCAAATGACATTGAGGTCTTCCAAATGGACGGTCACTGGTACTTTGTGATTGTGGACAGCTCCAAGGCAGGTTTGTCTACACTGTACAAGTGGACCGACGAACCAGACCGCAATGAAACTGGTTTCTACTCCTACCAGTTTCTCCATGAGTGGTTTCGTGATACAGATGCTGAGTTTGTCGAGGTGGATGGGAAGTCCTACCTCATCTTAGCCAGTCGCTCTCAGCCTCCTGTCATGTACCTGTGGAACAAAAGCACCTTGAAGTTCATACTTCATGGTGACATCCCGTATGTTGACGATGTGGTGGCGGTCAAAGCTTTCCGGTTGCAGTCTGAGTTGTATTTGGCCTTGGCTTGCTACATCGGTGACTCCAAACTCCTCAAGTGGTCCAGTAAGCAGTTCACTGAGGTGCAGGCTCTGCCTTCTCGAGGAGCAATGATCCTCCAACCGTTCTCCTTCACAGACAGGCACTACCTGGCTCTTGGCAGTGATTATTCCTTCACGCAAATCTACCTCTGGGACGTGGAGACCAAAACGTTTCACAAGTTCAAGGACATTTATGTGCAGTCACCCCGTTCATTTATAGCAGTGAACACTGACCGCAGGAATTTCATCTTCTCCTCTAGCCTCAAGGGCAAATCCATGGTTTTTGAGCATGTTATTGTAGATTTAAGCTTATAAGGCCTATTAAATAATGATTATTCATAATGTGAGGCGGCCACTCAGATCAGTATTGCTTGTGTGCTACAAAAAAGTTTTAAATAGCTGTATTATCTTCCTCATGCAACTCGATATATCTTTCTTGGTTTGATACAAACAACTTTGGCAATTTTCAGCAGCTCGTATTCACCTCTAGCAATTATGGAGGTTCCTAACTTTAAACTGACGGCTGATTTAAATATAAAACAATGGCAACCTTTCAATTGTAAACAGCATGAAGATAATTTTATGGCATATTAGATCTTAAAAAGTGTTGACTTGTGACCCTGTCAAGCATACAATGGCTGAGCCAAAGGGTGTCTAATCTCACCCTTTTGGCAAGCCCACAAAATCTGTTAAAGGTCACAAAAATGTAAAGACTATTATATATGATTCTTAACGGTGCACCATTGAGCTGTCATGACTAAGGTAAAGGTAAGGTAAAATGTCTCACTTCTGTGCCACCTTAAAGTGAAAAATCAAGGTGCCAATTCTAAAGGCAAATGTTAATAGCTCCTCAGAACAGCCACACTCGAGGGCAAGTTGAAAGATCAGCTGTCAATGAGAGGGATACAATAATCATTAAGTGGTGTACACTTTCAAACAGTCCTTCCTTCCAACTAAACTTTATCTTTCTGAGTAGCCAGTAGACATTTATGAATCCTGCTCTTCCCAGTATCTGTCACATCAAGACTGTTGACTAAAATGTTCATGAAACAGAGGTGTCTTCAAAATATTTTCACCAAGAATGCAGCTGAATGTACTAACTAAATTAGAGCTTAAGCCTAACTGCACAACATTTATAACTAGCTATTATGCAAACAGTGTGCCTGGAAAGTGGCAAAGCAAAATGTAACTTACTCCTGATTCCTATGCAAAATGTACTGTATAATACTGAATGTTGCTCTGAAATACAATCGCTAAATGAATTTAAATGACATTCACATGGTCTTAAGACAAAAAATATGAACATTTTTTCTTTTTTGATATTTTGATAATTTTCTTGTCTTGTACAGATTGAAATACCGTTTGGCTTTGAATATAAATCTTTTTCACATACATATCAATGGCATGGTGTGAAAATAAGGCCACCGTCTTTATGGACTTATAAACTGCTAAAAGTCACAAAATGCAATTGCACTATGTTTTTGTTTGCATTTTAAGACAAATAACTTATTTCCCTTCTATCTATCAACATGTGCGATGTATACATATATATATTTACCATTACCCTTAAATCTTAGCCTGGTCCTACCATTCCATCATACTTCATTTAATTTGCTCAAAAATCGAGCGGAAGTAGGTATAGGCGGGTGGTGCCAGGCTACTTAAATCTATGATTGAGAACTAAATGCTATGCAGCCTTCAGTCTGATGTAAGAATGAGTTAATGTAAAATGCATTAAAACACATTTAACCACATGTATTGTTTCCCTCTTTTTTGCCCTCTGTCCCCCGTCCTTGGCAGATGCCCAGACTGTGTAATGTGGCCACAGTGCAAAGACAAAGAGCCTCAGACTTCATGTTTGTAATTGATAGTGCTTTCAGAATCTGAGACAGCATTCTCTTTAAGCTGCTACAGAGAACAAAATCAAATGGTTCATTTAAGAGAAAGAGTCACAATGGTTGGTTTCAGTTTTCCAATGTATTTGTTATTTAGTCGACCAGACAAGATGTTCTTATGTTATTATCTCATCTTGTTTAACTTAACTTAACAAATTTAACTTAATCCACAAAATCAATAAAATATGGAGACCCATGTTTTAAATATTAAATCAATATTTAAGCTATCATAAATTGAATAATCATCCTATTTAATACAACATGTACGGATATTTGAGAGCTTAGAATAGTTGTAGTTCAATTTTTTTTTTTTTTTTATTGCAGTCAACTCATTATAACGCTTTCATTAACCTGTTATTATGTTAAACAAAAGGATGCACCAAGGGAGCAAAGTGGTTTTACAGGCATGGAATGTTGCAAAAGGTTGTTCACCAGAAATAATATCTAGGACCTTCAAGGATCACAACCTGGGTATAACCTGGATATACAGTATATCATCATGAAACTTCACTGCCCGTTGATTACTGACATTAAAACAATTGTGTAGGCCTTTGTAAGTTTTTTCAGAAATGTTTGAAAATGTAGTAAATGTGCCATATCTAACTAATTATGCAAAAATCTAGATGTTGTTAAAACTTTAATTTAATTTTGACAACATTTAAGTGTCCAATGTTATACGCACAAAGTTTATTGCAGTTCGTTTCTGAAATAGCCTAGATGTTTTATTCTGAAAGGTTGATTCAAGTAGGTAACATTGTAAATATTCGTATTTATTCATTCATACGATACATTTTTTATTTTTTATTCTGTATTCAGTGATGTATTGCATTCAGTGCAAGTTGAACGCCGGGGCTTCACTGTTTTTCGAGGGTTTCCAAATGTGTCGTGACGCTTCTCTGACGTCGTGACGACCGGAAGTGATGCGGAAGGCGTTCCTCGGCCAGCTTATTATCCGTTTGGATAATGTGAAATGTCAGTAAACCCGACCAGCAGGAGAAACATGGGAATGCTTGTTTGAAAAACTCACCTTGCGAATTTATTTAATTTTCTTCCGCCGGACAAAGCGAGATGGATCCGTCCCGGAGGAGCGAGAGTGACTGGCAAGGGCTGATCAACGAGGTGAGACTGGAAAGACGTAGAGAGAAGTCGGAGCATTAACAAATCTACTCAGCAAACTATCACATAAGCAGGACATTTGCTTCATTTTCTACTATTTTAAATCGTCCGTGTCGCCTCCGGTTTGTTGCCGCAGTCAGTCTTT
Source organism: Hyperoplus immaculatus (assembly GCA_949357725.1). Taxonomy (NCBI): domain Eukaryota; kingdom Metazoa; phylum Chordata; class Actinopteri; order Uranoscopiformes; family Ammodytidae; genus Hyperoplus; species Hyperoplus immaculatus. The sequence continues at coordinate 10,212,095 of OX442355.1, read as the reverse complement.
ATATTAAATGGAGCAAACGGGATTATAGCTGCTTTGGTTTCCCTCAGACTGTCACAAAAGGAAGTAGATGATTTTCTCTTTCTTTCCTTGTAGCCTACCTGCAGAGCAACCATACCGAGGTGTCTCCGTGTAATGCAACATGCACCACACTGCAGGGGCATTGACCTTTCACTAGTTCTGATAGACAATCAATACATTTTGATGACAGCTCTTGCTGAGTTTATCTTCACCTCTACATGTCCTGAATAATGCTGTATCACTATTGCTATTCTGTTTTGGGATTTTATGGTTAACATATTGCAAAGCATAATCCAAAATGGTTTTGTCTAAATTAAGACAGATTAATTAGTGAAAAATAACAACTAGGCATAATTGCACTCTAAAAAGGATTATGATCAGAAACAGGTCTCATTTGGTTTTGGTGATATATGAATTGTTTTCCATATTGGCTGCCAGAATACTTAATTATCTTCATTTAATTAGCAGTTAAAATAACACAAAGTTCTCAGTCTTTATAGGATGAAGCTGCCTGCTATGTATCATTTAATATTTTTCACAACAATCCATCTTACTTCACTTCTAACGTTGGTGTAAAACATTTGTCTTTGTGTGCAGTTCCTCATTTGTAAGCAAAAGCTTGAGAGCAAGACAGAAGCTCTTCTGATTCTGTCTAAAGAGCTGGACTCCTGCCAGCAGGAGAGGGATCAGTACAAGCTGATGGCCAACCAGCTGCGTGAGCGACACCAAGGACTCAAGAAGAAGTACAGAGAGCTCATTGTAAGCCTTCTCTGTGTCAGCCCTCTCTGTGTAATATTGGTCACTGTCAGCGATTCACCTTTCCCCTTTTGTTTTTATCACTAGGATGGCGATATGTCTCTGCCTCCAGAGAAAAGGAATCAGGTGAGTGATTTTAACAAGGGCTGACAGATATTCTGTTTAGATTTTTTATATAATTGTCTCAAGTCAAGCTTTCACTCAATATTCACCACGTCACGCTGTTAATAGACACCATGTATTTAGCGAGCCAGTGTGTTATGGCGTTCGTTACCTCAAGATGCCTTACAACTGTCAACTTAACAGTTGTAAGGCCTAACCCTAACCCTTCTGATTTGAGAGCAAGACTCTCATACAAAGAAGACGACATACATTTGTAAAATCATTGACACAGCAGTTTAAATCATGGGTCAAACAAGCTGCATCATTTATATTCTAAATCAAAGCATTTGTGATTCACTAATTACATTGTTTTAAATCATTAGCTGTACGCCTAATAGGGGATAACAATAGCAGCATACAACTAAAGTGCAGAGAGCAGCTCGGGTCTGCACACAGTTTAGTGACACTAAACTGCTTTTTATTGATCACTGCCAGTGTTCACAACAACCCTGTAATCTTATTTGGGGAGAATTGGACACATACTAAGGGCTAACAGAATCCTCTTCTTCATCGTTTCAGGCTTAACAATTATTTACATAAAACCCTTGTCCTTTGCAGCTTTAAATGTCAACCTGGATATTTTTATTTAACAGCTGGATAAGGTATGCATGACCTAGCTTATGGGACCTCACGCTTGTGTCTCATTCAGGTGAATTTAGCCCAGCTACTGAGAGATTCCAGAGAAAAGAGCAATCAATTTTCTGATGAGGTGAAGGAGCTGAAACAACGGCTGATGGAAGCTCAAGGTGACAACAAGGTACCATGTCATACTAGACGCTTACTGCAATTAAGTCTAATTAGTTTATAATGTATGTCTTTGTTTCCATGCATGCATCTTTTTTCTTTTCTTATTTTAAATCATTTTTTGTTGTCATTTTTTAAGATTTTATTGACAATGTGTTGAGATAAAGACATGCAGATGAGCGACCGGGTCTGAGCCTTTATGGGGGTGCATTTCTAACCACTGCACCATGAGCGAAGGAAGAAAAACATATTGTAAAACTGTGCAGAAAAACTGAACTGGGTGTCTCCATCCCGACAGCTTCTACGAATGACCATAACCAAACAGCGGCTCGGAGACGAGGAGGTTGGCACTCGACACTTCCCTGCACACGAACGAGAGGATCTGGTCAAACAGTTGGAAAGAGCTCGAGAGCAGGTGAGAATGCAAGCTGCTTGGTTACTGTCTTTTTTAGATTTTAAATGTAATCATTCAGTTAGTTCCAGGTGAGGTCAGCGCAAACCTCTGGAAGACGGTAACATTGCATATCAATGAAGCCTAATAAAATAATATAAACAGTCGAATGCACCATATTTTTCATGATTTCAAATTCAGTTGCATTCAGTTTTATTTTTTTAAACCGTCTTGAAGGAGGATACTCTGTCAGCTTTCAATTAGTTCATTATGCCTCCTGTACAGGCACTTGGCATGTACAGGAGGCTCAAGGGCACAATCTAATGCCCTTCATTATTATTTATGGCAGCGATAAAGAGAAGATTGAAATAGAATGCAATTAGTTTAACAGTTTCCTTGGAATATTCAGAAAAGAAATGCGAGTGGATGACATTTTCCACCTATAAGCAAGAAAAACTTGAGCTTTAATGGAGGACATTTCAGTGCATGTGTGTACACGTTGTGTCTCTGTGTTGCTGCAGAACGAGGTTCTAGAGAACAGCGTGAAGTCCCTCACAGACGAGCTGCAGGATGTCCGTGCTGAGCGGGACGTGTTCCAGCAGAAAGCTCATCGTCTCAACCTGGAGATGAACCACATAGTGGGCAACAACGAGATACGCATTATAGACATAGATGCTCTCTGCATGGAGAACAGGTTTGTCAAGCAGGCTGACAACCATATTTTGTATATTTACATCAGATAGTATACTATTATTATGGCTGTTGATTTAGCCGTAATTACGAAATGGGTCACAACCTCACTATATAATATGTATGTGAAGGCTTGGCTTGTTAACTGAGAAGGTTCAATAATCTTTCAGGTATTTGCATGAACGGTTCGGTCAACTTCAAGAAGAAATCAATTTGCTTAAATCAAACCTGATGAAGTACAAGGTAGATACATTGCTTTTGGTCATTTTTATTCCTTCAATGTTTTTCTCCTGTTTCTTCATTTAAAATTTCAATATATAAATATTTGTATGTAGTTTTTCGAATTCCGTGAAATCAGAGCCACTTGACACATGTGGATTTATTAAAAATAGGATTTTACGATTCCCTGTTCCTTAAATAATGCTTTTCACTGATTTCAGGGAGCCCTGGAGTGTAGGAAAAACTCTAAAGTGTTTGGGAAAGCCAACAGTAGTGCACTGACTGGAGTGCTCTCTGCTAAAAAAGGTCAGGATGATGTTTATTAAAAAAACATAGAAATAAATAGCACATGCTACAGTATGAACAGTGTCACAAAATGCCATAAACACATTTACATAAGCGGTGAAGAAAACAAATAAGAAACAGCTGATGGTGTTCATACGATTACCGTGGCTTACGATGTACGTGTGTGTGTGTTTGTTCGTTTGTTTGTGTGTGTGTGTGTGCGTGCAGTGAAAGAACTTCTGCTATCGGAAGAAAACGGTTGCAGTTTGCCCGTGACTTCTCAGTCCATCTCAGACCTCAAGTCTCTCGCCACAGCTCTACTGGAAACTATTCACGAGAAGAACATGGTGATTCAGCACCAGCGCCAAATCAACAAGTACATCATCTCAAAGCTCACAATCATAACACATAAAGAGCTCCGAAGCAAAAAAATGTGTTTGTCATGGCCTTTGTGTCTTTTTTGTTGTTTAGGATTCTTGGAAATCGAGTAGCGGAGCTGGAGAAGAAATTAAAAACATTAGAAATGTCGGGACTATGGAGCCTGCCAGGTGAACGTCTTCACCCACTGTGACTATTGCCTTTGATTGAAGCCTGTATTCTGCATACAATAATTTACATCCCTTATCCTGTCTTCTGTCCTTTTTCTTCTTGCCACCTGGAGGCCTGACTTATAATGTGTCTCTGGGAATATATGGAAGTATGTCCCTCTCTAACTATTACATCCACTTTGTCTTCTACAATCACTTGTCGTATCTAATCCAGATTACATTTACTCATTTTCTTTCAATCCAATCCAATTGTTTTCAGCAGTGCCATTCAAGCAAGTACCACATCTTTTATAAAGTCTCACTTTGAAAAATGTTTTGTCATTACAGGAGGAAAAGACACCATCATCCTGCATACTCAGCAGGCTGAGTCAACAGAGTCTCCTACACAGGAAGGTAAATGTGACTATACTTCTTAACCTATTACTCAAAATCACTTTTTCACAGTTTTTCAACATTGATATGGGTCCCCAATGTAATAAGAGACTCCAGTCAGACAGAAACCCCAGTCAGATGTCTCTCCCCCTTATGATATCATAAGGGGAGCCAGGCTCCCCATTAGCAACCTAACTTTCGTAGGACAATTTTGCAGCAAACATTCCATTTCCACATCAGACCAATGTGAATCCTTCGGCAGCATGTTTTTAAATGTCTGTGATATTGGATTGCCCTAACATGTAGCATTTCAGACAGATGGTGAAAAGTAGAAATGGCACTGTTTGAAATATACAGTTTTTTGCACCATGAAAACAGTTTCCAGGTGAAACCCAAATCACAATTTGAACTTGAAAATAAGCGTTGTATGTGACCTTTAAATGTGTATTTTTATAGTTGATGAAGGGTCAGAAAAAGTCGCTATCGGTCAGCAGAGCTCCACAGAAGTCCCACACCAAGAGAGTGGACCACCTGCTGTGTATTATGGTCAGGAGGAGCCGTCACCATCCAGCCAGAAAACATGGAGGCAAAATCCCTCATTTGAATCAGCTGAGGGAGAGCCGGTCAGCCCTCAAATGGACAAGCCAGCCAGTGAAGAAAGTGTAGATGATGGACAGTCACAGATCGCAGTCGCTCCAACGGCTTTAACGATTCACCAGTCAGAGGAAGACGATTTTCCGAATGACCCCCCTCTCCTCACACCGGTGACGGATGCAAACGAACAACGTCTGTCAGACCTTTCGCCCTCACCGCAGACTTTACAGAGCCCGGGAGGAACCGAGGATGAGTCAGATGAAGATTCTGCAGGTGTCGAAACAGAGGGAATTCTAATAGAGGAAAACATCTGCGATTTAACTACCGCTGTTGCTGCAGGTTCTGCCGAAGAGCAGGAGGACATCATGACAACCCGGGAGATGGAGCCTTCAGATGAGACGTTGTGTTAGTCAGGACATGAAAAAGGCAGGATGAAGGATGTGCTTATATGATGCTGCTTTGTTCATTAGAACAATGAAAAAAATCAATCAATCAGGAGACAGTGACACTATTGAGCTGTAAGGATTGACAGATTGCGTGTTGTACTGACGACAAGGTTACAAACTTATTCCACATCCTACATTATTGTTGTATTTGATCACGGATACAGACATCAAAGTTGTAAGAATTTACTGATTAAAAAAAAAACCTTGGTGTCTCCTGTGAGTAACTGATTCTTACTTTAACTTGATCTATTTTTGAGAGTTTAAACTGATAAATAGCATAACATGGCCCAAAGTATGTGAAACCAAAGCATAATACACACATGTGATTGTTAGAACATCAGTAAGCTGCCAGAGAGTAATAGTGAGGTTAGGTAATGTGGCCCGGTTCACAGTCGCTGTTCCATTTAATCCGTAAACTGTTGGATTCGGCTTGGAGTCGTAGGTCTGTGTAGGTTAATCAGGTTCCACTCCAACAATGGGAAAATAAATTATTTATGAAGCTAACTTTACACACTGGGCATTGTCGGGTAGAAACAGTAAAGGGTTATTCCCCAAACTGTTGCCACAAAGTGAGAAGTTGTACATTGGGTATGTATCAAAGGTGGAGAAACTGATTCATGTTGAAAGAAGGAGGAAAAAGGGCTCTTGAATGCGTCTGATATGGCTTTACACTAGTGTGAAGAGTTTTAATTTGATCTTTTATTTTATCAGAGTGGATTTCTGTTCTGTTTGAGCGATTGGAATTGAACCCAAAAGAGGAGACTGTAACATGCTATAATGTTTCTGCTGTTAACTCTGGAGTAAAACACAGATTCAGGTTGTTTCACATAGAAATGAGTTCAATATGAAGAGGGACAAAGTGCAGTGGCTGCGGACAGTTGACTGAACACAAAGATGTGGTGTTACTTACTTATGCATATTTTGTCAGAAACCTTCCCATTAAAGGAAACCTGTTATTTACTTTATTCATTTAATGTCTTACCCTTCTTTTAGGATTCATATTGTGGGACATTTACTCACACATGCTGATGGCATTTGGTTTGAAACTAAACATCCTTACACCATTTTTTATTTTTAAATCGTGAAAACACAATATTATCAAAGCTATATAAAATGAGGCGTGACAATATACTATTGATTATCTATTCAAGATGATTCATAAAAAAAAGTCCATGCTATTATTTCATTCTTTGACAGATGTCTTTAAATTGTCAGTTGACATGAAAAACATCTTAGTGAAGAAGATTTACAGAAAAGTATTAACTGTTACACTTGGGAGCAACAAAATGACCAGACAATGGTGTTTGTGATGTAAAATATAATTAGCTCACCAGATAGAAATTACATAGAGCCATACGAGTATATGTGTTGTATGTTTACAACATTGATTTATTTCTGCAAAAATGATTTTCAACTGGTATTGTTGTGAAAGAAGCTTTTGATTATCGCTGCCCTTAAGGAAAAGCTTTAAACAGCATTAAAGCAGGTTTTTGAGGCTAAATGCTGAAAACGTCACACAAATGAATGCAAGTTTTATGTTGACTGTTCACCATTTAGGTTTTGAATTTCAGCAAGTAAACCATTGCTAATTATCACTGAATACAGTGTACAGCTAAGGCTGATGGAAATGTCATTTCTGCAATTATTTGGTCATAATACAAAGTATTGGACAAATGGAATTTTGACCAGATCGTGGCACTAGAGGAAAAAATATTAGGATTTATCCTCGTGGAACCATGCATTTCATACATGGACATTTCTACCAAACTGTCCAGTAGCCATTGAGGTATTGAGTCTGGCCTAAATATGCGGACCAACAAACTGCACCCCAAAAAAATTGTAATATCTACATTTGTAATATTTTGACAACTCTTAAGTTGCTCCAGTTATATTTTTAAAGGCAAGTGTCCACATGTAATTTTGAAATGTTTAAAACAATGGGGTTTGACTGTAGCTTGGCATTCCCAGATCTGCCACTAGGCGCTGGCAAATTAAATTTGCTGCGCGTGTTGGTCTGGACACGCTCCGTTGAAGCTTTATCAAGAAAACCAGAAATCTGACTATGGTTTCAATTGGTTCTATCTAATATGGGCGCGCCAGAGCCCTTTTATTTGGTACTCTGGGGAGGACGTAACCGGATGACGACAGTGACGTGCATGCGACGTCGAAGCCGTGATAGTAAACATCAAAGATGGCTGCGGATATGTTGTGTGAGTTTGAGACTGCTTTGGTCTCGACCCTTAACTATTTGGAAGACGGCACTCAAATCTTTCATTAGCAAGTAAGTGGAATGTTCTGTTTTGCCGACCGACAACGGCAAACGTTTAATTTAACAGTTAAACAGCTGTTCGCTAAACAAAAAGGGGCTTACGTCACCTTGTGCATCGCTCTGATTGGTTGCAGTGCTATCCAACTGCGTGCAGTGGCATTTGAAATGCATCAGTAGGAGCCGCCCCTTGATTTGGAAATTACTATTTATCGTGGCCAGATATCAGGGTCTGGATTTCCAGGCTAGTTTGACTGAGTATTTTTTTGATAATTTTATTGGAGGGGAATGGGGGGGGAAGCAGACAGAAAACAAGGAATGGCTGAATACATGGCCCACATCTGATAAGCCTGCAGTATATGCCACCACTGCAAGATCAATTTCATTTCATTTTGGCATACTGCACATGGTGCTTTTTCCAAAGGTTGGGTGAAGAAATGCCGATAATGCAGCAGCCGATTCTCCGGCCTGCATTTCCATGCAACAGGCTCCCTGCGTCTCCACCGCGCCCCAAATCATCCATCTTCTCATGGACCACCACTGCTCTTCCGATCACAGACAGACCTCCAAACATTGTTGCCTCTGATTCAATCATTGCACTGATCTTTCCTTGCTGGGGCTCAAAGTTTCCAAAGTCGCCGGGGTGGTCGGGGTGATGTGCACCATGTGGGTTGTAGTGGCCTAGGGTGGACTCACAGCCCCGGCTCAGGTCTCCGTACTGATGGATGTGCACCGCTCTGGGCTGGGGATCAGTCTCTGTGGGGAAGCCAGTGACCCGAAGAAGCACTTTGAGTTTTCCCTGAGGATAATCCTGCTTAAACAGCACCTGACCGTATACTTTGGGCAGGCCGTCTGCTAGTGAGGTGCTGGGTCTCATCTTACAGGTTGCATACAGAGTGCCATTGTACAGCATGGCCTCCGGTGGAGCCAAAGTGTCATTGTCGGCTGAGACACATTGTTGAAAGTCTGCCAGCAGAACCATCAGCGCTGCTCCCAATATGCTCATTGGCCTAAAACATATTAAAATCATTTGGAAAGTGCGTTATGTTAAGAAGATCATCTTGCGGTTTTAATGAAAACACTAAGTAACTGTACAGTAGTGAAGGCAGTATTTTGATCCTTTACTTATGTAAAGGTAGCAATAGCACACTACAAAAATGCGTGTTACAGGTTAACATCCTGCATACAGAAACATTGTATGAAAATGTATCAAATGAACTCATTATGCAGAACAACTTATTTCAGGGTGTTATATTATTATTAAACACATCATGTGATTATAATAACAAAATGCTAATAAAGGAAAGTATTTTAAAATTGCGTGCAGATGGTGGAGATCATCCTCTGTACAGTTGATTAATCTAGTATCTGTATGTGCAAAGTGCCTATTGTGAACAAACCTTAGGCTATATAGCCTACAGTAGGCCTTTATGGAGTAAACATACACAAAATGTTATGAACGGAACAATACAGCCACATACAATGTAATGAAGAAGTATAGCCTAGAAGTGTGATGCCACATAATAACTATTCAAGTGAAGTACTAGTACACTCAAATGTAGACTACATCCTTTCCAACATTAGTGAACAAAAGTAGGCCTACAATATTTCCCCAAAGTAAAAGAAAGTAGGCTAGCACATTTTCAAACTCTAATTACCATCTTCTTGTCACATAGGCCTACCTACTCCTTTGTCTGTCTTCTTGTGAAAATGAGAAACATTTATAAATTCTAAATTAATGCAAACACCACAATAGGCATACGGTGTGTTAGCCCAGAAAGAAAAGAATAATGAGTCTAATAAAAGCGCCCTTAAATGTTCCCATTACTACCACCATAAAACTTGATGTCGCAGTATTTTTCCTGCAAACAAAGTTAATTACACACAGAGGCTGGATAAGCAAACTCTACTTACCCGTGTGGAGGCATGGTCATTACGCACAAACTAAAACTCCACCGTCCGTTTTCACCGCGTTGTTGAAGTAGCTCGGAAAAAGTTCGGTTCAGCAGCTCAGAGTTTATAGATGGGTTTCAGATACGTCATAATGATGACGCGAGAATTTCAAGTGGAGGGCAGGAAGTGAATATTTTTTTATGCGCAGAGCCAAAGGCCTTAACGGCTGGATATTTGTAATTTCGGTGAATGTTGTGGTATTGTGTTGCATAATCCTCTGTTGCACATCAATAGTAGGCCTATCACAAACCATTCTGCCCAAAGTCTGCAGTTCCAGCCTTGGCTGTGGCTGATGTCAATGTCAGTCCACATTCCGGACCAGCAGGTGGCAGTAATGTCACGTACAGAGCCGCTGTAAAGTGTAAAACACATTGGAGGAAAACAGAATCACAGGAACCTGGAAACCAACTTGTGTCCGGGTCGATTGCCCGGTAGAATTGTGTTCGCGTTAACAGATCAAAACAAGCCATTTTGTATACTAAATATGTCTAAACGACATCGACTTGATTTGGGTGATGACTACTCCAATAAGAAGCGGCCTGAAGGGTAGGTGAAGCTCTCGAGTCAACCTTTCTGCTTTAACCAGCTAACTGTTAGCTGATGCTAGTTAATATGGCTAATATCACCTCAGATGTTTAACAAGAACCGGACAGTTTAACTTAAACTGTCAATGCTGTGGTTCAGGTCTTAGGTCTTGCTTCTAGCCTGTTTGTTCCTCGGTAAAAGGTTTATTCACGTACTGTGTTTAGCTGCATCGTGCCAATACGTTATTGTATGAACTGAGGACAGCTAAGCTAACACATGCAGCTAAGATACCTTCACAATCGAGGCACGTGTGTGTGGCTATTTCGGTAACTTAGCGGGTTGCGAACAACCTTTGCTAGATAGCGTTCGTTCGCTTAGTTGGGCAACATTGTCTGTAAAACATGAGGAGAGATTTGGCTCTTACAGTTGTAAATATGAGATATTGTCACGTTAGGACCAATGAATCACATTCGCACAACTGCGCTAGCTTCCATGCTAACCGGAACTTTTATAGGACCGAGCTAAAAACAGTTCAATGAAACCACTTCAGCACAAACCTCTGTAATCAGAAAACGTAGGTGAAACGTATGCTGTCTAAAACATCAGTCCTGCAATAACTCCCACTTTCTTGAAGGTTATAAGGCATAGCTTTAGTGAAAACTGTTACATTCTCTTTTTTTGTTATTTTGTAGTGGTTATGCAGTTTAAATTGTATTTCGTTTTATTGAGATGCATGTCTATTATTTGCTTAATCGTTACTTTCTACAATCACCAAAGGTTGAACAAAAAGTAAACAGAACAAGATAATGTCATGTTAAACTTTATAATCTTACAGGATTTGCTATAATGAACCATTTTTGTTTTGAAAACAATCACAAATCCCATCCAAGTTGTAATTTTTCTGAGTTCATACATTTTTAGTGCTGCTCAATAATGAAACAACGCAGCCAAAGTCTGTAATTTAAGGTATTTGAAGCCACATTGAGTGGCTATTTTGCTTTGCTTCCAATGCCAAGTATTTTTAACCTGCACATGACCTCCTCTTCAATCATACACCCATTTTTGAGGTATCGGATGTCAAATCATAAACACTTAACGTATCTATCTGACCTATCTCGGCTACTCATCCAACATGATGTGGCTAAACTGATTGTTTTACTCTGCGGTTTTGACAATAGTCAAGGCAGAAAATCACAAAGTAGCTTCATATCTTTTTCTTCTACCTCGGAAATATAATAATGACGCCCTGCACTGATGTTGACAGGAGAGACAGGGAGCGGGACAGAGACCGCGAGGATCGCTCCAGGGACCGAGACAGAGATCGGGACAGGGACAGAGACCGCGACAGAGAGGTGAACTTCGTGAAGTCCTCTATTGCCCCGTCCAACAGCGTGCCCATCGTTCCAAGCTGTATACCCAACAAGGCCACAGCCATGCAACAGCAGATGAACCCATTCACCAACCTGCCACACACGCCGCGCTTCTACGAGATCCTGAAGAAGAGGTTACAGCTTCCAGTGTGGGAATACAAGGAAAGATTCAGCGATATCATCACACGGCATCAGAGCTTTGTCCTTGTTGGAGAGACGGGCTCTGGGAAAACAACACAGGTATCAAATACAATAAACCATCAATCTCCCAACTCTCAAAGCTTGTGTAATGCTCATTGAAATTAATTAATGATGCAATGTAACCCTTGCTTTTATCTCCAGATCCCACAGTGGTGTGTGGACATGGTGAGGGGTTTGCCTGGACCTAAGCGGGCGGTGGCCTGTACTCAGCCAAGGAGAGTGGCGGCTATGAGCGTGGCTCAAAGAGTGGCAGACGAAATGGACATCATGCTTGGACAGGAAGTTGGCTACTCCATCCGATTTGAGGACTGTAGCTCTGCCAAGACTATACTCAAGTAAGTGATACAGGCCTGCTAATGCACAGTTACTGCTATTTATAGGCACAGAGCAATCAGTACTAATCAACAATGTCTCAATCAAACTGTTTATGTCTGTAATTTCATTAGGTACATGACAGATGGTATGTTACTAAGAGAGGCTATGAATGACCCGCTGCTGGAGCGTTATGGTGTTATCATTCTGGACGAGGCCCACGAGCGAACTCTGGCCACAGATATACTGATGGGAGTACTAAAGGAGGTGGTGCGTCAGAGAGCGGATCTAAAGGTATTAGTTCACTTAATAACTACAATGTATTATTTTCTTGCCTTTAGCATGAAATATGTTGTGTTTTGCTTCAACCACTTGCTTAAATACGTAGGCTAATAAGAAAATGAGTGATAGCGCATGACACACAGGTTTCCAAAAAAGTGATTTGTGCATCCCAAGACTTAGTAACGCTCTTCCCCTTAAACTAAAAAAACAGGAAGAGGTAGAGAGGTTGTATTTATGTCCCTACTTTCTAAGGAATCATACCAGAAGAAAAAAAGCAAGTTTTGTCCTATAATTTTTTCTAATGTAATGATAACATACATTTCAAAGGGTATGTGTAACAATGTGCGAGACCTTGGGGGGAAAAATCAAATAAACCTATATTAACTTAGTTACAGAGTTACAGTTATTGTTAAAAGTTAAAAAGACATGTAAAAGCCCTCTGCAGTGGGCACTGATCTCGACATACAGATACAGAAGTATTGGTGTTTAAATAGAATAGAATAATCTTTATTGTCATTGCACAAGACAACAACATTTTGTTGGACAGTCCTCCAGCTGCACAGTTACAGTCAAAACCGAAATTAGTCATACCCCTGGCAAATTTTGTCTTAAAATTACTTTTATGAAACTCGTAAGCTTTTTCTTTTTTTTTAGATAATTTTTTTGGCATTTTCAAGCTGTATTTTATAGTACATAGTTGAAATGGGGAGACAGAGAGGGGGGGGGGGGATGACCTGCAGTAAAGGTCCACGGGTCGGATTCGAACCCGCGACCACTGCAACGAAGGCTGGAGCTCTATCCACTACGCCACCGGAGTGCCCCAGTTAGCTTTTTCTTGATTGGAAATGACAGGCTTCTCCCAAAAGATAATAAGACGATGTACAAGAGGCATCATTGTGAATAAAAAAAATAAATAAATCAGCTTTTATTAACATTTGAACAAAGATTGGCATGTCAAATTATTCATACCCTTCTCAAGCGATCAAACGCTTCCTATAATTTTTGCCAATGAGCTTCAACTCTTTCAGGTTGGAGGGTCATCTTGCCATCACCCTGATCTTTAGCTCCCTCCACAGATTCTCAATTGGATTCAAGTCAGGACTCTGGCTTGGCCACTTTAAAACGTTAATGTGTTTGTCTGCTAACCATTTCTTCACAATTTTTGCTGTGTGTTTTGGGTCGTTGTCCTGCTGAAATGTCCAATGGTGCCCAAGGCCAAGTTTATCTGCAGACTGCCTGATGTTGTTGTTGAGAATCTCGATGTATTGCTTTTTTTTCATGGTGGCGTTTACTTTGATTAGGTTCCCTGGTCCAAGCATTATGTTCCCACCACCACGTTTGACAGTGGGGATGGTCGTTTTAGTGTTGAAGGCTTCTCCTTTTTTACGCCAAATGAAGGATACATCATTGTGGCCTAACAATTCAATTTTTGATTCATCTGACCCTAAAACAGAATACCATCCTGGGATTCTTTTTCACCTCTCTCACTATCCTCCTGGCCAGTACAGGTGTCACTTTTAGGTTCCGACCACGTCCTCTGAGGTTTTTCTTCCCTCAGTCTTCCCTTGGCCCAGCTGTCTTGTTAATCCTAACTCTACATTTTCCCATACCCACATTTTTGCAGATTTATACTACATGGGATCTCAGAGTTCAATACACCTTCATATTTCCACCGGTGAAGTAGATCTTTAAGTGTCGATCATGCAATCATGTGTGTATGAGATGGGGAGTATCAGTGTGGCAGTAGAAGAGCGGGAGTATAGAGCATAAGAGTTGTAAACACAATTTGTTCAGCGAAATGTTTTTATTGTGCACAGGTGATCGTCATGAGTGCCACGCTAGATGCCGGGAAGTTCCAGGTGTACTTCGACAACGCTCCTCTCTTGACGATTCCTGGGCGTACTCATCCTGTAGAGATTTTCTACACTCCTGAACCAGAGCGAGACTACCTAGAGGCAGCGATCCGCACCGTCATCCAGATTCATATGTGTGAAGAAGAGGAGGGCGACTGCCTTCTCTTCCTTACTGGTCAAGAGGTAAGACTTGTAGTGCTCGCGTCCTGAGGGATTCTGATTATTGCAGCATTGTGCTGTTTTCCTCAATTTACAAAATGTAATTGAATTTTACTTTCAGGAAATTGATGAGGCCTGCAAACGAATCAAGCGCGAGGTAGATGACCTTGGACCTGACGTTGGAGACATCAAAATCATTCCACTGTATTCCACATTGCCACCACAGCAGCAGCAAAGGATATTTGAGCCGCCTCCCCCAAGAAAGCCCAACGGTGCAATAGGAAGAAAGGTACATCTTATACATTTTACGGAAAGATCTTAGCAACAACTCTGAAAAGAGTATCACAGTGTCCTACACCTACGTCTTAGATTTTGATATTAGATAATCTGACATCTGCTTCATCCTCAGGTTGTGGTTTCGACAAACATTGCCGAAACCTCTCTGACTATTGATGGAGTTGTGTTTGTCATTGATCCTGGATTTGCCAAGCAAAAGGTCAGTAAAGTTTAACTAACCTTACTGGAATTATATTGCAATTAATTCTATGTGTAATATTGTCCTACATCAAATTTGGATGAGCTGTTGAATTCATTGGTTTGAATTTAGACACCATCTCATGGTCAGTTAGTTAACCCTATGTTACTCACCCATTATTTCAAATGTGTTTCCAGGTTTACAATCCCCGTATCAGAGTGGAGTCTTTGCTCGTCACGGCGATCAGTAAAGCTTCTGCCCAGCAGAGGGCAGGACGAGCTGGCAGAACACGTCCAGGGAAATGTTTTCGCCTCTACACTGAGAAGGCCTACAAAACAGAGATGCAGGCAAGTGACAATAGTGACACAAACCTGTTGTCTTCTATTTGGAGGTGGACTAAAAACACTCCTCAATTAGCTTAGCCTGTTCTCTGAATTAATACATTAACATGTCAATTCCCCCTCTGCAGGATAACACATACCCTGAAATCCTTCGATCCAACTTGGGATCTGTTGTACTGCAGCTGAAAAAGCTTGGTATCGATGACCTTGTGCACTTTGACTTCATGGATCCACCAGGTTTGTTTGTCTGCATTAGTTTGAATGAATGACAAAGCATGTATTAATATCTACCTGTGCATGCCTCTCTGATCACTCTCTTTCTCCTCCCTCTGCAGCTCCAGAGACACTGATGCGGGCCCTAGAACTGCTGAATTACCTGGCAGCTCTTAATGATGATGGCGACCTGACAGAGCTGGGCTCCATGATGGCCGAGTTTCCTCTGGACCCCCAGCTGGCTAAGATGGTCATTGCCAGCTGCGAGTTTAACTGCTCTAACGAGATCCTTTCCATTACTGCCATGCTGTCAGGTAATGCCCAGGACTGGGCTGACATCTTCCTTGCCTTCTTGCCCCAAGTCTCTTGGGGTTAAAAGCACGACTACTCACGTGTGGTAGTGGAGCAAATAGTGAAAAGGGAGGAAAAACTTGAGAATGAAGTCGAGACAAATATCAATGCACCACTTGAATTGTAGATGTAAGAAAGTAGCAAACATCTTAGTTATTTAACGATACACGGTGAGGTGCAGACCACAATGAGCTTTAAATGAAGTTTAACTAGTTGCAAAACTATTCCAGTTTCATTTCCCAAATATTTTATGATATTTTTTGGTTCATGACATGGTATCTTAAGGTTGTATTGGAATCAAATGCAACATATTTTATTCTTATGTAAATTATTAGATTTGTTTTAAGACCATGTTTTAAAACAGATGTTGATAATGTAGGGAATATTGTAGATACAGTAATACTTTTTTAATCATATTAATTAATAACATGCAATTCCTTAACCCCAAGGTGAACACTAAATTGTGAAAACTCCCAAATTTTAGTATTAAATTTAAACCCATAATATGACCAATATTTTTAATGATAATTGAGTGAGCAAGTGTTTCATCTGTCATAGAAAGTGGATAGGGCCGGCACCACATAAATATTGGCATATTAATTGCATTTATCAAATGTTCTTTTCATTTAAATAATCATTGTGATTTCTAACTATTACTGTTGTGTATATATAGCATGTGTAGCCTTGAAATATTAAAATTATCTGCTCTCGTAAAGGCCTAATCATTATGTGTTAAAAGTTAGAACATTGCTGGTGTCCCTAACACTTTGTAGTTGTGTGAAAACTCTTGTTTTACAGATGTGGTTAAATGAGCCTCTCTCTGCGAGCTAATAGCCATAACAGTTGGGAAAGACCATGAGAAAAGACTGCAGCCCCCTTTGATAGAGCTTGTGGTCCTGCCCTGTCCCAACGCAGTGTCGAGTGCCCTAGCATCATAGGCTTTGCTCCCTTTATCTGTGAATGTTTGACTCATCTCAATGGGCGGCTTTGTTGGGGCCCAAACCAACCTTGTTTAGTCCCACAGTGTTTTGTCCGCCCTACGGAGGCTAAGAAGGCAGCAGACGAGTCCAAGATGAGGTTTGCTCACATTGACGGAGACCACATGACGCTGCTCAACGTCTACCATGCCTTCAAACAAAGTGAGCATCGGTCTTAAAGATCCCCTTACATTTAAATGAAAATGTATATACTAATTTTATTTTTAACCTTATTTGACTTATGTCACACAATCTTGCTCCTAACTACATGTCTTAAACTGAGATTGGTGAGCACATAGAAACTTTCCTCCTTCATCAGATAAACGCGAAAACACCCTTCTAGTGCCGAACTCTGCACATACACAATTCTGCACAGTGAGGCTCAAACATATTATATTTACATTGCGCACATTATTTGAGAAAATATTGATAAAAAAATAAAAAAAATTATTGTAAGAATGAATTGTAAAAAAAAAAGAAAGTACATTGTGTGCCCTGTTTTTGAAAGTCAAATTTCTGAAATCCTGTTGTACTCATTCCTAGACCATGAGTCTAACCAGTGGTGCTATGACAACTTCGTCAACTACCGTTCACTGATGTCATCTGACAACGTGCGGCAGCAGCTGTCCAGGATTATGGACCGTTTCAACCTGCCCCGCCGCAGCACGGAGTTCACCAGCAGAGATTACTACATCAACATCCGTCGAGCGCTCTGTACCGGCTTCTTCATGCAGGTGAACACATTTTGAAATGTTTAAATGATAATATTATGACAGCTTTCATGGTGTTTGTGGATATGATTAAAATCTATACCAGATATGTTTTTGGTCTTACATCCCTCTATCCCTAGTAGAGGTCTACATTTATGTGTTATTTTATTTTTAATCCTCTAGGTGGCTCATTTGGAGCGCACAGGTCATTACCTCACAGTCAAAGACAACCAAGTTGTCCAACTTCACCCATCTACAGTCCTGGACCACAAGCCTGAGTGGGTGCTCTACAATGAATTTGTTCTCACCACCAAAAACTACATCCGGACTTGCACAGACATCAAACCAGAGTGGTATGTGTGCAGGGATTTTAAGTGTTCATAAAAGATAAATGAATATGATTGTACATGATCTCCTGACTAGACTTATTAATGGTCTTCTTTTGTCTTCTTTCCACAGGCTGGTGAAGATTGCACCCCAGTACTATGAAATGGGTAATTTCCCTCAATGTGAAGCTAAAAGACAGCTGGAGCGAATCATTGCCAAACTAGATAGCAAGGAGTATTCACAGTACTGAACATTAGCCAATAAGTGTCCTGGAAAACGGCTGCGTACTATAGTTTTAGATCTTTCTGTACCATTGTATCTTAATGTTTCAAATTTGGCATTTTGATTTTTATATCTTTTTTTCATCAAAGTTAATTCTGTAACTTAGTGTGATGTCAGATCATCAGCAGTAAATATTACTCCTGGCCATAAAGATTTTCAAAGGGAATATCATAGACATGTCATTTTAGATGTGGTTGACTTTCTTTTAGGGGATTGCTGAATCAAAACAAAACATGTGCTTGCTCTGTTTCTTTAATAAAGGAGCTTTGACTTAATTGTTTGTGTACATGTTGTTGGTGTAACCTGTTTTTGCAAAAGTCATGTGGTCCCCTAGTGTGGAGTTGTTTTACCATTTGTTTAAGATACTTATTTAGTTGTTTAAAGTTCAGCATAATTAATACATTTTCAAGAGCTGTTTTATGAAACTCCATGGAGCAAAAACAAACTTGGTAGCAAATACACAATAGCACTTATTCAGTGTGCTTAATTTATTTTTAATATTGGTGCTCTGATAAGGTGTTTGTTGTTGTAAACAAACACTTTTTCACACTTCAATCATCTTTTCCATGTAACCTAACATGGAGCATCGTTCAAAAGAAACACAGAAAAATTCTTATGACATGCTGTTTTTTTATTCAGAAAAATGAATTGGGTCCATAGCAGAAGCCAACCTTTATTCACTGTCAATAGCAGAACCACTTTGTGTTTATTGCCTCAGTAACACACAAAGACCATATTTACTATGATGAAGAAAACTAGCACATTTGTTCTTATTAGTCAAAAGTCTTTGTATTTTCGATATGATTTTTTTTTTCTCCGCTTAGTATCCTAACTGAACACTAATGAAAATTTGGTCTTTGAAAAATCACAATTTGATCAAAAGTCAGGATTCTGAAAAAAAAAATGCTAAAATATGTTTCATACTTTTTCTACTCTGCACATTTTATGTTACCACTTTCATTTCGTAAAGATACAGCCATTTTCTTATCACTATATTTAGTCTCTTGGCTCAAGGGACTACTGTTTCCAAAATGTGTTGAAATGCCTTGTCTGCTGTACAAGCTGTTATTGAAACCATTCATTTCTCCATATCTTCCCTAACCCCAGCAGTCATCCCCAAGTTGGTCAAAAGGTTAAAATGAACAATTGACTTCCATCATATAACCAAGTCAAACATAAGTGCTACTTCAAAGGTATGCATTATTAGATATGTTTTTACTGCCCAAATGTGTTTATGCAAATTTCTTCTCATCTTGAATGTATGTATGAGAGAGAGAAGGAAATAGGTACCTTAACCCACGTAATGTACTCCCAACTGACTTACACCCATGGTCCTCAGGGGTAATTTTGACCCAAAATGGTTTGGTGTTTTTTGTAAGCCTAAAGTGTAAATTGTCAATAAATGTTGTGTTACACCTTTAGTCTGACTTGAGTCCAACCCATTACCAACAGAATTTTAGGCCAACAGACCTTGTTTACATAAAAATATACAATTTTTTCGATTTAAAATTAAATAAAAAAAATCCTTAACATGATTTTGACTATATGACTCATTAGAGAGTGGCTTATGTCAAAGATTAGTGAAAAAATGTTTTTGAATCACTTATATTTTTTTGATAGGAGCAAATACAAACACCCTTGGTCCTCTGGGGTCAAAATGACCTCACCCGGTTCGGCTGTTTTTTTTAAAGCCTATAAAGTATAAATTATCAATTAATTTTGTGTTACACCTTTAGTCTGACTTGAGTCCTACCCATTATCACAGATATTTCCCTTAGTTTTTAATGTGGGGCCAACAGACCTTGTTTATATAAAAGTATGCATTTTTTGATTTAGACAGTCAAACCAGGCGGGGTCAGTTCTCGCCTGGTTTGACTGTTTGTAAGGCAAAAAGCATAAATAATCGCTAACCTCAGTTTTTCAGCTTTGGACTCAATTTTATCCTAACTCATTACCTGACATAGTAAACATTACAACAAGTAAAACTTTTCAAAAATTTACTTTTTAGAAATGAGTCACCCTCGATTTGTCCCTCAGTTGCGAGGCAGGTAGTTATGGAGTGATCTTTGCTGATTCACTTCATTGCATTTTGTTGAACTTGGTTCTAAATGAGCTCACAAGCCTTAAGGTAAAGCCTGCTGCCTACTGATCATGCTGCCTGTCTCAGACTAAGGTTTGAAATGCTGCAGAGTCGGCGAGAAACAATCGTTTTGTTTTCTAAACCATTGCTTGACCCCACACATCAAAGGCACAGGTGTTGGGTGTGTGTCTGTGTGTGTGCGCTCGTGGGTGTGTGCTCATGAACAGGTATGTGCGTGTGTGTGCTGATGAAGTGTGGGTGTGTGTGGACACTGTTAGAAGGGGGGGGGGGGGCGGGTATTTCATCTGTTAAAAGCAGTATAGTGTGACATTTTGCCCCATTGTGTGCTGCGGGGTAATTTTGACCCCAGAGGACAACAGGTGTTATTAAATTAAATAAAACACCCATAACTTGATCAGAACACTTCAAATGTATATGAATCATCAAAAGCATAGTATTGAACAACCCCTATAATTTTCAGACCATTTGGTGAATGAAAAACATATTTTCACGCAAAAAGAAATGTCTTGGGTCAAATTGACCCCAGTAAAATAGGAGGGTTAATGTACAGGATGTGTCAGTAGTTACTGAAATCAATAAAAATCTACTCCTTTGTGTTGCATATTCAAGGATATTCTCTACACGTTTTGGACAGTTGCTTTTTGCGCCAAACCCTAAACTATAGTATGATGAGAAAAACACAGTTTTCTACCAAACAGTTGGATTTCATAAAATTATCAGATTTTTTCTTAAGCAGGCCTAGATGAAAACATTACCCAAAGAAATCAAGAACAATTTTTTTTTATTGCGGGTGTTAATACGTTACAAAGCAGAAGAGCACCTATGAATATGCACTGATGCCAGTCATCGTGTGAACTACCATTGCTCTTCTATATCCTCTATGGTCTCTGGCAGGCACCTGTTACGTGTCTCTGGCAGAGTTCTTGCCACTATCCCTCCGAGTGCAGCCATTAAGCACAGGACGACCTGGGGGAGGTCCTTCCACACCTCGTCCAGTAAGAGGATCAAAGGGGCCACAGCTACACCAAGTCGAGCCATGAAGGAGTTGAAGCCCATACCATTCTGCCTAAAAAACAATTTAAAGACATTGCTCATAACCACACAGGAAAGTTTCCAACATCAGTTATTGTCCTGCAGAGTTGATATTTCCCTATATATACTATATGTTGTAAGCCTGAAAATGGGACAGGTTTTGTTCAGATTGATAAGACCAATAAAAAGGTAGGCATGGATAGTTACCTTACTACAGTAGGATAGAGCTCCGAGCTGTAGAGCACAACAGTTCCAAAAGAGGCTGAAGCAAAGCCTTTTCCAATGACTGCTACCACTGTTCTGACAACAGACATATCTGGAGAAAAAAACAGTAACTGAGGGACTGAGGGATGCCTTTTTTGCTGTTGTTTCTGTTGGTTTTATATCATATAATACTGTGTGCGATACATGTAATTGCTGTCATGAAAAAAGTTCCATTTTTTATCATAAAGTGTATTACCTGAAGCTTTAATCAGTATTTGTTGTAATAAATGCCTACCGTTAGGCACTACAATGTTGATTCCAAGACAGACAGCGGCCATCAGCAGAGCTCCCACCTCAGTGGGACGCCTGCCTATCCTATCCAGTAAGTAATATACGGATACTTTGGCTGGCACCTCAATTAAAGAATAGGTGAAATGAGTGAGATAGATATTGAGCCCAAAGCCTGTGATGTTGAAGGCGATTCCATAAAATGAAGTTGCCACACAGAACCTAGAGGTCAAGGAAGTGAAAACTCGTTCAATCAAATAGTTTATTAAGATACAATCAGAACCATAATCTGGATCTTTTTCAAATGTAAAACTGACTGAAAGTGACAGAAAGATAAAACAGATATTTTACAACCTTAAGTCATTATTTAGCACAATAACGTTAAGAATACTGACCACAATGTACCAGTACTTAGGGCCAGTCTCCTCATTTTGGGGGTCTTTATCAGATCAATGTAGGAATAGGCCCGATCTCTTTTCTCAGTCATAACAATAGTGGCTAGTGTCTGGAAGAACGCAAAGCAAATAACTCTTTATACAATGGAATGCACAAGTAAAGGATAACTAACTTTAGTTTATTAGACAACACAAACTAATATTTTTCTTGATGATTTCAGGCACAAGACTGTTGCTGATCTGTGTTAGTTCTCTTGATTTAACAACCATCCGAAATATGCTGACCTCTGTTTTAATTGTTTTAATTGACTCGTCTGTTCGGTTCATCTTGGCACATTTTTTCAAATATATGTGAGCTTGCTCCAGCTTTCCATTGGCAATGAGCCACCTTGCTGACTCTGGCATCCACCTAATGTTGAAGGCACAAACATTTCTTAATAAGAATATGTACCTAAGCTATGTATTTAACAGCAGTTGAGTACAGGTGAAACACAAAAAAAGTGGTATACAAAGGCAAAAGCATAGTAGTCCTGACACTGAATATTGCAAGCTCCCAAAAGTTTAAAACATTACCCCGCTGATTAAACATGGTCATGTTCAAGATGAAAATCAATTAATGATAACCAGTAAAATCGTATGTCCACTGCCAGTTCAGTTGGAGATTCAGTGTGTTATGCTAGTTGAGGCTAAATAAAGGCACAACCAGAGATGAGGAGCAGGCTATAGAGGTCTGGTAAACTCTCTTTTCTCTCAAGTGACATCACTCTAGATCACATATCACCATTTGTGCTGCTTCCCCTGGATCCTCCAGAGCCCCTTAAGTCTTCTAGATCATTTTCTTGTGGAAATTGTGTGCATAAGATGAGCCCAGCCACCATGGAAAGCAATCGGCTAATCAGGTTTAAATCACCTTTGAATGTCATAGAATGAAATTCTTGCACAGAGACATGAGATTGTCATAAGCAGGAATCCCACAAGACAATAAATTGTTTCCACGAGATAATTGAATTTGAACTATAAATGTTTCCCCACAATGTTTATATTCAAACCCTTAAATGGGTCCATGTTGGACTAACATTTCTTAGCGTTTGAGTCGTACCTCCAAGTGACAATGGCCAAGGTCAGAGGTGAGGTGACGCTAACAATTAGCCACCGCCAGTCAGTCACAAAGTAAGCAATAGCTGCAAATAGTGTGTTCCCAAATGTCCAGGATAAGCTGTCGATTACTCCCGTCAATTTCCGGTGCTTAATGTCCACCCACTCCACACCTGCAAAGAACAAACATCTCATCACTTTTCACTTGAAAATACACTTGAAATCTTTTTTCGCCGGAGTGGACATTTTCTTTTATAGGGTATGCTTTACAGTTTATAACCGAAAATATGATTATTACTGAGGACTGTTGAGACAATTATGATGCCTGTGATGCAAAACCCAGTTAAGAACCTCAGCGATGCAAACATCACATAGGATGTAGAAAAAGCACTTGCAACAGCAAAGATCATTCCAGACACGTACGACACCAGCAGCATGATCCTTCGACCAAACCTGTGGGAAACATATAATTTTTAACTTTTAGGCCTACTAGTTGTTTTGAAACCCTTTAACGTTGTGAGCTGAATGTTTTGTGGCCAAGCTGCGATACCTGTCACTGAGACTCCCAAAAGACAAGGCTCCAAGCATCACTCCGATGAAGAAGATTGTAGCAGTTGCTTTGTTTTTCCCTCTACTATCACACACCAGGTCCCACTTGTACAAACAAATACAGAAAGGGGACAAATTCACACATTTCTTTGATGACACAAGGGATATCTCCCTGGAAGAAGTTCATGGTGATCAACAAATATATTAGTTTGTTTTATGTTTTAAAAATGAAAAGACATGTACCTCTGAGGTCACAGTAGACTTGAAGGTGGTGTTATCGTAGACCCATCCGTTCTGGCAAGGCACTGTGGGCAGTTCAGTGATGTTTGAAGCGTTGAGCAGCAGATGATACTGAGGCTCTGCAAACATCCGACAGGAGTTTGGAGTCCCATCCTGCTGTACTGGAAGACTAACAAGAAGTTGCTCTGCCTGGGATAAATTCCTAAATTCAACTCCCTCATCCAGAAAACTGATGTCACAGTGGTGATCGGGTACAGCCACTACAAAGTTGTTTAGCATGAAGTGGCATGGCAGTGTGAAGCGGCCAATGAAGTTAATTGCAATGATCATTACCTGAAATCTTCCAAATCCATTAATATCGGCTAGAATGTTCTCAAACTTCATTGTGGCCTCCGATGGTGTGCAAAATGTCTTCCTTTGAAATTGAAAAATGAAACTGTTCTCATTTGCTCATGCCTTTATACCAAAAAGAAGCAGTGTGCAAACCTGACTCTCTGGACAGAACAACCTTTGGCATTTCACAGCTGCTGGATTGCAGTTGAAACTGGTGAATGTTTTACCTAATTTAACCACTAAAATAACATTTGTCTAAGTCAGTGTGAACTGTGAATTTGTGACAATCGTTAAAGCAGGATCCTTAGTATGTAAGACAAGGTTTCATCATTTGATCATTTATTTAATTTGAGTAAGGGTGTATGATGTTGAGATACCCGAAACACCCAATGACCCCAGGTTCCATCACTGATGATGTGTCTATGTGCATCAATAGATGTATATTAAACTAGCTGTTGTAAGAAAGACTTTAGTATTACATTTTTATTTATT
This sequence comes from Hyperoplus immaculatus, assembly GCA_949357725.1. Classification (NCBI taxonomy): domain Eukaryota; kingdom Metazoa; phylum Chordata; class Actinopteri; order Uranoscopiformes; family Ammodytidae; genus Hyperoplus; species Hyperoplus immaculatus. The sequence goes on along the minus strand of OX442355.1, from coordinate 10,187,544 downwards.
TAAACATGTTTTTATTAATTGCCATGAAGAAAACAGTTAAATAAGAGATGTCTCTCATCTTCTGAAACACAAAACAAGTAGAATCTTAAGCATGCTATGTTATGCTATGTAGTTTTGAAAACTTCCAAATTCAGTTAAGAAAGTTTATGTATTTACATTACGCAAACAAGCCTCCAGTCCAGCAGAAAAGTCAGCAGGGAGAAAACAGCACTCATAATACTCATAATCAGAGGGGAAACAGACACTCCTTTAACCCTCCTGTTATGTTCATTTGTCAGGAACAGCAATGGTGTTCCGGGTCAATTTGACCCGGGGCATGTTTAAATCTCCAAAAGATGTCCTAAATCAAAAAAATTCCTAACAAGCAGTGTGAACATGTCATTACCAACGCCATTACTAACTATTCTATCAATATTTAGTGCAATGTGGTGTTCCATACCTCTAACAGGTAATGGTTCAATAAGAATAATTCACTCGTTTTTCATTAAAAAAATACATGTTCAAACTTTTTTTGTAATGTTTCACCACTTTATTACTTTTGAAACACTGGAGAAAATGTGAAAAGTCTCCAGAGACATTGTGGCTTGAAATATAGCCCTGCCTGTCATCCTTCGACCCCAGCCAGGATGAGGAGCCCCAAATACGCATCTAAATGTGTTCCAGCTCCTTCCACTTTTCCCCAAAAACACACCTCCCTTCTAGATTAGTCATTTCCAGAATGATTTTCTGTATTGAATCTGGCATGACCAGCTCAAAAGCTGACTTGATGTCAGTCACACGAGTCAGTGCCATCCTAGAGGGCCCTGGCACTGTCTTTAAGGTGAAACTCGAAAAATTTGAATATCGTGCAAAAGTTCATTTATTTCAGTAATTTGACTCAAAAGGTGAAACTAATATAGTAAATAGACCCATTACATGAAATTTAGATTAATTTAGATTATTATGGTTTACACAGCTTATGAAAACCCCAAATTTAAAATCTCAGAACATTTGAATATTACATGAAATTAATAAAAAAAGGGATTTTTAATACAGAAATATCAGCCCTCTATAAAGTATAATCATGCATGGGTACTCAGTACTTGGTTTGGGTCCATTTTGCATGACTTCTTGCCTCAATTCCAATTCATTTTCCATGATATTCTAACTATATGAGTTTCACCTGTATGTTTTCTGCAGACAGGTTTGCCTGACGCATATTTGGGGATGAATTTCACCATTTTTTGACATGAATGTCTTGCTTGGAGGAATAGGAATAGCAATTCCCTCATCTGGTTCAAAATCAGAATCATTAGAATCAGAATTTAGCTCAAGATACATCCTCCTCTATTTCACTGTCATGATCAATGATGACTTCCAGAGCCTCCTGGACTGTCATCCTTTTGCTTCTGCTTCTCATTTTGTAAAGGTCTGCCTGACAGAGTGTAATGTTGGTAGGACTCCCATGCAGAGAATATTTTATATGTTTTGCCCCTCCCCTGTTGAGTGTCCACTGAATGTGGGTGGAGTTTTCCCAAGGGAACATAAATGGTTCCCGTCAAAAGTCATAACACTTGCAACTGTGTGTGTGTGTTTGTGTGTGTGGGGGTGTGTGTGTGTGTGCGTGTGTGAGATTTGGGTGAAATATGTCTCACAGTTGTAAAGAAAGAAATAGTCTTACATTTCTGACACCCTTTTACCTCCAGTTTTACTGACGGGTCAAATTGACCCGAACAGTATCTATGTGATATAAACATGCAGGGGGTGGTTGCAAATGTGTGAGATGAAATATTTTCATTTTATATGTTGATTACCCTAATCAAGGCAAGCAGAAGAAGTTTCATACTGAAAAAATACTTTTAACTATTTTTCCTAGATCTTCAAACTTTGAAACGGGTCAATTTGACCCGGAACATGACAGGAGGGTTAAGAGGCCATGAGTGAGCTTTAAGGCATAAATTAGGAATTACTAATTGAAAAGAATGTAATTCTTGTGAATGTTGTTTTTCCAAGCAAAAACAGCAATTTGTTAGTATTGCTTTCACTCTGGGGGGATTTGGGAGTTCATAATTATATACAACTGTTATTTTTAGATTAATCAATTTTTGGTGTTGAAGTTATTAGTAGCAACACCACAACCATATTCTTATTTTTTATTTTTTATATATACATTGATAATTTATCTTGAGCAATACACATTTTGCAAAATCTAAATATTTGTTAAAATTGAGAAAATGGAGGCTTTTAACCCTCTGAGACCCGCTGTTGTAAATTTGCAACATCTATTGGAAGCTGTTTTGTAGTCATTTTCCAGGACTAAATGTACACAAATACTACATATTCCAGCACTCCAGACTATACAATGTATCAAATCACCAATTTCGGCGGGAAAATATTAATATTGTAAGAACAGCAACATTTCAAATTCAAACAACATGGATGACTCCCACTGAGCTCCCAGCTCTCTCTGTTGGATCAATTTTAACAATTTTCCAAGTAAGTACTTGACCTTTAATATTTTTTTCCTGTATTGTAAAGTTGTTCTGTAACATATTACTTCAATAACCAAACTAAAAAAGTTAAATTTACATGATGTTCAGTGATTTCTTTTAATGTTGCAAAAACGCAACACTGGGCTTCAATGGGAGTCATTTTTCAAAACAAAAGGCCCAATCACTTATCATGAGTAAATTGTGTATTATTTGTGTTTTAAGCTAAAGTTCACTAAAGTTTAAGGTTTAAAGTAATTTAGTTTTATATAAAACTAAATAACCTTAAACTTTAGCCTAAAACTATAACACAAATACAAAACTTTTGTTTTGAAAAATTACTCCCATTGAATCCCAGTGTTGCTTTATAGTATAATAATTTACAGTAAATACATAATGTATGTGTGAGATCTGCAAAAGATATAAAGGGTAACCCTAACCCTAACCCTGACCCTAACCCTCTATTCCTAACCCTAACCCTCTAACCCTAACCCTCTAACCCTAACCCTAACCATCTAACCCTCTAACCCTAACCCTAACACTAACCCCTAACCCCTAACCCCAACCCTAACCCTAACCCTAACCCTACCCCTAACCCTAACCCTCTAACCCTACCCCTAACTCCCTAACCCTCTAACCCTAACCCTAACCCTAACCCTCTAACCCTAACCCTGATTTTTTATACCATTTCCAAATCTTTATTCAAGTTGTTTTAACGTTTTATTTTATCCTGGTCAGCAGCACCCTCTTCTTCCCACCCTGGAGCATCCACGCTGCTGACCACAGCCCCCGCCCCGCCCCCAACATGCTAAGGTTTTTTTTGCCTTCTTAGTGGTTTTCTAATTATTCTAATCTCTTAGAGATTTTCTTAATTATTTGAATTTTTTTAAATTATTTTAACTTTTTAATCATTTTAATCTTCCAATTATTTAAATTTTCAAATTCTTAATCTTTTAATTATTTTAATTTTCTAATTACTCTTAGCATTTCTAAATCATTATTCAAGTTGTTTTAACTTTTTATTTAACCCTGGTCAGCAGCACCCTCTTCTTCTGTCCACTGCAGAGACACCCTGCCTGGGAATCGAACCCTGGTCTCCCGGGTGAAGGGGCAGAGCTCTTCAACCGCACCACCAACACCACTCCCGTTTTTAGATCAATAGGCCTGTGCAACAACATTCCAACAAAGGAACCTTTTAACCCAAACCCTAACCCCACCCTAACCCTAACCCTAACCCTAACCCTAACCCTACCCCTAACCCTAACCCTAACCCCTAACCCTAACCCTACCCCTAACCCTCTAACTAGGGATGGGAATTGATAAGAATTTAGCGATTCCGATTCCGGTTCCGATTCTGCTTATCGATCCGATTCCTTATCGATTCTCTTATCGATTCTCATTGGGTGAGAGAATATGTACAAATTAGTTTGTTTGTATTAAATCTCTTTAATATCTGATCAGAAGTGTCTAGTGTATGCATTGAAAGATTATCAAGCTACTTTAGGATTAGGAAATTGTCAATTTTCACATTAATTGGTCCAGACAATTTTTTTTTTTGGTTTTTAAGCCCAAATGCCCTTATGTGCCCTACAAACTAAAAACACATACTTAAAACAGTCAAGGAAGAGCTTGTGGCTTTTGGAATATTAACAGTGCTCATTGGCACTTAAAACAAAATTCAACTGACAGAAAAAACACAAATAAGTCTTTTGAAAAGATAATACCAACTCTTTTTATGCAGAACAATTATCATGTTTGCCCTCTCAGGAAGGATACGAGATCTTTAATGTATGTTAAGTGTTATTATATGATTGCGCCCTTACTCTGAAAGGCTGACGTGATGATGTCACTATGTTAACGCCTCAGGTCAAACTGTCACGACTGCACAGTAGACAGTCATGTAGGCTATTCAAGAAGAGAATAAATACGCCATAAAGGCTTTAAGAGAATGTATCACTTTGCTTATTCTTCACCACGCCAACGACAAGGAGTCACCGCTCCATCTCAGCTTTACAATGTACACTGTTATGTTCACCGCGCAATTTATTAGGCTAATATAATGTCCCTGGATCAGACACGTAGCGGATGGTTTTATACACATCGATCGCTCAAGTAATCCAAGGCAGAGCTTTTTGTATCGGGCAGAGAGCGTTATTTTAAGTGTGTCTTACTGTCTTTATAAAGCGTATTGTTAAAGTTTCCTTACCACCGGACCGCCGAGTCCCGCTGTGTGTTGTTTTGAGTTCGTCCCCACTGCCGTGCTTCAAGGCAGCATTTAACAGCTGATGAACGAGAGTAAACAGCGGGCCTTTGGAAGCGAATAAGAAATCCTTTTTTCCTGTTTGTATGCTGCTCTCGCCTTTTTATGTATCTCCCTCTTTCACTTGCCCACACCTAGGCTTACACACACATTAATTCATATAGCCTACATTGTATGTTCAAATCCAAGTGATGGGCAATTCTGGTGCCGAGTAAGGCAGCGGACGTTTAAACGTTCAACCGTCAGGATCGCAGTCTGCGCGCTTGCTTGTGCACGAGTCATTTGATGAAATGGAAACTTTACCGTATTGTTGCCTTTTCATGTGTAATACAACCACACTTTGGAGCGCTTCTGCCTCGACGTCATGTTTGCTGCGTTCTGAACCAAAACAAAGCAGCACGTGTCTGAAGTCATGACGCATTTGCTACGAGCGGAACCGATAAGCGGCATCGTTAAGCAGGCATGTTAACGATTCCAAGGAATTTGTTGACTCGGAACCGGGTCTGAATAAGAACCGGTTCTCAATTCCCATCCCTACCTCTAACCCTACCCCTAACTCTAACCCTAACCCCCTAACCCTAACCCTCTAACCCTCTAACCCTAACCCCAACCCCAACCCCAACCCTACCCCTACCCCTAACCCTAACCCTAACCCCAACCCCAACCCCAACCCCAACCCCAACCCCAACCCTAACCCTAAATTTGTAACCACTAAGACCCGCTGTTGCAATTTTGCAACGTTTTCTCAAAATCCTCAGGATTTATTTATTTATTTTTTTAAATATATTTTCCTGATCAGGGGCTTGCTAAAACAATTTTAAAAAGGAGAAAAAAATCCTACATCAACAAAATCAATGCTTGGGTTTCACATGGTCTTGACTTATATAGCGCTCTTTAGACAATTTTCTCAGCTCCAAAGTGCTTTACATTTCACCCATTTACACCAATACACCAATGGCAGTAGCTGCCATGCAAGGCGCTTTTCTGAACCAACAAGAGCAATTTATTGACCGCCCTACCCACTTTGCCATTTCCGCCCAGGTTTGAGCAAGAATTTTAATCACACACGTGAAATGTTCATACTAAATTCGGCAACATTTGAGAGGATTCTTGTAATAGGCTCAGGACACCCTTAACCCGGCCTTTACCTATGGAGAACAAACTAAATTATTACTTTACTTTATTTTACTTTAATGTTAACAGTGTTAAAATGTACACAATGGCGATAAATTTTTTTTTAAACACTAGCTTCATTCAAACAATGGGTGTTGCAGTTGGGAAAGGGAATGACTGCAGTGAAATTATTCAGCATCAAGTGGAAAGGCAAAGTCACAGTAGGAATTATCATCAAGAGAATTGTAATTGACGGAATCTTCATAAGCCATCCACCATTGCATATTCTAAAATGTAATATTCAAAATAAGATAGTGAAGAAAAAATACTAATTAGAAATATTTTTGAAACTTATCAGAAACACAAAGCACACAAGATGTTAGTTTGAAACTGAGCCAATATCCTTTGGTATATTGTCAAGAGCTTTGGTTCATGGTTAGCTGTGAAAATGTGTGTATGTTTAGTAGAGACTGCAAACAGACAATGCATGCTCTGTCAAACTTGTAGAACTATGGCAAGTGTAGAGCTTTTCTCTAAATACATAATGTTTTTTTGACAAAAGAACACCAGCAATGGAATACATTCAGTGCAACAATGCATTGCACTCAGTTGAAAATGACAAGTATTTTAGTTAGTAAGCATATATACTGTAAACATGCAACTCACATTGGTAATTATAGAGATGAAGAAGGTAGTCAGTAGACTGTTTGAACCCCTGAGAGTAATGCTGATCCTCAGATACTGTCACTGAGCAAGACACTTGACTCTGTATAGTTTAAACTATTTTTTTTTGCAGATTAAGATTTTTATTACAAAACATATGATGAATACAATATATTGCAAATGTTATACACAGTTAGTGACATTGGTTCTCAGCAAGTACAATGGTATAAACATGGAATATTAACGCAGTTGAAGACGTTAAGATAAAAACATGCAAAAAATGTTCCCACTACTGAATGAAACAATTGCTCTAATTCCTGAAATACATATTGTTTATAGTGTGTTGCGCCAGACTCAGGTCAAAGATTGTACAGGAATGAAGTGGCTAAGGAATGTTTGTATTTGTTTAGACATTAGGTTAGGTCCAAGGATCAGGACTAAAAAGTTGTGGGACACCCATTATTTTATTCATCATCTGAGAAGAAAAGGTGGCTCGCAATGGACATCGGGTTTGAACAAAATATATAATTGTTTGTCATTGTGGTGATGAAGAAGTCCCAATGGATACAGGAATGAAGGAAACCAAGGATCCAAAATGGAACCTTGCGTTACTCCACATTTAATAAAAGCAGTCCTTGAGGTGCAGCAACAACAACGTTTCTTGATTGGCAAGTCAGAGGAGAACCAGACTGTAACTGCTCAAGAGCTAGGGCAGTTTTATGTTAAAACAGAAAGGCAGGAAATTTCCCTGAACCAAGACAATAGCCTATAATAAGACTTGAACACGCATATCATTACAAAAATATCTAATTCAATCAAAACCAGTAGTCATGTTTTCTTTTAGTACAACTTTATTGCTAACTACAAGAAAATATACAGTTACACTACTGTTTGCATCTATTTTCCGACTTCCTTCTGTGCGGTATATAAATCAAACAGTCTTCCTTTTGATATGTGAAATGTTGGTCAAACTATTTATTGGGATTTTAATAGTTTTAAAATTTTCATCTTCAATTATTAAAATGTAATAAATTGTGTAACAAATACGCTGAATAAGCCTATCACTATCTCACTCTACATCTCTTCTCAATAGTTGTGATTATTATTGAATCTCCTTCGTACTTGTTGAGCGTACCCTGCAATATAAAAGAAACCTTAAGTTAGTCATTGTATCATTCATGGAATACTGTTTTCAGGAAAGGACATGAACAAACATTTATTTTTGGACCAATGATTAAATGTACTGAAATGATGGTTACCCACTTGCCTCAGGACTGCATTTAAGTTCACTGAGTTTGCTTATCGTTAACTGTAGCTTGAACATTGAATTACATGTACTCCTCCTTTCACACGTTTCCTCTGTACCTTGGTTTCTCAAGATCCTCAATGAGCTCTGGCAGATGGGTGTTTAATGTTTCAGCCAGGAGTGAAGCCACTAAACCAGACCCGACTGCCACCCCACAGTAAACAACTGTAGGGAGGAGATGCCACACGTCCTCCAATAGCGCGATGAGGGGAGATATGGAGACGCCTAGCCGTGCCATGAACGAGGTGTAGCCTAAACCATTTTGTCTGAAAAATCAAAGTCCGGAGGTTAATGTAAACCTGCAGTACATGTGGTCACAGCAGAAAATAAATTCTTTGTCTGTGATCAAACTGGCTTCACCGGTTTGTTGTAGACTTACCTTACGACTGTGGGATAGAGTTCAACTGTGTAGAGGAATACGGTCGTGAATGAGGCTTCTGACATGGCTTTTCCAAGGACTGCCACCACAGTACGAATCACCTGCTTATCTGAGGGGACAACGTTTAGATATTTGATCAAGATAATTCCAAAGACTTAAAACAAAATGATACGATTTAAAGATAACAATAATAATAAAAAAATAACCTTGTGCAACAAATAAGTTGATGAAGAGACAGAGACCAGTTACCAGCAGGAATCCAACCTGACCAGGCCTTCTGCCAACTTTCTTCAGCAAGTAATACACACCAACTTTCATTGGTATTTCGATGAATGCAAATACAAATTGCGTGAGGTATGGGTTTAATCCAAACCCAGTGATATTCAGAGATATCCCATAATATGTAAATGCAACTCCATACCTAGAAAATGAAACAATGAAATGAGCTGTTATGTACTGACATGACAGTAATAACCTTAGGGGAATAAGTGCGGTACCTTGACTCTCAAAAACATGGCTGACATTTTCAGTACAACTGATAGAAGACAGCCACGACAATGCATTATAAGCCATTACCATTAAAATAATCATCTTTCAATTATTTATCATATTGCATACTATGATACAAATATTACAGTAGCATGTACAATATGTAATATGAAAGATGATATTTTGTCAATAGTTTATATTTGCATGTTAAACAAATAGTTAAATATTTTTGGAAATATGCTTATTCCCTTTAGTTCTAAAGGTTGCATAAAAAGATTGCTACCAAGATATCTAACGGTATCACTTAAAAACAAGGGGACACAGCTACAATGTAGCTATCTCCCTCAAGATCAGAAACCACCCAGCGGATTGTATCTGGCTTGTGTAATCCATACAGAATCAGAAATATAAACAAACAAACATTTGTGGGTTTTAAGTAAAGGGAGGTGAAATGGTGCTGACAGACAGATCGTCTCCTGGCTCCAGCTCTCAACGAAATGCGCAAACATGAGATTGGCATATTTTTCTTATTTAACTCTCAGAAAGAAATCAAACGACTACTCATTTAACACATTTCATGAATTTTTTACTTACCATACTATCCCTGAATATATTGAGATTTTCCTCATATTTGGGGTCTTAAAAAGATCTAAAAGAGTGTAATTCTTATTTACAGTTTCATTTTCTGCAGATTCCAGCAATGCCTGTCGAGAAACAGTAAACACAAGTTTAAAATCATTCACAACACTGCTGCACTCAAAGGTATTTTTTCTTAATCAAATCACTGTGTGTTTGTCAGATAACCAATGTTTTAAATGTACTTTTGGTGTGACATTGGCTATACACTTGGCCCTGTTGTTCATCTCGGCACATCTCATTATGTATTGATGAGCAGCATCGGCCTTCCCGTTGGCCAAGAGCCACCTAGCAGACTCTGGAAGCCACCTGAAGGGACAAACATGGCAGAGTTCTGTGTCTCATCTGATAGGATTTCACTTTTTATGCCGCAAAATGTAAAATATAAGACTTGTATACCTCCAAGTAATGACAGACAGTATCAGGGGCGAAGTCACTGCCACAATTAGCATCCTCCACTCATTTACAAAGTATGCAGCTCCAAGCAGTAACATGTTTCCAAATGACCAATCCAGGCTTATGATTACACCCGAAAAGGTCCTGTTTTCAATGCCGACCCATTCAATATCTGGAGAAACGTAATGTTAAAACTAAATGTGGAGAAAGATGAAACATTATATTTTCCTCATCTCAGAGGTTAGTGTAGTGATAGCTTTAGCATACTTACTTAGAACAATAGAAATGATACTTATCCCTGCCAGTGACATCCCCGTGAAAAATCTCATGATGACAAACATTACATACGATGTGGAGAATGCACTTAGGACTGCAAATACCATGGACGACAAATAAGACACCAACAGCATCGGGCGTCGGCCATACCTGTTAATACAAAGAAAAGGTTAAAAAAAATAAAGAGCTTAAAACTATTGAGAAACTGTAAATCTTGCACATATGCTCAATTTACAAGTTCTTCTCATTTGTCTTGAATTGCATTAGTTCAGGTTTATTTTATTAAAGGGGTTCCATAAGGGATACACAATTTCACAACTTAACAATCTCTATCCCTGTGAATCCCTATTGCACACCTTTGTTCCTATATTTTTCAAAACCCAATACTCCAATTTTAACACTGGTTAGCAATTTTTCAAAATCTCAGACATACATTTTTGAGACTCTGAAAAAGCTCTTCCAGAGCCACAGGATTCCCACAAGATTTGACTTGTTGAGAAGTGCTCTTCGTGTCATCGAACTGAACTTCAAGTGTGAAATCGGTGGACTGCCCCTTTAATCTTATTTTACTTTTTGCAGAGAGTGAGTGACACTTTGGAGGACATATTGTGAGTTTTTCTTCTTTTATACTCTACCTGTCACTGAGGAACCCCAACAATGGGGCTCCAACCATAACACCAATGAAGAAAATGGTGGCTGTTGCCTTGTTCATCCCTTTTCTGCTGCACACAAGATTCCACTGCAAAGAAACAATGGAAAGTATTATGATAATTCAACTCGCAGCTGTCACTCATGTAGGTTGAACTCTTCGGTCAAAACCACAATTTTTTATGTTAGCATTCAATCTTGAAATTACAATGTTAGGAAAAATAAACGCTAATTTGTATGATATTATGCCCCCCCCATTAATATGCATTTACTCTTGTATAATCAATTGAACCATTGATATATTCTTCACATTTGACTTTAAGAAATGTTTCACTTCAGTCTCAGTTTGGAGGCTGAGCAATAAAAACTGAAGCTGATCTCCCATGAGATAAGATACATTCCTAAGGTAGAGGTTCTGCTAGAACAAAGGCCCTGGCCAAGCAAGCACGTCTTAGAAATTGCTAATGGCTGGGGGAGGAAGGCTCCATGATCTCTGGTTTCGGACAAGAGGAGGACCCTGAAATCTGCCTGACAACAACATTCGACCAATCAGTAGACATGTTAGACAATATAATACTATGATGTAGAGAAGGACTTCACTTCTTCTTGCTTTTCTGTCCTGTCAACCTGCCTTGTCAATTTACTCAAATAAAATACTGAGGCCTAGATCCTGGATTTTTACACCTTTGTCCATAGTCATTTTTCCTTCATAAATAGGCATTTTTACACGTACCTTTCAACAATCAGAAATGATAAAAACAATTGTTTGATTAACAAAAACAAAATATCTTTAATGTATCTGAAGAACACAACATTCCATTTATACATACAAAAAAATGGTAACACTTTATAATAACTATCCGTTGTAACTCGTTAATAGATCATTAGTAAACTCTTAATTAATGATCATTAATGATTTGTTAATTGTTTGTTAGCAGTTTGTTAAGGATTTATAACAATGGTAGATAGTTAATAGCTTAATAATTGAATTAGTTCATCTGGGAGGTAATCCGAGATTAACTGATCACGTCACGTTCAAGTCCATGGCATGCACAGTGTGTATTGAGTTTATTTAGAAATATTTGAAAATGGGGCTGCCCTCAGTTGCCCATGCACTGTGTGTAGTCTATAGCCTATTTCAGCCTCGTCGGTATCTCGGATTACCTCCCAGATGAACTGATTCAATTATTAAGCTATTAACTATCTACCATTGTTATAAACCCTTAACAAACTGCTAACAAACACTTAACAAATCATTAATAATCATTAATTAAGAGTTTACTAATGATCTATTAACGAGTTACAACGGATAGTTATTATAAAGTGTTACCAAAAAAATTAAATAATACTTTCTTATGTACTGAAGACGCTTACCTCTGTCACCAAAGTAGATGTAAATGTGCTGTTGTCATACACCCATCCATTCTGACACAGGACAGCATGTGTATCCTTACTGCTGTTCAAGCCTGATAGAAGTTGATATTGTGGCTCTAAAAACATCTGACAGGAGCTCCGAGTCCCATCCTGCTCTACTGGTATACCAACAGCCAGCTTCTGTTCCTGAGTTAAATTTCCGAAGACTTCCTCATGCAGAGCATCGATGTTACAGTGGTGAGAGGGAACAGCTGCCATGAAGTTGTTCAGCAGGAAGTGGCATGGCAGAGTCATACGAGAACTCAGCTGAATCAACATCAGCACAATTTGGAATTTTCCAAATCCATTAATTTCTGAAAGTAGGCTGTCAAATTTCATTTTGCTGCACACCCAGGTTGACAGGAAGCCGTACTGTATGTTGTAACGGTGAAGTAGAGATACAGTAGGTGTGAAGTAGAGAAGTGACAGGGATTGAACAAGACACATTTACCAGCGGAATGTGTTAATCATTACAATTATCCACAAAAAAATATGTATCAGCATTTCACTCTATCCAGCTACTGCATTTACTGGCAGTCAAAAATGTATTCTCTATTGTGATGGTGGGACTCTCATTACTCACAACCACACTTACTCACTGTTATTGAGTAGCAGTGAAAAAGTTTATGACATTTGCAGGTTGTCTACTTTCTTTCTATGTAACTTTGTTTTGGCCATTGTTGATACAACTGTGTTGAATGTTCTGTTTAGACACTGGCAATGAATAAGGAGACCTAAAATTGTCTGTGTATTGGAATGCATCTTCTTAAAGAAAAAAAGAAAAAAAGAAAAAAACTGTTTTATCTGTATCACTAGCTGTGTATCTGTGTATCTGAATCTTATGGCAGTGGGGGCGGGACCTGATAAGCTTTTGGCTTCTCCTGCCACCCTTCGGACGATAACACAAAGTAATATGTATGAATATGCAAAGAGAAAATTGTGTATTGTGTGTAATTATCCAGAATAATAATAATAGATAAATAAATAAATAACCGTCCAGAGACAATGGTGTGTTATAGCAGGAGTTTATACACAACTTCAATTGACATTACCACAGAAAATCAATCATTGCCTTTTAATACTTCTATTTGCAATACTTAATTTCTGAATGTATCATCAGCATTTCCCACTATTTTCTAACATTTCAATAAGAAATACTACCAATGGATCAGGAAAATGCATTCATCTTCATGGGAAGATTAATCAGTAAGGAAGTCAACAAGCACCAAAATAATATTTTGGACTTTTGTTCTCAGCCTTTTATATATCTTCCCTTCATAAACCTTCTGCAAAACAAAAATAAAATAACCAAACAACTATTGAATGAATATACAAGCATACTTTGAATGTATGCATCTAACTGGAAACAATTATTGCACATGAATATCAGTATCTTAAATGTAGCTATAGTAGAATAGATTCAGTTTTTAAACTGAGAGTTAGTTCCATGTATGGGCATCCTGTCAAAGAAGACAGCAGTCTAACCTCGTCTATTTACTGTACAGCAGCTTTATAATATGTAATTTTGCCCTGGATTTTATCAACCTTATTTCATGGCCCAATTTTACAGCATTGTGCAAATGACTATCTTATAACTGTAGTGGTTGAAAAACGAAATGCAGTGAATCTGTGTTGATTTCATATAAGGTCTATTTGTATTTACCTCTGCAGTCATTCAGTGGAATTATTATTAGAAGCATAACACCTGCATTGATACCAAGCTAAAGGTGCATTTCACATCACTGAAAAGTATTTTCAAAGTTTTACAAGGACTTGGTTTATTATGTCAACATGCTGCAGCTGTGTGATGCTAACTGAGCTGTGTCGAAAGGGGGATTTGGGGGCAGGAATACCCTTTCTTCTCTCTCGCTTCAAAAACAGCTTCATACATGAATAAGCGAGGCACTTCCAAGTTGGTGGGTAACCTGAACCTCCCCACCACAATGAGAGAGCTTTTCGATAGTCACTGAAACAAGCAGGATTCGAAGTCCATAATGCAGGATAGCGATTGATGAGGCAACTTTTTGGGACATATTTTTACAGTCGCTTCAGAGGTGAATACTGTAAGTACTAAATTATGATTTGCAAGTAATTTCAACCTCTGAATAGTCACACTTTTTTTGGTTCTATTTTATATATATTTTTCATCCACCAAAAAGTTGTGAATATTCCTGCTATTGGCTTTGATGGACACATTCATTTATATAACTAAAGGAATGTACTTATTTCAGTATCATATCAGGAACACACACTTTTGATTCCTTTTGAGATTCTAGAAGATCTCAGACCATAGGTGCTACCTCTCCAATTGCCTAAACATAGCAAATGTAATTTAGTAAAAATTATATCTAGCAATACATTAAATAATAATTGCAACAACATGTATATGTGATCATTAATAATGGTCTGTGCTGTATTTAGTTATTGTTTGTTATGTTGTAAGGCTTGTTTCGAACATCTGTGTGTTTCCTATTAGTAAGTTTATCATAAAACAATATTAACATGGAAACATCTAATCCGCCACAGTTCAATCCTCATGGTGGTTATCCTCCAGACCAAGAGTTCACTCGTCTGTCAAGGATCCTGATTTCCTCTTTCCATGGCAATGATTCAACACACTGAACATACTGCCATACTAGGAAACAGAAACTCTTAAAGCACCAAAGTAAGGCTTGATGATGGTTGACTGGTAAAATGAAGTGGAACCATGTGTGAAGAGAAGTGTGGGCATGGGCCAAAGTGTCCAAGAGTTTTTGTAATCTTGGAGCTGCATATGTCAAAGGACATTTGTATAGTTTGTCAAATAGGTGGACAAAACAAATCATGTAGTCTAATAAGGCTACAACAACCTCCCTAAAGTCAATTTAGTAATATACCTGACCTATACAAATGTTTTCCATAAACTGTATATGTGTGTACTGACATAAAGTATATCACTTGTTGTTATTGGTGAATATATCCTACTGTCCTGTTCAAATGGATAAAATCTGAAATATATGACACCCAAATGTAACCCTACCAGCTCAATCTGTAGTTAAAATGATCATATACTGTAAAAACATGAAAGGAGGGCCCGTTAATTGCAGAGAAAAATCGTTGTTGCCCAATATTTAATCTGGGAGACATGTATGTAATAAGTATGCATTATTCTAAATTGGTTGTTAACTAAATCTGTACACTTAAGGTTACATTTCCTAAGTGGCAAATGACAATGAAGCTTTATATACTGTAGTCATGTTTTCTATCAGTGATCTTATAGTCTGGCATTGAACTCGGTATTTCTCTTAATGTGTAAACCCCAAAAAACAGCAGACAGGACTCGATTGAACTTGTCTAATGTGTACAATATAGGTATGCTCAGGAGTGAAATAATGTCAATGAATTACTCTGCAAGTAGTTATGGTTGCTCCAACTATTCCAATGCTTTTTTCCAAAAAACAATTATCTACCAGAAACATTCAAATCATAAGTGGCAGATTAACATGACATTTAAAGCATTTATTATGGAAAATAATTTGCTGTCGACATTCATGCATCCATTGAGAACAACATCTGCTTGAATGAATAAATTGCATCATCCTCAGGACAAACCTAAACCCGTTAAACCTATTTTTGAAGGATCTAATAATAGCTAGATATTTTTGGGTCTCTTATTCTTTGTTTTGTGACTTTTCAACAAGTCAATGCCACTTGTAAGTCTTTTGACTTTTGAGTATTGTTGATTAAGTCCACTTTTTTCTCTGCTTTGAACTAATGCATTTATATTTTTAGTGCCTTCAGTTGAACTAAGTTTTCAATAAAGACACTGGTTGTTGGCATGAGCCACTTTTAAAAGCAGTTTTTGATTGTTTATTTCCTGACCCAATCAGCTCTTTGAATCATTTAGCTTTGTGTGCAGCGTGAGTCTTGCCAAAAAGTGATGTCCTGTGGACTTCATGGAGTCTTTAGCTGCTTAGTGTTCTAAACTGTTGACCAAATCTGTTGAAGGAAGGAAGTCTGTCATTAAGGTGATATACTGACCCCTAGTTTGTAACTATGATCTGGCTGCCATGTGCAGAAGTAATGCACTTGTGCACTATGGCATCTAAACTTTTTTTCTTACACATATCTGTTAAACATGGCTGGAATCAAGGTGTATGTTTTCTATGCTGAAAAGACAAGTTATGAGTAAAATTACAAAATATGAAGTGTTTATGGCTTGGATGTCCCAAGGTGTACAGCCTGTAACATGTTTTCTTTTTATGGAGGCAAATGTATGCGTGCACATGTTGGTCTACAGTTTTGTGGCACCACCCTCTGGTCCTTCTGGTGGATGTAGGAAAATGTTGACTTTGAATAAAAAGGTTTGTTTGCAGTAAAATTTAGATTTTTTGGAATCCCCAAGTGGAAGACAGCTGGAATGTCCTTTGTCCAAAATCCTGGTCTATTGGTCCATGAATCAATATTGTAAAGGCACCAACATGAACAATTTCTTAATACTAAATTTATTTTATTTTTAGTTACATAACCCTTTTTTAGCAGTGATTTTGATATAATATTTGAGTCTAAGAATCATTTGAGATAATAATTGGGTAGCCTGTACAATACCTAACAGTCTATATATAAAACAAACACTGGCTTTTAGTGAGGGAGTAGGAGGCCTAGTATTTCTACTATGTGTAAAACAAATAGTCTCTCAGATTTAGTTCTTAAATGGAAATGCTGACAGCAATTGCATTGCTGATATTTGTAGCAGTGATAGATGAGAATAGTGGAGCGAAAGAAACCTTGCTGTAGAAACAGGGGTTCGGAAAACGGCAACCAATTGTTTTGCTTATGCTCTTGGATGTGAATGCTGTTTCCCCCTTGATATTACATACCATTCCATGTAGAGCGATGGCAGCCCTGATGCAACTGCCAAAGAGAAGCTGCAGTTCCTATTGGGGATAGGAAGAACTTTTACATAATACATATGTACTAACGCAAAAATCTCTTGATCTGAACAGTAAATACTTAAAATTTAACATATATAAATATATATGTATATACAGTATATATATATACATATAACAATTATATATATTATATAATTGTTAGAATATTTCTACAAGAACATTTCATTGTTTTTGCTATTGCTATTTTCAGTGTATTTCCTAAAGTTTCTTATCATTACATAATACACAATTACTTGGCCTGAAGTGTTTATTGTTTGTTTATTTCTTCATGAAGGTGTTATTGATGACACCCAGGTCATTGTGAAACAGCATCAGAGATGGAACCAGAAGCTGAAGACCCAGACAACACTGATAACTTGGTCCCTTGGTCAGGTTCAGATGGTTCCCAGGAACTGTGTGTCTCTGAGTCCTATTTTGAAGATGATGCCAGCGATGCAGAGTACCCTCCAGATTCTCGACCTGCTCATCTCCCCAAGTCTGACCTTCGGTCCCAAAAAAGCCTTCAATCACAAGACTCGGAATCTGCAGGTGAACAACAGTCTCTGCCTGAACTTAGTGGATGTGAAGAGGATGTCTCATACAAAGAAGAGGATGACATCTACCTAAGTGAATCAAGAGAGTCCATTACAGAATGTCATCATATCCAAACCTCAACAATGCCACGATCCACACACCAAGAGTGCCCCAATTCTGAGCCTCACGCTAGCCAGATATCACTTCCTCATTCCCAATCATCCTCCTCCTCTCTTGGCTGTGCTGCTGATGTGACCCTGGCCTTGACCGTGACTGCAGGGCAGTCCCTGGGAGCCAGTAACAGGCAGGGTCCAAGGACTGGGAACAGGAGGGTAGGATCCTCAGAGGAAGGAGGGAGTAGTGAAGCACCTCCTGCTTCTGTCTTCTTTGGAATTTCAGACGAGGGTGCTGAGCAGGCAGAGAAGTGGAACTCAGAGTCTGACACAGATCTGTGCAGACCGGAGAGGCACAGGGCAAGGTACACACGTAAGTATCTATCTCCTACCCTCGCTTGTTATATTCCTGTGGTCATATCAAGCTAGTAGTGCAAAGTTTACAGCATAGATTAAATGTTGTCTAACTTTAAATTATGTATTATTTATTGCTGAGATATAATGTCATGTTTACTTTAGTGCAGCTCTGGACACAAAGCTTGGATAATAAGATTAAATTACATTTTATTCCCGTAATCATTATTGGTGTTCCCGTAATCATTATTGGTGTTATGTGAAGCAACTTCTAATCCGATAGATTAGAAATTGTGCAAAACACCATGGGTGCAGGTTATTTCCATGCTGTAATGTGGGGTCTATTCAAGGCGGACTTACAGGGAGAATTCCCATGGCTTTAATAGTCAGAGCAGGATAAGAATAAATATGACCATATGATGAGGCTGGCAGAAACAAATTTGACAGACACCAACATGTGTCACCCTGGCCTGTTACCCGATCCCTTTTCCAATCGTAAGACTTGACTGCAATGGAAAGTGAGCTGATAAGTTTCCTTGCCACATGGACCCCCCAAAGTTAGCTGTAAGTGAATATGTTGCTTTTATTAGTGTGCTGGCTTCTGCAGGGGCAACTTCAACATATCTCTTACTTATTCTTACTTTGCTTCTGTCAAAAAAATTATAATAATTGCGGGTTTCATCAGCATGCTGAGAATACCAAAGCTCTGTATGAAACAAAACCCCCACATTTTAAGTTAATGTCATTCAACCAAGGGTTAGCTGACCCTATTTTAGCATTAATTATTTAAATAGGATAGTTTGTTAATTTTACAATGACAAAATATCATATTAAAATAATGTCTATATACTGTCTAATTACAAAATAGTTTGTTTTTATCCTACTCTCTTCCCTCCCTCCTCTCTTTCTCGCTGTGTCTTCCTTTGTCTCAGGGCTCAGTCACAACGAGAGCCACTCAGAAAGACAGGTCAAGGACACCAAATCTAAATGTAAGCGAATTGCTCGGCTTCTAACAGATGCACCCAACCCTCAAAATAAGGGAGCCTTGCTGTTTAATAAACGCCGCCAGAGGGTCAAGAAGTATACACTTGTGAGTTACGGGACTGGTGATTACAAGTTTGACGGTGGAAACCAAATAAAGAAGAAAACTGAAAAAGTCAGATCAGCTGATTATAACCCTGTGGCAACAAGTGAATCTGAGTTAGAGGAGGAGTGTTCTGTTACTCACCTGAAGCACAATTTAAGTCTGAATTGGGGAAGTGTTCGAGAAATGGAAGCACTACCTCAAACAAAAGGAAGGGGTGTTACGATGTTTGTCCAACGCCGCAAACGGATGGATGAAATCCTGACAGAGCGTGAACAACTGCGGAGTAAAGGAATATCTGTGGAGACTTTAGGAGAACCTGAATATACAGAAGCACAGAATATTTATGACGATAAGGAAATGTACATGCAGACTAATCAGGCCAACTACATGGATGAAAATCTCAAACAGCATTTAGAATACCAAGAAAATATTGACCACATGAATGACCAATCCAATGTGTCAAGACCCTTGGTGCCGAACAGAACTGCGAAGCCTTTCCTAGGTTTTCAAGACAGCACAACTGCTTCTGCAATGTCTGGTATTCCAATGACAAAGAAACAAGAATCAAGATTCCGAGTACCGGTGCCTATAAATAGTAACCCACAGGTTTGGTCCCCAACTGGAGACATCATAGCTTCAAGAGATGAGCGAATATCTGTACCAGCCATCAAGACTGGTATCCTGCCAGAGTCAAAACGGAAAACCACTAATAAAAAGCCACCGATGCTAGCACAAGACCCTGGTAGTCAAAACAAAGGGGAAAGGAGGTCTTATATTGAGGCAGAGGAAGACTTTTTTAGTCTAGGTGCTGAAGCTTGCAACTTCATGCAACCTAGGACAATAAAACTCAAGAATCCCCCTCCAGTTGCCCCAAAACCTACCATGAACCCAACCTGCCATCCTTGGATGAGGAGGAGTCCTTCCTGTGAGCCATTTATTCCACCAAGAAGTCCGATTTCACAACCTTCTAACAGTCTGGTGGGGCCTCATACTCAGCATTACTCACCGCAGCAAGATTGGGCTCCACCTCAACAGATGGCCATCCAATGGGCACCAGATCTGACTCAGGCAAGTCTTCAAACACATGCCAAAGCCGATGCTCCAGAAAACAACTCCTCTTCTCAACTTAATCTTCAGCCAACCACAAATACCTGGAGTATACCGTCACCACGATCCCCTGTGAGTATGCAAGCCCCCAGTCCTACCCACAGCCCACATCATCCAACTTCACCTTCAAGGAATAAGCCAGACAGTACTCCACACTCAGTTGCCTCTTGCCCACCACAGCTAGGGAAGCCATACGTCCACGCATCAAAAGCTCCACAGGCCTATCCAAAAGGTCGAGTCTCAGACAGAGGTGTTAATCAGGCTGTTGATGGTCCAACTATGTCAGGAAAAGGTGCAGAGTTGTTTGCCAAAAGACAGTCCCGTATGGAGAAGTTTGTTGTTGATGCTGAAACAGTACAAGCTCACAAAACAAGATCCCCCTCCCCAACTTCGTCCCTCCCTAACGTCTGGCGGTATTCTTCCAATATACGTGCCCCTCCTCCTTTATCATACAATCCTCTTCTTGCTCCTTTCAACCCTACATCAGCAGCCAAGCAACCCCCTTCCACAAGCCCCCAAACCAAACCTAAGACCAAAGAGAAACCTAAAGCAGCCCCAAAGCACCTTGATGCCTTAGATATTATGAAACATCAGCCTTATCAGTTGGACTCATCACTGTTCAAGTATGGTGCAGTCCCCGAGGGCACAGGCCCTAGCCCCAAACCGACTCCCGAGGCCAAAGGATCTACACCCAAACCAACTCAAACATCAAAATTTGAGGTTATCAAAAGCCTCAAACATAGATCTGACCCTTATCATTATCCTAAAAATGCCCCTGAGCTTTCTGTTCAAAGTGAGGCAGAAGTCCCTGCTAAGTCTCCTGTACCGGTAAGATTCGAAAATTATTCTGCCAGTCGAAACACAAGATCAGCTAAGCCTCTTGCCATTGACAAGCGCTTGGATGAAAATCACACTGCCACAACTGCAACACATCACATTACCAACAAGCAAGCACCAAGCGCCCGACCTGCAAGCACGTGCTCCCAGCATTCATCTATTGGTGACAGCATAGCTGCCGCTTTTTCTCCTGCATCTCTTATTGCTAGAGGTGCACTTCAAATGGCACCTCGGCCAAAATTTTCTGCTAAGAAGCCAGTGGCCACAGGCACACAATGGAGACCTGTTGCCATGCTTCATTAGTTCTGTACTGTATATGGTCATGCTTAGGTGTAGTCAACACTGAGACGATAGAACCCAATTACAACTGCAACTTGGATCTAAAATGTCTCACAAGTGGAAATGTATAGACTTTTGCACTAACTGTGGGCCGCATCAAAAATAGTACAGTTTACAGTTTGCAGCTGTAAGGATATTTAGCTGGCAATAAATGGAAAGTATGAGAAGGACGTTGATTGTAGAGCAAAGTTAGCCTCAAATTGTAAATTGATGGATAATAAACTAGAATAAATAAAAACGTAGCATATTAAATCATCTTCCTCAAACGTGGGAGGTGCACGTTTGCTTGAAAAAGGAAATGATGACTAAAAATGTTAAGTGATTCTCAGGAAGTGCTATGTATGTGCAATATTGTTGTTCAACAAAGGTCTATTTTTAAAGATGTTTTTCCTTTATAAGAAATACGATTAAATTCATGATATGCCTTTTTATTTAGTAGTAGTCACACTTACCCCCAAGATCTACACACAACATTAATATTTATTAAAACAATTATTTATTAAATTCAAATTTAAGCTCAAAATTTAACAATTATATTAACAAATAATTTTAATAATCAATTGTGTCTTTGGATAAACTGCCTATGCACTTCTTTTTTGGATAAATAATATTTGCAATTCCTTCAGTTTCATTCCAAACTTTTATTGCATCACAACAGCTAAAAGCATTAATCTTAGTTGTGATCATTAACCCTGATGACTCAAAATGTTTTTTAAGTGGATATATGTTCTGCAATGGTCAGTTAGGCCAGTCATTCAACTGTCAGTAAAGTCATGAGCCATTCTATATCTTCATCCTTGATGTAAAACATAAGAAAGTTATCACAAAGATTGGACTATTCAGCCATTGTGTCATATTACCATAGCACCTCAAAATGAAAATAGGAAACGTTTGTGTTGCTTGTCTCTATGTTCTGTCTTTCACAAATATCACTGTTTATTGCACTTCTTGTACTCAGCACAATCATGCTATTAAATGTCTCTTTCCTTCTGCTTGTGTATTTCTTCTGTGTGTCATAGGTGTCTATTCTCTTCTCCTAAACTTCTGCATTACTACTTTTTCTGGGTCACCCATATTTCCTCCTTTATCTTATTCACTGCTTCACATTTTCACATAAAATGTACTCATATTTGTGTAACCTTCAGCAATAAGCATTTTCTAAAGGGCGCCACATTATTTGTAATTTTGATTAAATTATTTCTGATATTTATAGAAAATTGTAAATTGCTGAAGGTTGACACTGATTCCCTTCCTGTTTAAACTTTGGCTGGACTGATGTGTTTGTTTGTATGTTTGTTTTCACAGCATTAGAAGTCTGAAAGTGAGAAGTTTGGAACTATGATCTAGGCCAGGGGTCACCAACACAGTGCCCACGGGCACAGGTAGCCCGCAAGGACCATATGAGGCGCCCTCAGGCCTGTTCTAAAAAAATCGCATAATAATCTGTTTCCGACCTTTTTTAAGTCATTGTTGATCATTATTGTGAGAAATCTTTAACATGATCAGTGTCTTCACATAGATGAATATCATTAATCATTAATGATAATATATAAATAAAGGCAAACTGAGCAAATTTGTTATTTCAGAAGAGTGTATCAAACTGGGTGCCCTTCGTATGACTCAGTACCCATGAAGTAGCCCTCAGGTTCAAAAAGGTTGGTGACCCCTGATCTAGGCCCTCAGATGGTGCTGATAGTCAATGGAAGGGAAATCCACCGAAAAGAAGAATTTACATTTTGTTAATTTAATGATCATTTTCAGTATCATTTAAAGACAGGTCAAATTTGGAATTAACTTTCAATAACTAGATTTCAGTAATTAGTTCCTAATAGGCAGACCCATTACACACACAAAAAAACACTATGTTAGATTGCAAAAAGATGTACTGAGTGGTCAACTGTCCTTGTGTGCCATTGGGAATGGGTTTATCTTTGTTTAAGCTGTAAAGCTATTTCCAAGGGGGCTGTTGTCAAACATTGTCACAATTCCTGGGAATATCTTCCTTTACCTAGATTAAACCAAAGCAGACAACCAAGCCTGACAGGACTGCAGCAATTTGCTGTTTGTATCATACCTAAGGTAGGATGAGCTAACAACGAGTCGGTCATAGAAAACCTTTACATAGTTGTGAAGTATAATGAGTCTTGGTAATTCAAACAGTGGTGCACAAGATTTCAGAAGGTTGCAGTATAGGTCAAAGGCAGATACTTAAAAGGCAACAGCATTGGGTACACAGGAGTTCTGTGACATCTCCTAATTTTGAGCATTGCTCTTCCGACCTTCAACCTGAGCAGAGGTCTAATTAGGCATTACATTACATTGCATTTAGCTGATCCTTTAAAAAAATGTCTATTTATGGGTGGATTTCCCCTTTTAGCAGATGAAAAAAAGCAAGTTGGAACTGATAAAGTTCGAAGCAAAGTTTCCTAATCTTAAACATTTCTTTAATGTAGTAAGATTTCCGCTGTCTTTATTTTAAATGTCCTGAACCAACACCAGGTAAGTTTTTGAAACTTTTAAAATAAATTTTCAACATGTGTTAATGTTTCAAATGCTGCTTCAAGACCCTTAGACAAGATCCTACCCACATATTGACATCACTCTAACTTAATCCTGTAGTTTGTCTTCACATTTTGACAGTTAATTTAGATGAAGAATTGTTTTTTTAAGAGTTTGTGTGTTTTTGTCTTTGCAAATCCTAAAATGTAGTGATAAATGTTGAACGAAAACAGTCAATTTTCATAGAAAAATTGCCCACACACTGACAAAAAAACAGGTTATTTTTTTGTCAGTGTGTGGGCAGTGTCAGCAAATTATCCCTAATTTGTTTGCACCTATCGTACACTAAAACTTTGCATTTCATTCCTAATAAAATATCGACAAACTAGGACATGTATTAGCTGTCTAATCTTCCATGAAGCCAGATGGTGGCAGCAAAGTCTGTAACATTTACGTCACACCAGTCAACTAATATGAGCTTTTGTTTCAGGGATATGGTAGAAATCGCTCCCTGAGCCTGCCCAAGCGACAGTATTCAGTGCCTTCTCTCGGACTGCCTGGAATTCAGTCATCTTTTCTACCCACCCGGAGGCAAACATCCTTTCAAGAAAAAGTCTACAAGCCACTGTCACCATGGCAGGCAGCGTCCAGAAGCCCCATTGGTTCAGTGGATGATGCCTTTTTGTTTCAGAGCCTCCCGTCATCTATTGCCTCTAACGTCAGAGCTGCAGGACATCACAAATCTCTGCCAGAGCCTCCCGAAGAATGGAAGCGAAGGGTGTCTCTTGATCCCCCAGCTGTCAGTAAGAGTCATTATTATGCAGCCCCAGCTTTTCAGGCACTGTCCATGAGCAGGACATTTTCACCTGAGAGACCAGCCTTCTATGGGCCTCCATTCAGACCTGCCCAGCCTCTAAGGCCTGCCAGTAGGGCCAGTATTGGATATGTGGGATAAGTTTCCAATCCAAACAAAGTACTCTGTCTTATAGTGCAGCCCAGAGGAGTTAATACATTTGTGATGAGGTCCAATAAAGAGAAACGCAGTACATTTTCATATTCACGTAAATGATATATGGAGTGTGCAAAGTACTGTATATTGACAATCAGAGAACATCATCATCATCTTCAACCTCTTATTTGGAGTCAGGTCGCGGGTGCAGCAGTTTGAACAGGGGATCCCAAACTTAACATTAGAGAACATTAGAGACAAAAACGTTGTTGTTGACACGTGTTTGTTCAAATGCTTCCAATAGGTTTGAAACGTAGGAATATTTTAGACAATGTATTAAGTGTGTTTTAAAATGTTAATGGCGGCGATGGGTCGTCATGGCACGAGTGGTCACTTGGTTTGAAAGGCACAACAATGTACTTGGAAGGTGTGGTGTGTTGCTGATGAGATATTACCCAATATAGTATAGTATGCACTGATGGCAGATTTTGTGACCTTTTCAGAATCATTATATCCCAGCAGTTTTTAGTGACTGGTTAAGGACAGGAGTGGACCTCAGGAAAAGGGTTATGTTTTGTGAAAGCTATAGAGGATGTGTAGAGAAATGTTTAAAGTGTTTTATTTTGTTTATTTGTTTTTTAGTAGAGTGGAGTTGCTCACTGAAAATGCTGGTAATTTTGACATGGTTGGTTATGAATTGATGAGAAATCAAGCACGTTAAGAAATCTTGTGTAGGTTTTCCGTCATGTATCTTCACTGTAGCTCATCTTGTTTTAATCTGTTTTATCTCTCACTATTTTCGAGTGGTGATGGCATGTATATTCAAAGGGTGAACATTTCAAAATGCTTTTCTCTCTGTACTTGAAGTGCATTTTTAGGAAAGTAGCAGAATTGAAACAATCTGAACAATGACCTTATTTGAACTAACAACCTTCCAATGTGAGATTGCATGGTGGATTTAAGCCTGTTTGCTACTATTTTATGTACTTTTAGGTCAAGAGGAATACATGTTGCATGTGTTGGTTGTACACTGTGTGGCGTTAAAATGTAAACAGAACCACAGATTCTGCCATTGAGTGTCAGAGTTTCAATGTCTGATGTATTGTCTTTGCCTATTGGGCTTTTACCCTGTGTTTAAGAGTTGTCTTGGGTACAATGTCATTTTGTGCACCTATTAATCACAAACTGAAAAATAAAAGACATGGAACTGATTTAAGTCTTAAATCAAAAGTGTTTGTTTGATTTTGTTCTATTTTTGAGGTTCAATGACATAATGCTAAAATTAAAAAAGGAAGTCGGTGCAGGAAAAGCATATATGTTTTAATTCATTATGATTATGTGTAAGATGTCTTTGTTTATTAAGCTACAATGTATATAACAGCAATATAAAAGTAATAACACAGGCATTCAATTGTGGTTGAAGCATTCACAGTAAGTGTTAGGATTACATCAGGAACTTCTCTCATGTATGAACAGTATATTTTTTTCGTAAAGGATTAAAGTTTAGTATGTCTGAAGTGTGACAGCAGGTTTGGCTGCCAGGGTAATGACCTTGATGCTGCTTTATTAAAATCGCTTTGGTTGGCCAACATCTCAGAGATGTGACCACACTACTCCACAACCCCCCTCCCCCCACATTTGTCTGTATATGATTATCCAAAGTCAGTAATTACACATTAACAGTTACAGTTCAGTTTGGAAAGAGTAGTACACAAGGAACAGCTATGCCCAGTGTTAACCATCTCCCTAACTTGAGGGCACAGCGACTCAGAGGTTATGTCAACGCACGTACTTTAGAAACTCAACACAAGGAAAGGAAGAACATCTCTGGAGAGGAAAAGAAGAACATTAGTGGGCAT
The DNA here is from genome assembly GCA_949357725.1 of Hyperoplus immaculatus. Classification (NCBI taxonomy): domain Eukaryota; kingdom Metazoa; phylum Chordata; class Actinopteri; order Uranoscopiformes; family Ammodytidae; genus Hyperoplus; species Hyperoplus immaculatus. The sequence goes on along the minus strand of OX442355.1, from coordinate 10,160,906 downwards.
GTGTGTTGTCGATCCTCTCTCTCTCTCTCTCTCTCTCTCACTTTCTCTCTCTGTCTGTCTCACTTCCTCTCTCTCTCTCTCTCTCTCTGGTAGCTATCCTTGCCCCATGGTGTTTGAGAGTGGGTTTTGAGTGTTTGGCAGGTTAAATTTAGCCTATTGATGTAAGCTGCATTCCATTCACAACAGACACAGAGACACACTCACAGTTTGGTTTTAGTGTCCAGGAGTGTGAAGATCAGGGAAGATCAAACTACCTACTGTAGGTTGACCCCTGAGCCTCTGTGTCTCCCTTTCAAGGATACAGGTTGCACACTATAGGGACACCATCACAGGTAGGGACAAGCCTCCTCAGGGTGTATTTTGTGTGTGGTATATTTACATTATATTGAAGTTACATTTGAACCTTGGAGAAAGTCGCTGTGTTGGGATCAAATATGCAACATTTGGCAGATTATCAGTTAATCAGATACTATATCTACTCTCTTTGATATAATGCTTTGTTTTCTATATATATATATATATATATATATATATATATATATATATATATATATATATATATATATATATATATATGAAATAATTATGAAATTGTGATAAAATATCATAGTCATAAGTCAGCCGATTGGCGAAATTGTGTTATTGAACATTTGCGATTTTTTTAAAGCATCATCTTCTACATTTGAAAAAAAAAGAAGCAAAAGCTAAATTAGGCAATTGCACCGACCACTGCAAACGTAAAATTATTATGGATATTGTATTTTTTATAATGTTTTTTTTCTCTTTCTTTTATTTTGAATGTTATACCTTTGTTGTGCCATGCTATGCAAATAAACTTAGGTACAGACTATTCACCCTTGACATTTGCACGCAATGTATCCTGTGGCAACATTAATGGGAGCAACTAACAGAAGTTCACATACTAAGAAATTGATCCAGTCAGGACAGGGATACGATTTAAAAATGTGGTCTTTGGGATTATGCTATACATTGTAATCTCTGAACTATTGTAACATGACAAATGTTGACATGGCAGATGACTAAAAAAAACATCTAAATTGTAAAATACTTTGTAAAAGAAAATAATGGGGCATTTAATATGATACTATCGAGTGTCCTTCTGTCACCTTTCAACATTCAGGGTTTTCTTCGATGACTGATACAATGATCGTACATTTGCACAGGAAACACCGTGTGTATCTGTAACCTGTCAACATTATGTGCTAGCACCCATGTTCTATGAGGTCACAGTGTTAGGAATGAAATACTTTCCTCATGACTGGGACAGAACAACTACATCCTGTGTCCTGTATGTGTTTCCAGTACTCCTGAGTTCTGCCAGCCTTGCCAAAGCCACAATGTCACAATTCTGTACAATGCCAGCTGGAGAGAGGAAGAAGTGTGCAGCAGCTATTTGCCAAGAGGTCCATGGTGTCAATGGTATGATGCTAGAGCCAAGGCTATGTGGACAAACACACTGCTGCAAAAGAATATCCATTCTGATCGGGGTTCAAAATGTCAGGGTTACACTCCAGCACTTGCCATAAATAAGCTAATGAGATGATTTACTACCTATGGTGGCTAATCCTTTGTCGTTGTCCTTTTCAAAATTCTATTTCTGGAGAGGGGAGGGAAGTTGTGAGAGCCAACTGTGTAGAAGTTTTTCATGTGAGTGAAGGTCCGTGACAGCTGGGGTACATTCCGTGTGTAGCGGTGGACGAGGAACCATCATGTGCATCCAAACAAATGTTCAAGTACAATGATAACTTATTGTCTATGACAGTCCTTGGAAAATAGAAAATATGAATTTTCTGACACCTTTGATGTGATTTATTGACCCTGGCTTAAACCTAGTCAGCTGTCAAAAATGATATCAGGGGACATTTCTGCGTGTATTTTTATATTGTCCATCCATGATCCAGCTCTAAAAGCAGGACTGGATTAACCCAGTAGACGGCCCGGGGGTAAAAACAAACTGTCTGCCATGGCCTCCCCTTAAGACTTAGACACAGGGCCAATATACTATTGATGAGTTCTAAAAGCCACTTTAAAGCCAAACAAAATGTGCAATTAGTCTAATTTCCATGGTCACCAACTCGTAAACATGGTGGCGTTTCTGACACCCTAGTTGCCTACTTTTGCATGCTGATCCTTTTTAGAAAATGTACCTTGACTGGATGATACATGTTGGCAAAAGTGTGTTTTTCAGTTTTTGAAAAGATTGCTAGAACACAATTAAAGCTGCTTGTATGCAACAATTAATATACTGATACTATTGAGTGTCTACTTAACCTGCATCTTGTACAGATTTTTGTCTTTCTCTACACACTGATACATTTTTTTTCTACTTTGTTGTTCGACAGGGGACGTAATGGATTTGGGAAAGAAGCTCTGCACTCCTAAAGACATCATGTTGGAGGAGTTATCATTGCTTTCCAACAGAGGTTCCCGGCTCTTCAAAATGCGCCAGAGGAGATCTGAGAAATATACATTTGAAAGTATTCAAAATGAGGCAAATGCACAGCTAAATGTAAGTGTTTGTTACTCAGTGAGTTCATATGTTTGAATCCCTGTATACATAGTAAACTATCTTCTAGTATATTCCTGACTCTTACTTTCTGGAGTTCTGGCATTAGTACTGTCTGCAAATATTTAAAATGTTTTACTCATCAAGCAAATTTATCAGGAAATATGCTCTTAAAAAAAATACGTGTTACAACTGTGATAACACAGACATGTGCCTCGTGCCTATTGCATCCTCCAGCCAAATCTTCTGAGAGGCTTCTCAGGCACTTTGCTGAGGGGCTGCTCCCCTATTTATCAGTGCCTGTTGCTATGTTTCTGTATGTGTGTGTGTGTGTGTGTGTGTGTGTGTGTGTGTGTGTGTGTGTGTGTGTGTGTGTGTGTGTGTGTGTGAGTGTGTGTGTATGTGTGTGTGTGTGTGTGTGTGTGTGTGTGTGTGTGTGTGTGTGTGTGTGTGTGTGTGTGTGTGTGTGTGTGTGTGTGTGAGCGCATGGAAGAAAAGAGCGGTTTTGGTTGTGGTTACTTTACGTTTTGTGGGTCTATTGATAATCAGAACCCAATACATGTTATGTCTGTTCTGTTTTTCAGAGTGATATTTTAACTGGGGATCCAAACATTGTGGAAATTAAAGTGGATGCACCAGATGATAGAAATACTGCTAATCCAGAAAGCACAGGTAATAATGCACAGACTGGAGTGAAACATTGGAAAATAAAGCTATTACCTATTATCAAAAATAAGTGTAAACACTAACTCTGTGGATATTTAATATCTAAAATAATTTCATTATCTTCTATGTCTTCATCTTCTAAGTTAACCCGTTATACTGCACAGTAAAATAACAGCGACTGATTATGTAATGCTATCATAATGATAACTGGTATTATAATAATAAATAATAATTCATTTCATTTATGGGCACCTTTCATGAAACTCCAGGACACCTTACAGGGGAAACAAAAAACATATAAAAACAAACAAAGTGAGGCAAAAACTACATATCCATGATATGTGAGAAAGGTCATAACATCTTGTCTTGTCTTATGGCAACTCATTTGAGTATGTGCACCTTGACTCCATGTATGCAACTATGATAAATCATTGAACCTGATTGGTTTGAAATGCTTTCGTTTGGTTTAGTTAATTATATTTTATTATATTTTAATAGCCAACAGAGCACTGTGCTTATTCTGAAATGCTCCGATAGGGTGTCATCCTGTGTCGACACATTATATGATGAGTGCACACTTCAGTTATGTGCTATTTTAAACCCCCGGAGCGCAATGATGGACAATTCAGTCTGCCTGTGTAAGTGTTCTCTAAGCACAGTCTCTATTTATAATCCTTTCCACTCTAAAACTATACTCTCCTACACTATACCGTATATAAAAAAAGGTTTAAAAAAGCAGCTCAGCATTATCCTGTATGGGCAAAAATGACTCAAATAATTTTGTTTCAGTATGATCACATGCTAATATTTGTCCTCCTGTATGTCATGTTTGCATTCGCTTGGCCCATGGCAAGACACAACCACAGAGAAGTTAAATCCTACAGGTATGCCCAAGTCCTACCATTCCCCGTGGGATCAGGCAATCCTCAGTGACCCCGACCTCGCTGAAACTCTCAAACTAAGCATGCCAACACCAGACCCACGAGCAGAGCTTCCTGACTACAAATGCTTCAACCGGTGAGAAACCCAAACGTTAGTGATTTTACTATAGGGCAACAAAAACAAAATTTACATTTGATGTCAATTTCAGGGTAGCAACTCCTTATGGTGGCTTTGACAAGACTCCCAGAGGCATCACATTCAAGCTCCCTGAGTTGGATCTGAACCCGCCCAACTATCCAGAGCTGCAAGACCCAGGGATCAAGCGGCCCACTTTCAACAGGACAGCCCAGGGATGGATATCTGAAGGCACCCATCTGATCCTACCCACTGTTACCCTGGAGCCCATCAATGTCCCAGAGTCTGATGACCTGTAGATGGTCTTTTACTAATCTGTAATCTGGCAACATGATTTTGTTATGTTGGCAATTGCACCGTCTTTGAAGACAGCAAAAAAGGAAAAAGAAATGAAGTGCAGACACGATTCATACCAAAACTTTTCCCCATGCAATGGATATAAAATGTTTCATGCAATTTTGGACTAATGTGTTTGGTGAACAAATTGTATAGAAGGAAAATCATGTAAATAGCCAAAGAAATGTGCTATACATAGTCAAAGAGGTCCAAGAATAGAGTCCACTGATACTGAAAGCAAAACTGTAAATGTTATAAATGTGCAAATGAAGAATCAATGAAGATGTAATGTAAATAAAGAATGACACTTATTTATTGATGGCACACAACTGGTACATGCAGAAAGTTATATCTTGTTTATATTGATAAGCGATATTTCAATTATAACTACTTTTTTTTAGAATGACAGAAAAATATAAATAAACTGATCATGTTCATTGTAATTTATTGATCACAATATATAAAGATCTAAATAAAAACTAAAGGTGAGAGCGAGGAGAACTGAATATACAAATAAGGATTTATCAAACTATTAATTCAGTTGATCTGAAATGAATGCTAAAAATAGCCTCAAAATGATCATTTTGATGCTATCATTTGAAATAATTTGACATATCAATTTAGAAACAATTTCAAATAAATAAAAAAGGTCACATCAATCTGGACTTTGACCTGCGCTGTCATGAAACTGTGCCATTCACACTGAACAGGCTATTCAAATAAAACACAGTTAATCCATAAACTCAGAAACTTTGACTTGATGCTATACTACCAAGTATCATCCCAACCTAGCAGCAACACAGTGTATGAATATAAAATACACTAAATGTCTGTCTGTGACATTTGGTGTGTATCCTGCGGATCTTTCTGAGGAGAAACATTCAAGCTGCATGAGTTCTAAGTGTGCTGCCTTCTTATACACACTCGCACATATCGTATGTTAATTACGCACTCAGTGCACATGATGTTTATGTTTCTGAATTTAACAAGACACATTATGTCCTGGATGAGGGAGACATTTACAAACTCTGCCTTTCAGACAGCTGGAAGATGTAACCGAAAAACTATGGCGGGATTGAGTTCAAGGCCAGTGGGAAGTGAACCCATGAGCAAACTAAATACATCAGTATTATTTCTCCAGAACCACAGTGATCCAAAGAATGTGCATACCATTCCCATGAAAAGATCAACGCAAAATGGTATCTATTGAGATGTGCAAAATATTTAGCTTTTTCAGCTGTTCCATTATGTAATGGGATACATGGGACAGTATCACTGACCTCAACATGTTAATTTAGTTTTAAACACAGGGCGACTGTAAACTGGGTGCATTTTTCATCTAAACATCTGACAATAATAAAACTTACTGAGCTCAAACTACTGTAAGTGAAATGGTAACACGTATAGAGATGTGTTGTTGCTAGGTGTCAGTCTAAGGCTGAACTACTACAAACTGGAAACTGAAAAAGAAGAACAAAGCAGATACCCAAAAAACAACTATAAAAATAAACCTAGAGAATGGTTGAGTCTGACAGCTCGTTTGAACAGAACTCAGCAGTGCAACATTTGGAAGGAGAAACATGAAGCCCTATTGTTTTATAAATACCAAAAACTCTTTTTGTCTCCAGGGAGAGGTATCAATGCTATTGCTGGGGCCAAGACAAGAGACATGCTATATTGTTCTACTGTATTACTGTAACACTCATAGAAGGCACATAGTCAAAAAGTTATACAACGTTTATCATATCAGGACCTGTAAAAATAACATTGATGCCTCATTTGAACCTCACAAATTGTGATAGAAGATACTCCTGCTTGATATTCACAGTCAGATGTATTTGCTACATTGAGGAATTATACCGTATTTCCACATTTTATGCTGTGAACACACACACACACACACACACACACACGCGCTAATTATCTATTAGGATCCATTGTACAATCTATATCTGAAAGTATGAAAACTTAGCATGGAGGTGTAAGGGTGCTAAACATTGTGTTCAATACATCATAAAATCACTCACTGGATTTGTAAATGAATCAACAAAAAATAAACACACTCAAATATTTTTATGTCGGCAAACACCAGAATAAAACTTTGTTCTATTTTTGGACGGATCCACTTAAAATAGATGTGAAAAGACATACACATAACCAAGGATTGATTTTTGCTGACTCTTGCTTGTCTTTCTTTTAGTCCTCCCGTCTGTTTTGCTCCGCAGGCTTTTCGCCTTCCGGACCCTTCTGCCCAATATTTGTGATTCACAGATTCAAAGAGACAGAAACGGTAGATTTTGAACATCTGTACTGCTACTTGATAAAAAAATAATAATAGCAATAAAGGAATTTTAAATGAATGACTGTTATTAAGCGTTATTTGCACTAATGTAACAAATAATAAGGATCAGGATGAGAGCATGACAATGTCTTTGTCCAGTGTGGCTTGTTGTGGCCACTGTGTCATGTTTACACATTTGGTAAATCACTTGGCATCAACATATAAAACACTCTCCTGTTCTATTGTTTGACATTTAGGTGAAAAAACAAAACAACCCAAAAGAAAAGCAGGCAGGGTTTAGTCCCCACAGTGCTGCATGATTACGAAACCAATGCAGTCATGTGATGTCTTCTCTCATCATCATCATGACAAGTTGGAAGTCTGACCTTCCGCCAGCACACAGTTTGCCATGCAGGGATTGAATATTGCAATACAGCAGCAGTGCATTTGAGGCTACACTAGGGGCGGAGTTTGACCTCTCAAGTCTCAAAACATCACTAATCCGCGTCGGACATTCTGGCACAGCCATCAGTTGCTCCGTTTGCACAGAAAGGGTGAATTTCCACCGATATTACAGTCCCAACCGGATTTGCATGGCGTCAAACAGCGGCTCCGGCTGCCGCCTGGTCCATTGTCGGAGGGATTTGTCATCGCTGCACTATGACAGATAGTGCGTTACATGCGTCTGGCCCATAGACTGTATATCTGCAGTCGCTAATAGCCAGTTCATGTTTGTCGGAGCAGCGGAGAAGTCTTTGGATTTGCGCATTGACAACTGAACCGCTCTGCGCCTTCGTTGGGGGCGAATAATCAACTGTCCGCTTCCCTTTAAGGTGAGTCGGCAGAGCGCTTGTTTTCTCCTTGCCTCAATGCAAGTTGCGGCATATTTCTGCTACTGTAGCTGACCGGGCGCTGTTCCTGTACATACACAGTTCACGGTGAGGCTGCAGCAACAACAGCATGTCTAGGCTACTGCTGCTATGAGAGCGCGCTAGAACCACTGAGTTTTTGTTTATGTTTTTTAACCAAGAAAAACACGGGATGGTTATCAAATCCAGTTTAGTAAAGGGTGTATTTACCCTTTATGAATCCTACCGCAAAGATGGGCGCTTATGTCAGACCGTACAGGCCTATACAGGCATCACATGGTGACAGAGTGGTTGGTGCAGAAACATGTGGGCACCAAATGTATGATTTAAATGTGAAATTACATTTAGAAACGTTAGGATATTAATAAACGTAGCCCATATAAATTGTGGCCAAAAATGAACGAAAGATTAAATTAAATAGCTGCAATCAGTAATATTGTGAACATAGCCTACACATTACAGGGGCAATTACAAATAAGCCCTAAATGCTACATGCCTGTAAAATTATTGTTGTGTGTCTTCATCATCTAATCATAAGTTAGAAATGTGATTTTCTCCATCTGTGTATAAACATTACAAATGTAAACAAACAGTTGCAGCATAAAAATCTAGATGAAAATGTTTAATTAAGCTGATGTGTGTGGGACCTTATGCCACATGTCAGAATGTGTGACAGGTTTCCACTATGTATTTCGACTTTGTAGTGGTGGGACAAGCCCTTAAATATTGTGTTGTGTTCACTCAAGTTTTAATGTAATTAAGTTTCAAATAGAAAACGTGCCTGTTTATATTGAGCATTAGCCCTCTAATGTAGCCTTTTATTATGGTGGCATTATTTTCAGTTATTTTTTATTTATTTTTTAACAGTCTAACAGGGATGAAGCAATGCATGATCAAGTACAAAACAGAAAACAGAATTCAAAGGCATTTGAACATATGTAAGTTTAATGAGTTGAATTAGAATATAAATGTATTTCTCGACCAAAAGGGAACCAGGTTGTCTTTTCTTTACAAGCAGGTGTGAAGTATGTATTAAAAACATGTTGTTGCATCAACCAGTGTGGGCTCACAGGTTGTGAAGGCTGCAGAAGTAAAGAGATACAACAGTATTTACAATATACGGCCTGAGAATTAACTTCAGTCTTGTCTTTACTTGCTGCATTCAGCAGTTCTTTTTATAGGTGCTTCATTTAATAAGAGGAAAAGATTTGCACTGGACTCGAGTTTGTTTTGTCTTTTTTCTACGATGCAGGCTACTTCTTAAAGCATCTGCCTTTCAGCCTTGCTAGCTGCACTGTGTGGACTTGTTAGTATGTTTTTGGTTTGCTTCTTACCTTCCATCTGTCCTCAGTTATTGTCTAGTTGCCATTCAATGTCCAGTAGCGCTTGGCCGAGGATGCCCCGTGGCTGATCCAGACAATGCTTTCAACTAACCGCTACCGAAGTGCGTGGGGATGATATGGATGGAGCCCATGGCCAGACCAGCGCACCAGCTCCCACTTCCCAGCATGTCCAGCCGCAGCAAGTCTCCCCCAAACTCTGCAGAAGGTAGATGACAGGATTCAACTGGCATTCAACCAAATCAGTCATTTGGATTACTGATGTTATGAAAACAGTATCCGAGATGAGCTGAATTTTTCATCCAGGGTTGCTTATTATGCCTCCACAGTGACATGCAATAATAATAATCATATTTTGAATCATTAGTATATAGTCTACTTTAGCCATTTTGAAATGGCTAGTCACAGCTATATTTAAACGGTTTAAAATGCTGAAGATTTATATTAAAGAGTTTGATTGGGACTTAAAAACATCCAGAAATATTTTAAAATATATATTGTTAAGGTTACACATGTGATGTACTTTCTTGTAAAAAGACAAGCTCTCTCTCAATGAAATACAGTGCATGTCAAAACCCAAGGATTTCATATTAGTTGCAGGCTCTAACTCCATGGCATGGGTGAAGATGTTCAAAAAACCTGGAGGAGGCCTAAATAAATCCTACCAGCCTGGGAGCATGCTGTCTCTCGCGCTAACCAAAGGCCTGCTGAATGAGCCAGGGCAAAATAGCTGCTTCCTAAACAGCGCCGTTCAGGTGAGAACCATTTTAACCAGATCAAAAATCTGAAACTGTCTCTATGCTCAAACAAAAACAGCAACAATACATTCTCCTTCAACAGTATTTTAAACTTTTTTTTGGGTGCCAGAGAACAGAACACTCTTAAATAAACTAAGCAAGATGTAAAACTTCAGTGACCTATCTTTTTATTTTGGCAATTATTTAAGGAAACATTATCCTACCATTAGTGAGTCAGAAACAGCAGTATTGGTGGAATCTCTTTATTTGAGTTGGCTGCTGAACTGTACCTTTTTTACTGGCAATGTCTCAAAGATGTGTGAGCTCTGCATGAGCATTCGGTGGGGGTTATTGAAGGATACTGGAATCACATGGACCTTTAAAGCAAAATAATGAGCTGGAAATTACTAAAAAGTTTAGAAAAGCTGAAAAGTCAAGAGTTCATGTTCAGTGGATTTGGCAGTACTAGTAGTCCTTTTATAACACAAAGGTTTTAATTAAATGGTTATGAGATGAGAGATGAGATATTCTTCAATTAGAGCTCCTGAAATCCTTGAATGAAAATTAAATCAATTTCAGTGAGTGTCCTTGTTTCTAAACCTCCGCAGGTGCTCTGGCAGCTGGACATTTTCAGAAGAAGTTTGAGGCAACTCTCTGGTCACTTCTGTCTCGGTGATGCCTGCATTTTCTGTGCTTTAAAGGTTTGTACTTTTCTGCACTTTGAGCTAAAGCTGCCATTATTCAATAAAAACATATTATTTATCCACATTTGATACATTTTGATGCTATATAAATTGGTCATGAATTATAATTTGCTGAGGAACAATGGTAATTTTTAAGTGACGTTAATTTTTTAAGGACACTTATTGTGTTTTCCGTTTCAGAGTATATTCAGCCAGTTTCAACAGAGTAGAGAGCGGGTGCTCCCCTCCGACAGCCTGCGCAACGCATTAGCTGAAACCTTTAAGGATGAACAACGTTTCCAACTTGGCTTGATGGATGACGCTGCTGAGTGCTTTGTACGTTGACATTGTCCCTTTGGCTTCCAATCAAAGTTATATTTCAGTGGAAGACCTTTCCAAAGTAACTGTGTATTAAATGATGTTATGATGCTTCCTCCTCTGTGACACTAAAGGTAAAAAGAAACCAAGGGCACTGACAAAATTACTTAACTCTGTGTAATCACCAGTTTTATCTACTGTATGTTAAGTTTGTATTTTGGCCTCTTTCTTCTTCGAAAGTGTAAGCCCCGTTAGGATTGTTTGAAGATGTTTGTCATTTGGCTGAGTTTTGTGTGTTTGATCTTTGTCTGTGCCTGTCATCTAAAATTCTCTTATACTGTATGTAGTTTATTTTGTATGTATTGAGCTTATGGGGTAAAGAGACCTCAGTCTGACTTCACATCATAAGCTATGAAATAGAAAAAGGGACACTATTTTATATTCTCTAAACATATCAAAACTAAATAAAGTACTGCTAGTTGTTTTAAAGCAGTGTAAAGTGTTAGACAGTGACAGCTTTGTTGTTCTTAAATCAGACAAAGATGTAGATATTTCAAGTGTTTCATATAAAAGCTTGAGTAGACATGATTAATACATTTGCATTGTTTTGTAAACTTTAATCTTATTTGGTTAGACTTACAAAACATTTGATATAAAATGTTTGTGTTTCTCACCATGCAATAGTGCTTTTAAGCATGTCTGTTTGCTTGCATTTAGTGTTGACACTGTATATTCTCTAATTTGTTTATAGGAGAACATCCTTGAGCGAATTCATTTGCACATAGTATCAGACACTGCGACTGATGCTTGTTCATCCAAATCCTGCATCACCCATCAGAAGTTTGCAATGATGCTGTACGAGCAGGTAACTAAGTTTTTCTTTAAACACCTTTGGTCATTTTATCTACTTAATGCTGAAAAACAATGCATACTGTTTTAAGCCATGTGTTAATGTAAAGCACATTGGGACAGTAATATATTCTGTACAGAAATTTTTTTTTTTTGAGAGTTAGATTTTTTTTATCAGAGGAAGGTTTTTCTTTTTGGAGGAAGAATAAGAATAAAAAGATAAATCATTGAATAAAACATAATAATACTTTATACTCCATATAATATAATTTAATTTATATAATAACATAAAATGTTTTCTGCAAATAACATGGAGCCTTTTGTTCGCAGTTTGTGTGCCGCTGTTGTGGGGCCTCTTCCGACCCACACCCATTCACCGAATTTGTACATTATGTCTCAACCACTGCTTTATGGTAAGTACTTGATTAACTGCCATGGCTTTAAAAATGGAATCCAAAAATCAGGCCAGAGTGTTAATCCTGATTTAAATGTCTAAGTATGAAAAAAAATTAAATTATTTGATTTCTTTTGAATTTTAAGCATCTTAAATACATTTTCTAAAGCAGTCTCTTAATGAAAATAGTTTTTTCTTCGTTATTCCTGAGCTACTATATGTACAATCATAACTCTAAACTTGATTTGAACTATGATTGTAAGACAGGTAGCCTATCTTTTCTTGCAGCTGATTAAAAAAAATCAGCCCACAAAAAACTTGTTGATCATCGACCACTTGTACCGATCGATTTCCAGGCTACTCCATTACAACAACACCATCAACTATGACCTAAATTTTAACATATATAATTGAATTAACACTTCTCTGACAGTGTTAACAAAAACTGAACATTATAATATTCCAAACTGTAGAATTTGAAGCAGATCAATTGTATTGTATTGCATTGAATAAAATATAAGTACTAGAACACAGTGTGTTTTTTTGTTTCTTCACTTACATCAAAAACCCAAAGGTTGAGGTGATGGAACATATCCACTGAGTGAAAAAAATATAATATTTGGGGAAAATCCAACTATCTAGTGTTGACACAGTCTCTGTTCTTATTCACAGCCAACAGGTTGATCGCATGTCAGGGAAGAATGAGCGGCTGAGGTCGGACATGTTTGGAGAATTGCTGCAGGCGGCAAACAACACGGGTGACCTCCGAAGCTGCCCAGTATGTGATATATCATCACTGTTCATTTAAATGTTAAGTTATTCTTAACAACAGACACCTTTACAAAGTGGCGGCCTAATACCGTTCCCTGTTCTGCTGTTTTGTGCAATCACCTGTTTGAATTCAACCATTTGTAAATACAGATGTGTTCCTGACAGCTAATAATAAATCATTTAGCTTTTCAGTTGAACAGTAGGAATGAAGACAAGCTCTGATCTTTCTGCTGTGTCACTTCATTTGAAGCGGCCGGAAGGAGATGTGTCAGATAGTGTTAGGATATAAATAGCAGTAAGGGCAAACTTTTTTTCCACTTTTTTCCTCTCATCTGTATTAGCTACCGTTGTCTTCCTCTTCAGAATGCATCAGTTTAGAGAAGCTAAGTGCTCTGTTCCATTAACCCATTATTCTTCCGGAAATTGCAAGCTCCATAATGTCTGAATGACACTAATGTGCAGATAATAACATGCTCTCTGGCTCTTTTCTATCTCTGCTGTCGTCCTTATTATGACATTTTGAAGTGATAATTTCCATGCGTTTATTTCAGTTTTCGCTTAGTGTGTGTGTGTGTGTAAAAGAGAGAGAGACGTCAAAGAAAAGATTTTATCTCAGTGTGCTCAATAGTTTTGTTTCCCAAAAAGTACATACAGTCAATTTTGCTCAGAGAGTTTCCATTAATATTAAACTGCAAAGTGTGATTCTAGAGAACTTTATGAGTAAATGTTATGTCTTGTGCATCGATATTATTATGGACCTTCATACGTTTTTCTTCAAATTTTGCAGAGTGACTGTGGTCAGAGCATCAAGATCCGCCGTGTGCTCATGAACTGTCCGGAGATTGTCACCATTGGATTTGTATGGGATGCTGAGCAGTCTGATCTTACGGACGATGTCATTCGGTCACTTGGCCCACGGTTGAACCTGTGTGGGGTGAGAGCTGAAGCAAACCTCAGCACTATATTCAATATAAAGGCAAGTTTATTCTCATAGGATTTACCATCTGCCAAAGTGTCTCAATTTGCTCTCTTTCAGCTTTTCAACCGTGTCACTGATGATAATGCCAAACGAAGTGAGCTACATCTGGTGGGGATGATCTGTTTTTCGAGTAAACATTACTCAGCCTTCGCCTTTCACACGAAATCTTCAAAATGGATGTTTTTTGATGATGCTAATGTAAAGGAGGTTAGGAACTCTGCTGTTAATGTTTTCGGTCCCAGTTCAGAGGTCTAGTACCTGCTGCTCTGTGTTACAGGCCCTTGTATAACACCTTCCTTTTCCCCAGATTGGACCCAAATGGAAAGATGTTGCCGCCAAATGTATAAGGGGACATTTCCAGCCCCTTCTTTTATTTTACACCAACCCTGAGGGATCTCATGTGTCCAATGAAGATGCACCTAGACAAACCACTATGTGTCCTCGGTACAAAGCCCAAGTAAATGGCGATGCGACTGGTAAGACAATCCTCGAGTTATCAGCACACCTACAGTAACTCTAACATTGAAGAGACAATCATGATGTTTTTAGACTTGTGAAATACGAGATGTGAAAAATGCTGATTGTAAGCCAAGAAAATCGGAAGATAAACAAAAGTCTCCCTTTTACCTTTGAAAAGTAGCAATGGTAAAAGTTCATTTTTCACATGAACTACCAATTAGAAAACACTGACATTACATAATTATATGGCTTGGTCCAGATCACCCAATTATTTTCATTTTAACTGCTGGAAAAATTTACTTTTATTTCCACTTAATAATCATAGTATTTTAAATATTTTAACCTTAACCATTTCAATGCATAATATTAGGCAATTTATATCCTAGAAAGTCTTTATCAAAGGTGCACATAATCCCCATATTAATTTGTTATAACGTTGACTTTGCTATGTTCTTTTATGTGCACACATGTTATATATGTTATCTAACAAAACTTTCCACTAATGTATTTTTTCTTTTAATAGATGTTAAGTGCTGACAGGCAATCACATAAATAAAAATTATTCTTTGTAATGTGTCAGGGAACCTGATATGAATGAAACTGTAATGAAGTGTCTTAAGTATTAATGAGAGGGATAAGATGATCAATTCTAATGGTTTTTTAAAATTGTATTTCAATTTATCCCAATATATTATAGAATATTATATGTGAACAATTTTTTCATCAACCGATTTAACTCCATAACCAGTTGGATTTGACAGAGTCCCGTTAAACCCCAGGGAGAAAGATTGCCCTACCCTCTGTGCTGGCTTGAACTTGACATGAGGATGATGCCTCTGTTGCACACAGATTACCACCCACGCTCCCTCCCTAATCCCTGCTCCTGTGGACGAGCGCACTCATGCTCCTGCTCCACAGTTCACACTCCTCCCCTATACATTTCCGATGTTGGCCTCCATTTATTTTGCTGCTTTTTCTTTTTTTTTGGGGGGGGGGGGGCAATGGCGCCTCTAAAGTACTGATAAATTGTTGCTGTCGTACATGGTGATGGGTGTGAATGACGGTGCAGCTGTTAGGAGAATGTGGATGCAGTTCACAGGATCTCTGTTTCTCACAGTGACTCGCTTGCTACATTGGCAAGAAACACACCACATAGTTGGCAAATATGGCAGCAATAGTCTAGAACAACATTGCTAATGATGCACATCTCATGATGAGGCATCTGCTCTTTGATACAAATTTCTTTTGTTGTGTCTTTGACCCAAGCACCTCCGACTTTTTATGTACTACTCCTGCATATAAATATCTCCAGTGCACAACACAGAAGGAGTTAGTTTGAGCTAAGCACAAGTTGGCAGGGCTATCACATTTGCTCTAACACCTCTGGTAAACCTCATTTGTGGTAGAATAGCATGCTGTACCTGTCATAATTTACTTTCATAATCATGGCACAACCTTTTCATCATTCCTACCCTTTGATGCTTAACAGGAATTAAGTGCCAAATAACAATTATTATTAGTTCTACTTGTTGCATCACTGATGTCAGCAGTCAGAAAAGTTACAATGTAAAAAATACAATCTCAATGGTAATTTCTGTTGAACAACTGCTTATCTGTCTTTTCACTATTTTTCCCCTTCAGTGAAACATCCCGTTTGCAGTCCTAAACTCCAGGAAACATTCATGGAGAATGTGCAGAGGCCAGGTGAAACATCAAAAAAGGATAGAGGGCATCGGAAAACTGATCTATCACAACAAAAAGGTAGAGAAATGTGTCTACATCATTGGTATAATGGATAATTAATATCAGAAATACAAAAACAAAGTGAACTGGTGCATGCCAGGGTAAATAACCAGTGTACGTCACAGCATGTTTGAAATGGTTGTTTTACAAATTATCCATTTCGACTCTTTCCAGAGATGACTCATGCAAGATCTTCATCTCCTGGGAATGGGCCGAGGCCTCCTGTTGACCAAAAATCCAAAAGTTATCCACGCACCGAGAAGTCATCAAACCATTCAAGCAGAGGATATCAGGAGCCACGTGGACAGTCCTTCGGTACACAGGGTGGTGGGCCCAGCAGAAGAAACAACACTTCCACAAGTCACTATGAACAGGACTGCTGCCAGGAGCAATGGGAAAAAGATGGAAGTGAAGGAAACAGCAATAAATCAAAGTCCACTTGGAGACCTTTCCGGGAGGTGTTAAATGTGGACACTGTTCTGAACGAGCTGGAGCAGCGCCGTCAACAGCAACACGACAGCCCCAGGCACAGTAAACCCCCATCCCAAGAAAGAGTGCACCCTGAGCAAAGCAGAGACCGTGAGCGGGAATACTTACGAACAAGAGAAGATCGGAAACAGAAGTGTTTAATGACGATTTATGAGGATGAGCAGCGGCATGAGACCGAGAGCCACAGCTCTGTAGAGTCAGAGAGCAGGGCCAACCAGCAGAGGGGCAGCAGACTTAAAGGTGGCCCCAAGACGCTGCTGCGTAGTGATACCTGGACCATCCAAAGGACAGAGTCTGGCTATGAGAGCAGTGATAGACTCAGCAGTGGCTCCACCAACCCGGACTCACCTGGCTTAGATGGCTTTGGTGTTAAAGACCAGAGGTCAACACCAGAGGAACAATTGCAAAGGTAAGAAACAACTGTGTATTGTTAATAGTAAGTTGTGTATATAGGAACACATTAAGGTTGCACATTCAAGAAGTGGGAACATCACAAGGAAAATATACCACCAAATATAGACAATGAGACAATAGAGACAATGGCCCTTATTAACTAACATAGCGTACTCACAAATGTGTGCTTAAATCGTGTGAAGGAACGCTTCATGCACATCTATTTACTTCGTACCTGAATTTCTTTGTATTCTAAACAAATGTAGAACTTCCTCAGACCATCCGTATGCACAAATGACAAAGGTTTGACTAAATACATACCATATCAAAACCACAATAATTAAAAAAAGTAAGACTATTTCCACGCACTTATTAGTAAATTAGGTCCATTTATGTTTAAATTAACTTAAATTAGGAGTGTGCCCTTAGCTCAGTTGGTAGGGCGTCCCACCCGACCGGGTTCAATTCCCGCCTGCGGTCGTTCTCTGCATGTCACTCCCCTCTCTGCCCATTTCACCTCTGTCTCTTATCAATAAAGCATGAAAAATGCCAAAAAATATCTTAAAAAAAAGAAATTAACTTAAATTAAGAAATATCCAAATGCATTAAACCATTCAATTAATGATTGTGTTATTGATAATTCAATTGGAATTAATATTTCACCATATATTTATCTGGGGAAAATGCAGATGGATGGAGTACCTGACTACTTGTTAGTGATTCTCATCTTATTTACATTCTTGTCTCATTAACACATAATTAGAAGTTCATGTTCAAATTCAATGAAAGTGTAAGAAATTGTCAACATTTTAAAGGCTTACTGTCATGGGCCTGTACATAAAACATATTAGAATTACAAAAACAC
The DNA here is from genome assembly GCA_949357725.1 of Hyperoplus immaculatus. Lineage (NCBI taxonomy): Eukaryota > Metazoa > Chordata > Actinopteri > Uranoscopiformes > Ammodytidae > Hyperoplus > Hyperoplus immaculatus. The sequence goes on along the minus strand of OX442355.1, from coordinate 10,143,190 downwards.
AAATAAGATTACATTACAGTGTTTTATTTTCAGTCAGCTGCACCAAAAAGGGGGAGAAGCCAAAACAAGTACGTCCTCACCTTCACACAATGGTAAGTTTCAAGAGTTTACCTTATGTTTACCAGGAACAGGACATAGTTTTTGTTTGTAACAACTTCATTGTGTGTGAAATGACCACAATCAATTGGCTAGACGTATCTTGCTTTCTGTAATGTTTAATTTTGGAGTGTTTACTTTTATAAGTTTAGTTACTACAACTGTATACTGTTAATATAGAGAAACCCAACATCAGGTCATCTTTACAAACAAGTAAAGGATAGAATTTGACACCATCAACAAACGTAATATGACATTAAAATAAACAAATGATTACAAGTAAAATAAGAGTAACATCTCACACATCTAATCTGCAATACGTCCAGGAAAAGATTTACAATAAAAAATAAAAAATGGAATCTTACAGTCAGACGTTTTACCAGTTTTTGGTCAGTGTGTATGCACAGGATAGCAGAACTGTCTGGGAGGTGTCATTTCCCTTGTTTTTCTCTATATTTCTATACATTTAACAGATGAGGCATGTGCTGTCTCTGATACTGATAATGTGAGAGTAATTGAAGATTCATTAATGTCTAGGTTGATTTCTGATATTGGACTGGCTGCTTTAACCTCTCCACCCTGTCAGCCCTGCACAGGCATTAATCTGATGATAATCCCATAAAACTCATTCGGTTAGCACAGCTGGACATGGCTGCTGGCATTGTCATAAATATATTTCTCTTTGATGCAGTACTTAGAGTGTTCTGCTGCCATTGATACTTTATCCAGACTATGTGCATATCGAGCCAGTGTTTCCAACCAACAGCTAAAGCTTTTATCCTTGCATGGACCTCTCCTGGACAACAGCAAAGAAAAAAAATGACACATCTATTTTTATACAGAAGGAATTCAGCGCCACACTTGCCTCTCGCTGAGCTGTTGCACAGCTTGAGCATGCAAACTGGTTCATCCAGCTGTGAGAAAGTCAAGTGAGATTAAACACACAGCTACTGCCACCTTGTGTCCTGAGAAATACATTTTTTGTTTGCTTGATTGTGGGCTCATGGTCAGTATGCCTAGTGCATAATTAGGGGAGACGATTAGGGGCAATAATCTCTATATTCAGAGAAAAATGCATCAGAATTATGAGATTAAACTCTGTGATTCAGCCAAATTAGGATTCTGAATTAAATCTAAAAATTCTCGGAAAACAAGTCATTAATACTGTCACTCAAATGTTTTTTTCCCACAATGTTCCTGCTATCTTCCGAATCTTCCTATATCCCCCATATAAATTTTATTTATATCAAACGTCTTGTAATTTTTTGTATTCTTAGTTATATCTTCTGAAATTGTTTAGATTTCTATGTTCCAATTTTACCTTTCTAGTGCAACATTTTCCAAAGCAGGAATGTTATAGGGCTTTGGATTTTGATTTTGTTATATTGTCATTTTCCACTTAGTTTTGATCACCTTTATTTTATAGGTATGTATCAACCCAAACCTCAGGGAAAGAACCACGACCAAGTTTCACATTCACATCTTAAGTGCAGTCCAAGTTCAAGGTGGTGCACTTTATTTTAAATGATTTCAAACTTCCTCTTCTATGTGCATATAATTACTTTTGAAGAACAGTCCCATGCTATTTAATGACCCTTTCCATCATTCCCTACAACGCTTTTCTCTTTTAGAAGAAAATCAAAGTACACTTCTAGTACCTCCAGAAAAGTAGTGACTTCAGAGAGGGACTCCACTGGTTCAGATAACATGCAAAGTGAGCAGCAAGAGCTGGCAAACTGTAGAGGCCTCCCTGGAGAAAATACAGCCCTGAGACACATTACTAAAACCAGCAGCTCAGAATGGAACAGCTCTGATGATCTTGCTCTCTCTGAGCCAGAGGACAGAGAAAGCTCTTATCGCTCCAGCAACAGCGAGACTGTCACATCCGAATCCCAGTGTCCTCATGTAACCCTGTCATACCACCCTTCAACAATTGTGAACGCAGAACCTCTCCAACTGAACCATCAGCGTCAACCCGGCACGACTGGGTCACCCCACAGTCGACCAACCCAAAGGATTCCTTCTCAGCAGGGTGAAACAATCCACACAGTGTTTCGTCCGAGGATGCTTCAAGAACCCTTCCCACCAATTCCTCTTATTTCATCCACATCTTATGTCAGTCCTCACAGGAACCCTAACATGTCAGGCATCAGAACCTTCTCAGATACAAGCTCCAAGTCGGGCTCTGACCCAGAAAGGAGCACCCCATCGTCATGTGATAGTGAGGAAAGACTAACTGGATGCAGAATGGAACAGGCAGCACCAGCTCAAGAGGTTTCTTTGACAACCTACTTCAATGTGGATAACTGTATGACGGAAACATACCGTCTTAAGTACCACAACCAGAGGCCTCTTGTCCTCTCTGCCACGATGCCACGGACAGTGGTTGTGTCTGAGTGCAGAGATACCAGCCACACACACCCCCCTGACACAAACTCACAAGATGTGCCAAAAGCCAGACCCGAAACAAGTAAGCCTCCCTCAATGCGCTCGCAAACCTTAATGTAGGGCTAACCATTATGGCAATACACTGTAGTGTGATGACATAAAGTCAAGGTCATAGCTATTTATCAGCTATTCCTTAAATGTCTGGTTGTCTTAGGCCATTGAGGACAATCGTTACAAATCAATCAGTTGGACTGTTGTATGGTATCAATGTAATGAAGTACCTTGATTTGTCAACAGTTATTTTGAATTAATTAACTGTTTCTCAATTTCTTTTTTAGGCCAATTTACGAATTTACCATATCAATATAAAACCACTTATTGGAAAAGACTACAAGATAGTATTACATTTTTTTTTACTTTGTTGTGGTTTAAATGTAAAAACAAGATTGTTGTTTCTTTACAGGCCATAATAGCAATAAACCCACTGCAAAATGGAACCCAGTGACAGCCAAAGGACTGGATGAACGTGGTTTTTTATGAGTGTTACTTGGTAAGGTTTGTTTACATGGATGGACAGTGGTCAGTAGAGTACTCACTGGATGCCAAAGAGTTTACAGAATGGGAATGTGTCCTGAAGCCCGACACCTTGAAATTGAGTGGAATTTATTTATGCAAGCTTGTGACATAAGTAAAAGCTATTTCTAAATGCTGACTTTCAACTATCATGTATACCGTACCGTCTTCCATTGTCCCACAGTAATGCTGCAAGAAGATTTTGTTTAAACCAAAATTTGAACTGTTTTCAGTTTGCACAAAGGGTTTTTGAGTCTTTATTATTCTTTTGTATCACCTTTTGTCAAGAATAAAATATTTATTTTTTTATTTGTGTGTTGCAGAAATGAAGCATAATATAATTAAATATATTGCGAGCAAGGCATGAGAGATTATGGTGAGCCATGATGAGATTGCAGTACATTAATTATGTGAATACGAAAGAAGGAAATGTGACGACAAATCACAGCATGTTGGCATGAAAAGATATGTTAAACTATACTCAGAATATGTTGTCATTCTACAAAATAAATGAAGGTTTGCATCATCTGAAGCAGGTTTAAGTTAATTCATTATTTTACATGTCAAAGGAGTAATATCTGGGCACTTTACCGACTTTATGCTTATTGAGGGATTTAGGCAATAGGTTCATGGATTAAGGTCACCAGAGAACAAACATTGCAACATGTATGTGTAAGTTACTGATTTGTTTCCACTGTTATCATTTATCAGTTATTTTACAACATGTGTTAATGAATAACTGAGGGCTGCCCCCACCAGTCAACCTCAATGTTCGGAAAAAATCTGATGATACAGATTCTTGTTAATTCATTCAAATAGTTGTTATTTTATTGTACTGTATATTGACCATGATGTGATGTAGTTGGGGCAGCCCTCAGGATATTTTATAGGGCACTATATACTGTACAACCATCACGTCACCTTCGGTACTCTACCTTCGGCTGTGCTGGTTCTAGTAATCCTGTTTTGTAACTCAGTGATGTCAAATTGTATTTTTCCAGTCTTCCTTTAATAGTAAACAGATTTAAACCGGTCTGTATTTGCAGGAATTTTCATAATGATGCCAATTTAATTAGTATGCCTATCTGATATTGACCATGCAACACATTCATTATTCTTGTTCATAAGACTTATGTTCTGAAACCTGCATGTGGCCTTTTACAAAGTACTTATTAGCTGTGTACAGCCTAAGCATGAGCATGATAATACTGGACTGGGAGTCCAAAAAACTAAAATTCTATTTATTACGTCATTGTAATAAAAATCCATTAATTAAATAGCAATTTGTAACGACAGTTGATTTTGGAACCTTTTAACACTTGAATGATGTTATCTTCTTAAGATCAGGCAAGGACACATCATTTTGATTATGCATCCATTGTAAATAGAAACAATATGCAAATGATACGCTAGAAAACAGCTGCCCAAGACATACTATGCATTCACTAAAATTTTCTTTATGGTCACTTTTAAATCAGATTTTGGTATTTTCAAGGCTTTGTATTCGGAACATTCAACATTCCTCAGCTGACATGCAAAGTGCTGTTAAATTTTCAAATGTTGTGATCAACTTTCTTTGTGCACATACATAGATTGCACAGCATTTCCCTAAACAGTATTTTCCATGTATTCTCAACCTATTTTAACCACATTCAGTCACTGAAGTTGTTGGGTTTGTGTTATCTGACACCAAAGTCACAACTGAACTTATAATTGGAGCATCTACTTACATTTTGTCATACAATTCATACAATGTATTTGAGCTATAAATAATTTCTTTTTTTGAGCACTCTTGCCTTTACACATGTTGATCGTGTTGTAGTAATTGTGAAATAATTCATTTAACCATTATTTATATCTAATATATTCACAGGATAAATAAATCAAATTATTATATTACTAAATTATTATATACGATTAAGCTTAGTCTTAGTATATTAACCACATTATCTTAATATTTCCCCTCAGTGTTTTAAAAAAAATATGAAATAACATTTGTTCAGAGTATCAGTCTGTATTTAATTATTTGATTCAATGTATGTAAGGAATCCTATTGTTTTAACCCAAGTTGTATTTTTAAATGCTCAACTTTGTCTTGTCTTCAGTTTTATCAAGAGTGCCTTGACATTTTCAGCGGGACATGTTTTTTTTTCCATGAAGGCAATGGATTAAATTGATTTGAGAATGTTGTGTTAACTTTTAAATATGCAATGCAAATAGTGACATATCTGATGATACGCCTCCGTGTGCACCATTGTACTGTATGGTGGGAGAGTAGACAGGGTGGAGGAATTTGTGCCAGGTCCAGAATTCCTAAAAGCCCTTTCAGACTTGGAAGCTACGACCACAGTGGCAAGCAGAAATCTCACGGTTCACTCTGCATGCAGTTGTAACTGGAAATTCTTTTGACAAGCTCGAATGCCAGCGGCAGAAAATGGGAAAATGTTGGTTTGTACGTGGCAAGTGCATCTCACCTTCCTGGGCGGCAAAGCTTCCCAGTTTAAAAGAGCCTTAATGTATGTTATAACTGAAGGATTTTTTCAGTGCTAATCTTCCTTATTATAATATTAATTAAATTTGCATGCAGAAAAAGAAGCTGATTAATGGTTTTCCTCTCGTACACATGATCTTTAGTCTTCATTAACAGCGAGGCTTTATACACTCGATACAGGTTTGACAACATTGATTTAACTCCTGTGTCACACAACATCACAGTTGGCATTGCATCCAATCATGTATTTTATCGTGTGCTGACTAAACAAACAAAGCTTCAAACAAAAGAGACCTTTCCGACATTACCGTAGGTCAGTGATTTTATCTGACAAGTTACTGGCTGATATGTCCTGATGTAAAGGAACTGTATGCCTCACTGAATCCTTTATGTTAAACGGCAGTGTGTGATAAGGATTTTGCCTGAAATTACTGTTGAATTGAGTTTTTGGTTCTTCAGTTAATGCTTCATGACTACGGATCAATTAAAACAAAACAAAAAACATCTGTCTACACTTTATATTTTTGTAGATAATATATATTTATTTTTATCCTTTGTTGAATAAAGTTTAACCTATTGTATCACTGTTGCATAAGTAACTCCACTGTGTATGCTTTTTCTTTTTTACATTACACAAACCTCCACGGTTTCTCACTGAAAATATAAAGGACCAAAAAAAAACACAGCAAACTTCATAGACAGTATGGCTTTATGACTGCAAGTATCAAAATCCTGTGCAATTTAAAGCAGTACAAGTAGTGCACATTTTAAAGGTTATATTGGTTTAAATGTATACAGTAATCCAACAAAATACTGTATGCATGTCAAACATCTCAGGTTCTGGTGATTAGTTCGGATCGGTTTGGTCTAACCCCTCTTGAAAATCCTCTTTGCATCCACACCTTCATAGTTGTAGCTCTGTTGACAAAATATATCAGTTGCAGTTATTATATACAGTAGCTTCATTGTTTATGCATCCTTTTGAATAACCAAGAGGGTTCACTCCAACACATCATGAAATACTACATTTGAGGTCCTCCTTATCAAGTATCCTTATCAGACTAGGGTTTGTTTAAGCAATAGCTCAAAACATGATTTGTTGTATTCATTGTATTACAGAAAAGGGGCGTTGTTCGGCCCAACGAGAAGCCATTTGTAACACATACCTGTACGAGTTCATCTCCTTGGATAATTCTGGTTGTTGTCAGGCACTTGCCGTTGTCCTTTCTGTTGAAAATGCCCTTCATCATGTCTCCCTCCATGTTCCATGCACCCTGCAGAGTTACACATGAATCGTATGTGACGCCTTGATGTAGGAATTGTTTTCTAAGTTAAAAATAAGCACTTTTTTGCATATCAAAGGGTCAAAGTCTAAAGTGACCAACCTTGTCCACATGTTATTAAAACCAAAATAATGAGTTCACAATATGACTAAACATGTTGATAATTGGGAAAACGTGAGTCTTTTCTTGTGAAGGTCACAATGTGCCCCAATTAATGCCACCTTTCCTTACCGATAGTAGTGTTCCATCTGCAAGGCTGTACTCAAAGTTGACCCCCAGGGTGAAGTCTATTTCCACAGAGCGGAAAGTACTGGTCTCCTGGACATGAAACTTTTCACCTGTTTGTTCAATTGTTATCTTGAGGTTGTCGTGAGCAGCCAGCTTCCGCTTCACCAAATTAACTCCTATCAAGGGACACATTAATAAATATGTTAAACGGTGCGTGAACAATCAGAGGAAGTTTGTCAGGATTTAATCGCTTTTTAATGCACCAACAGTTCCTCCATTTGTGCATTTGTAGAGAGAAAGTAGGTACACAAGTCAATTCACAACTTCTTTATAGGTCAAGGGTTTCAAGAAAGACCTTAGCTCCAGCATTGGGTTCAGTCTTATATTTTTGTATTTAAAGACTGTTATAAGATGTATAGCTTGATTATGATGACACACATTTGTATACAACAGGAATAAACAAAAGGTTATACATTTGATCAAATGAAACATTTGCATGATTAAAGATTTCCTACATACCATTTTGACTAACACACAACTATCTAACTTACAACTGAAAAACCAAAAACTAGCTAATTGCACCTTATCAGTACTTTATCAATTGCCTTATCTGATCTTGATTATAATTTTGTCATTTTATTTAAAATAAATTTTACATGGTAAAAATACATTTCAGGGTGATGCATCAAATCCTACATATTTAAAAAATATACAGATACAGCACTTTTTTCACTTACCCATTTGATCCATGAATTTCTCGTAGTTGTCATTGCGATCAACTTTCCAGGTGCCGTTGAATGTCATGGTGGCTGTGAGTGTGAACCTGACGACTCTGAATGAAGGAGTGCCTTACTCAAAATCTGCTGCTCCTTTTAAAACCCACACCCTCTTATCTTCTCATCTATCTTAGTGCTGATGTGGCCGTTTAAAGCTCACATTTTCAAGGCAATACAAACAGCTGCATCTGATTGGCCAATGCAGTGGTTCTAGATAGACCTGTGCCATTCTCTTTTCAGTGGTTGAGATCATGTTACACCTGTTCTGTTTACAAAGGGTGTTAGTCTTATAATACCTACAGTAAGTTAAATCAAAACTACAAGCAATAAAAAAAACTACAATAGGAAAAACTATAGTCGAGTCACATGCCAGAATTTTTTTTGCACTACTTCAAATGTGACTATTTGTGTTTGCATAACCTTTTATCAATCAGCCATTAAATTACTACACTAGATATATAGTGCTTTGCCCAATCAAAGCAGCGATGAGTCTGCATGTGATACCTTTGACCTTAATATGGCAATTGATGACAAACCAGACCTTTGATATTTGAAGTTAATATTATATAGTGACATTATAACCCAGTTATTGGGTGTCCGTAAAGAGACAATAATCTGATTATGTGTTTTATAGTCAAACTCATTAAACACAAATCTTATGTCATTTTGTGTACGCCTTTTTGAGATAGGGTGTTAGGGAAAGAACATTCTGTATAATATATTAAACGTTTATAAGGGATAACATAATGATGTGGATCATTTGCAAACTACCAACTAACTGGAGTGTAAATAACCTCAATAGAAAATGGTTCATCTTAAACAAGCAGCTAGAGAAAGCATCAAAAACGCAAATAAAGGTTTTTCTTAAATGTCTCTGTCAATCTCACAAAGGGATGAATGAACCATGCACGTCAACTGTCTTTCTTATCTGAGTTTCTTCTCATCTTGCGATTTGGAGAGACCTTTGCCTGACCTTCTCTTCCCCCTCAATGAATCTGTCTCTTATCACGTGAAGAAGACCTTTCTACTATGTCTGCAGTGATGAAATTGACAGGTGGGCTGGGGACATACTTGATTAAGCCCAGTTGAGGCTAATATTTAACACAATTATATCCTGAATTGTTACATACGCAAAATAATAAAATGTTGTATTAAAAGATTAGAGGAAGTTGCCGATGTGACTAGTCCCAGGGGACTAGTTTTCCGGACTTCTGGAAAGATGCCAGATCGCACTACTGAAGTGACTCTTGGGCGAGGCACTGAAGCAATAGGCTTGGTGTGCCTCTCTATGAGAGAGGTAGTCCGCTCTGACATTTCTCCAGACATAAATGTATGTGTATAGGCCCTGTTTCTGCAAGTGTATATTGTGTTATTCTTTGTATCAAATTATTACAACAGAGAGAAAAATTAATTAATCCCCCTAGGGCTGTACAGTTTTTTTTTTTTTTGCTTCTGTGCATTGGTCAAAACTGAAGCCACATGTTCAATTGTCTTCACAGTCTGAAAATCATCTGTGCGATGGAGTTCATCTCACCACCACCAAAACTCACATACACAAACAAAACTCTACACATCTCACAACAAGCCCCTTGGGGCAAGTGACAACATTTTCCATTGAGAAAAACACACATTGACAGACACAACAAACAGACAGAAAATGCACATTGTTTTTTAGGTTGTTATGAATGGCAAAAGAGTTCTTGAATTTTGGAAAATGTGGTCATTGAATGCATTTAGTGTGAAAGGAATACAAAATTAACCACAGTTCACATCCACTTCTATATCGCTGACTGTGAAGAGTTTTGATAATATGCCTTACGTTTAGATGCCACCATCATAGGGCAGGCCTAAAATAGGTCACCTGACCCAACACAAATTGTGAACTGAAATTTGTGTATCGTACTCTACCTAAATGTACTGCAGCCACCAATGATATCTGTGGTTTCCCCAATTAATCACTTATGTACATTTCTGCTTTGGAAAGTTATCACTGAAGTGGTTTTGATTAACTTTTTAGCAAACAATTGTCAAACTAATTTACCCATCCAGCTTGGGCCACACAAGAGAAAAAAATAGCATTCATTTAGAACCCATCAGTCAGATTATCTCTCAATCACGTCTGACATATTTGGGCCTAGTTGAAATTCCCCCTATAAGTCAACCCTAAACCTGGGCTATTTACATTGACCTCCACTCATTTCCTGAAGTGCTAGGGTTAGGCTAGGGTCGCTATCTCCAACTAGGAAAGTCTTACATACATGAAACTTACCCCACCTATTAGCATCAGCCCTACAACTATACACACCAAAGGATTTGACTATAGGATGAAGAGAAATAGATTTTCCTAACCCTAAGTCAACCCTAACCCTGGGATATTTACATTGACCTCCACTCATTTCCTGAAGTGCTAGGGTTAGGCTAGGGTCGCTATATCCCACTAGGAAAGTCTTATAGTCCAGGCAAAATAGCGTTTAGTAGAATAAATTGTAAAAAAAAATTTTTCAGCTGAGATAATTTCTATGAGTTGTCCAGAACAACATACTAAAAGTCCTAAGAAATCCTAGTTGAGGAAATGTTTATATCTCATCAATCCGAGATGTGTGCAAATAAGGCGAGACAACAATACACCCCAATGGGGCTATTTTTCTCCTTTACTCCTATCAAAATGAAACTTTACACAATGAAAGTATCCATGAATATTAAAATTTTTGTAATACAAGTTTCTTTGAAAATGAATTTTAATATGCAAATGAGCTATACACTAATCGTAGCCTGGTCCAACCAGACCATCGTACTTCATTTCATTTGTACAGAAGGTCTGGAAGTGCTGTAATTGGCAAACGTTCACTCACTTGGAGGCAGGTGTCTGTCGAAGTTTAAAACTATTGGATCTGCCCAGTGCCACTCTGGATTAGCCAACCAATCGCATCACGTTTGGTTGTCACGTGTGTCATGAGCCGGCTTTTGACGGTGCGTTCCAGTTGAACAGGGAACTCGGAAATTTCCGACTTCACTACATATTGTAGTCTATGAATCTACCGGTACCTGGCAACAGTAACTTGTTAGAGCCTAACGTTTAGTTATTTGGACGAGAAAGGTTTTAGGCGTCCATACTTTCGCGAGCAGATGCACTGGAACACAGACAGGTCGGAACTCGGAACTACCAAGTCGGAAATCTCCTTCTTCCGAGTATAAAGGAACGCAGCATTCAACAGAAACTGGAGCGCGACTTCGACGTCATCGTTCTCAGCCACTCGCTCTGTTCGCTGATTGGATTCTCCGGCGAAAGCTGGGAAATGCACTGTACACCCAGACTGACTACTGAAGGGAAAATTAAATTTGGCCGGAAGTAGGCGGGCGGGCGGAGCCAGGCTACACTAATCGTACATGCCCCAAATAAACCCAAATAGGCTTAATTTTTTCCTTTACTCCTACCACAACAACACTTTACATAGTAAAAGTATACTTGAAAAGTAACTTTTTTTGTATTACAAGTTTCTTTTTAAATACATTTGAATATGTACATGAGCTCCACACTTATTGAATATGCAATCATCCTACTGCCAATGGGTGATGGCAATGCTGCTTTTAGACTGGCCTCAAACCTGAAAAACTGCCTGGCTTACCTGCCAGGGGTATAACAGGTGCCTTAGATTAATTCATTTATTTGGTTCTTGTGCCATAAACAGCTTGTGTGCATTCAGATCAGCATGATGCAACAAGAGTACTAACAAGTCTGTGTCACCACCTACTGAGAATGTGTCTTTTGTTCTGGCAGAGGCAATGGCAGTTTGGACAATGAGCACATCTGAATTGTGCTTTACATGGTCTGTGATACACAGTTTTTTGTATCACAAGTTTCTTTGAAAATTAATTGTAATGTGCAAATGAGCTATACACTAATCAAATATAGGCTACCCAAAATATATCCGCATAGGCTTATTTTTTTCCTTTGTGACCAATACAGGTCACACATGTCAAAATGGAAAGAAAATCTCAGAGGGTCTCAGGAAGAGACTTGTGATGTTGCACATTTGTCTTGGGACAGACATCAATAATTAAAAAAAAGTTTGAGCTCCATCGGTCCACCGTGAGGCAAATCATCTACAAATGGAGAGCTTTAAGAGTGACTGAATATCTGCCTAGAAGTGGACTTCCTTCAAAAATATCCACAAGTGCTACAAGAAAAGTGATTTTTCTGGTAAAGGCCACCCAAACATTACATCTTGAGATTTGCAGACCATTTACCAACACCATTCTTCACTTGGGAGAAGGTTCTTTTGGTGGTAGGCAGAGTTGCATTTTTGCCCAAACATAGCGGTTTTGATTATGACCAAGCAGTTCAATTTTGGACTAATCTGTCCACAGAATAGACTTCCAGAAGACTTCAGGTATCTCCAGGTGCTCTCTGGAGAAGTTGTGAAAAGCAGTTTTGTTATTTTCTGAGAGCAGAGGCTCCTTTGGCCATCCTTCCATGAAAGCTATGTTGACTGAGTTTTCTTCTTATTGTGGAACCATGCACATCTGTCCCAGATGCTGCAAGGGAAGTCTGCAAATAACTAGATGTAATGTTTGGGTTTGCTTTTAACTGAAAAAGCACTTTTCTTGTGGTGCTTGTGGATATTTTTTAAGGAAGTTATAGGCAGATGTTCAGTCACTCTTAAAGCTCTCCATTTGTAGATGATTTGCCTCACGGTGGACGGATGGAGCTGAAACTTTTTTAAATTAATTGATAGCTGTCCCAGACAAATGTGCGACATCACAACTTTTTCCTTATTTTTCCATTATTCCTTAGATCCTCTGAGATTGTCTTTCCTATTTGGCAAGTCTGACCTGTATGGGTCACTTTGGTGAGCCTAAACTGACCAGGTTGTATCTGTTTTATCTAGTGCCGCCCAAATTCTTCCCTAAAGATCTCTCATTACATAGGTCCATTTCATCACTCAATGTGGCCCACTTGATTGTGTTTACCTACTCTATTTAACCAATGCAGCTCAGGATTCACACGTTTGCAAATAGCCTACAAAAGTTGCAAATACATTTTTTTATCTGTTTTAACAATTAATTTCCGGAAAACAAATGTTTTGAATTGATAAACAAACATCTGTTATTTCATATAAAAATACTGGTATTGATAAAAATGTATTAATAATGGTTAAAATAAATAAAATTCATAAAGGCTCAAGGGGTTCACATAGGCTACTTTCAATCTGTTATAACCCTGGCAGGTAAGCTATGGCAGTTTTTCAGGTTAGAGGCAAGTCTAAAAGCAGCATTGCTGTAGAAAAGACCCCAAAGTTATAGGTTACAGTGTGGTTATTTCTTACAGTGTATTAAGTTGTATTTTGTTTAGTGTGGGCAGCTGTCAGTTAGGGCCGTAACGTCAGTCGGCCGCAGAGTCTTTTTAGTAAGTTTCTTTTCTCCTCTCGCTTGGTCAGATGTGCGAGCGTGCATGTAGCGATCATTCTACAGTTTGAACATGTTTCTTTGAGTTGTGGAATCACCCGTGTGTGAGTAAGATTGCTGTTCTAAGTTATAGTTTTATGCATGTTTTAACGGCTGACTCGCGGGTCGCAATAACAGCTGTTCCAACGTCTCATCAGGAGCTGAGTTAAAACCTTTGTTCTTTTCCCGCGATCTGTGTGCTGTGTCTGTGAAAGAGAAGAAAATAAAGAACGGATAAACTATACTCCTCCTCTCCAAGTCTCATGCTAATAATTTGATGCTTTTGGCCATAAGTGGTGTTCTGGCCGACACCTCTGAAGTGAAACCAGTGATACAATCAAATCGGCGCGGTAATAAGCTACATTCACCAGTTTCCTCCGCTACAATAGAGCTGTTAAGCGGAAGTGGCGGAATTACGGGGCATGGGACCTATCGGCTGAAAAAAAATGAATGGGAGTCTATGGAAAGTAATCTACTATTTTCTGGTCCCAGTCATTAAATGCCTTGGATTACATATATGTTTTGTATGGGTCTAAATGATCATTTTTCATGTGAAGAGTTTGACGGTATGTTGTATGATTATTCGTCTAACGGCTTTTGAAAAAATGTTACGAGAACAACTACAAGTCTTGTCGCCTCTGTGACGTCACCTCAACACATTCCCTCCACTTCTCGACTGACAGTGCTAATGCTAATGCTAATGGCTGGCGTGGACAACGCCAACAATCTCCCCACTCGAGAAATTGAAACTCCACATGTCCACTTGTGTAGTGATTTTCGCCACGCTGAAGACTTTTGTCTTGTCATTGAAAGAAGGCGGTAAAGTGCATTAAAGACACAGCCATGTTTCTGAGCTAAGCAGGTGCCAGTGGTGGTGACGTATATCATAAGTGTCAAGAGCAGCGAAGAGCTGTAGTCCACAAAAGCGCTCTGCACAAAGCCTGACCGTATCCAGCTTCTACTCGCTAAATTGTTCCATTCTTTGCACGAAAAAATACCATCTAAATCCATACAAAACACATGTGTAATCGAAGGCATTTCATGACTGGGACCAGAAAATAATACATTTCTTTCCATTGACTACCGTTGTAATTTTTCGAGCCGATAGGTCCCATGCCCCGGAAGTAAGCAACTTCCGCTTAACAGCTCTATTGGCAGTAGGAAGATTGGATATTCAATAAGTGTGGAGCTCAAGTGCATATTCAAATTAATTTAAAAAGAAACTTGTAATACAAAAAAAGTTACTTTTCAAGTATAATTTTACTATGTAAAGTGTTATTGTGGTAGGAGTAAAGGAAAATATTAAGCCTATTTGGGTTTATTTTGGGCATGTATGTGTATAGCTCATTTGCATATTAAAATTCATTTTCAAAGAAACTTGTAATACAAAAAAAGTTAATATTCATGGATACTTTCAATGTGTAAAATTTCATTTTGATAGGAGTAAAGGAAAAAAATTGCCCCATTGGGGTTGTTGTCTCGCCTTATTTGGCACACATCTCGGATTGATGAGAATTAAACATATTTCCTCAACTACGGTTTCTTGGGACTTTTAGTATGTTCTTCTGGACACCTCATAGAAATTATCTGAGCTTAAAAAAATTATTTTACAATTAATTTTATGTTTGGCCCCAAAATGCCTTAGGCTACTTTGCCTGGCCTACTAGCCGTAATGTGCTAAGCAGTCTCATCCTTGGTTTGATCTGAAAACAGAGGGAAACTTGAGAAACAGTTTAAAACGCCTTTACAACTTAAGCAAACAAAAACATTTATTATTATTTATTATATTATTTATTCAGATAGACAGAACAGCAGCCTATTTGGGTAGGCTAATAGCCTTATGAACGATGTGTTTAAAACGACCGTCTGGGTTTTATCTAACCACGTTATTTTAACCTTGCCTTGCTGTAAGCTAAGTTGGGCTAAGTCAGGCTAAAGGTTAAAAATAAAAGTTGTAATATAGGACCTACTACTAGTCTACTATTCTATTAAAACAGTATTCGAACACAGTAAAGACGGTGTTCGAATACCATGGGCTACAGTAAGCATGACAAATATTAGCTTACTGCTATCTTGTCCTTGAAACGTTTACCAACGCCGGTTGATGCGAGCAGCTCGGCCATTAGACCATGAGTTGAGTCTCATTTCCAATAATTCCCACACACACAAAAAATAAAATAAAAGGGAAACAAATGGAAATAGTCCATAGAGTGTGCATACATGAAGAAAAAAAACAATGTTAGGCCTATGTAGGCTAATATTTCACACATGGTCTTAAATATCTGAATAATAATTTAAAAAGAAAAACAAACAGCAAAACAGGTACATGTGTATGCCTGTCATCTCACATATAGGCTAATAGGCCTACAATCGTGCACCCACTTTATGTTAACCCCACCTGAATAGGCTATGGTAAAAGTGAAAACTTCTGCATTAAGTGATAGCCTATTAGTAAGAGGCATTGTTATGTTGAATACTTGCAAATGTGCATGTTTTGTCCTCCACATTGCAATCTACTGTCTAGCCACTAGAGAGGCCTCTTTGCAAAATAATCTAGGCCTAGGCCTAATGCATATTGTCATAAACTCAGCTCTCGACAAAAAAACTAAAAATAACCCAAAGTATCAATAAATTAAGGTAATTATTACCAAACATTATATAGGTTGCAAACTAAATGCAAAAAAAATAGGTGTGGCAATCAGTATAGCCTATAATCAGTACTGTTCATGTGGATGTGTGTAAAATGTAGGCTATGTGAGGTGTTGTGATGCAAAAGAAAGGTCCAACCAAAACAACGTGGTATTCGACAGGGATGTTTGGCAAGTAGTGGAGAGCCAGAGATTTCTAAGTTAAATTTATGTCCCTGATGCATAGGCTACTTCAACTCTGCATCCAGTGAAAGTGCAGACCACGAAGCACGTGTTTTGTTCATCTGTAGAGTTAGTTTTGTTAAGAGCCACAATGAGCAGGTTGATAGCAAAGCTTTTAATAGAACGGAAATATCAAATGACCAACACTTCTCAAGACTAGTTTATTAGTAATCTCTCAACAGAAACATTGTCAATATAAAACAATCATGTCTTACAAGCACAGAAATGCACGAGAGGCACCTGTTTGTTTTTTTCACAGGAAGCTACACAAGTGGAGATGATTTGTGATACGTTATGCAAGGTTTAAGAGTGACGACTTTAGAAAAATAGGGTACAGGGTGGTACATTTACTTATGTGAAATGAATCCAACAAATACAGCAAATAGTTTAACTTATAGATTAATTGATTTTTTTTGTCATTATTAAATGTTATCATGACTGTATTCTGTTTTTTAAAGTCATGATAACATTTAATAATGAAAAAGAATAAATACCAAATAATGTTAATAAATATGTTGATCATTAAGAATATCTCAACAACTTTTAGAAGAACTGAAAATAGTAGTTTTCATCGAAGGAGACAAAATGTAAATCTGTGTAGACAGACATGTGCAATAAATATGTTAAATAAAGAAGTGTAGACTATTGTGCTCCTTTTTAATTATTTGACTGTTCTAATAATTCAGTGATAAATACATGACGATGAAGGTATACTAAAAATTCAACATGTATCATTTGTGACTTAAAAAACTAGACATTATATTTGAATCGTAATATGTGAATCTAGTAAGCACAGTAGCATTTTGGCCAAAGAGCTGGTGAACATGGTGATATAAACATACAAATACAAAAGCTATAATATCTAGATTTTAATTTATTTCTATGGTCTTGGTGCAAATGTAACATATGCAGGGTCAAACACTAGATACACCATCTTACGTATAAGTCAAATCTTTCACTTTAAATCATGTAAAGATTATCACATTTAAAAGTGATAATGACAATGGCAATGGTTTTATTCATCTAACATAAAATGAGTCATTTTGCTGACAGTTAAGACTACAAACTGTATTTTTGGCAGCCTTTTAGAACAAATACAGCATATTACAAAACAGCTAAAGACATTTAAGATGGATGTTAGATGTTATACGTAGCTACAATATCAAATTAAATTACGAATACTTTGTCCAAAATATTATCAGACTTGCATGTAAAATATACTGTGTGACTAATTCTTCATTATTCATCTTTCGTGTCCAAACCAGGTCATGACAGATCAAGCAACAGCAAACGTCCAAATTCACTTGGAAACAGCTGTGGTTTATTAAAATAAAAATATCAGCTTTTTGTCTATGGATAGATAATCATGTTTAATTTACCATACACTCATGTTTTGAGTTTGAATTGTTAGGCTGTAACCTTGGTGGACTGCGTGTCAGTGGGGTTTCTAGAAAGAAACCACACCTTCATAGGATCCTTCTTTCCTTTCATGGTGATGGGGCCCCGATGCTCCAAATTAAACTGAGGGTCGGCGTTCTCAGCAGACTGTAAACACCTGGAAAACAACACCATCAAAAATCACTTGCACTTTATGGTCCTGATGATCTTATTATCACCAACCATCTCCATGATGACATCAAATCTAGTTAGTGAGTACTAACTAAAACAACACACTTGTGATTCATGTCTAATACTGGCATTTTCTTAAATAATTATAATTTAATATTGATGATTTGGTTGCTTAGGGTGACTTGATGGCATTTCTCACTAATATTTTACCAATTTCTATTTTATTTTTACATCCACTTTCATACTGTCTAAACCAGTTGCAAAGTCCCTTCAACCCCAACTTATTTCTCTACATACAGTGATAAAATCCAAACAGGTGACAAAAGGCCACTTATAAAAATATGTAGGTACTTCTACTCACCGGTAGGTATATTCTGAGACGTTTATTTTTCCCTTTTCACCAGTAGTTTCTGTACGACTTGTTAGGTTGACCGTATTTCCAAAAAGGCAATATCTGGGCATCCTCTGGCCAATCACACCGGTCACCACCTCTCCTGTGTGGATCCCAATAGTGATCTGAAAAGAAGGGAGAATGAGACACTTCATGCAATCCCCTGTGATTCCACCGTATGTCAGTTATAATTTAACCAAAGTTAACAAATATGCCAGATCTCGCTATTCCTAAAACCAAGCTTAAATATGTATTACAAGATATCCACAGTACTTATCATTATTTGTCTACGGTACATTATCTAAAGCAGGACTTGATACACCTGATTTATGTACTTTAAAACTATAGCAACAAAAAAAGTTTGAATCTTTCCTAGCATTCCAATAAGCCTTTTTAAGTGTTAAATAGGAATAGGTATGTGATGTGTGCTCCACAGAGATGTATAGCCTACATATAAAAACCGACTGTATGTTAATGCAATGCAAACTATCAAGCCAACTGCTTGTGTGCGACATTTGGTCGGTGAATATGAGCTTAATTTTTGCCAGAAATTATTCCAAGCACAACATTTTATTTTATTTAGGTTTGCAATAAACCAATAGTTCCAAAATTAGCTCAAGGCAATCCACAGACTAATATTTACACTTGAACTTGTAGGCTCTTCAGTGCTTGTTGTCTTCAGAGTACGAACATGCTGTGAGTGTCTGGGATAAATAAGTATCTATTTTTAGACACAGGGTCGTGAGATGATTTGAGTCTGTTTCTGCTACCAAGCGGGACTCCTCTCAGCCGCTGCCGTGTGGACAAAATAAACTGCCTTTCGTTTACCAGACATAATTTTCCAAAGTCAAGTCTTAACAGTCATTGATACAATAACAATCTTCAACAGTCAGTTAAACAAAAGTCTGCTGTTTTTTATCCAACTTTTCACTGCTGATTTACATCAGCTTGGACATGTGTCCAGATGCACGTACACAATTATTCTAGAAATCAAACAGCTGAAAATCCTTGAAGGAAATGTTTAGCTAATATTGGGTTTAGTGCCAGTTAGTAGTATTTGTCAGTTGCAGCTCTGACATTTAATGTATTTGTATATGAATCAAGGCAATTTTAGAAAACTGATTGAGCTCCAGCTTTTCTTAAATATCCGTGCCACAATAACAGATGCATTGTAAAAAATAATTAAATATGTAAAATAAAAAAGTCTGAAAACCACAAAGGAGAAGATATACTGCACACTTAAAAATACTGCTAATGGGCATTCATGTTCACAAACCATCTGGCAATATATAAAAAAAATATTGTGAGCAGAAATTATATAAGTTTACAATATTACTTAATTACTAAAATTTTAAAAATATGTTAATGCTTAAACATGTAAGGAGCATGACGAGAAACGTATGGATGATGACTTGTAGTCCTTGTCACTGTGCTACTATCAGGCTTTCCCTGCCTATTCCACCCAATCACCAAACTCCTTTGGTGTCTTATACAGCAGGGGTGTCAAACTCTGGCCCGCGGGCCAAATCTGGCCGTTTCAATATTTAATCTGGCCCGCGAACCAATTCGGCAATTCCATTCAATTTGGCCCGCGAAAAAAACAAAAAAAAAAAATCATGATTTTTTTTTTTTTTTTTTTCTCATGTGGAGCCTGTGCCATATTGGCACGTCGCACACGCTCCCAACCGTTACGACACTCGCATAGCTTACCACTAGGAATGTCTGCTGAAAGTTCCACAGCTCAGGATTTTAAGCCATGAATTGATGAACTTGCATTGAAGAAAAGATGTCAGTTTTCTAATGGCTGTAAATAGGCCAATCTATGGGGCTAAATAGCATGCTAATATGATGATTGATTGTGTCAAGTGTCTAAAGATGAATGCTAACATTATCTGGTTTCTAACTTTTGCCTGAAGTTACAATATAGCTCACTAACTAACATTAGATACCCGCTGATAGCCCACCCCTTTTGTTTCCATTGGTGGCTTTGCATTTCATTACCAATGTAAAGTGTCATAAACATTTAACACTGCTGGGTCATGATTCCTATAAAAAAATAAAATAAAAAAACGTGATATGTTTTGAATGTGCAGAAAGTTTAGAAAAATCCAAGAGAAAACATATTGTGGCTCAATCCAGGATGCCTGAGAGCCTTACTGCAGTATAGTCCTTTATAGCTGTTTCACCAGGAACCTGAATGTTGTCTTTTCCTTTACAAAAATAAAGACATTTCCACAATAAATTGACGCAGAAAAGGCACAGAAAACCGAAACAGAAAAATCCACCAGAATACAGGAAATTAAGTGTTTGACGCACAAAAATTTCTGGGGGAGCACCCCCATAACCCTCACATATAATTTGTCCCCCAAAATATGTAAACAAATCCTAGCCTATGCCCCTGTATGTACGCAGGTTATATACCTAGATATGTTGTTTGAGTTTTGGATTAAAAAGAAGGCATGTCAGTAAGCGACATGTCTGGCCCTTCGTGTGATTATCATGTCGTAATTCGGCCCTTCGTGAAAATGAGTTTGACACCCCTGTTATACAGTATTAATTAAACTGTATCAGTAAAAAGTGTTGACTCATCACACCTGTACTGGTTCATCATCCACTTCCACTTGTCCAGCTATCTCCAACATATCAAGAGCGAGGTGGCAGATGGACTTGGCGTGGTGTGTGCATGGCTCTGGTAGGCCGCTCACTGTCATGTACTTGTCACCCACTGTTTCCACCTGTATAAAAGAAAAAAAAAATGTATTCATGTGAATTGCATCAATATACATTTTGCTTTGCTTTACTTTTTGGTCAACATTAAAATTATCGCATCACACTGTGCTACAAAGGTTGTGAAGCTATAAATAATCGGAAACACCCTAAAATAAACACTTAAACACTTACATCAGCTTTAAGACATTCAGGGCCCCTTTGAGTCCTGCTAAAGAACCCAGGACCACCTAGCCATTCAGCTTGTAGAGTAAATATTACTTATTTTGGTGACCCAGTGCCTGAAGCGGATCCCCTGGAAGTGCTGTGGTCTGTTTGAATTCTTAAAGTGCATTCTTGTCTGAAAGCCTGGAGTGTAAATCTGCTGCACAAGGCCTATAAAGTGGTGCAGCTCCTCAGAAAAACACTACACCAAGAAAATCTGTGTGCTTCACGGGTGCATTTAAGCTGAAGAACCATGCAAGGACGTAGCAGTTTAAAGCATGCAAATTCTTAATTTTAGATATTAATTTTTTTGTTTACACTTTGATCATTGCCACCTTGCCGCACAGAACCTTGTCTTTTTTTCTTCACTGAGAGAATTGTACACAAATGCATGATAAACTGTCATGGTAAGATTATGGCTTCCAACCTTGTATACATAAGGGTTATTCCGAGAGTCTGTCAAGATGTCAAAACGTGTGTAAACATCATTGAGCAGGTTGACTATCTTGATGGCTCCCTCGGCCGAGGCGTGCTTGCTGCAGAAGGCATTGAATCCTACAATGCCACTAAAGAGGATGGACACATTGTCGTAGCGTTTCGCCGGGACGGGCCGTTTGTGTCGCAGCTCGTTGGCAACAGATGGCGGCAGAACGGAATAGAGCAATCTAAAAGGAGGGGGAGAAATAAACATTTTGAGCAAAAGGGTAGTTATGGTTCACTCGGGCAGCAGAGTAATGGGCTGTGGCTGCAGACTGAAGACCATCCTTTTGGAACAGCATTTTATTTGCTCACCCACCACCTTTTGGTCATTTCGCTATGCAAGCTGCTGTCAGATGGGAGGGTGGCGTTTCTATGGTAACTGGTTTAGATCATGGCTGCCTGTTAAAAGAAAAATACCTTCCATGATGCATCATAATTTGAGGTCACATGATCCATACAGAACAGAAAAGATACCGGTCACCACAAAAGCATCTACTAACAACATAGTTATTCCCAAGACGAGACTAAACATATTTATCTTTAACAATCCACATATAAGGGCATGAATGGTGTTCTTCTCATGTGAGGTTCACGCCTGAATGGCCGCAAAAACAACAGTATGTTTTCATTACCAGAAAACAATTTTGTAAAGCTCTTTAAAAAGCAACAACAGTGGAGCAGCAGTTCTCTTAAATATGTAGAGGAGCCATGAATTCTAATCAACATTTGGAGCTTGAGGCACTTTGAGACCGGAGAATGGCGAAAATAATAGTGATCCACCGGCAGAGGAAAAGTATTTTCCTACGAGAAGATGGGGCTGCTACAGCCGTTTTAATAAGACCACGTTCCACCTCCATGCTACCCTCCAGCTGTCACCAACTGCTGTGCCAAATTACTATGACAGGCCATTTCCTGAAAGCCAGAGTCAAAACCAACTGAGTGTCTTTCTTCACCATAACAGGGACTGAAGTGTAGCCTATGCAAATATCAGCTTGGGTATAACAATAAATTCTGACCCTAGGTGGTCCTGCTGTCACGTAGCCTCAACAAAATTGCATGGGTCTGAGACCTGTTAGCGTCCTGCTGTATCTTCAGTGTATTCTTGCCTCATGTCCGTCCTTAAAAGGGAATACTTGAAGACACTATCTCCCTAAGAAAACTAACAATCGTTACCCCTTATTATACATCAAGGGAAAATAAAACAAAGTAATGGCAGTTTTGTGTTACATGTATTGTAGTAACCGTAAGTAGAGGTTGACTCGCAACCTACAGATAATGACTCACGGTAGGGCTGGGCGGTAAATACGGTAATAGTGTATCCCTTGGTATTTAAAAAAAAATTATTCCTTTGATTACCAACATCAAAAAATCTGCTGTGTAATGTGCGCATGTTTATAATAAAAGCCTTTAGAGTGTGTGTCCGTGTCCAACAGCAATACCAATGCCAGTGTTTGAAGATGCTATAAAAAGATATGACAGAACTCCTGTAAATGAGGTAAGCCTAATATGTCATATCAAGAACCTCTCAAAAAAGGACTATGTGGTGACTTTGTTTCTTTCTTTTGTTGCAATGTAGGTTGGATAGAGTTACAGTGTGAGGCGTTCAAGCACTGTTCAGTAAAACTGTGTTTTGCGAATGTAACTTTATCTTGATGAGTTCAATGCGATCTTGCAAAATGTAGTGTTTGGCGAGAAACTAAAAACAAATAGGCTACAGTTAAGGTAGAAATGGGTATTAACAAACGGTAATACTGTGTACCAGGGTTTAATTCGGGGAAGGTTTAACGGTATCAATAATTGGATACCGCCAAACCCCAACATGCAGTTTTAGCCTGTATAAAACATAACTATGGCTGTAGTACACACAGTCTTACTTTTGACATACCCTACATATAAGCTATTGTATGAATTCAAAGTATGCGTTGTATATATTTCTAAAAGTGTATTTGTTATTGTTACAAGGAAAGTTTAGTGTAAGCTCAATTACAAAAAACTGAAGCTACAGTTAAACCAGAATGTAGGCTAAATTACAACAGCGACTATAAAAAATCTAGAGGAAATGGTCAAACCTGTCTGTCTTTTTCTTCTCATCCTCCAGGGCCCGGAGCGTGTGCTGCAGACGATCCGTCAGAATTTCCAGCTCTTGGGTCAGCTTGTACTCCTCGCGAAACTGCTCTCCCAGCAGCACCAGGTCACGTGTTGCGTCGTGTAGTGGGATGTCGCTCAGGTATAACCCCCTTCGTGTGAGATCATCCAGGTTCATAACACTAGAAAAACAAGACAGACAAAAACCTGAATTTTTTTTAAACAAAAACAAATGCCCAAACATTTCTGATTTGTGTCTGTGGGTAGACAGAAAAATTCACTTGCTCATTTCAGAAATTTAAATATATTAATCAGAACATAAAGGTCACCACAGAAGAACAAATGTAATTACCCATGTACTCTTTTTCTGTGCTTCTTTCTCTCTGTCCTAGCACCTAATGTATATTTTTTTTATTATGAAAGCGGAACAGCAAAACAAAAAGTTACAGCATTAAATACTCAATCTTGTTGCCTTCAATGGGATTATAAATATATTTGAATTACAAGCAAAAAAGATGAAAACAGTTTCTGTTGACAATTTGCTTGTTCATCGATAATTTTCTTGCATTCAACTGTAACTGTACTTACAACATTTACAAAAAAATTTAATTACTAAAAATGATACTGCTAAAGAATCAGCTGGCATTACATATTTTAAAAAAAATATTAATTGTTGTTTGAGTAAGGTTTGTTTAAAAATACAGTGGACAGATGTGTTAGGTAATTAGGCCTAATTAGCCTTTTTATTTCATCACAAACAGGGTAGGGAATGAATAGTCTCGAGAAAAGACCAATCCTCTTCAGGGAAAATGTGGGCTGGTAACCTACTTGCAAACTAATATAATCAAACAGAGGAAACAGAAAAGAATACGAAAAAATATGTTTAGGTGTTGTGAATAAAGTAAAGCAATGGATTTCAGTGAAAAAGTGGAACTCCTTGGAATTTTGAATTCCAAGAGTGTGTGTGTGTGTGTGTGTGTGTGTGTGTGTGTGTTTGTGTGTGTGTGTTCCGCCTGTGCTTTTTAATCAGGACAGACTGTGGGTTTACCTGGGTGAGCAAAGAAAGAGGATGTTCTCCGCCTCTGGCAAGTAAATCATCTGTCCTTTCAATCTCAGACAGCTGATCTCCACCCCCGTCAGCTCGTCCTCGTTCTCCACAGTCTCCACATTCAGCAGGCCCTCCTGTCAGGATAGCACCCATCTTATGAATATTTCATTACATGTTCATCTCTAAATCTGCCCCAAACTGTGCACCAGTTCATTCGAGTCTTTATTTTTCTGTGTTTTTGTTGTTGTTGTTTTTCTTACTTTACTTTCCTAAAGTTTCACATGCATCATACACCTTTCTAAAGAATAGGTTCAGATTGTAAAGAAAATGTATCAAATTCTTTACTCTTTGTCATGACATTAGAATATCTCAGTAGTGGCAGCGCTTTGAGAAGAGTTTCTTTGCAATGAATGAAATCGACTTTTATGCATTTTCAAGGCACTGCAGCTATTACTTTAGCACCTTAAAATGTACTGTCTAAAGTATGCAAATTAAACAGTTTTCTATTGTTACTGTACTTTTCCTTCTGAGTTTCCATTTGATTTATGTTTCTAAACAGATCTTACACACTGATGAAAAAGATTCATTCTTTTTCTGAGGACATTCAGACCCTTGCACTCTTTGCTCTGTGTATGCTATATATTACTAGTTGTAATCTCTGCAGGTAAAAAATTGCACCCTAATAACAGTGTTGATGAAAACTACAGACTCAAAATCTAAAAATATCAGTGATCTCATGAATATTAATATAGCAGACTATAAACGCATTCTGTCACAAACAATTAAAGCCTTTTTTGATAATTGTGACATACAGCACTGGTAAAAATTAAGAGACCACTCCAAATATTCAGTGTCTCTCGTTTCACTATTTATAGGCATATGTTTGAGCAAAATTAACATTTTGGTTTTATTCTACAAACTACTGACAACATTTCTACCAAATTTGGGGCGCTCCGGTGGCTGAGTGGATAGAGCGCATACCATATTGGCTCCGGCCTTCGTTGCAGTGATCACGGGTTCGAATCCGATCTGTGGACCTTTACTGTAGGTCTTTCCCCCCTCTCTCTGTTTCCCCATTTCAACTCTGTACTATCTAATAAAAGCTTGAACAAAAAACTTTTCTACCAAATTCCCCACAAAAATATTATCATTTAGAGCATTTCCATTAAGTAATGTAGAGATAAAGATTGAAGAAAAATCCAGACTGGTCTCATAATTTTTTCCAGAGCTGTAGGTGTGTTTCACAGCTTCAGTCCCTCCTGGTAAAGTATTCTAATATAAGAAATAATAATGTGATAAGCCAATATGGCTGGGAAAAGAAACAAAATGATGTGTCATATTTACCTTGCTTCGCAGAACAAAGACAGTGTTGATGTGGGAGAGGATGCCATGAAAACTGAAGTCAATGTGAGGACGGACCAAGGAAAACACTGAAGGAAGGATGCAGGTACCTGGCTGGAGCTAATGAAGGAAGATGTGCATTTTTCAGTTACATGATGTCAAGATTAAGTAATGTGTTTATCTATATAATGAATAACTGCTGCTTCCTGCACGTCCAATGTTACAAGTCCAAGACTTTTGCACACAAAATCCCCACCTGAGGCAGGACTCGATAAATGGCGTTTCCACATTGTGTTAGCATCAGGTCTTTGTCAAACATGAGGTGGAAGGGGAAGGCCTTGCAAAACGTGTACGGGCTGATCCGAGTCTCCTGTGTGCCATTCTCCTCATAGCCATCCAGGTCCTCATAGAGCGCCTCTTCCTCTGAGTCTTTTTCCTCAATCAGAAACTTGATGTGGTCGCACTCCTCGCTTTTCGGTTGGATCATCTGCGTCACATAAGTTAAAATAATTGATCAAATATTGATTGATGTTATTGTTGAAAACTTGCATAAATCAGTTAAACTTTCCGATATTGTCGTACATAGTCACTGTAATAATATTTTAAATATTTCACCTACCTATTATTAGTGTCTAATAATATCTCAGCCCATATCATTGACCTCATGTCTATTATTATATGGAACGTAGACAGTTTAAAATGACATTCAGTGGGTTTATTGGCATAAGGCATGCTGACGTCAAGCTGCTGTCTCTGCACCCTGTTGCCACAGCAACAGGGGCTATTATTTCCAGAAATTGGGTGTCACATTTGGAGTGTCTGCCATTTTCTGTTCTTTCATAATCACAATTGCTAAAAATTCTTATCATGTCTGCACGATATGATTAGGTTTGTGAGAAAATGTTGCTCGCTTGTGAAACAAAAAGGAAAGTCCTGCCAAAACACAGGAGATGTTGGAGTATAACATTACTGGAACATAATACAGACCGTGATTCATGGGTGGCACATTTACGTAGAAATAAAAATACCAATGACTGTTTATGATAGCAAGTTATTCATACTAGTTAAGACAAAATATGATTAGCGTGGTCTGGTAAAGAACTGAGGTACAACATATGGATCTCTCCTCTGGATGAATAATCCATTAAACTTGCAGTCCATGGCCAATTTAAATAATACGAATTTAGACTGAGTTAAAATAAAACTGTGGGAGAGTATAAGTCTCCCAACTAGACACCCAAAAATGTGTGTCTAAAAATATCCTCTGACTCACAGACATTAGCCAAAAACCCTCTGTTCAACTGCACTTGTCACAGGGAAGCATTACATGGGCTAAAGTAAATTTAATTTTGGCTAGGACAAATTAGAAAGGAACAAGGGAAAAACGTAAAGTAATCTTCATTCATCACCAGTAGCAGAATGAGCCATTAGAGCAGTGGGCTTCAGTGTGCACAAAAAAAGGGGGGGGGGGGGGGCGTAGCAGACCTTCATCTCTATCTCAGTGCCATGGATTTGTTGGGCGACAGTTTTAATGATGCCAATCACAATGTCTTGCAGGCCTTCTCTCTCGGAGTAATAGTGAAGAATAAGATTGTTCCCCTTCTCCGCATCGGTGCAGCGGAACGAGGGAGCCCTCATCCCAGGATAAATGGTACCAAGGTGGTCATGTAGAGCATCCAAATTCTGAAAGTTTAGGTTAAAGATGAAATATGAAACATTCAATCACAGCACAGTATATTAAAACCTGGACGAGGTACAACGAGTTGGACGATGATGCTGTGCATTATACATGAAAAATGTAATAGGTACTCCGGTTCTTTAATATTGCACTTCCATAATAATAGGAGACTTGAAAAATAAATGAAGAAACCTGTATTAATCAGCCTTCAAAAATTCTGGATCTTACAATTCCCACAATGCAACACAAGAAGATCACCTTTTCATTAGATCCTTACTGCTTGTTAAATACTCACATCTTTCAAACTCTACAACCCCCCAGTTATTATTAAAAGTTGGTTCGTATTACCACCTGGCTCTCCTACAGGCAAAGAGAAGAGATCTTACCTGCAGGAATTCACGAACATTTGATCCTAAGACTCGCAAGATGGTGTCATATCCCGATTCTTGGCAAAATTCAAAAAACATCTTCCCAAACATCTGCAAGATTTCTCCAGCGTCGATCTCTGAAATACAAAAAAAGATCTCATCATTATCTCCGCTTGTGATACAAGTTATGTTTATAAAGCTCCTTTTGTATCACACAATACATTTTTTAATTTTAATACAAATTTAGAAGGTCACTTACTGAGAACTTTACTAGCAGCAGCAACAAGATCATATGTTTTGCCATCTTCATATATGATTCTAACAAGGAACTGACCCTCGATATCAAGCTGAGCCTCCCTCCTGAAAACAAAGTGAAGCCATCAAAACAAAAGCCACAGCATTGTGGACAACCTGTTCAGTAAACCAACGGCTTTGTCTTTTTGGAATTGCTTTTCTAATATTGCTGCAATCACAATGGGACTTGTGTTTACAAAAATAATTAAGTAACAACTGTGTTTTTGAGTGTGAAACATCATGATATGTTACAGTAACATAAAAAAGGTTTCCATGTCACTTTGAAGTGGTTTTACAGATATGCTGTTAAACAAGTAAAGATAATCAGGTTTAGACTTACTGCAGGTCCATTGGTTAAGAAGAAAAGTCCAAGCTCAGGGGACAGTTTGCTATTTATAGATCTGACAATCCAATTTTTACAAAATTGTCAGAAAACCTAATGAGGTTCTGATTACGACTTTTTACTGAGAAAACAGAAATTATTTACAGACCTTACCAGCAGCCGACATTTTATTAGAACATGTAACAGCTGAAAAAACATACCAAGCCTTGAAGGATTTTGTTAAGAAAATAAGAATTAATTTTTTAATGATTTGGCTCATCAAAGTCTGAACAACAGACCAAACATGATTAATTGTGCAACTGATAACAATGAGTTTGACGTGCAGGGATAACGAAAGCTGCTACAGAGAACTCAAGCTGAAGAATGACCACTTTAAGATAATTTACACAAAGGCAGCTGCTGTTATTATTAAAAAAAAAATTCTTTTTTAGGCAGGGTCAAGTCCAGGGCCGTTAACCCTACAGAGGAAAAATAAACTGATTGAGCCAAACATTTCAACATGCCGAAAAAATTTGGATGGATTGTACGCACCACATCATCCTTCTGTATTATACAAAACTGCATTTGTTTGCAGTCAAATACAGTCAGATGATGGTGACATGTAGATCAATTTGCACATCTACTCAAGTAGTGTACATGAGTTCAATTTTGAGGTGAGGCAATTTTGAGGCAGGGCCGTAGCTATTGAGGACATTTGAGACTATGTCCTCTGTGGGGAGTTTACAATGCGCATTCCAAAAATATAAGAATATAGCCAATAAAAGATGTATTATTATATTTTTGGTAGCCTGCAGTCCCTGTCGTGTACAAACCATCTCCTAATCCAGGGGTTTTACATTTCTCAGATCATTTTACATTAACATTGTTAAATGTACAGGTTAAATGTTACTAAATGGGTTGATACAATCTTCCCAGATCTTATATTAAATATACCTATTTAAAACCCATCATTTTAATGGGGTCATTTAAAAACCGCAGTGCTACAGAACTGAAAATAGGGCTGTTTATCTTAACTGTTGAAAGATTTGGGAGATTTCCATAGCCTAGGCATGTAGTATGGCAAGATGGAATGTTTGAAAAAAACAAGTAATTTACATTATTTAAAGTGGGATTGAGGGGCTTGGACTTATAACATTAGTATTTGTAAAAGCAAAAGCCTTGATTATGTGTTATTTTAGGCTACTTCACTTTTATAATACATTGTAGGCTTATGTCTGGTATACTGCTAACTAAGTTACTTTGGAATAATGTTTTACATACAAAACATATTGCTGTTCTGTTAGAATAAGATACATTTAACTACCTACAAGTAACATGTGTGAAGCCAGATATTAGTAACAACTAGATCAGCTACAACATTAAAATGATACTTAGGTCTACAGGGATAATAATCAAGTTATATAGCCATTTGAGGGAGACTTTTTCCCTATTTTTAATAAAGTAATATTGTGATTGACTGAGTATGTTTTTAACAATACGTTTTCCTGGCCTTTTATTCAATCATCAAATTATTGCATATTTGGAGTTGAGGTTTTCCGTGGGACTGAAATAAAAATGTGATGTGGTTTAATTGTATTAGAATTTCAGTGTGAACCTGCAGAGGATGAAAGTTGATCATTACACTAAAAACTAACGTGTGTTCCCTGTGGCAACCGATGTGTGACCTGATAGTGAGCTGTAGCCCTGTAGCCTATCCTTGTTGTGGTCTTGTTGGCCACAGTGTAACCTATGATACCACCAGGGCCCAATAGTAAACACATGATCCTGAAACTCACTTGATGTCTTCCCACACTTCCGGACCGTAATTCCTTAAAACGAGGAGCTCCAAGGCGTGATTCACAAAACCATACTGTAAATGTATGGGGGAGAAAAACACGAGCACTGTACATGTTATTTGCATAACATTTTCCTGAGACATGGGCTATTATATGCATGTTTTTTACGACATACGATAATCTCAAAACACATAGTAAATGCTTGTAGCCTATATATTCTCTTCAACTAGGAACTAGGAAAATTATTGAATAACAGCTACAGATTCCTAACAGGAAAAGTCAGACGCAAATGTGCGTATTTATACACCACGTCACGCAACAAACAGCTTATTCTCCCAGCATTGAAGCGCAATACAAAATCCTTATATACACACCATGATGTCAGCTGCTCTTCTTTTTCCTTATTTTTAAGCAAAAACCGTGGAATCTGACACAGCCTTCATCGTTTGGTACAGATGCTGAATGTCTCCGTGCCGGGCCCCTTTTTGCTTTGGCGCGAGATTGACAGCGAGTCTGGCCAATAGCAGATCTGAAAGGGCTTTACGTAATCTAGCCCTGTCCAGTGAGCAGCATGCTGCGTTATCAAACTGATGCTGGTGAACATGATATTACCGCAGGCATCTACATTTTGACATGTTTTACGCAATTGACTTTACAATTAATTGTATCTGATGAGTGTAACATGAAAGTAATCATGTGATAGGTTGTATTAAAAAAACTTAGTCAAAACTGTAATTTTCCTGAAAAGTTAGCCTGTTTGTAGCCTACATTAGGTCTATTTATCCTATAAAGATTGCCTTGCGTAGCATAAATGTGGCCTTTTCTGGTTTTTTACTTTAGGAAAAGCAGTTAAGCTACTCTTACTCTTGCATTTTATAACATTTTATTAGGAAATGTACTTTAGGTATTTATATAAAAAGGCTATACAAAAGTAAATATGCAAAATATGATACGATAATATTAATACTATTTATCATTTATGTATGTTGCACTAAATATGTATTTTGCCTGTGCATGAAAAATGAAAAATAAAAGGAAGTAATTAAAAAAAAACTTCTTTCAGAAAGGAATACAGTGCATATGGAATAACCCTGGATTGAATTCATTTTTTCCCTCAAAATTCTACAGATAATATCCCATAATGACAACTTAAAAAAAGGTTTGCCTGAGATTTTTGCAAATGTATGAAAAATAAAAAACAAAGAAATCACTTGTACAAACGTATCCACAGCCTTTGAGCTCAGGTCAATTCTGTTTACACTGATCCTCCTTGAGATGTTTCTAGTTGAATTGGAGTCCACCTGTGGTAAATTCAGTTGTTTGGACATGATTTGGGAAGGCACACACCTTTCTATATAAGGTCACAGTTAAGAGTGCATGTCAGACACCAAAACAAGCATGAAGTCGAAGGAATTGTCTATAGACCTCCGAGACAGGATTGTCTCAAGGCGCAGATCTGGGAAAGGGTACAGAAACATTTCTGCTGCTTTGGTCCCAATCAGCACAGTGGCCTCCATCATCCGTAAATGGAAGACGCTTGGAACCACCAGGACTGTTTCAGGGGCTGGCCGTCCCTCTAAACTGAGTTAACAGGGGTGAAGGGCTTTAGTTAGGGAGGTGGCAATAACACAATGGTCACTCTGACAGTGCTCCAGGGTTCCTCTGTGGAGAGAGGAGAACCTTCCAGAAGGACGACCATTGCTGCAGCACTTCACCAATCAGGCCTGTATGGTAGAGTGGCCAAACGGAAGCCACAGCCTGCCTGGAGTTTGCCAAACGGCACCTGAAAGACTCTCAGACCATAGGAAACAAAAAGTTCTGGTCTGATGAGACAAAGATCGAACTATTTGGCATGATGGCCGAGCGTTATGTTTGGAGTAAACCAGGCACAGCTCAACACCTGGCCAATACCATCCCTACAGTGAAGCATGGTGGTGGCAGCATCATGCTGTGGGGATGTTTTTCAGCAGCAGGGACTGGGAGACTAGGGATGAGGGAAAGATGAATGCAGCAATGTACAGAGACATCCTGAAAGAAAACTTGTTCCAGAGTGCTCTTGACGTCAGACTGGGGAGACAGTGTTTCTTTCAACAGTAAAACGACCCAAAGCCTGTGCTTAGGGTCGTTTTACTTAGGGACGCTCCCCATCCAACCTGATAGAGCTCGATAGGTTCTGGAATGGGCAAAACTGGACAAAGATAGGTGTGCCAAGATTGTGGCTATTCCAAAAGACTTCCAAAAGGCTGTAATTGCTATCAAAGGTGCCACAACAAAGTATTGAGCAAAGGATGTGAATACTTATGTACACATTATATTTTCGTTCTTTATTTTAAATACATTTGCAAAAATCTCAAACTAACTTTTTTGAAGTTTTCATTATGGGATATAATGTTTAGAATTTTGAGGAAAGAATAATAATTTATTTAAACGTTATTCCAGGCTGTAACATAACGAAATGTGGAAAAAGTGAAGAAATATGAATACTTTCCGTATGCACTGTATTAACTGAGTTGTTAAATAGGTAACATCATAGCCTATAATGTTTTTTTTCCAGATAACTGTATGTAGTGGAACAAAAGGTCAAATATTTACCTTTAGTGTGCTACTTCTCAGTGAAGTAGACGTATAAAGTAACATAAGTAACTCTAACTTAGTAGTAGTTAATGTGCTTAGCGACTTTTCACTACTGTATATCATATCATGGTTTGGGTTAATGACATTTTGCTAATCTGTTATATTACAAACCACTATATTATAAACACTGGAGAGTCAGTCACTTGAATCTGTTTATGTCAATATTTATTGCGCGTTGATTACATTACAATAATTATAAAGCACATCATTATGAGTGATTGAAGAACATTCATTGTATTCTTGTTGTGTCGTTCCCACTTCATAGGAAAGGAGTGCAATGAAACCAATGTAATAAATATAGTATAAACATGTGTACAGTGGAAAAAAAGTTTAAAATACATATACATTACTTATATTAAGAAAATGCATCTTGGAATGCCTAATGTCTAATAAATGGCCGTCTAATACACCACAAACCTCTGGAAGAAAGGATTGACATGTAATTCCATATAGAACCATATCAAAAGGAAAAAAGCAGGTAAAAATAACTAGACATAATTAGTTTGAAACTCTAACATCCTGCCTGTATAGTTCCAATAAGGCACCTGAATCTGCTCTGCATCACTTCATTGATTAAATAAGTAAGTGCATCTTAGTTATTATTATTTTATTAAGTTGCTCCATCTTTTCCCAATTAAAACGTTTCTCGACTGAAACACACAAAGCCGATTCCGTTTTAATCTTGATTTCCTCCCCGTAACCGACCAAGGTGCCCTAGCTGATATACCTAATCTGGAAAAATGTGAATATACCTTTACATATTTACAGAAAACAACCTTGATTAAAGGAATCACTCTGTTTAGCAACATCACATTGAGGCTCAACTGCCTAAATGTATTTCTATATCTGATGAGAGTCAGGAAATTAAAACACTTTTTGTATTATTTGAATTTGAAGAGTTGAGTAATTCTGGAAGGAAAGACATTAAGTTAGTGAGTATTTCTCTCTGCTACAACTGTACGAATGGGAGACCAGACTCATGTTTGACAGCTACGTGACATCTTTGTTATTAAGCAGCTGCAAGAGATTGACTGACAATATCATCAATATCTATAAACAACCCAAACCAAAATACACAAGGTGTTCGCACTTTGTTTACTGGATATGATGTTTCATCATATGCAGCTTGACTTCATTTCAGAGTCAATTTTTAAGTGTTGAAGGACCCCTCTAAAAAGTAACAAACACCAGGGATGTCCTCTGGGAAGTTGGCCGGAAGCTCCTGTCTGCTCCTGGGAACGAAGACAAACTCTGGGCGATCCTTCAGCAATCTGGGACAAAGAGCACGCAAATAAAACATGAATCTAAAAACAATGTGGAAAATTATTTGACACAAGAGGAAACACAGTGCTCTTCTAAAGGTTATGTTTCCTGTCGAGAGCACTTTTGTTTTGTTTTTCTCTCCAAAAACCTCTGGGAACAAATGATACAATATACACAGTATTGGTATCTGACAACAGTACATTTAAGGTGGTTGACCTTTACTTGTTTTTGCATAATAATAATAGCTTTAGAGGCAAATTAAAGGTTAACATTGCAATTGTAATGGAAAATGCCAGCATTCTTTGCAACCTGGATGGGCTGTGTTACTTCACCTGTGGGTTGTAGGGCTAATGTTGATTTTTCTAGGTTGGCTGCCAGATTCAAACTTGTTAGCCAAAGTGACATTGTTCCCAAAGAGGCAGTAGCGTGGCATTTTCACGCCAACTACACCAGCCAGCACCGAACCAGTATGGAGGCCGATACGCATCTGGGGAAAAATGCATTATTCAAGATTAGTCATGCAGGTATATATATATATGGTATATATACACTCACCGGCCACTTTATTAGGTACACCTGTTCAATGGCTTATAAAAACAAAAAGCTAATCAGCCAATCACATGGCAGCAATTTAATGCATTTAGGCATTTAGACGTGGTCAAGGCAATGTACTGAAGTCAAACCGAGCATCAGAATAGGGAAGAAAGGGGGTTTAGGTGACTTTGAACATGGCATGGTTGATGGTGCACGGCAGGATGGATCCATACTTTCATGTTGTTTACGCCAAATTCTGAACCTACCATCTGAATGTTGCAACTGAAATCGAGACTCACCAGACCAGGCATGATTTTTCAATCTTTTATTGTACAATATTGGTGATCCTGTGAGAGTTGTAGCCTAATTTTCCTGTTTTTAGTAGCACACGGTGGGTCTTCTGTTGATGTAGCCCATCTGCTTCAAGGTTGGTCGTGTTTTGCGTTCAGAGATGGTATTCTGTATACCCTGGTTGTAACGAGTGGTTATTTGAGTTACTGCTGCCTTTCTATCATCTCGAACCAGTATGCCCATCCTCCACTGACCTCTGACTTCAACAAGGCATTTTACGTCCACACAAATGCCACTCACTGGACATTTTTTTCCGGACCATTCTCTGTCAACCCTAGAGATGGTTTGGAGTGAGAATCCCAGTGGATGGCACCCTTGACATTGCCATCTTCAAAGTCACTTAAAACCCCTTTCTTTCCCATTCTGTTGCTCGGTTTCAACCTCAATAAGTTGTCCCGTCCAGGTCTACATGCCTAAATGCATTGAGTTGCTGACATGTGATTGGCTGATTAGTAATATGTGTTAACAAGAAAATGAACCGCTGTACCTAATAAAGTGGCCGGTGAGTATATATATATATATATATATACATATATACACTGTATATATGAGCTGGTACCCATTATATTTAGTGTCAAGTTCCCACATTAAGACACACAAATATGCAGCAACTCCTGCCTTCCTTTTCATGCTATCATGTTCAACAGTTGATGGGGCTAAATGTGTATTGTTTTTAGGCAAACAAAATACTTACTTATGATCTTAAATGTGTTATTATGATATTGAGTCATGTCATTCAAAACATCATCCTTTTTCATAGGGCACATTTTCATTGAAAATTCTAGATCCCTGACATCATTTGTAAACTGTTCCCTGTACATTGCCAATTTTGGATGTTTGGATTGGTTCTGAGAATATGGCATTGATGCAGCTCATGGTGCAAGATACACAGTATTTGTAATTGTACAGCAACAACCTAACGCATAATGTAGATAGCACATTCTATTCAATAAATCACTGTTTAATTCTATGCCAAGTTATCTACATATAAAGTAGATAATAATCTCTAGAGTTAAAAAGAATATTGTCTAGAAATTAATAAATAATTTAAAATAAAGAATCAAACTATCAACTAAAACACAACCGCTTTATAGGAAAATTCCTTTTGTTTCTTATAACTTTGATAGAAGCTAGAACTGAACTTCACTTGAGTGACATCCATTATTCTGTTAGATTAGGGATACTTTATTTTCAAATGGGAGACGACAAGTGAGTCTTGATATGGAAAATCTCCGGCGTTGTTGGAAGTTACATCATCGAGTGCATAATGAGCATTACACTAAGCAGTACTTGACCCTCACCTGTATTCGTTCTCCAGTTGGCGTCATTACATCGTCTGACAGCTCCATCATCTTTAAGGCCATGAGTGCAATTTGGACGGCGTGAGTTTCGCTCTCCTTGTGTAAGCCACCAGCTACACAATATGCATCACCAATGGTCTCCACCTACCAAGTGGGACAGAAAAAGGGATTTCAAAAGCTGTTTGTACACCCTCCTTCCCAAAGTCAAAACATGATCTATTAGTATATCCATGCAGTCCTCTTGTTATTTAACCTTAAAATGTTAACATAATGAAATATTTCAAGAATACAGACCTTGAGAAAAATAGAAATGTGGAGTATATATTTATCAAAAATAGCTTTACAGTTTAATGTGCTCTTCATCTTTCAACAGAAGACAAAGGGCAAAAAGCTGAGGTGTAATAAAACTTGAACTGTAATAGTACTTGATCCCAGGTCATATTAAAAAGTCTGCAAGTGGTTTTCTTCTTCTTTGTACATTTAAATCTGGACCGGAGAGCACTCAACAGCATTGTGGCAGGGACAGAGTGAAACTATTTTTAGGCTCATACATGTGGAGTGGAAACAGGGTCCTGAAGGAACCTCGGACTTCCTAGCGTTTTACGAGGTATTTGTCAAACATGCTGCTCTTTCTGTTATGCTTCCATGACAGTTTGATTACATTACCTAACCTCCCTGTAGATTAGCAGGCTTTGGAAGACACTGGAGTAGTTGGTTCAGCTATAGTCTCAGTCTGTCTTTGAAACTTTTAGAGGAATAGGATTAAATAAAAGCTAGAAGGTTTATTGTTAGGGTTCTTAAAGAACCTTATTTGAAAACTATTTTCACTTTCTCTTATTGTATTGAATGATAAAACAAGGAGATACTAGGATGTTAATTCTGACTTGTATTGCACAATGTCATTCCCACTTTGCCATAGAAAAATAATAATAATAGCTAATAGTTTCTTGACATTCGATACCGAAACTTGTTTATGTTTATTTATATGTTTACATTGTGTGACAATACTATCTGAGTTCCACTAATGTCAGCTACTTCTGAACTGTCTCAGGAATTCTCAACTCAACAGTAGCTACAGATTAAAATAATAAATCTAATTTAAGCATAGGCTGAAGTGCCACCAGCTCTACCTAATGTAAAACAGTAGCATGCTCTTATATTCCATGAACCTACCTTATAAACATCAAGCTCTCCACAGTAGTGGTCAAACCTGGTGTACAGCTCGTTGAGCATGGTTATCACTTGCATCGGGGTGCAGCGTGAGCAAACAGCTGTGAAGCCCACAATGTCAGAGAAGAGCATTGTAACTCTGTGAAACTGCTTGGCCTGGACCATTTGGCCCTGCCACAGCTGCTGAGCCACAGTACCGGGGAAGATGGTGAAGAGGAGATCCACTGTTCTCTTCTTTTCCTCCTCCAGTGCTTGGTGAGCATGCTCCAAGGCTGCCTTGGCTTTCCCCAGCCGCTTCTTCAAACCATCCTGGGCCTTGGCCTGTTCACCCACTAGCACCACGTCACGCAGTGCGTTATGGATAGGGATGTCTGACAGGTAGAGGCCGCGGCCTGTTAGCTCCTCCAGCTTGTCCACACATGGTGAGCCCAAGAACAAGATGGCGTTGGACTCTGAAACGTAGATCATCTGACCTTTAAGGTCCATGAGCTGAAAGACAAAATCAATCAGATGATGAAAGTAAATTTTTCTAGGATTTGGTAAACTCATTCATAAAAGTGTAACTGAAAAGCCAAACTGTCCTTTTAGCTCAAATGCATCATTAAAGGAATAGTTAGACATTTTAAATGTTTAGCTTTTTGCCTCACTCTCCGGCTCAAGAAAAGGCAGTTCCTAACTGTGCGTGTTTTTTTATTTTGAAATGGGCATAGGTGCTCATCCAGGTTAGTTTAGCTCAAACTTTGGTAGTCAAGGGGAGCAAGTCAAAAGATAAACTTAACAACATCAGAAAACGTTCCTGTATGCTTGTTTGGACTGGTTAATTTATCCCTGTTATTTTGCGCTGTATATTTTTTAACACCTTATGTTTTTCAGAATCAAATACATACGTGACTGTCACAGGCATTTCCTGGTTTCCTTCCGGTATGTATTTCTTTATTTAAATTACATAAGATGTAAAAAAATATAGAGCGCAACATAACGTGGTAAATAAACAAACTAAACATGTAACATATTTAACTATTCCTTTAAGATTGCTTTAGATACATTCTCAAGTCAAACAAGATTACATAATATTTTTTCCTCTGTCAGTGGCATCTGTGCCTTTTGTAAATGTTTTTGTTAAATAATCCTTGAGCAATGGAAAATATGCTAATGTATCATGTAATAACGGTCTGGAAGTAAGGATTTAGTTTAAAACCAAAGACTGTATTTTGACATTTAAAATTTTTTATTGTGTACGTTTTTTCTGACACCACCCCGTGCCAGTCTTTACATTTACCACAACTGCTAAATACAAAAAAATATATATATTTCTTTTGTCTTTTTTATTACAGCCTGTACAAACTACAGCTATGGGAGTCATTTTAAATATGTGACATATCTCATTTTGAACGTGTCATTTCTTTTGACATTTCAGTCCTCTCTGGACAGTGGACTTGTCAGCAGAGTATTACATCATCAACCTCAGAGGGAAGAGACTGAGACAGTTGCTTTATGCTCACCCGCTGATTTTCACCTGGGCTGCTAACGATGAAACTACCATTGGAAGATTAGTATTTGACATTACACGACTGTCATGTTCACTCACTAATACTTCTTGTCCTGGTGACCAAATGCTGCGCATCCTCCCTTAAAAAGCAAGGGCATGGCTGTGCCTTTGATGGAAAAAAATGGTTTGACATTTGCTTCTGATCTGCACTGGGGGTGTAATGTTGATCTCTACCTCAGACCAAGTATACCACTAATAATATAGACCGCTTAGAAACTGCCAGATTGTCCCCCTCTCTATCTTGCTTTTGACCGGGAGACCTTTTCCGCCTCATTTGTCAATGACGTCACCTTTTTCGACATTATACAGTGTCTCTCATATATGTCGACGTACCTTCCCTGTGTTATCAGTGGTGCAGACTCCATGCTTGATCCGGATGATGAACTGTGTGTTCAGCATGGTCAGAATACCTTGAAAGGTACATTTGATCTGGGGCGAGACAATAGAGAAGTGTTCTTGGAAGGTAACGGACCGCCTCAGGTAATCCTTTCTGGGCAGTCTCTTCCTGAGCCCGTGTCCTATTTGTACGAGAACCAAGTCCTGGTCCAATATCATATGGAAAGGGAAGATAGTGGAGAACAGAGAGGTAGGAAGGGTCCCCGCTGAGGTGGCCCGCAATGGACTGGGGCTCAGATTTTTAGCATCCTTGACTATAACTGTGTACAGAAGACTGGACTGCGGGCTGGACTGCAAGATGCTGTCTTTAGTACTGGGGGGGTCCATCAACACATCCACAGTGGTGTGATACAGAAGGCGGGCTGCAGCTATGATGACTCCAGGGAAGAAGAGCTCAGTGGTTAGGCGGGGGTTGAAGAAATAGACAGTAAGCAGACCCAGATCCTTGTCTAAGCACAGCACCGACGGTTCGTTTACACAATCCCCTTTGTCCGTGTTGGGCAGCGAGCTGCTCTGTTTCAACAAGACATTGAAGCTGTTGAGGAAGTCATGGAGAGCTCCCCCCACCACCCTCAAAATGTGTCCGTCTTCCTCATAACACATGTTGAAGAGCTCCTCGCCAAGAGCGACTTTCACAGCTTCCATTGGGATTGCTATCGTAAGGGCAAAGGGTGAAAATGTTAAGCTCACGATGCCCAGAATTATTTTAAAATAGAAATGACACGTCTTATAATTTGAGCCTCAGAGGAGACATTACCTGTTTTGGTTGAGTAATTGTTCATCATTTCCACTAAATGCTCTGGGTCTTCATTGCAACTCGGAAAGTCTACACAGCAAATTATTGGGCTGGAAAGACAAAACATATCAAAGTCAACCACATGAACCAGGGATCAATGGATCTTATTGTGTGATCAGTCACTTAAATACATCTGAGTTGCAACAACCTATTATTTTCATCATCAGTGAATCTGCAAAAAAAAGATTTTAAATAAAGGATTCATTGTTTTACCTAGAGAGAAAAAAAATCCCAATTGTTATAATTTCCCAAAGCTTCCAATGTCTTGAAAGACCGACAGTCCAAAACCCAAAGACATTGAGTTTGATAATCTGTTATCATATTTACTCTGATCAGCTAATCGATAAACCAACAAATTGCTGTACGCGAGACAGTGAATAAGCCAGTGAGAATTTTTCATGAAGATTTGTGTGGGGATTTCTCTCTCCTCCTGCGGGTATCCATAGCAGCCTGAATCTCCAACACACCTTATTGCTGTCATTATAATTGGTGCCATTCCCAGTACTGAGGGTAGAAATAGACATGTATAAGGTCTGACATCTTCAGCATCCTTATTGTCATGAGGAATACAGTACATGCTTTGGTGGTACAGGCCTACAGCAGCAGCCCTGGCAGTAGTAATTTTAGCAATCATGGGAAGAGAAGTGTAGTTGTTATTGGTGTATCAGAGACAGCTGTATTTTAAAAAGCACACACGTGTTACCTCTCAGAGTCCCTGCTGTGATCTGACAGTCTCATCATTCGTTGGAGGGCAGTATGCAGCCTTTGAAACTGTATGACAAAGTGTTTCAGCGAGTTAAAGGTCATCGTCTGGCAAGACTGAAGCATCTTAATTACATGAGCAAAACAAATAATTTTGAATTAGTAGGAAAACCATGTAGGCTAAAAATCAAGAAGATATTAACAGGAGTGATGATCGTGCGTTTAAGCAGAAATGAGGCTTATCCAAGTGCAGTCTTTTTTTATTTGCCTAATTTAGGCTACGTGAAACATAATAAAATAGCTGCATATATATATTTTGTTTTACTAACCTCGGGACATGCTAATTTTCGGATGCTTTCCCCAAGTGTGTGCAGGTTAACTTTGGCTCTGGTGGTCCTCTGTTGCGGTAGATTCTCTCCTGTTTTGCCATGCACGTCCTTAGAAATAGGCAATAAATCCGCGGCGTCAGTTGAGCGCTCCTCAAAGTCTCCGAGCTCATTATTTGTGGCGCTGCTGGAAAACGGGCACTCTCCTGATATCTTCAGTTCATTCAGCTTTGCGCAGAACATCTTCTCTGCTGCTGCAAAAAAAATCACCTGGCTCTTCTCTCTTATCTAATTTCGGAAGAGTGAGACGGTCCTGGTCGAGCAGCTGCTGTCTGTGAGAGAAATTCCATCATCCGCCGAATGCCCCATCCAGGATGCCTCTCCTCCTCGCGACGCGCTGATTCTTCAAATGATCCGCACCAAAGCTGAGGAGACCACATACAATATTCATTGAAAACTGCACGGGCAAATGATGGCAGGGAACTATCGTTGCCAAAAGCCAATGAGAAACATGGAGAAAGGAGAGCAGAGGCCAATCCATGCGCAAGTTGGGCTGGTGTAGCAGAACAACCTATCAGCAATGAGACATTATTTCCAGACGACTTCTCGCATGCGATGGACTTTGTTTATTTAGATCAGCCTATAGATGGGTCCCATGGTCTCCTGATAAATAATTGTATTTCAATTATACTCACATAGCACTTAAAGTGTGCGTGCCTATGGTGCTCAATGGTTTGCCTTTTCCCAACTATGTATATATATATATACATATATATGTATATATATATATATATAATATATATATATATATATATATATATATATATATATATATATATATATATATATATATATATATATATATATATATATATATATATATATATTTGTACTATGCTTATATTTTATACCTAATATTTAATATAGGCTACCTTGTCATCTCTCGTAACATACACACATTTCCTTGCATTAAAAATTCCCAGCTTCACAGTAAGGCATACCTTATGAAGTAAATGGATGATTGTCTGTTGTTTTAATATAAACTGTATGATGACAGGGTTAGGGTAAGGGTTAGGGTGTCATAAATATGCAAAAAATGCCTATTGCAAATTCTACATCCAAAGATAACGTTCACTAGGCAAAGAAAAAGAAACGGCATCACATCTTAATGTTTTGGAACCAGCTATTTTTCCTTTAAGAACAACTCAAACTCCACCAATGTTATACATCATTGTCCGTTTACAGGTCCTTACTAGGCCTAAACTGGCTCAACTGATGTTATTTGGGTCAGCATAAGTTGAAACTAAAAGCTAGTTTGAAAGTGTAAAAAAAATCCTGGGGTGTGGATTTATAAAGAAGATAGCTTCCCAGACCTCTGTTGCCTGCTCCTCGCCTCTGCATTTAAAACAGCTCAAGGTTACATTTACCATAACCAGCCTGAATCTTTGACCTAACTGTTTGAGGTCGAGTTGCATTGCATGTCTTGTATGCACCATATGTATAATGACGCTATTATTTTAACTATTGTGTTGGCATTTTATTTAGATTAATATTGTAATTGTCAACATTGCAATTCATCTGTCTTTTTTTCTCATGCTTCATGTGAAATATGTTTTTATTAACAACATTTATCATCTGTGCTTTAATTTACCTCTGGGAAGTTTGGTTGTCCCCTGCTAGAGCGTATGCCGTCATGATCTGACCCAAGATAAGCGTATAAAGATGGATGGATGTCTTCAATTCATGTCGCTTTGCATGTCATATATACTGGAAAATGAATGTTATTGTTATAGATGTATTGTTGTTTCCTGACTGTTGTTGCTGTTTCCATCTTAAGAAATGCCAGACTGTTGGCTATGTTTGTATTTTTCAACCTGCCACTTAATTTGTTTTAGAATAAATGGCCAGCAAGCTTACCCTGGAATATAAACAGAAACACTGCGCAATGTGTTTATCTTTATAGATAAATGAATTCTTCAATCTGAACATTTTCACTATGTTTTTGCAGAGTTTTTTTTCAAAGAAAACACTGCAATGTGTGAGTTTAACAAGAAGTGAATCAGATCTGTTTTTTGTAACTGTCTGGGAAATGGTTATATATGTCGGTTGATCATTTATCAAATTCAATTCAAAAGTAGAGTATATTGGCCATGAAGCGGCCACAGCACTGCTGGTTGGCCTTGTTTGGTCAGAAAACAGCATTTGTCGTTGTCTAACGTAATAATTCCATTTCAAGGCCTGAATAATGAACAGCTTCGATATTTGTGAGTTTTTCTCATCTCTGTCAGGAAAACTACAAGCGAGCATGCTGCTTATATTGGCTATCGTTCAAAAACAAGACCAAGGATGTTGCTACCACATGAAAAAAAAGGTTTAGAGGTTAGAGATGAAAGGGGAACTAATTTCATTAGGCCCCAGGGTGGCCACCATCAATGCAATTCAGTTTTGTTTTGTCTGTAAACTGAAAAATGTGTTTATGTTTTATTTGTTTTAATCTGTGACATTTTAACATGAACTGCTGTAGCTGTACTAGCATACAACTCAATAATGGAGAAAATGGCATTCAGACACATTCCTAAAAAAAAGTTTAATAAATCAAGTACTCAATAACAAATTACAACAAATAAACATTTTGAAACCATACTGGCATCTCCACCATGTCTGTAAAACGTAATGCACCCCCCTGCTTTTACTTATTAAATGTGAAAAATTAAAACTTTTATTCTAGTGCAAGCTCATATCCTTGTATATGAGGAAAACACTCAAGAGTTCCCCTTTCAGTGTGTTTTCCTTTCAGGAGGCAAATGCCTGTGAACCACAGTGACATGTTGAAGCAGATCTTGTAGGCCAACCCCAGGTCTTAGTGACCCATCTGCCACAAACAGAGGGGACAGCTGTTGTTAGCGCCTCTCACCAGGACCCAGAGGACCAACCGAGTACCGCCCGCCTTCTCATCTATTTATCTATCTATCTATCTATCTATCTATCTATCTATCTATCTATCTATCTATCTATCTATCTATCTATCTATCTATCTATCTATCTATCTATCTATCTATCTATCTATCTATCTTCAGGATGTAGTTGAAGAAGTATAAGACATGTAGATCCTTTAAATTGAAGGTAGCAATACTGCATCCAAAAAATACTTTACCAACTAAAAGTCATGCATTCCATATCTAAAACAAGTAAGTATCATCAAGCCTTGAGAGTAAAATCACTCATTATGCATGAAAGGTGGAATCAAAGGTGGATATTGTGTTATTGTTATTATTTTGTAGATTTTTCTTCTT
Source organism: Hyperoplus immaculatus (assembly GCA_949357725.1). NCBI lineage: Eukaryota > Metazoa > Chordata > Actinopteri > Uranoscopiformes > Ammodytidae > Hyperoplus > Hyperoplus immaculatus. The sequence continues at coordinate 10,098,422 of OX442355.1, read as the reverse complement.
GTAGCTGGTGGAATGGCACTAGTGGAACTGAGCATATCCTTGCGCAGTTTTCCGCTCTCCAGCTTTAATCAAGTCTCACTCAAATGCTGTATACTGGATTAAACATGTTAGAGATTGGGAACGACCGAGGACTATACCATCCAGAGCACATGCTTCAGTAGGAGAGCAATGGTATGAAGATAAGGTCATCTCATATCCAGAGGCAAAAAAAAAGATGTACCGTATATTACATCAAGACATTTCCATAGGCTGCCCTACTTTTTACAGTTAATTACCCTGCAAGTTCACTGTCATTTGTGGAGAAAAAGACAAGAACAGTTTTTAGTCAAAGCTGAGGTGAGTGGTCGGTGAAATTCACACGCAAACCCACTTCCACTAATATTATTTGTATAAATTCAAAGTACTATCCCCTTTGCCTCGGGTAACAACCAATTGAATCAATGTGTAACAATGCTCAGGTCCTTTTGATGAATGTGCACTTGTAATGTGAGTTGCCATGGTAAGTGCCATATAGTCAGTCCCTGCACGCACTTCACCAAAAATCCTAATACTCTGTTTACGATACGCAGAGAGATAGCTAATCACATCATAAATCTAGCCGAGGACACTAAGTCCACAGGAACATGACGTCAGACAGTTACAATGTATACTCCAGCTGCTCTCAGTTTAACAAGGAGAAACTTTTCTGCAGGCAGATTGCAACATTCAAGCACAAAATGACCTTTAGAAGATACTTACTGTAAATCTTCTTTGGTGAAGTTGCTTTGATGCATTCTTGTGGATTTAACAGTGGGTCTTTCGAACGCTGTTGGTCAAAACTGCTCTTCAGAACTAATTAAGACACCAGACAAACTTGTGTTTTTTTCACATTTTACAAAATTATTATTCAAGTCAATGAACAATAGAATGCAGCCATTTCATCCCTATGTTCATGGGTGCTGACGCTACAAGCCAGCCATGTACCAATGGGCCTGTTAAGTGTGACAACCTGATACACTCGGATGATTGATTTTGAATGTGTGTATGAGACGGACCATTTCAGTTCCTTTTCCCAGTAATCCAAACCCTTGATGATGTTAACCAGAAGGATTGTAAGAACAAAACTGTCCCAAAACTGACCTCATTTTCATCTCTGCCTCTTGGTATGCACTTAAGCCTGTTTTTTTCTATTTTACATTTTGGTGGAGATGTTTGCTACAAGTCAGGACAGTTGGAAAGCTCCCACCTCTAAATGCAGAACAACAGTATCTGACTGTGTGTCCACTCACCCTGCCTGGCCCAGCACGCATGGCTGCCATGTTATAGCCTTAGGCAAACAGGCAATGCACCAAGAAACTGTTTCCTTGTTTTGCTATGCTTTAACTGTGACTCCTCGCATTCTTTATCCTTGTAAAAAAAGAAAAATATGAAATCCATATAAATAGCTGAACAAAACATTAAATAAAAAATAAAGTAGCATTGATACATGTTTTCAAGTGTTGCATAAGATGGGAGACATGGGCACTGATGCTGGAATAATTAGATATAGTATGCGTCACTCGATCCTAGTAAAGCAGAACCATGCATCAGAGACGCACTGAATACTGTCCAAACAGCACCACTACAGGATTGTATGAGTAGTGACTATACATAAAGGTTAACTGGAGTAATTTTTCTTCTATTATTCTTATTTTGCTTCAAATAGACTGAACCTGTTCCCACTTTCAAGTGCTAAACATTCTGGCATTAATTCCTTCTTCCCCCCTTGTCCCTTAGAAATCATATTTTGGTATTATACTATCATGGAAGAAGAGCAACAGAAGACAAAAAAGAATGGTTTCTGTTGTTTGCTTGTACTGTACGTTATTCAGTATACTGCTGTACGCATCTTATAATAACTACAATCTATGTACATATTTGGTGTTCATTCCAAACTGCCCCATGGGTATTTGTTTTCAGAATCCAGTGATTGAAGAAGCAACTAGCAAGTAAAACTAGCAATACCATTTTGTAAATACACTGTGTACAAGAATACAAGTTTTAACAGAGAAACATTTTTAAAGTAGGGAAATAAACGTACTCTATATGCAGAGGGCCCATTTTTGAATACATGATATCAGTGGATTATTATTAGTTATGCTCTAAAGTGTGTGGAGGGTGTTTTTCATTGTTAAATATTGTATGATTTTCATTGCTTGTGTTTTTATTATATTCTGTATTATTATTTTTCAAATCGTTTTTTATATATCTAATCTAAATTGACACAAAAGCCAAAAAGGGTTTGGATCATGGTTTGGATCCAGTGTTTTTGTCACATTTTTACAGCAAAGTTTTAAAATGTACGAGTTACCATGAATGCACCATCAGTGGGCGGAGTCGGTGCAGTCCAATGGAAAGCTTCAGCCAGAGACACGTTGAATAGTTCCTACAACAGACATTTCAGCTCCATGGTCAGCCCCCAGTACGTAGAAGAAAGCAACCGATATATATCAGTGTTTTCAGTTTACCGGACTGCACGATGGTGAGTTTGTTGAGGAGACGACTGGACGAATTGTAACTGCTCAGCTTTATATTTTACTGAGCTTGTTGTTGGCCTGTAAATACCTGCCAGCTGACTGCGGCTATTCGGTTCCTGTTTGCAGTCAATATTATGAATGCACTTTAACGTTATACACTCTGTCATCTGGGTTCTCTTTCAGACTACTAACCTATCCTGTGTTATCTTAGGTTGTCGCTGATTCACAGCCCAAACACTCGGGGACCATTCTTCGGGTCACTGGGCCCCTGGAGCTCAGATGTCACCTGGAAAGCACAGACGGTGTGTTCAGGGACGATGTTACTCCTCTCCAATAGCCTATCTCGCTCCCATCTGCTGGAGGAGAAAGTATTCAGATCATTAAGGCTACTTTAGTAAAAGGAGTAATACCACTATAAGTCCTGCATTCAAAATGTTAATAAAAGTATCTAAGCATGATCAGGGACACATTTTAGGGTATATAATATAATATGATGTCACGACTGTGTGGTATTGGTTTAAGGGAAAGTCTCATAGGCTATTGTCTGTCTGTCTTTTTCCAGCACTGCTCATGCAGAAAGTCATCACAGAAACATTCAAGATGCTTCAATCTATGGTGAAATCTGAGTCCTGTGTTCTCTCAGTCTGTGACAGTCCGGTTATTATTTGGCCAAACCGAAGTGTGTATGCAACACCTGAAGAAATAACTACAGACACACTATGTGATGATTTACATCAATGGATACAGTAAGTTCACTTTTTAAATTCTTCAATCTCATATAGAGGCATCCGCAATTGGATGTTTATTTTAGGTTTTTCGGCTGAAGTGTTTTTAATGTATTTTTGTGTTTTTGTATCTATTTTCAGGACAGATGAACAAGATGGCACAGGCAAGAGATCTGCAAAAAAGAAGAGCAAAACAAATCTGGCAGCGGTATGTTCACGTGCAGGAAAACTGATTAGTTTCATTATCAATTCATACTTGAATTACATTATCAACTATTTACTTGATTTACAAAATGCCAAAAACAGAGGACAAGAAGACGCCTTCACATGCTTTGTTGTATCTGACTAACAGTTAAGAAGGTAGTTTTGTTTGTATATATGCTTTTGTAGCAGTGGATAATTTGCAACCTCCAACCCCTAGATCATGTAGCCTGGCACCGCCCGCCTACGTATTGCCGCTCAATTTTCATTTCCCTTCAGTAGCTTTCTGTACAAATTAAATTAAGTACAATGGTCTGGTAGGACCAGGCTACAGAGAATGTGACTCCAACCCACAATCCCTGAATTAGGAGGCAGTTGCCTTATCAAACCAGCAGCCATTGCAGCTGTTACCAATCCTTTTTAACTTCATTCTTTAAGAGCGGCAATAGCAGCCTTTGTAAGAAGTAAAATCACAAGTGTTCAGTGCCTTCCTGATGTTGTTCATTGATGCCTCCAGTGCAGAGTGTAATTTCAGAAAAATTGTTTTAAATAATGGCAGATGATATCTTTAACTTATTTTTAAACACATCACAATGGAATTAAACTAAGGATATTTGCCTATGCCTTATTGCTTCTATGGATTTTCCGCTTGAATGCATTCCCACCTTGTCATCTAGAGTGTCATTAACCTTCGCCTGATGATGGAGCTGACAAAAACGGGCCCTCTTTCAGCCCCGACCCTCAGCAGAACAGTCCAGAAATCCCACTTCCTGTCTACAACGCTTCCCATGGACTGTGTCATCCATACCAGCTGCGATGACACAATCAAAGAGTATGACTCGCCTCTGACAACATTTGATTTTATATTACTGACCAAACTTTGAAACCTCACTGTAAACTTATCATGGAACGATGTTTCATTGCTGCAGTGCCTGTGGACGCCTGTTGGAGGCGCTGACTCATCAGCTGTGTAAGATGGAAAAAGCGATGCTTCAGCACATGAAGGGGACCACACTACTCGTACCTGAACCGCTTCACTTCCTCCTCCCCAAACCAAACGGACTAGTGACTGTGGTTTACCCAGCGGGAGTGCCTGACAGCCAGCTAGAGACACAGCGCAAGGTTGGAACCGCGGCCAGAGGTTTCTAACAATCCCAAGCAAATAGGGATGCAACATGTAGTTCCCCTGATATTAAAATTCTTACTTTGTTATGATCTTAATCGTTTAAACTAAATATAGCAGAAATACTAAACTATTTATACTTTAGGCACAGTATGTCTGTTTAACTGTTTTTCCAACGGGCAGTGGATCCTGCTCGTTAGAATTGCATGAAACACTAGTTTAAAACATAGCAGTAGCCTTTCTTGACAATTGATTTGCGTTGTATTGAACGTGTTTTCCTGTTTTTTTGTACTAAAAATTCTGTCTAAGTAGGAATTGCATCAACAGTTTGAGCTACCAGATGACTGGCCCTATTTCAGAAGAGCCAATGCTTACCACTTTCCCAATGAGCCCTACAAGGACGGATACCTCAGAAACCCTCACCTGGTGCTCACACATCCGAGCCTGGAAAACGGAAAGGTATGGCTAATCACCAAACTTACTTTCACACTGTACCCCCTTTAAATGGATACGGAAAGTTACTTTGACGGAAATAATAACCTTGATTTGTCTTTTTGTGTGTTCACAAGGTATACTTGGTCCAGGGGATCTACAGCTATCACCACTATATGCAGGACCACATGGATGACAACGGCTGGGGCTGTGCTTATCGCTCACTGCAGACCATCTGCTCCTGGTTCCAGCAGCAAGGCTACGTAGAGCGGCCTGTGCCCACCCACAAGGAGATCCAAAAGGTACAGAAGTGTCTCTGTTTATACGACACACTGCATTACTATCTCTGTAAAGTAGAAATGTCCAATCGGCTACTTTTTTTAACTGGCTCTCGCTCACTCTCTCTCTCCTTTCCAGGCTTTAGTGGACGTTGGGGACAAACAGGCGTCCTTCGTTGGATCACGCCAGTGGATCGGATCCATAGAGGTCTCGGCTGTTCTGAACCAGCTGCTTGAGGTCACGTCAAAGATCATGTTTGTGAGGTGAGTGTTGTTAGTGATCGGATGCGTATGGATAGCACCTTGTGTCATGTGATGTAGACTCATCTGCTGATAAACGTTTGTACTCTCCAGTCAAGGTTCTGAGTTGGCATCCAAAGGCAGAGAACTGGCTAACCACTTCCGTACTGAAGGGACTCCTATCATGATTGGTAAGCTGGATTTCCGAATTCCTAAGCTATGTTATATGCATTTTAGGCATTTTAAGCAATCTTATTTAAACTTGAAAGCCACCACAACGTTTGTGTTTATTACTTCAAAAAAATTCAACTAAAACGACAATAGCACCTCCACTGTAGCAAATTAGACGAAAATGTTTTTCTTAAGATGAATGCAAAACTTTCCTCAATGTTACGTTGTCCGGTGTTGCAGGAGGGGGAGTTTTAGCTCACACTATTCTCGGCGTGGCGTGGAGTGAGACCAGCGGGCAGATCCGCTATCTCATCCTAGATCCACATTTCACAGGAGCAGAGGACTTACAGGTTATCACTGACAAGGTAACTGTCACAAGCATCTACTGTAAGCTGGCTGCATTTCTGTCTGTTAAGTTAACATTTTCAGATACTGTGCAATGTTGAATGGGGTTACTGTAAGTATGTCTTTTCTTTTTCAGGGCTGGTGTGGCTGGAAAGGACCAGATTTTTGGGATCAAACTGCATATTATAATTTGTGCCTTCCTCAGAGGCCGAAGATCATGTGAGCAGCCTTTCAGACAGACCTGTTAGGCATCTGCAAAACTTTGGAATATCCAGATGTTTAATGATGATAAATTCCCTGTAATTTATCTTTACGCTTTTTACCTTTGGTCAAGTCATATTATGAATTATTGTGTTAGCAACAAAGACACAATATGTACTGTAACTTACTGTTATTCAATAAAATAATAAAAATAAAACAAAGTACTTAATAGGCTTGATTAAGTTGTGCCATTGTTGTATTTGCTGGTTGATGAATTAACCCACAATGAGTAAAATTGTCTGCTGATTTTTTTAAATAATTAAAAATACACTGTATATTGTAACATGTCTTTGATTTTTTTCTTCTCATTAATTTGTTTTAAAGTTTAAGACTAAAGTGGATTTGATAAGTTAATTAATAGATGTATTATTGTATATTGTAACTATGTAAGTATCTTTTATTTCTTTGAACATTTTTTCATGCAAAAAAAGGAGTTACCCTCTGATTTAAGCTGAGGTTATACTTTTCTTTGTATTAATGGTGTTAAATCTAATTTCTTTTAAATTTGGACTGTTTTGGTCGGATAAAGAAATAAATTAAAAACATCTTCTTGGGCTTTGGGAGATTATAATGTGGCTTTTTCACTATTTTCTGCCTTTTTATTAACACTTTTCTAACAGACCCCAAACAACCCCTGAACAAGTGTCTGTGTTTTTCTGTGACACGTACTCTGAAGTCTTATTTGGATTAATTTATAGCATGATATTATAATACCAAAGAGAGTTGTCTATACTCTTTCCTATTCTGTAAAATGTGCATGTGCTATTGAATACATTTCCATTACACTAATCCTTATTTAGCTGTGGAAGGACCCCCAGATGTCCTATTACTGGGAAATACTTGTGTAGAGAAGAAGCTGCTCCTGAATGCAGAACGATCTGTACTGATCCCACTGACTGAGCCCATTATTGGAAAACAATTACTCCATGTAATTGAGTTTTCATAACCAGTCAGTTGTCACAGTCAAATGGCTGCTTTTCTCTTCTCACCGCTGGACATAATTAAATACGAATCTTCTTCAAAATCTTTTTAGAGCTTAGACTGACGGGTCATTCTGCAGAAACCTATTGCTACTCTTTGTGATTTATTATCCCTAGGCTGTTTGTTGTAAGCGTTGGGCTTTCTACAGAAATACCCTCATTCAATCCCCATCCTGCATTGGCATGTAAATGCTATGACAGTGACCAGACACAGGTTTATATGATAGATTCAACCAAGTCCTATTGTCCTAGGACATTGGTATTTCACGAGTGTGTGTCACATCTAGCTCTAACAATGTTATTAAGAGAAAAACCATGACAAATAAAACCATGACAAATTGGAATTTCAGGGGACGCGCCTTCAGATAATCCCCCTTTCTTGTCAATGGATGTGCACTAAGGGAGCTGTTACTTTGGCATAATAGATCCCCAAGGAAAAAAAACTAAGTGACCTCTCATCTATGATGCAGACAATCTGATTTGTAGATTATATTAATATGTTGATGCATGTCACTTTATAGCACTAGGACACATTTAAAAACCTAAATAGACAAACACTTTAGTTGTTGACTAACCAAACTCATTCATTAGGTTAAAAACTATGTCCTATTTTTTTCTTTGTCAGATATTAAATACAATCAAAAAGCCATTTGAAAATTGCATTACGTTACACCAAACACCATTAGTTGTGTAGGCTATACATTTAAAATGTGCCTAGGCTACTTGAAATAGGCCTATTCAACTACCTTAACCCTTCTGTTCAAATATAGGCTAGGCTCTGCATTTATTTGGAAGATGAATGCTAGTAGCCTACGTGTATTTTATTTTATAATATATTTTTTTTCAAATGGTTTTTAATAAGGCTACATTTAATCTTTTTGTTGTTCAATTAGCCTATTATGAAACTGGCCTGATATTGTTAATTATATTAAACGGCCTCTATTAGTATGCACGTTTTCCAAATAAATCTGTTTCCAAAGCATCAAAATTTGATAGTTCATAACAATCAATCAGTTATCCTATATAAATATTTAACACATCAAGAATAACTGCAGTTATCTCTTGACGCACAAACCACTGAAGAGCTCTGCAACAGAGCAACCGTTGCCAGGAAGTGACGTTGCGTAGTTACTAGGCTCCATGTCAAGCTCACAGCAACCAGCTGAGCTGTAGCCAGCTAGCGGGGATTTCACATTTTCAAAGGCAGGTTTGTGTTTAATTTATTGGTCTTCTTAACGGAATAAACCCTCTCTAAATAAGTATAAGCAACTTTTAGTCCTGCTACCCTTCCCCAGGTTAGATATGGTGTTCATGCAGCTACAGCTAGCTAACCTAAACGTTTAGTTGTTTTGTTAGCTACTTGAGTTTAATACGCTAACGTATGTGAACGTAACGTGTTGTAAACAAGCTTTGCCTCCATGGTGTGTGAAATGTTTATGTATTATGAAAAGTGTCTCTCATGACAGCACCGTTACCATGGCTGGGTAAATGTTACATTTAGATATATTTAATTAATATATATTTTTTTTGTTGAATAATATTTTCTTAAATAAAAAGGACCACGATTGTGTTTGCTTTTCTTAGCTCCTTAACCGTATAATTTAAATGATTGCTAATCATTTCCAGATGCACCTATTACAGTTTTACATTTCAATATATAGTGTTTCCTATAACAGCTAGTTTCCGTTTATCAGTGTTTCTGCAGAAAAAATTAAATAAAAATAATAATAATCAGACATTAATTTTAAAAAAAGTCTTAAAACTAAGTTGCCTCATGCTGTAGGTACCCTCGGGTATGTCTTCTTGTTTTGTTAATCAGTGAGGTAATTCTTAAAACCTGCATGAGATATGTAATTTACAGAGAAAATCTGCATCAAAACTGAATCCATTTTTGTCAGCAGCAGAAAATGCATTCAATGTCTGCAACACAGCAGCATGGTTTGGAGAAAAAAAAATACCGGTGATGTCAAGTGTATGTAGTCTAAGGAAAAGGGCTTATTGTAACATGGAAAACCAACACCATAACTACCGCAATAATTCCTTTTTGAATTATGTCTCCCTTACATGACATCACAGGTCCAGTGCGTTGGAGCAGACCGCCATGTCCAACGCCACTGAACTAGAAGGGGACGTGGACCATTCATTTTTTGACAGTGACTGTGACAAAGATGAAGGGAAGACGACCAGTGCATCATCTGTTGCCAGTACACCAGATAAATCCATCAATAATATTACTGATGGTGAAGAAGACTCTAATCTGCATTCTAAAACGCCAAAGGGAACCTTTATGTCTTTGTTGGCTGAGGCCAGTGAGGTAGATGATAAGGATGTTTACAACCAGAGTCCAAATAACCCTCCAGAAGAAAAAGCATTTCCACCTAGTGCCAAACACTCTGGCTCTAAAGGGAGAAATAAACAACCTCCTAAAAAACAGATAAAAAATTGCCGCATCCGAGCTCCATCCCCTGCTTTAACCGACGGCAGTGTGGACGCAGACTCTGAGAGCTCCCGTAGTAGTAGAATTGAGAAGAGCAAATTAAAGTCCCCTGTCCTTCCAAACAAGTCTTCTTCATCCCCTGGAGTGAGAAGGACCCGAGTGGGCTCAGCAGGGTCCCGGGGTGTGTCTGTTCGCCATGCAGAGGAAACCGAGGGTTCAGTGACAGATGTGAGCTCCCTCTCCTCTGCTAACTGCAGCCCTTTCCGCTCGTTAGACCTGAACCACACAGAGGCTGAAGAAGGAAGCCTCATAGAGCAGCAGCATCGCGAGGGGAGTGTGCCCTCCAGTGGCCTTAGCAACAAACTTCCATATGAGGAGTCTGATCAGTGTGAGTAAAGTGCTATTCTTGCTTGTGTGTCAAAAAGCCATACTAACGTCCGCCCTCCTACATACTCAACATGTATACTCCATACTGTCTACTTAACGATTGATTGTGTATGTGCGGTTCGTCGGACCGTTTTCACTAAAGTATACAGAAGCAATAAAGAATTTAAAAAAACTTCCATGCCGTTAGAAAAGACGCAATGCATTGTGAGGCAGTTGAGTAGGAAAAGTATCCTATCGATCCATACACAAAATTTTCCCGGAAGTTAGTACTCATCCGGGCATTTCTCGCCTACAAAACTCGCATACACAACCAACCGTCACATACTCAAATTGACGTCAAAATGAGTATGAGTACGATGAGTAGTATGGCTTCTTGAACACAGCCTTAGATTCGATTTTGGATTCCAAAGGTCAAAGGTTACTGCAACTTTACACATCGTCAGGTCACAAGTCTTAAAATTAAGCAATACTCCCTAACACCTGACCTCAAGTCAGGGCCTCAGTGTGGACATGCAGTTTACAGAAAAAAACAAAAATTCTCTCTAAAATAGTTTTATTTTAATGTTTATCTAAGGAGGACTTCCATGGCCTTAGAAGACAACATACTGTAACACGTGTCCTTTTCATGAATCAGACCCTCTCAGATCAGAGCTCGAAAAAGTCATCCACTGTCCTGGATGGAGAAACAGGAAGAACTTCTCATTTACCAATGATGAGGTCAAAATCATAGATCGCGAGAACCAGAGACTTCTGCGGGAGCTTTCACGCGTGACACCGGGGCCAGGGCCAGGGCCAGGTCCAGAAAGTGCAGCCAGGAAGAAAACCCAAAAGGCCTGTATCTCACCTTGTACTCGCCTCTCTCACAGCGGACTCAATAGGCAGCGCGAACAGCAACGCATCGAGAAGGATAATCTGGTGAGTTTTGTCAAGTAGCAGCTAAATAGCATGAGAATCTTTAAAACTGATTTTTGCTGTATACATTGAGACTGTAGTAGTGGTGTCAATATTTTGGCCAGTATGAAGAAAAGTGTGCCTTAAATTTGCAGTGTTTGATATCTGAATATTTTTTCACTTTAGTGGCATCTAGTGGTGAGTTCTATAATGCACTGTTGGTAACCTCTCACTTTTGAATAATTACAGAAGCTACAGTGGCCAACAACAAGAAGCTAATTACTAAAGATGACATTATTCACCACTGCCTCAAGTATTTCCACAATATCAAGAGATGAGGTTAAGATGTAGGCTATTTACACTGTTACACTTTTTAATCATTTATTATTATCATTATTCGACACGTACGTCTTTGTATAATAACAGGTGCATTTCCCCAAGCCACCCACTAGAAAAATGTGCATTAAATTAGTCCATTCTGTGCTGCTAAATAATGGATTGGATTGGATTTATATAGCGCTATTCTAGGTACTCAAGCGCTTTACAGGGTTCCAGGTTCCATTCACTCACACAAAGTCATACCGGTGGTGGTAAACTACGATAGTAGCCACAGCTGCCCTGGGGCAGACTGATGGAAGCGTGGCTGCGCAAACGGCCCCTCCGACCACCACCTCAAACATACAGCAGTCATACACATTCACAGGAGGCAAGGTGGGTGAAGTGTTTTGCCCAAGGACACAACAACCATGACACAAGTGGCACAGCGGGGATAGAACCGCCAACCGTTGGATCACTGGCCGACCCGCTCTACCACCTGAGCCACAGCCTTAGGGCCAGTATCCACCAAATGCACTTTTAAAAGGCGGAGCGCTCCGTGCGCTCTTTTTGCTGCGCCCTGTGTGTGCACCAATGGCTGGTCGTTCGAAAAAAAGAGACGTTGATGAGCAGCGCTTTCTTCAAAAGTTCAACTTTTTTAGCTTTAGCTGTTTAATAGGCCCGCTGCAAGTGCGTCCTACCATAGAGAATGCATAGCAGAGAGGCGCACCGCCTTAAAAAAGCGCATTCGCTGGACACGGCCCCTTAGATTTAAAAACTATAACGGTAACACTTTACAATAAGGTACACAAAATTGTAGTAGCTACTACATACCTACTACATAGTTTTTTTTTTTTTGCGCTACCTATGTGTTAGGTAGCACAAAAAAAAAAAACCCTATGTGTTAGGTAGCACATAGGGGTTTTTTTTTGTGCTACCTATGTGTTAGGTAGCACAAAAAAAAAAAACCCTATGTGTTACCTACTACATAGTTTTTTTTTTTTTGCGCTACCTATGTGTTAGGTAGCACAAAAAAAAAACCCCCTATGTGTTAGGTAGCACATAGGGTTTTTTTTTTTTTGTGCTACCTATGTGTTAGGTAGCACAAAAAAAAAACCCCTATGTGTTACCTACTACATAGTTTTTTTTTTTTGCGCTACCTATGTGTTAGGTAGCACAAAAAAAAAAAACCCTATGTGTTAGGTAGCACATAGGGTTTTTTTTTTTTTGTGCTACCTATGTGTTAGGTAGCACAAAAAAAAAAAACCCTATGTGTTACCTACTACATAGTTTTTTTTTTTTGCGCTACCTATGTGTTAGGTAGCACAAAAAAAAAAACCCTATGTGTTACCTACTACATAGTTTTTTTTTTTTTGTGCTACCTAACACATAGGTAGCACAAAAAAAAAAACCCTATGTGCTACCTAACACATAGGGTTTTTTTTTTTTGTGCTACCTAACACATAGGTAGCGCAAAAAAAAAAACTATGTAGTAGGTATGTAGTAGCTACTACAATTTTGTGTACCTTATTGTAAAGTGTTACCACTATAACTTCTAAAACTATAAAAAAGAAAATATATAAAAATATTTTTTTTAAACTGCTATTTTACTCACTAGGCCATTTGGCAGGACTGTGTGGATGTTGCTGCATCAAACGTTCTCCATGGAAACAGTCATTGTTTTTTTATAATGTCAGGGCAGAGAACTGAGGGATTGGTTCAAAATACTTATTGTGTAATCATAGATATAAATATGTATTTATATCTATGTTGTGTAATAAGAAGAGTTTAACCCGCCTCATCTTTTAAAGCCCAGTTCAGACCAAAGATTCGCCTTGCAACTGCTTGCAACTCGCAACTCCTTGCGACAAGATGTTTGAGACGTTCTAAAACTGGACCTTGCAATTTGACATGTTGAATCTTCTGCGACGCCTTGCAACGGTTTGCAACGTGCTGCAACAAGCAGTTCACACCGCTGCGATTTCTCCCCCTCGACGTTCTAAAACCGTCTCGTTGCAAGCAGTTGCAAGGCAAATCTTTGGTCTGAACTGGGCTTACGGGGCACTGTGTAATATGACATCATCAAGAAAGTTCTAGAATGCAATGCTCCTTGGGTAACCCCACCCCTTTTGAATAATAACAGAAGCTACAGTGGCCTTCAAGGACAAGAACAATTCTAAATTCTAAACAATGCACCTGATGACATTCCAACCATGACGCTTCCAACACGGATTCCTCCATAAGAACTGCCTGCTCAATGTACAAAATGTAATATTAATATTTGTAATTCTCCGCTCAGGAGGATAATTCAGATTATTGGCAAAGGTGATTTCACACCAATGAGGACAGATTTATGAATGAGGATATTGATTTTAGCTTATAAATTACTTAAAATGTTACACAGTGCCCCTTTAACTGAATTTTCAATCAAACTTAGGTGCAGGGTGTAGAATGTAGTGGCTTTTTCAGAACAGACTTGGTAGAAAGGAAATATTGATAAGTATATTTTTATTAATGTATAATCGCTTGAAAATAAATGTTGTTTGTTTTATTTCCTTTAGAATAAGCGACAAAGAAGTACTAGAATGAATGACTACCAATATTTCCTCATCACTTGTTCTAGTCACAGTGGGAACATTTTAAGTCGTTACCAACAGGTAATGTGAAAAGACTTGAGGCAGTGGTGGATGATGCCATTCTTAGTAACTAGCTAAAAAAGTGAGGTGTTACCAAGGGAGCGTTGCAATCTAGAACTTTCACCACTTAATGCCACTAAATATTCTGACATTACACACTGAATCTTTTAAATGACAATCTTTCATTTGGATTCATAAGTATGCCTTACTATTTTCATCATGCAACTTCACAAATTACATAGTTAGATTGGATTTTGTGCATTTTGGTTTACAGGGGTTTGAGAGGTACTAGTTGTTTGGGTTGAGTAGCCTAAGTGTCAGAGTTAGAGTGCCGCCCCTGAAAGCAGACCCAGATGGCCTTGGACACATGGCAGCAGGTGGCAGGCAGCGCCAGAGAGTGACAGCGAGTTCAGCCACTGCAGCTTTAGCCTCTCACCCCATATATTAAGTCTGTTTGACCACATTGTGATAGACACACAGGGAGAAACAAGAGGCAGGGTTTGAAAATGCTTCATGAAATTATAAATGGTAGAGTTTTTTAGTCACCTCTGATTGGTGTTTTAATTGAAAACGAAAAACTTGCGTCCTTTTTGTTTATCACTGATATGGTCACGTATATTTCTCTTTATTGCTGATTAAAGATCTTACATTGTCACCGACTTGTTTTCATAAGAGAATGTGTTCCAGTTGTTTTCAGGACGGACTGTTCTCTTCTTGAGGCCATTTCTCTATGTTGTCGGGACTGCTTTTCTGCGCCTTTACTATTCTTAGAGTGAAGTAACTAAATCTGCCGTGTGATCAGTGTCCACCCAACTCATCACACGTTTGAGACACCTCATTTGCCCTGCACACTTATTTTACAAGATTGGGCAATTACACTGCACATGTTATTTTTCTTCGGAAGTGATATATATATATAGAAGGCTAGATTCATGGGATTTTTTTACCAAATTTCACTTTATTCATACCCTGGAAATGACATAGGAGACCTGACAGACTGCAATTTGAAGCCAGATGTGCCATTTTATGACCTTTAGAGGACTTATGAACTTTAATAGAACAGTCTTCTGACTCTGGATACGTTTTGCTTGTAACTTTCCTTCATGTGGAGCTTTTGCTTACTGAGGGATTTCTGCACAGCATGCCTGTGAGAGTGTGACTGAATGTGTGACATTCAGACACTTGCCTACACTTTTCTGCCTCATGCAGTGCAAAGGTTGTGTTTACTATGAAATTATTTTATTTTTATTTTTTTTTCATATCTGATTGGGAGTTTTTCAGATTGGCAGTGTGTACTTCATTTCTGAGGCAGATACCTGTTTATTATATTAAATATGTATAAACTTCCTAAATAGTGTGGTAAATAGTGTTTTAAATTTTCTGGGTCAAATATCCAGAACAAATTTGATCTACTAACAGTAAAACGCTCAACAAATCAAATGCTTGAAAAAACTCTATTATTAAAATAAAACCCCTGCTACTGAGCCTTGCTGAATTTTTAGGTTTTATGGCATAACACAACTTTAGGCTTGGCTTGAAGAGCACATTTTTGAAGCACTTTTGGTGTTTCTTTCAGGCTTTCCTGAAAAGGCTGGAGTCCGTCAAGCCTACACCTGGCCTAAAGCGCTCACAACAACTGGCAGATTATCGGCGACAAGTTGGATATGCAGCACCTCCGTTTAGTCCCACCTGTATGTCCACAACAAAGAAAGAGAGGGCTACCAGCAAGACATCCTCAGGTAAATCACTGTAGTTCTTTGCCTGTGACTTGCCTGTGATGACTTCACTGAATTAAACAAAGAGGATGCGTATGTGGCTCTGCCAAGCTCCTCTGAAATTAAAGGCTGAAGTTCTATCACACGTCTGACATGCTGCCGTCAGATAGCTGCAGAGATTTAATTAACAAAAGAAGACTTTCAGACAGTAAAAAAGCAGCTGCGGATGACTGTTAATGGTAAGTATCACCTGTTCAGGTATGGGTGTTTGTCTGGTTATACTGCATTAAACCCTTTTTTACCAAACTGGGTGCTTTTCAGCATTATTTTGTCTTTGCTGCCGGGTCCAAGAGTCAAACTTAAAACAGTAGAAATAGTTGTGCTTGTGTGTGTGTTTTTACCTGTTCTGTACCTGATAGTTATGGCTTTGTGTGTGCTGATATGAAATTGGAAGTTATATGTTCTTCTCAATCTTAATTTCAGATACAAATTCAAAGGGTATGTCAGGTGTCAGATCTTATAATGAAAAGCTACATTTGTAATCAGACAATCTTTCTTTCTGTTATCCACACCAGCAAGTCACACGCCGGTCAGTTCTGTCCAGCAGCGCAGCTTCAGAGCAGCTTCCACAACCACTGCCTCTGGCCGCACATCCGTCGTACCTAGGCCAAAGAAACTGAGTGCAGCCCGACCGGCCTGGTGCTGAGAACGTTGCAGATGTCTGATCCAAAAAGAAACACACTGCTGGTTGTCTTCAGTGGTATCTTTTGGTATCTATTCATCAGAAACGGTGCAAAGGGTGTGTTCACAGTACCTTTAGTGTTATTCAACTATTCAAGATGTTTGTTGTTGTTCTTATTGATTATAAATAGGATCTTTTTGATGCTGAAATAAAGCAGCTGATGTCCAGCACTATTGTAATGAATTTGAATAGTTCAATTGTGTCTTCTATACTGCAGTAACTCTTAACAGTTAGCTTGCTTTATTTTTGTAGGAGATATTGCCTTTACTTCAAAAGCCATGAAATAAAGAACTATTGTTTACTATCCCAGTTAGTGATGTTTACTTTAAATCTGCAATTCTTTTGTTTGGCACTTTTTCCACATTTGTACAGTTTATGATGACCCAGATAATTATGTTTTTATACAATAATATTACATTTGAACTATTTTTTTGGTGTTTGTATTCGTATTTTTTGTTTACTATAAAATAAAGCTGCTTGTTCTACCATTCAGCAGTTTGCTGTTTTGAAACTTTAAATGGAACAATGGTGGAATGAATAAACTCTTGGTTAGGGGAGTGGTTGTATAGAACTACTCAATATACTTCATGGATATTTTGCACATTTTCAGAAGGTTATTTCATTTATTACAACACTATGGCACATGCCTTTCGACTACTAGTATGTACAGGTGCAGGTATGTATGAACAGATTTTTGCCAAGATTTCATTGTACGTACACCACAAGTGAAAATCAGGGTGCAGTCATGAAATTTTCCAAAAAAGAGATTTTGGAAATTTTAATCAAACCCAAATGACTTTATTTTGACTGCATTGTGTCCTCGATTTAGATTTGTATGTCACAGTCAAAATGTCTGCACTGTAAAAAAAGTTGTATACCTGCATGCATCAAAAAGACTTTTAGACTCATACATCTTTATTTTTTAATAAATAAATAATTGAACTGTGAGGTTGTGATACATTAGTCAGAGTGGTCACAACATAACACATGGGCCTCAGCAACTGCTTCATAAACTGACTCTAAAATGAGAATCGGTATGACAGACGGTGAAGACATCCTTTACATTATCACTGCGTGTCCATTGAAACACGGTTTAACTTTGTCAACTGAAAGACTGTTTGGTCCTGTAGACACGTCGTATATGAGTTATATACAGATTTCTGAGGAGGCATGTTAACCCAGGTCACATGCACCTACCTCTCCCGGTCTGTCGCTGAGGAGTGCATGCCCACATTGTAAGTTTACCACATGCTGTTATTACTCTATGACAATAATTAAGACTTAGACAAAGTATGGGGTTTCCTTGGGGACACGGAGATTAGACAGTTTTATTATGTGTACTTCTTGATCTCGTCGTACAACACCAACACAAAGGCGCCACCCGCGCCTCTGATCACGTTGGACCAGGCACCCTTGAAGAAGGCTTTTCCTCCCTCGTCCTTTGCGATCTTCTTCCAGCAGTCGATTGTGCCCGTGTACATGATGTCAGCTGTTGAAATGGAGACATGGATAGTGATGCGCAATGCCCAAGAATGCATGTTCAAAATGCGTAAATAGGCCAAACACTCAAATACATCACTATACGGACTTTAGTCCACGCGCTCGACTGAAGCTCACCTCCTTTGCGTCCAGACTGCATCATCATACGACGTCTGACGGTGTCGAATGGGTAAGAGATAATGCCAGCTGCAGCGGTGACAGTCTGGGCGATCATCCAGGTTATGAAGATGTGCGTGTTCTTAGGATCCGGCAGCATACCTGTAGGAAAATGGACTTATGTCACACGCTTGCACATCATCAAACAGGTTAAAAACATGAGACAAGTGGGATCCACCAGATGTGCGCACCTTTAGCTGTGTCAAAGCATCCGAAGTATGCCGCTCTGTAGATGATGATACCCTGCACGGACACGTTGAATCCTTGGTAGAGACCTCTAAGGCCATCGCTCTTGTAGATACTGGTGAGGCAGTTTCCCAGACCGGAGAACTCTCTCTGCGCGTTGCCCTTGCCGATGTCGGCAGCGAGCCTCGTTCTGGCGAAGTCGAGAGGATAGACGAAGCAGAGCGAAGTGGCACCAGCGGCACCACCGGATGCTAGGTTACCAGCGAAGTGACGCCAGAACTGTGTTTTTGGATCCACACCACCGAGGAAGACCTTCTTGTACTTGTCTTTGAAGGCGAAGTTGAGGGCTTGGGTGGGAAAGTAACGGATCACGTTGGCCAGGTTGCCCCTCCAGAAGGAAATAAAGCCCTGTTCCGCTGGGATCCTCCTCACACAGTCCATGATTCCCTTGTACTGCATATCTGCAGTGATCTGTTTGCTGGCATGTTGGACCTTCAAGCAAAGACAATAAAAAATAAAAAAATTAAAACATATATGTTCACCCTAAATGTGGTTAATTTTCAGTTCACAACAGAATTATATTAATTATATTATAAAAATTATATTATATTATTTGTTATTTTCTGTTTAAAACTTCTTGTATTTACATGATCTTAGCCGGTGTTTAATATTCTCCGGCCAAGCATTAATGCGTAGTAGTTGTAGGCCTAGCAGTCTCCATGCACATGCCCTGTCACTTGAGAATCAGCAGTGTATTAGATTACATTCCTCAAGTTAAATTTAGCAGTTCAATTTTACTAAATATTACTGCGGTCATCTGTGACATTTGATGAATAATTAACGTAAATACGCGCAAATAGCTCATAACTAGTATTGTTTCCATTTCATTGACATACTATGTCATCCACATAATCGCCATCCTAGCAGCAACGTAGCAAAGTCTAGTGCGTAAAACCATGTCCCCGTTGGCGCAGGACCCCTCACGTGCCCCTTGGCATTACGCACCACATCATACGAACTTACACAGTGCACACTTAGACTTTGCTCTATGAAAACCCATTCCCGATTTAAATTTGAGTGTGTGGTTTACCAGTAACTCAACATTTACGCACGTTTTACGCATATAACAGTTAACATGAGGCCACGCTTTGGGCATCAATTGGTTCGATTATTTTACCTGCAGCAACAACTTCACTCTCTCAATGGGAGCGACAGCTGTTTTGGAGATGGCAGCGGCAACGCCACCGGCCAAGAAGTCCTTCATGAAACTAATCACCGCGTCCGACATGGCTGCAGATTTGAGATCCCTCTACTGTAACAGAAAAACTTTCCAAGGTCCTCAAAGAAACCCAACGCCCCTCCAAGTGGACGAAGCCTCCCAGTGTGTCCTAATATATTGGCGCCAATTATCGCGAGAATTTTGAGTGATGGATTTGCATTCTGACAAACAGATGAACGAGGTTGAATAAATATCCGAGGTTAAAGTTCAAGATGTCAATGTGCGCCATGTTCTTTAAGTCAAGTGTATAAAGGCCAAACCGGGGACGTTTAAAGGACACAATATGTGTCATTTGATTATGATTAAAACATAGATGTATTTGTAATATAATCCAACTCCAATTATGGTAAAGTATTTAACCTTAACTCCTGGTGTTATACAGCCTAATTAGACCTGAACCAAACATACACTTGTAGGTCAATTGAGTTTCCAGAAGTCATAGAATGACGAAATGGGGTTATGTGTAGTGTATCTTAAATGGGATCAACATTGGTGAACTTCTTCTAATAGTCGTCCTACCGAGTACAGAGGATTTATAAGTCTTCATAGTGCAGGTGTTGTGTGACCCTGAAAGAGACTAATGCAGAGTGAGTCAGATCAGAGGTCAGATGGATGGGCCACTTTGTATATTATATTATTATATATTATATTATTATGTATATTATTTTTACATCTTGTTGTTTTTACTGTGTAATCTAAGATGGAGCCGTCGGCAGAAATTTCGTTGTGTGCAAAACACATATTTGACAATAAAGAATTCTTCTCTCTTTGTTATGAATGAGGAAAGAAAGCATTCAGTTCAGATCACCACCCACAATTTGCTCTTATCTTATTTAATTTTAGTCTGGCCTTCTTTTCCTCTAAGCTCATTGACAGTTTTGCTGCACTTTCATTTTTGGCACCTGTTGAGACTCTGCGTCAAGTAAGCAACAAGTGAGACGGAGAGTATGAAATGAAAATACTTCCTTTCAAAATAATTTACCACCAGTAACCTAAAATGCAACAAGATAGCTTTAGTCTATTTATTTTTTTAAATCTCATACCGGAAATGTAACTCTGTCGGACTTGACAGGTGGACAAGTGCCCAGTGCGCGCAGATCTGACAGAAAACTATATAACCTTAAACGATGCTATCGCTTTGATCCACTGAGGAAAGGTTTGACACAACGTACAAGCTCACAGTAGCCTATAGCAGTGTGGGTGTACACTACTCGTGTCTCGTTTCTCGCTGATAATAATTTATTATAAATAAGGCAACGTTTTGCTCAACAGACATTCATCAGGCATGATTGCATCTTAAAACATAACAGGGCTGACCCAATGTTCAAGGCCCAATAAGAGCATTTTGAAAAAGAATGTTATTTTATAAACAAATTCGTCAGTAAAAGGAAGCAGTTCAGGAGTGGTATTACCACAACATGCCCACCTGGTGGCGCTGTTGATTCAAGATTGTTTTATTGTCATATGCACAACAATTACAGAGCAGTCGCTGGCAATGAAATTCTTTGGTCTTGGGCTCCTCCATCAGTGCAATAAAGAAAGCGTATAAGTATAAAAGAAACACAAGTGAAAGCTGAGACTTAAATGATAAAAAAAACAATAATAATAGTAATAATAATAGTAATAATAATAATAAGAAGAAGAAGAAGAAGAAGAAGAAGAAGAAGAAGAAGAAGAAGAAGAAGAAGAAGAAGAAGAAGAAGAAGAAGAAGAAGAATTATGTTTATAAGAGGAACACAAGGAAAGCAGAGACCTAAATACAAAACTAAATAAATGTAAAATGTAAACAGAAGCGTTTATCCAGATGTCGACTGGTATAAAGTGGCAAGTTAGTGAACTGTGTTTAAGCAGAAACATAGGATTTTAAAGATCGTAGATGTTTCCAAATCAGGTCTAATTCCAAGTATGCTTTCACATAAAAGAGATCTGACTTGGTATGTTGGTGCTAAAAAGTAAGGCAGAAAGAAAACCATGAAACCTTAAAAAAAATCTAAATCTACTGATACACCTCAATTATAATGGCATAGTTTGGCATTTAGACTAATAGACAAATACCAATTATAATATTGAACACATAATAGGCCTACTTAAAAGCTAGTTTACTTTGTTTTTATCATTTCCCCCAACTGTTAATGAAATATATGAGGGAGATGTAACTGGGATGGTAGAAGACCTTTTCGCAAAAGGGATGAATCTTTTTTTCAGACTTAATTCCAGAAAGTTTGATCTCGAGTGTTGTTGCACAGTGATGTAATCTTACAGAGATTTACAAACTGTCGACATTGTGTATCTGAAGTTGACTGTAGCTGCTATACTTTCCCATCTCTGTGCTGCCTTGAACAGTCAGTGGGTGGCACTAGAGAGCTGGGTGACAATAAAGGGTATTCCTAACATCCCCACAGTGCAACTGTGGTACCCATTGAAACAGGTGCTTTTTCTCATTTGCGCCACACTCCACTTACAACAATACAAATAATGCACCACTTTACTTGTTCTCCACAGGGAAATATTTTTAAGAAGCCCAGGTCAGAGGTTAGCCTCAGCTGCGAGGCTGAACCCTCAGAGCCGGTTAGGGATTCAGCAACAAGTTCACTTCACCACTTCAGTTAGGCAGATGCTTGCTCTGACACAGGGGCTTGCACCTGCTTCTTGGCAAGCAAACGTTGTAGTTTCATCACAAATGGACTTAATCAACACTTGGCATAGTCAGTATTTCAAATTCTTATGTAATTGCTTTTCTAAAGCATCATCATTCTGCGTTGTCAGGGACTGCCTGATGACATTTTTGTAGTTTACAGTTATTATTCATACCTTTAACAATCTCATTTTGTCAAACTGAAATTGTCCGGGTTTGTCTTTACAGTTTTCATGGTTTAAATAATTATGTAGAATAACCAATCTTAAGATATCAGGCAGACTGACTGAGTTTTATGTCAGACAAATTGTCCCTTTTATTATCTTTGTTGGCTTGGAACATTATCTGAATGAGATCAATTTGCTTCTTGCAGTATTTCCATAAAAAGCTTTAATTCCTTGGTGTTCGTTTGGTGCTGTTAAAACTCTTTTTGTGCTTTTATTTAAATCTGGTCTAGATTTACGAAAGTCGTTGCTCAGTAACCTTGGATTGAGGGAGGGGTCGTGTGTCTGTGTTGGGGGGGGGCTTGGATTTGCATTTTTAGTATGAAGAGCTGCAGGTGTCAGACAGTTAGACCCCCCGCGACACACATAAACATGCACACACACACACACACACACACACACACACACACACACACACACACACACACACACACACACACACACACACACACACACACATATACACAAAGCCATTACGCACAGCTCCAACACCCATACAGTCACTGGTTTTATATGTTGAGAAGCAACTGTGACGAGCATCTTATTATTCCACTGGTCCCCTACTGTCTCAGACCTTAGATCTTCGACCACTAGAGACTCCAAGATAATAGAGATTATGAATGTCAGACGGGGTTAAAACCACATATATTAGTGTCAAAACTTAACCGCGTGGGACCACTGGTCGCCACTGACTCCAGCCAGCTTGAGATTCATTCTGAATTTATCGTTAGGATTCCATTCTTCTTCAAACGAATTCAAGAGATGAATTAGAACAAATTAAAATCTACCTCTTATAAATCTCAGAAATGATATTCTAAATGATAACAGCGTTAATCCTCTTCTATATACAGTCTTTGGTTACAACACAGTTTAATAAAGTTGAGTTGGTTTTCACAGATGCATCAGGGGTTTATAAAAACATCCCATCTAGGTGTAATGCCTTACAACGAAAGTTTGCACCTTTAGTCCAAGCATGTTTATAGTTACTGTTATTATTTTACTGAAGAAGCACATTTTTAAAGACACATTAACAGTTTAACTTTTTGAAAAGACTTATTAACTTCCTGAAGCAGCTGGATACTATAGTTTTCAGCAAATGTTACTCACACAGGTGTATATAGAGGGTTTTGTGTGTGTGTTTTGGGGACTATTTTCCTCTGCGTATTAATACAAGCTCAGTGTTCTAGTGAGTATATATGTTGCACGATGGTGAATGTGGGACTGACTCATAAAAACTATATTGCATTTGTTTATTGTGATGAACAAACGTGTTTGTAATAGTTTTTAGACAATGTCGGAGCTCTGTAGTATAGAGACAAATGAACTTGTTTGTAGTTAAATTCATTTTTAGTCCTTTCACTGGATGAATTGATAAACAATGCAAAACTAAAAATACATCACTTTATGTGTTTCTGATATGTGCAATAATACCACCAGCTTTACCAACAAGCTTTTACATAGAACAACAGACAAGCTATGCGTCAACAAAAGCTCAGATCCCTGTGATGGCTGTTTATTCCCTCACAATGCTCGAGACCATGAGACTCCTGTTTAAAAGTCACAATGTCAATACAATCCTCTTCCCTCAAATCCAGCAGGCCGGGATGCACACTGAGTTATCCTGAGCGGACTTAGAGACCGAGCTCTCCAGGGCTCAGGGGGAAGAAAGAGATTATTTGAGTGTTTCCCCTCTTCTCTTTGGGGCCGGTATTTGGCTGTTGGCCTGTATTTTATTAAGGTTAAAGAGGCTGACTGGGGACAATGTAAGCGAAAAGAGCATGTGCATGTGAGTCTGTGTAGAAAAAAAATGGAGAGAGGGTCAGCATCAAGAGTGTCCCAGTGGACAAACACACCCATAAACGCACTGCTGTGGAGAACGAGGAGAAATCCCCATGACCAATCAGAAAGACCCGGAGACACATAGTCAGTGGGGGATGAAGAGATGGACATGTTGGGGGAGTGGGGGGTGAAGGGTGAGAGACACAGAGGCAGACAGAAGATGGGTGGAGTGAAAATTTAGAGTGTGAGGAGAAAAATATAATAGCAGATCTGGTGCTGAGGAGGAAAGCCAGAATGGGGGCTAAAGAAATGTTATGTTACATGACCTGATATCATGTCACACCTGCTGTCCTTGTATGGTTATCATCTGAAAATATCCATCAAAGATTTACATAGTCGGGCAAGGCTCGGAACAGTACACTATGTTGGTCTGAACATACCAGTAGGTCCTGAGTGAAAAATCTGAAATACATTTTTCTTTTTTTATAGGCTACTTGTGTTTTCCCTTATTCAACCTTTACACATGTTGACTTATTCATTACATAGTCGACAACCCACTAGCTATGACTTAAGACATGTTACTAATGTCTGTACAATGGCATAGACTCAAAGTGTTGTAGTTGTTACTTTTGTTGTTACGGTTTGGGAGTTTCCAGGGTTCCAAAGAAGTGCGCTGTTTATTCTTCAGCTGTGAGGTTTGGACTGAGAAGCAGCCGTGCAGGCAGCCCCATTCACAGATTTAAGTTCCCTAAATTGGATAAATTGGACAAAGTAAACTTTACTCACAGTCCATTTTCAGGATTTAGGAAGCCCGTAGGATGAGAATACTTAAGGATTAGTGCAAATAAAGGAGAATGAGATTGTGTGTGTGTGTGTGTGTGTGTGTGTGTGTGTGTGTGTGTGTGTGTGTGTGTGTGTGTGTGTGTGTGTGTGTGTGTGTGTGTGTGTGTGTGTGTGTGTGTGTGCGTGTGTGTGTGTGTGTGTGACATGGTATCTCCATTAAATAGTTTGTGTATGGTGCTAGCTCACCCCTTCTGTCCACACAATTAGTTGTAGTTTAGCTTTTGATCTTCTCTGTTACAGTTTTTTTCGATCGCCAAACCACATTGGGCACAACTGGAGCAACATGTGCAAAACTCTAACAACACTTAGCACAGCAGCAGTTCATTTTGACCAAACTCTAACTTGTTTTTCATTGCTTAAACGCAATTTTCAAAACTCTACACACTTATGTCATGGTTCACAACTACAGCCTGCACAACACTGTGGATTTCCAGCACTTTGTTCAAATGCTAACACACTTCTGTTACAACTGTAAACCACACGTTCTAAACAGAATGGGTTTTAGCCTAGTGCATTTCAAACACTGTGGATTGCAATTTCAGCTGAAACACTAAGAAGGTGTCTTGTTTTAGACTTGTTAGTGAACATATATACAGTATATAGGGAAAGCTCAAAAATACTTTATTTTGGAAATAGACCAATGAAGACAGATTGTTTGAGGGAGGAGACTGGCAGTGAGAGTGTGGATGCTTGGCGGAAGACCTAGAAGATATAGAGCTGTATGTCTAATGAAATACAGTAATGGCTACACTAATAGACCCTGTTGTGAATCAAGAGCGCAACCCAATCGGCAAAGATCTAGAATTGCTTCTGTAATACAAATTTCCAAGCAAACAAAAATGTAAGCGTTGCATCCTTAAAATAAATGACAACATTACAGGAATTGATTTCTGTATTACAATTATAGAATATTTACACAGATAAATATTAGATTTGGAAATGTTATCAATAAAATATAAAATAAAAAGACGTATCTATTGAAGCAAACTTCTGATTTAATTTATTTTTGTTTACCTAAAACAACTGGTATGTTATAAAATAAACAATTTCTCGTGAAAGAATTTCACTCTTTCCTCAAAGAAAATATTACATGTTTTGTGTGAAGTAACTCAAATTATTCAAAGATTAAAAGTTTGCAATTTGTGTATTGGGGTTTGATGCTGGTGTTTATACTCTGAGTGTTTCCTGTTTTGGATATGACAGTGTTTTAAGAAGTTATGAGGCAAAATGTGTTCAATAATTAATAATTTCTAATTTTATTTTCTTGGTGTTGTTAAGTTTCTTTCTCTATCCCTCCTTCAAAAGCCTCAATGATTTGCAGGTGTTATCATTCAGTCTGGGTAATTTGCGTTATCCAGAAATATTATATCTATAAATATTAGGGTTTTAGCAAGCATAATAGTGTCAGATAATTATTCACTTCCACCAATTCAATGAGGTAAGTCTTGTATATCTTAATATTAACACCAGGTGCACAAATGTAAACACGATCATTAGGATTTTGTAACAACCCCCACAACACAACGTGAAGCACAGAACAAAAACCCTCATGTCTTGGCTGTCCCCTTTGACCTTCCTCCACCTTGTTTTTTTCTTTACACCAACGTTTAGAAGATTGTAAGTAGCAGCACTCGTCTCTCACACTCTTCAGAAAAGAATTTCATTCAGAACGGCGGCCGCTCAAGACAAACTAATCATTTCAGAGGAGCAATATATTCTGTTGCACCCTCAAGATGATGGTCCCCCTCACGCAAGGGTGTGAACTTCATTCATCCATTCTTCATTTTACTCAGAAAGACAACAACCTCTTCAAACCAGGCCATTTAAAATGGATTTGGAACTCTCTCAACAGCCCTCAGCCTCAAATTAGTGAGGTCATTTTAGCTGTGAAATAATCTCATCTGGAATAAGAGTGTGTAATGAGGAAGGACTTCGTCACGCGGCTTGTCAAGAGTTTGACCTGTAGAGTCTCTTTTGTTTAACAGTGCCGGTATGTATGTAAATGTATTGGTTTTCTCGTGAACATTTTGTCGTGGAGAGGATCCTTGAGAGAACATCTTTTATGTTCATATTGTATTCAGTTGGTAAAAAGTTTCAAACAAGAGGATAAGGAGTTACTTCACCCAATTTTATACAATGAGGTAATGGTAAAGTCTCCTCTTTACATCACATATTAGTCAGAAAATACCATCCATGTCAGATATAATTCAGGTGTAAATCATATCAAATCAGTTTTATTTGTATAGCCCAATATCACAAATAGACATTTGCCTCAGTGAGCTTTACATTCCATACAGTATGACACCCTGCCCTTACACCCTTAGCTCGGCTGAGAAAAAAATCCCATTTAAAAAACCCTTTACCGGGATTTTAAAAAAAAGAGAAATCTCAGGGAGAGTCGACAAAGTAAATGTTTTGAATACAAATAAACAGAAACCACTATGCAACAACAAATACAGAAGAAACAAAATGATAAGAGCACGTTACAATTACTACAGCCTCAACAATTATTGCACAGCTGCATCAATACCTCTCGGATATTTTGTTAACAAACACTGATCACTGTCAGCATATATTATATTTGTTAGTGCACTCGTTTTTGCTTGCAATGTTGCAAGGTCCCAATTTAGTAGATGATGCTTTGACAATACTCTCATTACATGTTTGAAACTGCAGCCCTCCTGAAGGATAGTTTTATGTCATAAACTACATATTTATATTCAGGAATTTAGAGGAGATGCTTCAAGGGATGTGGACTGCCTATACAACACAAAGGGGAAGATGTGAAGGCCATTATGTTAATATATTAATTAAATACATTTAAAAAATGACAGACTTATTTATCGATAATACAAATAATTAGTTACAAAAAAATATTTTTAATATACAGTTTCTATGATAAAATACTTGTTTTTACACAAAGGTGAGCGAAAATGTTAGTATTACATTTCTATTCTATCCTTACAATCTATCCTTCTGATCATTACAATGCTGAGACACCTTGTACATTTCACACACGTTAAGCTGAAGGTCTTAATGCTCCACTTGTCTCAGTGGAAACACGATTATCTGAAAGATTAAGATTATCTTTAAAAAGTAGATTAGTCTAAAAAAAAGCCCTAACACCTTTGATAAATCAATTTGTTTTGATGCGTGTTTCTGTGTCAGTCTGTGTGTGTGTGTGTGTGTGTGTGTGTGTGTGTGTGTGTGTGTGTGTGTGTGTGTATATGTGTGTATGTGTGTGTGTGTGTGTGTGTGTGTGTGTGTGTGTGTGTGTGTGTGTGTATGTTGTGCTTGTGCGTGTTAGAGTGACCTGACAATGCATCATTGACCCTTTGATGGCCAGTGAGAGGGCTGATTGACCCCGTGACCTTTCTGTGTGTGGCGACGCTCCTCGCTGTCCGCAGCTCCTGTCAGCGGGTTAATGAGCGACGTCTGCTGGGCCTTGGTTAAGTGACCGGGCCGGATGACCACCCTCTGCTCTGACCCTCTATAGCCTCTCTACGGCCATGAGTTTAAACACCACCAACTTCACCACACAGCAGCCGTCTTCCTCCCTCCCCCACCCCCCCTTCCCGAAGCTGGGACTCAGGACTTAAGCTGCTGGTTTGTACAGCTGCAGCACATGTTTGGGATGCAACAATGCTCGTCCCAACACAGGCATGCACACACACAAATGTCACATTGTTTTGTTGGAGTATAAAAGCAGACATTTTGAATTTAATCACTGCAAACAAACTCTACTAATAAATATAACCTTTAATACAAAATCAACATCAGTATCTCTGTTTTTGTAGTAAAGAAAGGTAAGTATCACATTTTGGGGTTACCCCTTGATTTTAATCTCTTCATTTACATTCACAGGCTCACCGGGAGAGTGTGTTCTTTTAAGGCTAAGTCCTTGTTGTAGTTTCCCCGGGTTCGACTCCAGCCCGGGCCGTTCAGCGCATGTCTTCCCACTCTTCCCTATTTCAAATCTGCGCTTAAAAAGAACTGTCCAATAAATGCGAGAACACCCCCCAAAAACTAATTGTGGTTTATAACACTCTTTACAATTAACCTATAGGCAGATAATAATAATAATAATAATAAGAAGAAGAAACGTTAATGAAATAAAAGTTTTTGTAAACAATAATAACTGATGAAAAAACCTATGAGTTGTGTGTACATACAGTTAATGAATAGTTGGTTACACAGTGTAGAACAGTTGTAATTACTGTATATAAAACAACATTAAATTACACCTAACCAAACCTTTACAATTTTATAAAGCATTAATATATTAGCATTGGTATTTATGTGTTTTTACACATGCAAAACCCTTTCAAAGTTGGTTTAAAACTGTTACAATGTGCTCAGACAAATTGTGACTTAACATTATAACTTACTCAGACATTTGTTATCTGCTTATACACCTGTAACTGATACTTCATCTGCACTTAAAATGACCTTAAATCAGCTTACAACTCCATTATAGTATGTTATAAACCAAATATGAATTGTTCTTATGCTGCTTATGAGTGCTTAATAGGTTGGCAGTTAGACATTTTGTGCTGACACTTTTCGTAACCACTTTCTGACATGACATATTTAATCAAAAGGATTTATAAGTTATACCTTATTGGTACACAATATTAATGGTTGTTTGATACTTTTTTTAAATGTATATATCCGTAAGAATCATTTAAAAAGAACATCCTTTGAGTTGACGTTGTACTTGTATTGTTTTATTGTGTTTTTGATACAAAGTATAAGGGCTGTTCAGAAAGTTTACAGGAGTTTGTTATTCAAACCTGCTTCATCTCTTAATTTCTTGCCTTTATTTCACTTTACCTGCATATGTCCTGTTCCTGATCAGCAGATTTGGCTCACGATGCAACAGGCTCATTTGCACGTGACGTCTGGGGCCAAAGCTGAAAGCAGCCCATCCCAGTGTGGTCGTCTGTAAAAGTGAACAGGGTAATGAATTTTAAACTGCTATAGTAACAGCCTTCAGACATGTGGTTTTAGTGTGTGAGCATGGGGCGAGTGGGTGGGCGTGTGTGTGTGTGTGTGTGTGTGTGTGTGTGTGTGTGTGTGTGTGTGTGTGTGTGTGTGTGTGCCGTTGGGATTTGCGGCTGTGTCTGTGTCTATGTATTTTCTATGAACGTAGGGGACATGTGCATAAATGGGGGGTGGGGGGTTGGGGGCTGGGAGTCAGCCTCTGTGTACGTGTGAGTGTATGTGCTGAGGATAAAGACCTAGCAAACCAGCCTGGCTTAGTTGACAGGTGACAAGGGTTGTTTTGAATAGGGATTTTGTAATACCAACATTGAGGAAAAAGCTGGGGTACCAAGGAACTTCTGAAAAGAGAGAAAGAGGACTTTTCTTCTAGCAGTGACGGAGGAGAGAAAGGGCCATGAAGGCTTCCAGGGACTTAGGGATCCCACTAACCAAACTGCTCCACCGTCTAGCGCACTCATTTTTATTCAAAACGTAGAAATGCTAAATCTTTCCAATCGGATTGATCCCTGTGTCAGTGCCTGTGTGGTATTTTCATTCTCTTCTTTTCTGACTGCGTCCTCAACTTTGACATATCAGTCAAGCAAGGACAGAGCTGTTACAAAGCGTACTGATCCAGAGGCAACCTAATGGTTAAAAAGTGGTATTTTAAATGTTGTTTGTAAATTTGCATAAATTAAAAAAGGCCCTCTTGAAACTAAATCGCCTCAAATCGCTTCGTTTACGGGGCATTTTTGGGAAAGTCTTTGAGCCTGGCCTGAATATCATATTTCTGTGTCTAATGTTTCTCAAACAGTGTTTTGCATTGTGTAGCATTACATCTTAACATTCTGCATAAAAAGTAACATTATATTATAAGCTGCTTAATGAGCTCATGTTTTTCAAATAGTTCCACTGTTTACACACCAACCGATGCTTCAACTGCTCACAGTGCATAAACTTCACACATCTCTGGTGCTTTGACAAACAAATAGAATTTCTTTCATCGCTTCTGTTCAGCTAAGCACTTTAATCTACTTACTCTCACACTGATAGTTTTACTCATCAGTTCAGTTGTCACTTAAACATATTGCAATGGTCATCACTCACACACACAAACTGACCCTTCAACTGTCTCTGATATTTTCATTTATAATATTTTCAATTCATTGTAGAATTCAGCCGCGATCAATGCTAAACTTTCACTGAGAACTGAATTGCTTTCCACAGAAACGTATTGCTTTAACTTCAGCTGACACCTCAACCTCTCAAAGTGTTTCAGTTTGAACCCCAACTCTCACACTTCACAAGCACCAAACAATTAACGTTTTGAGATGTTTTCAACTTGTTTGCAGCGTTAACAGGTGCAATGTTCAGCATAGGCAAGTCACATTTTCCAGTTTAACATTTTAATGTTGAGGGCATAATAAATTTCTACTTACATAAATAACTAGGCACATTTGCAAACTCACTCTAAAAGTTATGCCAGTGGTCAATCAGTTCAGTCTTTGTTTAAAAAAAATAAAAAATAAAAATACAAAATAAATGTAGGGGAGAACGGGGGAATCTGAGGCATCGGGTAATGTGAGCCACCCCCTGTATCTAGGCAACGGAAAACATTTGTGGTCATGTGAGATATATGTTTTCAAGCCCCTCTCATTTCCCCTTGGCCCTGAAAGAGAGGACCTCATGGTGCTGTGGTAAGCATGTTTTTTTCACCAAAATCTGTATTTTGCATGTAAAAGTACATTTTCTTGTTGTCAACTTAATCAACTATTGTGCCAAAGCAAATGTATTCACGTAGAAAAACATACGTGTTGTTGAACTACCAACATATGAAACCATGTGATGCTGATAACGGAAGATTAGCCTGAAATGCTAAGAGAGGTAATTTTTTTCTCAAATTGTGGTGGTGGGGGAAAGTGAGCCAAATGCTGTGGGGGAAAGTGAGCCACTGTCTCACTTTCCCCCACCATGAGGCACAAGTTAAGTTTAGTCTTAAACATATTTTAATGTAATATTACATGACTTATGTTTTATTTTAATGTCGTACACATTGTAGAAAAGCCATCATGCCAAGGAAATACACCAGGAAGACGACCTGGGGCAACCACACGGAAAGAGCACCTTCTCATCTTTCCCTGTAACCTTCAGGGCTGGAATGTAGAGTAGGCCTAGTTGTAGTATGACAGGCTGATGTTATAATCCAGTTGGGTATTCTCCTGTGCTGAGTCCCAGGCTGCTCTCACTGGTTCTGATTTTCCTATGCTTTGACCCCCAGACACTAGCTGGCTCTAAGGGTCCTGTGTTCTGACCCCCAGACTGTGTTCCAATCTAACTGGTTCTATCTTTCATTTGAATCTTATTAAAACCTTTTGAATTATAATATGTTGTATTTGATTTTGTTCAGAGTTACTTTCGAGTGTTTAGAACATTAGCTTTGCTGAATTGACCAAACCCCATCATTCTTTTACTAGTCCGACATTAGTTCTGGAATGTGTTGCTAGCTTTCAGGATTCTTACTGTTACAATATGTGTTGTTATGGTAGTTTCAGAGTGGAAAAAGTAAGTGGATCAGTTTACCCCACAGCTGGGGTAAAGTGAGCCACATGACAACTTTTTTTAAAACAATCATATTTTCACTGCCCTTTGTCTTGAAAAAAATCTGCTAATGCCCATTTCTAGGAAACATCCTGAATTAATGGGAAATGTGTAAATTTGAGTGGTAAATCATTTTAGCTCCCTTAGAGGGGAGCAAATGTAAAAAGTGGCTCAGATTACCCAGTTCTCCCCTATTGCAAAATGCATGTGTCATAAAAAGCCTGAAAAATGGTACTTTGAAATAAAAAATTTTGCAGTTCAGGAGAAATGTGGTTCCGATTTTGAGAATATCTTATCTTATTTCTTTTATCTTGTCATGTCTAATTTGTCTGTGTGGGGTTTTCTGTTTGTGTAAGGAGCCATAATATCGTCAGGATAAATCTCAGAGGGCGGCTCTCACATGGTGATTTATACTACTTGTTTGGTACAACATGACCATACACTCTCATGTGTCAGGTCTGTAATCAACATACACATCTTGGATAATCGAAATTGATTCTTTTGCTCCTCATGTTTCGGTCTGCAAGCGAGTATTGCACAGTTTGTAGGGATCTTATAAAAGGTTAATTCTGAAACAGATGGGTAGGCGACTTTAGAGAGTTAAGTACCAGTTGTGCTGGCTTGGGCGGGGAGACGACCCAACCCTGCATAACCCAGAGCCATGGATAAATACATTTGAAAAAGGAAAGGTTACCTTGAAGGGAGGATCTTACAAAAATATGCTATTGGTTGCAATTTTGGACCTTGATCAATACGTTAAAAGTAATCTTCTATTGTATCTGTTTGTTTGTTTGTTTATAATGTTGTCCCTTGTCAGTTCCCCATACCTGATCTATCCTTAAATCCACAGTTAATGAGCACTTACCCCATATCTACAATGTGGCCAAACATATTAAAATGTTGTCCTATTTTATACTTAATAGTTTTTTAATTACTGAACATGACAATGTGTAGTCCGGTTAAAAATCAACACTTATCACACAAATAATATAAAGATAATTTGTATTCAACCATGTTTTACAGCTGAGGTCTTTAAACAACAAACATAAGTATTGCATTATTTTCTGTATTAGACTTCTGAAAGATGTCATCAACCTCATAATAATAATCAATTATAAAAAGAACATTTTGAAAAGTTCATAAATGTATCAGCTGATGAATCTCTAGTACGTTAAATAATATCAAGGTCTGCAGGAAAACATAGGCCTGATTTGTGTAATTATTGTATAAGTATCTGCACTCTAATTCATGTTACTGGTGTAATTATCCAACGGATCCACTTCATTTCTTGTCATTACATTCATACACACTTGCAACCTCATACACAGA
This sequence comes from Hyperoplus immaculatus, assembly GCA_949357725.1. NCBI lineage: Eukaryota > Metazoa > Chordata > Actinopteri > Uranoscopiformes > Ammodytidae > Hyperoplus > Hyperoplus immaculatus. The sequence continues at coordinate 10,064,536 of OX442355.1, read as the reverse complement.
TGTTATGCACTCTAAGCTCCCCTGAGTGTGTTCACCTCACTAACTGGACCAACATCAGAGTGGATTAGTGGCTGCAGTCAACAGAGAAATTGGTTAATTGTATTTTAAAAGAGACAAGTTTTGAGGGTTAAACACCCCTGCTGTGACACAGCCTGTCCAACCAAGGACATTTACCCAGGCAAACAGTGGCCTCTCCCTCACCCCCCACCTCCCAGCACACCCACCACAGCGGAGCACTGACTCAACTCTCATCCTCTCCACCACCGTCCCCAGATTAAATCATGAGATGGTTCAGTGTTTGTGTGGTCTTCCCTGGAAGGACACTGAGGCTGGAGACAGAGAGGAGGGATCCAGCTCCAGTCAGTGTGTGGGAACCACATAGGGAGAAATCCCCGGCTGATCCAGACCAAGACACTTTGTTTTTCGCCCCTCCGATCCCACCCTCTCCCTCCCTCTTTTTCTCTACATCCATTTTCGGGTTTTCATTTTTATTCATAGGGTGATCGGGGAGGAGGGAAGGGTGTCAGGAAAGCAGGGGGCAGTGTGTGTGTGTGTGTGTGTGTGTGCAGCAAGGAGGAAGGGACTGTTTATTCGGCCGATGCCAGTGGATGTAGGTGCAGGCCTCAGACCAGGCCTGGCAACAATAGCCATAGTGTTGTTTGGGTAGTTACGTCCAGGACTCTTGGACATTCTTCCCATGTCAGTATAATCACTACTGGGAGGTAGCTCCATTACGGATTACCATATCATTAATAGTATCCATGACTTTTGTTCAAAGGCTACTTGTGTAATGTTGCCTTGTGGATGACGGCTAATCCGCTGAGCTGCAGCTGTAGGAAAGAAGAGGGGTAGATCCCACCATCGCTCTCTCTTGCTCTCTCCCTCTCCCTCTCTCTCTCTCTCTCTCTCTCTCTCTCTCTCTCTCTCTCTCTCTCTCTCTCTCTCTCTCTCTACCTCACACACACACACACACACACACACACACACACACACACACACACACACACATATAGACACACTCACTACTCCGCACATGCAAACACATATAGAGGCATCACTCTGTCCAGGCCCACGGGGATCAGGCCCCCTGAAAGACAGATACAAACAACAGTCAAATACAAAGTTCCCCCCATAGAGAAAGAGAAACATCCATTCTACACTTCCCAACTGATCCGCTCCTTAAAGCCAAAGACCAACCCCCTTTCTCTCCCCTTTCCTACCCCTGTCCCTGAGTTGGCTCTGGTCCTCCCCTTAGAGCCCCCGCTCTTTAGCGCAGCCCTCCTCTCAGATGGTGGGCCAGATTAGGAAGGGGAACAATAACAGTTTTCAATGTAAAATGTGCATCTTGTTAGTCCTTTTTCTCCCCTCTCCTGTCCTATGATGGGGAGAGAAAGGGAGGAAGCGTAAGCGGCCATTCAGAAAGTTATCTGTGGGTGTCTTCTCTCCACAAACGATGGCTTGTTCCGTGGCCGTTTTTTAATCCTCCTATTCCTAAATCTACCGCTGGATTTTAGCAGAGAATACGCCTATAACCGAAACTTATAGACCAGGGTTTCCATTGGCGTTTCAGCTCAGTGTTTGGCAGATATACCATTTAACATATACCACAAAAAAAAAACTTGTTGTCTACTTAAAAGTTTTGAATTTTGTCTAACTTAAATTTGATTTATGAGTAAAAAAGTTGAAATAAACACATTTTATTCAAACGTTTTAGAGATTTTCGAGCAACTCCTTATAATACACATTTCTTGAAAAATATAGCTGTAATAATGTTTGGGAAATCAAGCATGTGTCGTCATCTCTGTGAGACTTTTCAAATAATCTTCAGAGTTTATAATAAAAAATCACACAAAGCGAATATTGACACAGTAATGTATCTATTTATAAACATTATTTTACTCAGAACTTTGCTATTTTGTCTTGACTAAACAAATGAACATGAATCATGCTATTTTATTTTATTCCGAATAGACTTTACATGGATTAATGTCTGACACCAAACAAGTTCAAATTGATCTTTCTGTTCAGAGAATCCCAACAGCAGTTTGTCCTGGGAGTCACCCCCGATGTTGGCATGTCGGCAGCGAGAGTTGCCAACTCTGAGTGCAGCAGATATATCTGAATGATGCACTCTCAAGCCCTGTTTTGTTTTCCTAATGCGTTTTGATGTTGGGTACAAAACAACTCTCCTTTGTGTGTATGTTGGCTCCGTGCTGATAGCAACAATAGGACTGATATTCTTAAAAAAGTCATATAAACACTTCAAGGTAATCCTCACTCAAGATTCCCTTAATTATTTTGACCAGGGCTTTTAATTGCAATTCATGGTCTCAGTGAATGAAGTTTTTAAATTCTAATATCTAACATGCTCATGAAGGCTGAGATTGGGCTCCAAAATAGACTTTGAATTGAGATTAATTTATAATAATACTGTTCACAAGCTCCTGAATGACTTCAAATACGTTTGAATCCAGATTATATACTCATTTATATAGCCCCATTTCACAAATCAAAGCGTTGCTTCCAGGGACTTTACTTTTGCATTAAAAGAATAAACAATTCAATCACCAGCTATAAAATAGTCGATCATTTCAAATCTATGACAACTAAATCCAGAGAATAAATGCATCTAATGTGCAGTATTTTCTGCTTTCAAATAATTAGCTCTAAATATCAATGTGTCAATACTATCATTAAAGCATTTTAACATCAGCTGTTGGTAAAATTATGTTTTATTTGGGGACTAGTTGGAAAAAGTGGGGGTCAAAATCAGTGCTGTCAACGCTCAGTCTGTCCTGAAAATTGCTCTGACATACTGTATCCAGTAGGTTGGGAAATAAATTAAATATATTTTCTTTATTATAAAAATTCAGAATAAAGAGTGAAGCCTGGTGGCAGGGGATTCGGTAGTCACCTTGTCATCAAAGTGTTCATAGTCGGAGTTGCAAGGCGAGTTGCAAGGCGAATCTTTGGTCTGAACTGGGCTTTATTATGGTGGGAACAATTGTCGTTTGGAATTCTCCCTCTCTCTATACATAAAGACAGAAAATGCCAAACGTGTAATAAAAAGAACTACTAAACATTACTAAACATGGAGAATTGTTTCCATAAATTTAAACTATCACATGCAGAAACAGTTTTTTTTCCTGATTATTGAAAACTTTTTTATTTTTTTTTAAGTTTGTTTTTGGGAAGTCTGCCTGTTCCATTCGCTGAATGACTTGAAGGGTTTCCAAACTGATGTGCTTGTTTTTTCACAGTCTGTGTTGTGCTGCATCATGTTCTTGGTGTCGGACATGGATGCCCTGCTGTGAAGGTCACGGTGAGGTCACTGAGGGTATGACTGCTTCGCCCGCAGCACGATGACCACTGTCCTACCACCAACCTCACTGTTAAAACTCTGTAAAACCCAAGAAATACTCTTTGAATTTAAGATATTGTGACTTTTTCATTATCTCACAGTTCCCTCCTTGTGTCTGTAGTGTGTGAATGTCTTTCTTTGGCTCTGCTTCTCTTCATGTGTTATAAAGCTGCCTTCAACACACACGATAAAAGCTCTTTCAGTTAAATACCAACCATTCAATCACACTATCAACATCCACACGAGAAAATGTATCGGCCGAATGCCACACCCTTAAGCTGAAGTCTTGAAGTACCTAAACTGGCTGCCAATCTTTAATTCTTCCTCTGGATTGGTTACTGACATGGTGACCTCAGAGGGTGACCTGTGGAGCACTGGGGTCCCCCCCTGCCCCTACGCTGGCCCCCGGACCCAGCCAAATACAGAGGAGCGGTCCGTCATCTCGCCGGACAAAAGGGGTGAACATACCATGCTCGCCCCTCATGAGTCCAGCCAAGCGCACAGGGAGCACATTAGGACCCCTAGGTTTTATTTACCCTTTCTTTTTCGCTCCTGCAAAGAGTCGACTGGGGCGTCAAGTTTGTCAGGTGCCATGCCTCAGCTGTGACCGTCTGACCACATCACACACACATACACACACACACACACACACACACACACACACACACACACACACACACACACACACACACACACAGCCTTTCAGGTCCCAAAAGAGCTTCATGATGCATTCTCCCGATTCACGTTGTCGGTTTTCATATTCTCCGTGTTCCACTCAAGCGTTCTGGCAGGAATAAACCAGCCTGAGATCAACCTATAAAGGCTTTCTCAAAGAAACCTTCACACGTGAATGCAGCCGCACAGGCACGAGAGTGATTGAAGCTGAAAGGACGGCTCTCCTCAATGAGTCTTAAGATGGGAATTCCAGTGCTGCTGGAGATTTTGCTCTACTTGTAAAAAAAAGTAAAGGGACAACTAGAATGAGAGCTGTTCACAACTTAAAAGGATAATTGAATTGGTTGTTTCCATTTCGAAGTAAATATGACGGTCCTTGAGTGAAGTCCTGCAAAATGTCACAAGAAAAACACTCGACCAGGAACATGGCCTCTGCTGTATGATAACACATAATATATTAATAAATAGAAAAGATTAGAGTTGACTTTTTTGCTTTGTACTGAAAAATTGGAAATTATGTCAGCCATCATCCCGATAAAGGCTTTATAATGGAGAAGAGTTGTGTGACCAGTTTTGCACTTTACTGTGTGTGTGTGTGTGTGTGTGTGTGTGTGTGTGTGTGTGTGTGTGTGTGTGTGTGTGTGTGTGTGTGTGTGTGTGTGTGTGTGTGTGTGTGTGTGCATGTGTGCGTTTTTGTGCGTGAGTAGTAAGCAACAACTAAGAGCAAACCAACATCAAAGTTGAGTAAGAAATAAAAAGTCAGAACGTTAGATTCCTAACAAAAACAAAATGGAACCTTTCTGCTGTCAATGTTCAATGAAAAATTTGGTATATAGCTTTATTAAGGCTTCTTTAAATTAACATATTCTGTAAAATCTGAATAATTTATTGATGTTGTCAAACTTAATGCCATAACAAAAAGGCCTAAATGATGCATTATGCCACTCTATTGGAAACGTCTTGTGAATTTTACTCACACGGTGTTGTTATTGGCCTCCTCTTAACACATACTCCCTTTATAGACACACACACAGGAACTGCAGTGTATGGTGCTCTTTGTCTTACTACCATGCAAAATCACCTGATTTATCTTGAGCACTTTCCGATGTCACACTGTCTGTGCTCGTGACAAAAGTGCCCCTTGTTGTGGCACACCAGATAACCAAAACCCACCCTCGTGAAGCTCACAGCACCGATCCAAAACACGCTCTCTCAACCTTTTGTCCCCCAAAAACAAAGAGCTGCACTTTCTCTTGGCAAATGATGCCTTAATTGTGCAAGTTAACAAGCTTGCTCTTTTTTTCCCATGAATAACAAAGAGTTTGGTCCCAGTTCGTTTCTTTTTGTTTGTTGTGGTTTGTGTGTGTGTGTGTGTTTCTTAAACTTGGAGCTCTCTTCTTTAGTGTGTTGTTGCACGCTTGTTGGACTGTTCCCATGCTGCTCTCTGCCGCCATATTTCTCAGATTGTCTGCGGCTGTGGCGACGACCGTGCTTGCACACGATAAAATACTTGACAAAACAACAGCGTAAGACATCTAACAAGAAAGGCGAGGGTGCGACCGAAACAATGGTCCACAGTGGGATATTTCTGTAAAGTATTCATCATGTTTTCATTTATATCAAAGATGTCTTTGACCCATCCATGCTCTCACTCCTTTTAAAACACTGCGCCCTTTATCACTCTATTCATTTTTGGCTCAGATATTTCTAGTCCTTAATGGAGGTAGTGTTGAATAGGACATCTCCATGGATTTGCATAATCTGATGGCATTGCTGGTGAGCACATAGAGGGTTGTGCCAAGTGCAGAAAGGTGAAGCCCTCATCCCTTGGCAGGGGGGCGGAGGAGACTGTGAAACAGCCTCGTACAGCAACTTTCATAGCTGATACGCTTGGCTTTAAGTTTTATTTTATTTTAAACTAAACGTTTGTCGAGAAACTTACGATAAACACATTTGTTTTGAGTGTTTATTTCCCTGAAACACATTTCTCTATTACAAACGCACATCAACAGGTCAAAATCTTGTGACTTTTCTCACTCTATTCCGCTCTTTTTCATGTGCCCTCACCAGAATCACTCCCAGACAATCCAGAGGCATTGATATGTGCAGACTCAATCCATTCATGTCTGCGCTCTTCTTACAGTGCCCGCCATTCTTCAGACGTGGCCGGTGCCAAGGCAGTAGGATGGCTGCCTCTCTCTCTCTGATGGGAAACTGTTGCTCATGTGCTGAGTTGGCTGCCAAGTTTTGGCATTATTGGTAAGAGGAAGGGGGGAGGGGGAAAAGGAGGGGGTGAGGGGGAGGGGAGGTGTACAGAAAGGGGGCCCTTTTCAACCCTGTGAGATAGTGGTATCTGCTGTGGGAATGATCTTCATCCCCTCTCACCCCCCCTTTTTTTTCTTAACACTTAACACTCCCTCTATCTCTCACTCTCTTCTTCTGTCTCCCTCCCTCCCTCCCTGCTCACTGTCTCTGTCTTTTCATGCTGGAGATCAGACAACCGTCCTGAGGTGAGCCGGCGGAGATCCGATGCCACTGGAGGACTTTGATTACCAACCAGCACCGACAGTTTGATTTCTCACAGCTTGTGTACTGCTTTGGCTTTGCTCCAGAACGCTAAACTGTAACCCCCCCCCAACACACAAAGATGCACGAACACACACACACACACACATACACAGAGGCAACACAAACACACTACACCATGCATCGTAAAGGAAAGGAGATTTGCTGTTGTCCTCTCAGAAGCTTAGCTAACCATCTAAGCCTGACTTGGGTGCTCGTGTGGGAGCAAAGATCAAAAAAGGAGCTTGCAGTCCCACTTTGGGCTATGGCAGTGTTTCCCAACCTTTTGACTTCTTACCCCATAAAGGAATAGTCTGACATTTTGGGAGATACACTTAATTCATTTTCTTGCTGAGAGACATGAGGGGATTGATGCTACTCTCAAATAGGGGTAATAGCTAGCGGTAGCCTGGCTCTTTCCAAAAGGTTTGGTAATCTGCCTTCCAACATCGCACATCCAACAATGCTCACCGAATGTTATATATTGTTTCTTTTAATTCTACAGAAACCAAAGTATGAATATCATGCATTACTGTCTTGTTTTTTTGTGACTATTTCCTATGTAGTAAATGTTGCCAGCCAAGAAATAGCCAGACACATAATCCAACCAATTGTTGCTTTCACACTGTGTTTTTATTGTATTTTTTTTTACTCTGGGTTGCGGTTCTTTTTTTTTCTTTATTCTTTATTTGGATCCCCATTAGCTTCTACAAAGTCTTCCCGGGGTCCACACAGAAAGCGACAGCATATAAAACAAACAATCATATAAAGTCACCCTATATCAATAAACAAAAACAAAACAAACAATGAAAAAAAAACAGAACAAACAACAATACACGATCAGCCAAATAAAATAACAGTGAATAAATGAAACCACGTCAAACAAACAATATGAACCGATAGTATTCCATAAGCACACTAACTGAAATGGGGTTTATCGATTGTTTTTTAAGCACAAAGTCTGCTTTTGGTGTGTCTGATGCTAATGAAGAGCTTATTCCAAGCAGAAGAAGCCCTATAGAGAACATTTCTCATCATTAAATTTGTTTGTGGACTTGACAGAACCAGATGACCAGTGCTCACTTGACGTGTGATATGACCATGACAGAAACCAGACAAGGTTTTCACAAAGGAAGTATTGTTCCATATAACATAATGCATGAATAGCAGAAGACAACATTTTAATTTAACCTCCACAGCCATGATAACCGTTTATGCATCACATGCACATTAGCCCGGAAAGAACAACGCAGAATTAATCTTGCTGCTTTTGCATTTTGCAACTGGAAAACATAATTGGAACATATCAAACGGAAACTGTCTAATGCACAGAAACGCTAGCCTGGCTCCGCCCGCCCGCCTACTTCCGGCCAAATTTCATTTTCCCTTCAGTAGTCAGTCTGGGTGTACAGCGCATTTCCCAGATTCTCCGGAAAATCTACAATCGTCCAATCAGCGAACAGAGCGAGTGGCTGAGAACGCTCCAGTTTCAGTTGAATGCTGCGTTCCTTTATACTCGGAAGAAGGAGATTTCCGACTTGGTAGTTCCGAGTTCCGACCTGTCTGTGTTCCAGTGCATCTGCTCGCGAAAGTATGGACGCCTAAAACCTTTCACGTCCAAATAACTAAACGTTAGGCTCTAACAAGTTACTGTTGCCAGGTACCGGTAGATTCATAGACTACAATATGTAGTGAAGTCGGAAATTTCCGAGTTCCCTGTCCAACTGGAAGGCACCATCAAAAGCCGGCTCATGACACACGTGATGACCAAACGTGATGCGATTGGTTGGCTAATCCAGAGTGGCACTGGGCAGATCCAACAGTTTTAAACTTAGACAGACACCCGCCTCCAAGTGAGTGAACGTTTGCCAATTACAGCACTTCCAGACCTTCTGTACAAATGAAATGAAGTACGATGGTCTGGTTGGACCAGGCTACAGAAACGCTAAGGTTTTCCTCAAATTTTCAGTTAAAATTAAACTATGGACTGCACTGCAGTGCCGCGTAAAATAATACTTTGGTTTTCCTGTGTTCCTCATTTCAGAAAATACCACGGAAATATGAATAACAAACAAGTATAGCAAAAGCCATCTTGTTCCCAGTTAAAGGTTCAGTAAGGAATGGTCAGTTTAGCTAATTTCCTGTCAGTGACTGCAGTTAGCAGTCCCCTCCCTCGTCCCCACGTCACCACATTAATGCACTGCGGTCTTCAAGAAGCGAGTTATCTAGCATCATCTCAGATCCATAAGCGTGATAAAACATGATAAAAAACATCAAAACAGACATTGGGAAGGATTTTTACCTGCTCCGTCATTGTAGTCGCATACACATTCACCCATCTGTCGCTCTGCATGTGCACTGTCAATGAGACGGGTGCCGGTTTGTAGCGTTCTCTCTTCTGATTGGTTATCAGTAGTGGGATCCCAGAAAAGTTTATTTGCCGATTACATGCAGAGTGGGTGATTGAGAGATCGGCTTTATGAAACGCGCACACTATATGAGTGATCACTGTATGAATAAAGAGCGATTTAACACTTATATTAACATATATAAATTGCTTACTTCACCTTTAAATTAACCAATGCAGTTACCCTGAGCCCTGTTTCAGGTAGCAGGTTTTACAAACTCTGGGTTTAATCCTGCGCTCTGAGTTGCTCAACTCCATCGTCAATGGATCACTGATAAAATGATTCCCCATGGAAACAGAAGAAAGAAATGCTTGATCCCCCCACTTCTACACTTCTCAAAAAAAAGAAAAAAGAATTATCCGCTCCTCCCACTACAGTAAGAGATATTAACGAATGAGGTATGGAGAAGAATTAAAGGGGGATATTATCTCATAACTCTGATCTAATCACCTCGGCCATTCAGAAAAACAAAGGGGGGAACATTTTTTGTCAATAGAATCATTACGCTTCTGAATGAGAAGCATTGTCTTTTTTAAGAATTAAGTTACGCATATCAGCAGCAGCAAACGTGTTAAGCTGGCGCCGCACAGCATTGCTGACAGTGTTTTATATACGCTGTATTATGTAGGCAAGCTATAATAGCCTAGAGTGCAGTAAACAGACTGTCGCTTCTTTTACATGAGGAGTGAAATACATTAAGACATTAGATGACAGTTTCCATTGTAGAGCCTGATTGATGTATTACCAGATTCCTTGTCCTCTAGTGATCACAGTTTAAATTATTATATTATGTCTATATTCATATACGGCTATTTAAAGAGGACCTTTTATACTACTTTTCTGGTCTTAATTTCTTGTTTTACACTGCTATAGAGCAACCTGACACGAATCACATCACAAAAAACTATGTAGATTTTCGGGAAGCTCTTTCTCTTATTTTGGCGATCCAGCACGTCCTGTCAACACTTGAGTGTGTGTGCTTCGGCCATCTCCGCTCCCTCCGCCTGTGCTTCGGCCATCTCCGCTCCCCTCCCCCCCCTCCTGCAAACCCCACTCCGTTGTGATTGGTTACCTTCCTTCCGGAACACTTTCAGTGGCGGGAAGCGCGAGCATGGACCTATAAGGGCGCGAGGCAGACGCGAACAGGGAAGTGACAGCATTGCTATACATGGAAACATCCGCGTGGTGACGACACCAAGTTACATGCGACGTCACGATATTACAAAGCGTCAAACCGCTTTGAACACGTGACTTCTCGACTGGCTAGAATAGTGTCTAGTGCTCTGCACAGACACCCCAGACGGTCAGCAGGGAATACGTCGAAATGCATGTAAGTCATTATTTGATAATTTAGTAAGCATGACTATAAATCATCATAACAACGTTTATAGGTTATAAAAGTCAAAAAGCATCATAGGTCCTCTTTAACGATGCTCGTCTGTGACTTTGGGATGACACAAGTGAACAGTAATGATTGCGTGCAGCAACCAGCCGCAGAATTACATTTCAACCTGACATAAATCTGTTCAGTGGCACTGACGTTAAAAAATCCCTATTAATAAAAAGAAGAATGATATAGGCCTACATACAATACAAATAGGTTTATTAATCTGAATGTAGAACATGCTCACGATGTATAAGGTGGCAGCCATATGAACGAACGAGGGCTGAGAACAAGGCTACTGATCAGATAAATCAGGGGTTTTCAAAGTGTGAGAGAGTGAGCCCCCCCTCAGAGAACAAATTTCAGCGGAGCCCCACCCCAATTTTTTTTTTTTTTCAAAATCCCTGTGTGTTTTGAAAGATCTTTTCATTATTTTACACATTTTAAACAACTCTGTTCCTATTTTACACATTTTAAACCTTTCTTGGTAACACTTTATAATAACTATCCGTTGTAACTCGTTAATAGATCATTAGTAAACTCTTAATTAATGATTATTAATGATTTGTTAAGTGTTTGTTAGCAGTTTGTTAAGGATTTATAACAATGGTAGATAGTTAATAGCTTAATTATTGAATCAGTTCATCTGGGAGGTAATCCGAGATACCGACGAGGCTGAAATAGGCTATAGACTATACACAGTGCATGGGCAACTGAGGGCAGCCCCATTTTCAAATATTTTTAAATAAACTCAATACACACTGTGCATGCCATGGACTTGAACGTGACGTGATCAGTTAATCTCGGATTACCTCCCAGATGAACTGATTCAATTATTAAGCTATTAACTATCTACCATTGTTATAAATCCTTAACAAACTGCTGACAAACACTTAACAAATCATTAATAATCATTAATTAAGAGTTTACTAATGATCTATTAACAAGTTACAACGGATAGTTATTATAAAGTGTTACCCATTTCTTTAAACATTTTAACATCTTTATCGAAGCATGTTTTTGTTTTGCTTTTTTAAATACATTTGAACATCTTTATCCAGTGTTTTAATCCTGCTTTTAATCCTCCTTTGAGCATGGATAGTAGTAACTGAGTGTGCAATGGAGTGAGAGAGATAGGCAGAAAGACTTGCCCAAATTATTGACTATTGTTAAATGTCATTCACCCACCCAGTGTTTTTTCGCTAGTGCCTCCAATGTCCTGCTGGGTGAAATTAGTAGCCAGCAGAGATCCTGAACGTCCTAGGTGGGACGGGGGTATGCCCCCCCGGGAGTTTTTTTTTTACCTTTCTAAAGTGAAATGCATGAATCTGGTGCACTTTGAGAGGAAAATTAAGAGGCTAAATCTGAGGAATTTTGTGTGAACAAATAATTTGGAGACACTGGGTCGGATGAATTAGAAGCTATTGAAAAAAGACACATGAATTTTCCATAAAAATAGTTTTTTAAAATAACATATTATGCAGGGTCCTCTGGGTTGGGCTTGGAGCTCTTTTTCTTTAAAGAGACATATTTCTCTGTAATATAGTGAACGCATTTAAATGCAGTGAGAGGAACGAAGCAGAAGAACTATCTTTATTTCCACAGACAAAGCTGAAATAGGCTATAGACTATACACAGTGCATGGGAAACTGAGGGCAGCCCCATTTCCAAATGTTTTTAAATAAACTCAATACACACTGTGCATGGACGTGATCTGTTAACCTTATTAGGCTATTAACTATCTAGACCAAAACATTGTATTCCTTTTTATATAAGATAACTTACATAACTTACTTACAAACGTAAATTTGCTTAATATGATGTTAATATCAAAAACACAAACATATTCACATATTCATCCACGCCCCCCCTGCCACAACTCCCCACAGTTTGAAAACCACTGAGATAAATGATCAATCAAACGTAAAATCATCAGTACATGATAAAAACATCACAATGGATATTTCTATGGATTGTTTTTGCTTTAAACTGTACAGGGACGCATTGTAACAGTGACTCTTTCTTCAGTCGGAGCTGCAGCGTAACAAACTCAGGGTAGCTCTAACCACCTCCCGAGCAGGTTAGACCCACGGCGTATGTTGCCGCAGTAACTGACTCTCAGGGTGTATTCACACATGGCGTGTTTAGTTCGGTTGAAACGAACTCAGATGCACTTCCGCCTTCGGTGCGCATCTTTCAGGCAGGTGTGAATACAGCAATCGCACTCGGGGGCGGACCAAACAAACGCTCCGAGACCCAGCTGAAGAGGTAGTCTCGATGCGTTTCCAAACGCACTCTGCTGCAGTTCGTTTGTGGTGTGAATTTGTCCGGACTCGATCCGACCCAAATGCAGGAGGCACTGTGCCTTTTCTTTCTTTTCTTTTTTAATAAATAGCCGTCAGCTTCACATTATGGGAAAGTGTTGTTGTCGCCATTGTTAGGACGATAAGTTGTGGTTTGACCGGGAGCCCAGAACAATATATTACATTTGATCGAAAGGACGCATTAACATGCTGAATGTGTTCAGCGATCAGATGAAGGAGAGGGGAGCGTCTCTCGCACAGTGCCGACAGGTTCACGCTGCGCAAGAAACGTGTGTTTTTATTTTGCTTCCCATGTACGGGACCGTCAATACTATCCCCGTGTCAGTTTTGAGCTGAACTGCGCTGACCCAGCTGATACACAGTTTAATCAGCTGAGTGTCAGCTTGAGCCTATTCTTCTCGCGTGACGCGCGTCCAGCACCAAAAATACAGTAAAAATTATGTTTCACATTATAGGCTACAAGCCACATAACGTGGCATTGACATAGGGCTACATATTATAACCATATGAAACAACAATAATTTGATGTTTTTCCTCTTTATTTATAGGTTAGATGTAGGCCATTTTTTATTTTTAACCCCATATTATATCAATTATATATATTTCGCAGTTTTAACTTCGTGCTTCCTGTTTCTCTCCACCCCAGAATGTCTGTCCAATGAATGAATGACCTCAGATCACGTGTGGTTTTGCTTCGTAATGCTGGTTCACTTGCAAAAGGGGCAATGTGAAAGTGGACCACACCAAACAAAAAAAATGAAAACTCTATTTGGTCTGGACCAAAGCAAGTGAACTAGCGGACTTTCCCAGTGTGAATACACCCTCAGTTGCGCTGAACCTGCTACCTGAAACAGAAAACCGAGAGTTTCCACTAACTCAGAGCGAACAAACTCTGGGTTGCCTCAAAACCAGCTACCTGAAACAGGGCTCTGAACTCCAGAGGAAATGTTTAATGTGAACATAAAGAGGACCAATGCCCCAACTGAGCTGAAGTGGACCAGCAAGAGAACTGAGTCCTCTTCAAATTAACTGACAGTGCAAACTGAACGGAACGCTGTACACTTTTATGACAGAGTTTGTTTCTTTTTAAAGAGAACTTTATTTGAATACACCTTTAGAATTTTTTACTTTGAACAGAACCAGGTGAGCCGTCTCCCCTCATTCAGTCGGTGCTAATCTACTCAGCTGCTCGCTGTAGCTTCATGTGTAGGCTTAATGGACAGAAAAGGAATAGGGGAGAACGGGGGAATGTGAGGCATCGGGTAACGTGAGAAACCCCGTGTATCTAGGCAATGGAACAGATTTTTGGTCATGTGAGATATATGTTTTCAAGCCCCTCTCATTTCCACTCGGCCATGAAAGAGAGGACTTCATGGTGATGTTGTAAGCAAGTTTTTTTCACAAAAAGTATTTTTTGCATGTAAAAGTAAATTTTCTTGCTGTCAACTTAATCGATTATTGTGCCAAAGCAAATTGGTTCAGGTAGAGAAACAACTATCATACATGTTGATGAACTACCAACATATGAAACCATGTAACGATGATAACTGAAGATTAGCCTGAATTGCTGAGAGAGGTAGTTTTTTCTAAAATTGTGGCAGTGGGGTAAAGTGAGACAAATGCTGTGGGGTAAAGTGAGACAGTAGCCCCTTTTACACAGCCAGTGAAGGCCGGGAATATGCCGGAATTTCGGCCCTCCGCCCTGCTGTTTAAATGCGACCGTTGCGGAACGAGGGAAGAAAGGTGCGAGAGATTGTTCCGGGAATTTTACTACCTCGGGGGGTAGTAAGATTCCCGACACAATCAGTTCCGCCTCTCTGTTTAAATGCTCCATCTTGTTGTTGCGGAACAGGGGGGCGTTTGACGTTCCATAGCCTACGTTCTAAACATGCGACCATGTTAGCAGTTGAAGGACGTGTGTTTAACATTAATCACGGCGGCCTGATGTCCCGTAAAAATCACCAAATAAAAGGAACGGCGTATAATCTAGCTGATCATAAGGTCCGTTGCTCAATCCAAACCCCCGCGCTTCATTTTGCAGAGTGTATGAGTCTATTTCTGCCCAGGAGAAGTTGTACAATGGGAAAGCTAGGCTAGGCTAAGCTAGGCTGCGATCGGATCGCCGCCGCTATTATTATCCTAAGTCTGAGCGTATATCCACACTTTATTTCTGCCTACAGTAACGTGACTTCACACACTGTGTGTATGTGTATGTTTCTGTCTGATTGGCAGATCTCTGCCCTCACAAAGAGACTCGCTCACAACCAACCTGTCACACAAACACACACACACACACACACACACACACACACACACACACACACAGACACAGAGGTGAAGCGGATTGATTTTGTCAGTTTGGTTAACAGTCCCAGTGATGTTGGACTCAGCGCGTAGCGAGATCAACTGGCACATCGTGGGGACAGTAAAATACGGCCCTCTTACTGCAAGCTCCAGCACTTCTGCTCTCAATTCACCGGCCAGTGTTGTTGTTGTAAAGCAGCTGACCGGCGCGGCGCTAAATGTTTACGTCACACCTGACGCTGTTTACAAGCACCTCTTTCATTCCGGAACGCTGTGTAAAAGGAGCTACTGATGCGCCAGCAGGCCGGCGTTGCTTGTTTTCTGTGTAAATAACACAGAAGCAAGCAAAATTTTGGAGTGATGTTGTTCCGTCAATATGCCGCAATCTCTGTGTAAAAGGGGCTAGTGTCTGTGCCCTCTTTTAATGACTCCATTATATTTGAGGTAGCAAGGAGACTAGTTTGAATAAGACAAAAGACAATGTGGGCTGGAGGTGGGGGTTGATGGTTGAAGGGAAGTCAGCAAGGGCATGGTTTGGCACATATGTGGGGGACAGGAGAGTGACCTTTAACATCAATAGACTCTAAGTAATATGTCTTTATTCAATGAATGATCCCAATAAAACAAATGCAGAAAAATATTAATCAAAGACTGAAAATATGGAAAATGACAGCTGGGTCTAGTCCTGTGTTCTGAGTCCCAGGCTGTTCTAGCTGGTTCTGATTGTTCTTTGCTCTGACCTCCAGACACTAGCTGGCTTTAAGGGTCCTGTGTTCTGACCCTAAAGGCCTTTGCACACCGGGCGCGACGCGAATAAACGCAACGTAAAAGCGAATGTTTTGAAATGTGAATTTTGTCGCGTCTCACTTTAGAAGCGACGTCCCAGAAAAATCGAACTCAGTTCGAAAAAATAAAAAACGCAAATTCGCGATGCGAAATGACGGTGCTGGTGTGGAAGCTTGTATTGACTCTGTATACGTTCGTTAATAAACGGATTAATCGCACGAATAAAACGCGCCCGGTGTGCAAAGGCCTTAAGGCTGTGTTTTAATCTTACTGGTTCTATCTGTCATTTGAATGTTGATTATTGAATATGAGTTGTATTTGATCAGAGTTACTTTCAAGTGTTTAGAATTTTTTTTTGCTTTTTAAAGACCCAAAGAGGATTCAGTGTATAACAAAAACAAGCTGGATGTAATAAAAAAGTAACCAAACAAAAGAACATCGTCTTTTTTTGTTTTATATCTTCTCATTTAAAAAACAAATCTCCATCTCATCAACTTATTTCAGAAAAAAGAAAGAAAAAAGATTTCAGTAAAATAACAAAGGTATCTGAGAAAATCCAAAAAATTAAATAGTTTTAGAAACATAAAAAAATACTTTTACCAGGATGGAACGTCCTAACTACAATCAATGATATGATTTACATACTTTTAGTATTGTTATAAAGGTGATTTGCAGGAACTCATATTTGGATTTGATCTGCCAGATTTGGAAGAAGTTCTTTAAAGTTGAAGTATCAAATACCACAATGTTAAATACGACACGTTGGCACCACATGCAAAAGTTTTCCATTCAAGTAAAATAATCATCAGCAAACTATATTTTACACATCAAATATAAAACACATGATGATCCTGTTCAGTGTCACATTGTTATATTGTAATATTCAATAATTAGTACCTCAAAGTTATTAAATATACTAATGCTACTTTCATACGTGTGTGAATGGTACACACTTGGTTAACAATGGAGTCCTGAGGGGGCTCTCTTGGTGTTGTGGTTAGAGCATTCCCCCCATAAAGGCTCAGTCCTCTTTGAATCCTCTCTATCCCATTGTATCCCTCTCTCAAAAAATCCCTGAAAAACACCCCCAAATTTTTTTTTAAATAAAATAGAAAACAAGCGAGTCCTGGCCTTTTTCTCACAAAATTAAACCAGAACATGTATTCTGTTCAACATTGAACGTCGTATTGAACTTGACCAAAAATAAATTAAAGCAATATTTTATATAGGACAAAATGACTATTATGTAATGTCTTTAATGTTTACTCCCTCAATAATGCAGGTGTCAATGCAGCAGAAGTACCAGAACAGATCTTTTACAAGTAATTTTAAGTATTTTTTATAGAAAAGCTTTTTAAAACCAGAACACCAAATACATTATGAACTAATATAAGGTAGTGAATAAGAGATGTTGAATACTATAAACACCCACAAAATAAGCAATATAAAGTGTGATGACACACACATTATAAGTAATGCAAGTTGCTATACACAATTAAACCCAAATTACTCTATTAAGGAGATTAACCTGGGCTTTGGTTATATAGAGTGTTGTGTGTCTGCAGATGGAAGAGCATCATGAAATTCTGTAACTGTAGTTTTAGCAGCAAAAGCATAGCCAGTGTATAAAGTCTTATTGTTAATAATATAAATCATGAATTGTCTTAGCTTTGAATGCTTTTATAAAATAAAAAAACATCAAACAGCCAAAATGGCAGTGACTTGTTGTCAGTCTTTGATGGAACTTCCCATAAACTTTCGCGACTTCATGCTGACCAAAGCCAGAGCGTGAATTGGGTTTTCCTTTGACAGTCCAGTGATGAATATTATTAATATTATTTTCAAAAGGATGGATTGTTAATGTTCAGCAAGTGATATTAATGTGAAAGACAAACAGTTTCAAACTAAAGCCTTGCCACCACAGCTCAGTTTACATGACAATGAATGATTTGGAGTTCTTTCTTTATGTTTTTTCTTTTTTTAAATCTGTGTTAAATTTATTATTATTCATGTGACTAAATCTTTCTCATCTGGCTGAACATGAGACCCCCCCCCTCCTCCTATGTTTAGAGTCAGGATTTAAACCAATATGGGAGCTGTAGGGATCCAAGTATTCCTTCAAAGCTTTTCCTCTTTTATGGTATTGTCACTTTTTTCCATCTGCATGGACACTTGTCTTTCATTTCTTTCATTGGTTCTCTTGTTGCTCGTCTTTTGGGCCAGGGGCTGGTTAATGTGGGTTTATCCAACCATCCAGGCGATTAATGTGGGTTTATCCCTGTGTCTGTCATCCTACCCATCCACCCAGAAACTGCTCCTGATCCTTACATACATCATATCAGTCCATACATGTCAGCCCACATGTGAGAAACACCAACAACACACCTTTGCTTGTTGTCTTTGAATAATATGCCCAGGTATGAGCCTTCTGTTGTCACAGGAGTATGTTTATGTGTATGCATTTGTGTTGTTTTCAGCTTTGCTCCTTCAAGGAAAAAAAACGTGGAAGAAAAAGGTGCTTCGTTGAACTCCTCTCAGAGAGAAACTTTGATTTCATGGTGTTGATTATTTTTCTTCGGAATCACTCAAGGATAAAGCGCAAAGACGCAGAGATTGTTCCCCATTCAGATACACCACAATGAGGCTCCTTGGTTAAGAAAACAAGTCCCCCCAAGCCTCCCTAACTTCTCTGTTATTTAACTTTTTTTCTTCTTTTTTTAAACAATCCAACACCATACAACTTACTTAAAGGAAGACAGAAGGAGCCTGGAAGCTGTTTAATGCATGTATTGAGACTCTGTGTTCACATAAGACACACCAGCTTGGCAAAAACAAATCTCTTTTCATCAGAGTAATTCCTCTTTCTGTATATCATTAGCCTTTCGCAATATGTCTTTCCTCTGGAAAGTGAGATGAGAGAAAAGTTGAAAAAGGCTTGGGAGCTCACAAATGTAATGTAATGCTACTCTGTAGGTTCTGCTAATGAAATTAAAATGGAAAAAAAACACAGTTTAGGCATAAATAAGCACCACCTTTTACTTCCCTCTCTGTCTTCCCTGCATAACATCCCACTCTACTCTCCATGAATACTCAATCTCATTTCCCTACACATATGGAAAGAGTCGAACTCGGTGAGAGTTCAGAAGAAAGAAAACTTTGATCTTGCTTTGCAACATTCTTCCTTTGACACATTACAAATACTTAAGTTTCCTCCATTACAAATTAAAAACATTCAATAAATTACATCACATTAAGTAAAGTCTTGCATGACATGTTTTACTTACTTAATTTCCTCCCCTGAATATGGTTTTGTATTCAGTAAGAGATTCGAATTTTAAAGAAGGGGGGGGTGTTGGGTGAATCAATGGTTTTGTTAACTAGAGGTTTGTTTAAGTCAGGAGTGGGGTGGCCCAGTGTGAACCATGCTCATGTCTGCCCCCTAGACACCACTGTGACGGCCTTCCATTACACCCACTGATCAGTTCATAAACAGTTATGAGGAAAGGACTGGAGAAATATAGAGGTGGTTCTTCACAAATAATGAGCTTTCATGAGCATTTGATACTGTTTCAGTCCAGTCAGTCTGCATTTTTCCAAATATTTTTTTTAAAATGATTGAAATGTGTGGAAATGTTCTGGTATAAGAGGTAAAATCCTTTATGACAGGCTCAACCACTGAATAACAACAAAATAAATGACTAATATACAACTTTGAAGAAAAAAAGCTTTACAATGAACATTTGCTTCAAACTTAACCATCATTAACTAGGATACTTTTGTTCATTTTATGTCATATGTGCTTGTTTTTCTGTGTTTTTCTACACAGCAAATGTGCAGTGCAAACTCACATAATCACACATTATTCTCTGAAGTATGAACATTGTAAAACACATTTTCTTAAAAAGGCTAAACCGTTTCTCTCTCTACTCAACTCTTTTTTATTGCTCTTTCCAACACTTCATTCTCACAAGAAGGCAAATGGATTGAAATCCTTTGTTTGTGAAAAATTAGTGCAAATGATAACAAAACGAGTCAGGTTTCAGTCAGAAATATTTATTTACAAAATGTACATGATTCATAGTTTCCATAATTCACAAATATATAAATAAAAACAACAACAAAACTATTTACATGGCGTGTTGCGCACTGTGCAAGCTAAACGTGTTTGCGTGTGTGTGACCGATGAAGTTGAAATAGTGGTGATCGAGTCCCTGCACCGGTGACAAGTATCCACCGTGCTGCTGCGTGTGTGCAGAGAGCGGCACCGTTGGGTAGGAGATGCCCGGGCTGCGGGCCGCGCTGTGCCAGGAGAAGTGTGCCGGTGGACTCTGCTGGAACCCGGAGTCAGCCGGACTGAGGCTTTGGTCCGGGGAGGAGTGCAGCTGGCCGAGGTAGTCTGACGGTTCAGGCATTGAACCAATGGAGCCAAATACAGGCTCGGTGACCGCACGGGACTTGGACTGTAAGAAGGCGAGGATTCGTGCGTACTTGATGTCTTTGGTTTCTGCCCTGTCCTCTGTTGTCAGGTAGTGCACCAGGTTCTTCATACACTCGTGGTATCCGTAGTGGAAGTAGTTTGCAAACTCAGCAAGCAGTTCACCTGGAATGAATTAGAGAAAGTAGCACCGATTACAAACCCGTCGACGTGAAATGACAAACAAGCCTGACGCTGCATAGTTTTTGCGCAGATTCCGGTGCGTAAAGCTGATCTTGAAACAAAATGTATGAATATAAACGAGTTTAAACTAAAAATGTCATAAACACACAATAATTCGTGTTTATACCGAACCAGTGCTGTAAATATTTACACGTTCATTATTCACAGAACTGTAGGATTGGGATGCGTAAAGTGTCAAAGCTCCGTGAAAATGTTTACTCACCCTTTTCTCTCCCACGGGGGAAATCTGCTGCGTGAAGCGCACGTAGGTATTGAACTGTCATTTCCAAGATTTCAGCCTTCTCCAGTTTTCCAGTGTTCTGAAAAAATATTTGAAACAATCCAACATAAGAGAACGTCTGACTTGCGAACATTGACCTACATGACGAGATTATTCGATAAAGATGTTTCTTGCTAAATTATCAATATTGTATCACGTCCATATATATATATATATATATATATATATATATATATATATATATATATATATATATATATATATATATATATATATATATATATATATATATATATATATATATATATATATAACAAATGTACAATACCTGTTTTGCCAGCGCCATTGGTACTGTTTTTCCTAATTCGTTAAGGCAACGATTAATGCGGTCCCGTCTTCGTTTCTCGATGACTTTGTGGGAGATTGGAGTTCTCTGTGAAAAGAGGGAGGGAGGCAAAATGAGAACAGAGGAATAACATTGTACAGACATATTAATACGAAAATAAAACAGTCAGTAAGGTATAAATACAAATAAATAATTTGTATGCAGCGGCGAAATATTTAGAAAACTTGATCACGAGATCTCTACGCCCGGAGAGTTTTTGCGCACTGCGCGCTCGAAATGCTCCTGAGAGCGCGGCGCACAGCTGCGTTCCCGAGCAGGTTCTATAACTTTCAGGTCCTACTGGAAATGACGGAAATCTGTTTTTGTAAATGTAACATAAGATACGTGTTTTTAACCTAAGTAAATACATTATATTTGTCAAAAAAAAACTCCATTAGTATCAGACAAGATTGAATCACTAGTGCGTCGTAGCTGTCCTCTAAGGCGTGCCACAGACAGAGGCGTTAGGCAATGGATTCCCTCTCCACGGGCAGGAAATTAGTCCAATTTGATAGTTAAACAATAATCGATGTAAATACGGAAATAAAAAGTCCCTTAAATTAACTCAAAAGTGTTGAAAGTGCCGCGTTTCCAAAATAGTTCAATCCTAATAATGCAGAGCGCACATGGAGCGCGTACCTTTCTGTCTTTCATTTTGGATGCCATCGACGAATTCCTGTCAAACTTGTTAAAAAACTGTTCAGCTTGACGTTGGAGAGATGTGTCGCTCTGGCAG
This sequence comes from Hyperoplus immaculatus, assembly GCA_949357725.1. Lineage (NCBI taxonomy): Eukaryota > Metazoa > Chordata > Actinopteri > Uranoscopiformes > Ammodytidae > Hyperoplus > Hyperoplus immaculatus. Next base: position 10,042,710 of record OX442355.1, on the reverse strand, counting down.
GAGATGAAGCAGACTGAGGTTTGAGGGGAAAGCTGGTCCTTATAAAGGGATCCTCCAAGGGACTCCGGCATTCATGGTGTAAATTATTCCATGGGATTAGAGCCATGCATTGGGTAAATGTGTGCATTTAGGATCAGTTAAAGAAATAGTTAAAATCTAAAGCCATGGGCTAGCAGGGGGGCAAACCTGCTTTGTTAATCCACGTGGCTGTTCAAAAGACACGTGATTACTTTTGGAATATTATTTGCATAGTAACAACCCAGGCGGGAAATAAGAAGTGAGCGTTGGGATCGCCTGATCCGGCGGGGCGCACAGTGCGCACTGAAAACAAAGCCGGCGAAAAAAGAAACCCTCTTTCTTCCAACTCACACGATCGCCTGTTTACAAATCCCAGCAAGCGATCTTAACTCTCATCGAAGCCCGGTCCGAGTTTTAAGGCCTGTCCAGTGTCATTAGAGTAATTAAGTAAGCCTTTAATAGGCTGTTCCGCCAAGTTCAGGGGAGATCTTTTGGAGACGGAGTCCCCCCGTTTGTTCTCGGCGTTTCTCACACGACTTGCTGACACGTCCATCTTTTATGAGAGATGGCAAGCTTTTTGTTTACATTCTTTATTTTGTTGGACTCCTCGGCAGGTGTGTGATTAGCCCTGGCACACGAGCGTCGTCTGCGTCAGGGCCAGCGTCTCCTGCAGCCTCTGGCACACGAGGGTTACCCACCACTGGAGACTCTTTGGAGAGGCTCAATTTGTATCCTATTATCCTATAAGAAAATGTCTATTCAGTCGAATGAATAGTTTCATTGGCCTAAATTTTAATAATGCTGTGAAAGAAAGGGAGAAATAAAGAAGAATGCAGCTGGTGTGAACGCGTATTATTCCCCGTCACCTGCAAGATGGGTAGCCTGGAGACCCCTATTCATTTGCCTAATTTCGGTCAACTTAACAAACTTTGGGAGAAATTATACTGCCATTGTTATGAAGGGTGAAGCTTTCTGATCGAATTAACAGCATGTTTTGATCCGGTAAATGTCATTAGAAAGAAAGAAACAATCGCGTTTAAAGAGGCCTGGGTAATGCGCCAAGTGGAGACGCCAAAGCGCAAACTGCACAAAGGGGCCAGTAAATGCCACAGGGGACTTTTGTACCCTCACATTGCTCAAGTTTTTCCCCCCAAACAAAGGGCATTATTTTATACTTGAATACATTTCATACAACAATTGCCTGTTTTCTTCAAACATATTTTCACAGCAAGGTTAACAACGGATTTATTGTGTGCGCTCCACACAGACTCAAACTGCTCTCATGCGCCAAATCAGTTTGCTCGAATTCTTTTTTTCTTTCTCTTTGTCACCGAGAACGTTTTAATCTCAAAACTTTCGCCGTGCTTGGATATATTTGATCCTGTGAAAGATGTTAAAGAATAAAAAGCAGCTGAGATCCAGACAGAAAGGCTCACACGACATCTGAGGCGTTTGGAGAGTTTTGAGAGCACCATGGAGAGAAAGGCGCGAGCGAGCGGGACGGGGGCATAAAATCCAATTACTTGACTGTGCAGTTTTTAACACTTTTTTTAAATGTGTTTGTCCTTTGAAATACGGTGAAACTTGTGCGATGTTGCTTTTTCAAAAACTAAATTAAGTAATGGAAGTTTTTGCTGACAGACTTTGTAACGCCAAGTGTCGCGTCAGTGCGAGACCAAATGATGCGTCAGGATTGATTGTACAGTGAGGTGAAAATCTCCAAGTTACAATATTTAGTTGAATGGTCTGACAACTATCTGATTTATCAAATTGAAGTAAGACACATTTATAATTACACTTTTTTTTTATTAAAAAATGTGTCAAGTTTTTTTTGGAAACACTATGAACTGATTTCATTATTGCTATGATTTAAATACTACTTTTTGTTGCGGGTTGTTATTATATGAGCAATAGTCTTCCTGTAATATACATGTATTTAAAATATAGGCCTGTAACCTATTAGGCTACCATGTTTCCACTCATTGAGCATGTATTGAACTAATTAATATTTAGATTTAATGACCGATTTTTGACGTATAGGCTATGTTTTGATTGTATTAATCGAACTGGCCATTAGGCACTAATCTGCAGAATGGTGCCACAGAATATTTAAGTGTACATAACAAATGTAGAGAGTCAAAGAAAAGTGCAGTATACAGGACATGGAACACCATTTTTAACGATTAGACTTCACAGATACCAAAAATATTTACAGTGCCCACAGTTGTTATTTTTTCTGTGAGTTGCACCTGATTGAATGACATTGGGATATGAATGCCTTATACTTTAAAATTTGTCATTTTTGATGCGCTTTAGACTTTCTATGTTGCTGCACATTCCGCCATAGCAGAAGTTTATGAAAAATATTTTTGTTATCAAACCAAATCACAGCAGCCAGTTTAACCCAAAAAATAAATAAGAAATAAATGGAAGTAAGCCTTAAAGGTTAACCTAATGTTTGGCTATTCTCCACGCAGCACAGATCAAGAGAAATACTCGTGAAAATTATTCAGATCAGTTAAAGGTGCAAAATAATTGAAGTCAATCATGTACAATGTGTGAACATGAACAAATACTATTATTATATTGTATTATATTTTTTGCACTCATTCTGTAATAATCAACATGCGATTTATTATCACATATTGTCAAATATTGTAGCCTACATATTCATATAATTACAGTCAAATCCTGCGTCATTGCATGGTTACAGGACGTTGGATAAACAAAACAAAATACACATCTCTCTGACTGACAAACACACACACACACACACACACACACACACACACACACACACTATAACGTCTGCTGTACACAAAAACATAAACAAGCCTCTAGTTAAGCCTCATTTGTGACAGTAGCTCAGTGTGCCGTGTGTGTGTGTGTGTGTGTGTGTGTGTGTGTGTGTGTGTGTGTGTGTGTGTGTGTGTGTGTGTGTGTGTGTGTGTGTGTGTGTGTGTGTGTGTGTGTGTGTGTGTGTGTGCGTGTGTGTGTTGTCAGGCGCTGCGCTCTGACCCGTGGTGACCTCTGAGGGTCCCGGACACAATCCCCTGGCTTGGTGCGCCACCCTCAGCCTGAACTGCAGCGGTTCACACGGTCCCCATTGAGCCGGGGGAAATGATCCAAGCAGCGTTAGCCCCCTTTGATTTGAAACAAACGGGGCTACAGCAGCTACAGAGGCCCACGTTTTACACATTAAAGCTCTTTATCATGGGAGCAAAAGTATAATGCATTGCTCCCACGAAACTTGAAGTTTAAGTTCTAGACAATCACTGTGAAAAAATCTTTTATCACAATGTCCAAACAAAACTAGGCCTATTTTAAATCTCTTTGAACTCCCTAAATACGTGCATAAATATCACATATATTTTGTCTCAATGTAGATGAAAAACATTTTAAAACACTATTTTTTTCACCCAAACCTGCATTCAATATTTATAAAATGAAATACCAAAACTTTTATCAAAATCCAATATTTCAACACTGATTCTTGATAAGCTGATATTAAGCGCGACTATTTACAATATTGCAATGTGTCTGTCAGTATTCTCATTATTTCAAACGCGCCTTAATAAATTGAAACCATGCTCTAAATAGGTCTTATTAAGACTGTGAAACTGCTCCCTCTCCTGGTGCATTTAGGAAACTTCACTCTTTCTACTATATTTCACAGATGAGAACCTCCATGGTGACTAGTTATATGACCTTGATCTGAACAGATTTCAGCAAACTCTCTCTCTTAATAATTCTAAACAACAATTAATCTAATATGAATGTTAAATTAGTATTTATGCATAGTAGGGGAGAGTGGCCTAAGTTGTGCATTTTGGAAGTTGTGCCACCCCTAGTTTCTAGAAAACCGTGGAAGAAATTGGAAATGTAACCACATATTTAAGAAGAGCCATCCATTTGACTCATCCTGTAAAGAAGGGAGACACAAGGAATAAGATATAAGCACATTTAAGCTAAAAAAAACTGTGTTTTGCCTTTCAAAGTAAAATTTCCATGATCAAGGTTTTTTGATTATTGTGTCTGAACAATTATAGACAAGTTTGAAAACATTTGACACATGTTTTAGTGCTTTGGTATGCTACATTTTGTGTCTATACAGTTAGCACGATTTCAGCCCTAAATTGCTGCATCATGCTTATTATCCAAATTTCTGGGATTGGGGTGATTTGTGCCAAAAGGCCTAGGTGAGTTATAAGTAAGTAAGTAAGTAAAATGTATTTATAAAAGCACATTTATAACAGTTTGCACTGTCCAAAGTGCTGTACATAGTGCATTCAGTAGGTAAACAATGAAGGTAAAATAACAATAACCAAAATAAAAGACGTAAAGCCCATACATCCACATAAACACAGATAGTAGTGCAGAGGTAAGATAGTTAATGGGGAGGAAACACCAGGGTGTACATATTGGTTTTGAGCCTTGATTTAAAGGCAGAAATGTAGGGGGAATCACATTTGTCAGGTGCCAGTTGGTTCCACAAGCACCGAGCAACTAGTGCAAAGTACATTTCTGAGAGTTGTGCCAGTGGCATGGCTGTATACGCTAGTCATCAAAAGAAAGTGATTGTCTACAGTAGCTCAGAAGAGAGTGACATCTCAATTCCTCTTAACGACACCACTGATGAGAGTTCAGATGGCCAGAAAGATGATGATGGTGACTTAGTCATTTTGAGCTTTGCAGGTAAAACCATTAGATCTGCTGAGCCTTGTTTAAGAAAATTGTCCTTCAATCTTTGTCAACTATTTACTTTATTGACTTTAAATACACCTTAAATAAGTGATTGTCTAATGGATTTGTCTTGCATTACAGTTTATGAGATATATAGCAATGGCACAATTTACCCCATGGTATTCTCTCCAACCGCACAACTTACACCACACCGGGGGCAAGTTGTGCAACAAGACAACTTTTTTCCGAAAGCTAAGGTAAGGGTAAGGTAACTTTATTTGTACCCGAGGGTAGATTTGGTTGCAGTTGAAAAGAATTGGCTGCTTACACACACAGACAACATTAACAACATCGACAGACAGTGACATAAAAGTGACAACAGTGCTCCAGACATAGGAACATGGAATAAAAGCATACAAAAAGGTATTACTATCAAAAGATAAATACTGAATACAAGCCATCATGGCAGATACAAAAAACAAGGTCAGAATAAATAAATAAATAGATGAAGAAGGCCGTACAGTCCATTTAATAAGTTAGTGTGTAGCTTAATTACTTAATATTTAATGTTTTGACAGCTATATTTCTTCAACAGTTTATTCCAGATCCCATGTTTTTATTGCCAGGGATGCACAACACCCTGAAATATATGTACATATTTGAGTTGGAGACTTTACTGTCAATGCCTTACTTTAAAGTCACTTTGAGTGAAAAGTTGCACAACTTAGGCCACTCTCCCCTATCTGAGTTGCTCAAAAACCAACAGTATCAGGAAACATCTGTGAAATGATATCATGGATAAAATAAATCATATGGTTCTGTTTTTTTTTTTTGTCATTAACAAGTTATCTATGAAATCTTTTGAAATGTGTTGTTGTCTGTAGCCTGTAAGGTAAAAGCTCACAATAAAAAGTGAAACGGGTGATGGGTGAAGTTTGACAACCAAGCTTGCGGCTTAATGTTAATCTTAATATCATTCATAAACAAAACATCCAGCACCATTGTATTTTGGTTAACAAAAAAGTGCAGGACATTAAAGGGCAGCCAGGAATACAATTCTGACACATACTGACTCTTTTAATATGTTTTGTTGACCCTAAAATGGACGAATAAAAATCCTATTTGAAATTGTCATATTGAGTGTTGTTGCTATAAAGCCCTGGTTTGTTTTCTGCATAGACAGAGGGAAACTTTGACCTGGCTTAATCATTCAACTAATCAAGTCCAAATTGGTTAAACAAAGAACAAGTTGACCTGTCTTTATTGATTATATTTCATTCTGGTGCTGTGACACTTTAATCTGAGCCAATAGCCAAGGATATATGTCGGTGACCTACAGTTGTGACATTACTACTTCCTCTGTATTGATATTCTTTAACAGTCACAGCTAGGTATGGTAGTTAATTTTGGTCTTTATTAAAATGTGTCTCTGCTAACTTTAAATTTGTCTGACTCAACTTTATAATACAATGTTGTGGCATGTGACATTTTACTCCATATGCCTGTGATGATATTCATTTAACCAGGCAGGTCATTCAAAAAAAGAAGACAGACAGAAGACAAAAGCCTTTTGTATGGAAGGGAATGGGGGCTGTAAGGTCTAATTACATTAGCTGTATGTATTAGCTTGTTTTTATATAGCCTGTTATGAAGTGTAATTTTAGCATTATAGTGTCAATTGTGGTGTACTTTGTTTGTGTGTGTGTGTGGCCTTGTGCTAATTCTGCAACTTCTTTTCTGCTGCCTGTCTTGGCCAGGACTCCCTGTGAGAAGAGTTACTGTAACTCAATGGGACCTTCCTGGTGAAATAAAGGTAAAATAAAATAAAATAAAATAAAATAAAATAAAATAAAATAAAATAAAATAAAATAAAATAAAATAAAATAAAATAAAATAAAATAAGATAAAATAAAATAAAATAAAATAAAATAAAATAAAATAAAATAAAATAAAATAAAATAAAATAATAAAATAAAATAAATACATGTTAAAAGGACAAACAGGGACACACCCAACTCATCCAAACACTTAGAATACAGTAAGTGAACAGTGGCAAACAAAGACCCCGTATCCATTTGTCTTTAACATGTGGTTTTTGTGATCTGATCACATGAATACAGCTCTAACTACTGGTGAAAACACTCAAGACGCATTGAGATCGGATCACAAAAACCACATTCGTAGTAGGTCTGATGTGTCGCATTCATTTGGTAGTGGAAACACCAATGTGACTCTTGTCCACATTAGGGACCTCCTACTCAACTGCCGCCCCCTGCCTGAGCGGAAATACGTTGAAAATGCATCACTGGCGATCATGCAGCTTTTATAGAAGCCTCATGAACGTTCGTTGCATCCGCCAGTATTGCAAATGACAAGCTTTCTGTCCTCTGTTTTCATTTCACTGACAAATCTGAAAACACGGAAATCGCTGCGATTGACTGGTGAGCTGCAAGGCAGCGACTACCTGTTCTTATCTGCTTAAAAATAAAAGTAAACTCGTGTTTTATCTATGATATTTCCCGCATTTGGCGAGTGTTAATGTAGAGCCCTCCAAGCAGTGGTGTGCATTGCTCCTCCTTTTCTAAATGAGACAGTAGCTTATCTCGTCAACCTAGACTTGTAATTATCTTCGCACGTAATGCATGTTAATAGCAAATGCGATGGAAACTGTGGCACTGTACAGTCCTGTAGCCTATGTTTACTTGTTTGAACCCCACCGGTCAAAACACCAATGCAAACGGAAATTATGTAGGCCTACATGTTGATTTACATACAGAGCGGGTAAATGAAATCCGATCGCAAGTAGACAAAGAAGTCACATGTGAAGAGACAAGTGTGAACACACGTACTGAGAGCTGGCCACTTGTGTGATCACATTGACCAAAATCACATAATAATCCCAGGTGGAAACAGGGCCAAACACACATTGGCCGCGTTTCCCAGATTCGATCGTTCTTTGGGGCCAAAGAAGGGTCGAAAGAAGGGTTCGCCAAAGAAGGAGCGTTAAGATACGGGTGTTTCCCAGATGCCATCTTAAGTGCCTTCTTTGGAGAACGCGTAAGACGAAGCGAAAGAAGTACTTTGGTGGGAGCTGTCCACCGCGGTCGTGCTGAAACTGAATAAATCGATGCCAGGCGAATCGATCACCCACCTCTTTATCAGCGCATAAGTCACACACAGCGCCCCGTGGTCACCCCCACACAGGTGGAATTAGGCTACGCATGTATAGTGTGTGTGTGGGGGTGTGTGGGTGCGGGGGGGGGGTGGCAACAAGTGTATCCAAGTAGTAATCAAGCCCATTAGCGCATATATACCCCGTGGATAGGCACACACATGTGAGAGTGGAAGAAAGCGGCAGCAAAAGAAACAAGCGGGCACCGTCGTTTACCGCGGAGGAGATGGGCGTCTTAGTGGACGAGGTCTGGCAGCACCGGGCAGTTTTATTCGGGGGAACAAGGGGCAAAAAGAACATCACAGTGAAGAACCGTGTTAGGCAGGCCATAGCCGAAAAGATGTCCCCCTCCAGCCCATGTGGCCTGCGTGACTGGCGTGCTGTGAGGAAGAAGTGGTAGGAGTTCCAGAACCAAACAAAAAGGAAGAGTGCGAAGGTTTCACTAATCAATCTCCCTTCGTTGCAGGTGATGCAGACGCCCAGTAAAGACAGCGCGGAGTAACCCCTCCCCCATATGGTTTCAATAAACTACTTTGGTTTCCTTTTCAACCATGTATTGTGTGGATCATTTTGCATTGAAATGAGAGTGTCAAACCTATAGCAACAAAAACTCCCAGGCAATTTGTAATTTAAGCGTAGGTTAATGCCGTGTGCGTATAGTGCGCCCTTTCAACAGCATTCCAGTGCCAGACTTTCAGGTAAAGCACTCGGACACTGCAGCAATACTCATAGTGTGCAGGACGTTACATGTAGCCTACATCTGCTGGTTCTGTTTATTTATTTCAGCCTTCAGGCCTGAGAGTTGATATGGGTGATGTGTGGTGGTTGTGGGTTTATGGTTTAGTGATCAGTGCTTGGTGGTAAAGGGGTAGGGGCTGGGGGTTGTTGGACCTCAGAAGAGGTTGATATGTTCTTAAAAACGCAGCGCAGCCAGAAGCTGCATCTCCGGGCTGAAGGAAAAATTGCATATGTGTGGAGACACCAGAGTGATCAACCGTTGGATCTCCGCACGGCCGGGGCAGTCGGTACTTTGCCTGGACGGCCCGGTCTGAAAGCACGTCCAGTGGGGAGAAGTGCCGACGCACGTATGCATTTATGTAAACCGTCTGGCTTCGCGCACGGCGAGGCTGTTGTATTGCAGCCATGGTTTCTCACACGCGCGGACTTTGGCAACGCCTTTATAGCAGGTGGAGCCGCTCTGGATGAGGTTCAGCTGAGTTCAATTAAATCTGTTTCCTTGATATCTGTCAAATGCCACAGGGTTGTGGATATTTTTTTATGTGTAGTACTATAAACTCACATGTGTGTGGAAAACGTAAACGTGTAATTCATTAAAACATTTTTTTCTCTACTATTAGTTTATGTTTATTGCGCCAGGTCCGCATTGAACATTGTTTTATTATTTCGAAAAGTGGAGGAAATAAATTTCCCTGACGCGGCATGATCACTGATGATTTGGTCGCTAAGAAGGTTGAAAGAGTGGGTCAGCGCCGTCGTACAGTTCCATCTTAGTGAAAGTACTACTTTCGCTAAGAACGAATCTGGGAAACGCATTCTTCTTTCACAGCGTTCTTAAGAGCGCTCCAAAGAAGTACTTAGCCCAAAGAGGCTCTTAACGAATCTGGGAAACGCGGCCATTCTCAGTGCAGTGAAAAAGACAGAAGCATACAACATTTCCAACCTCCATCTGCTAGCAAACAGTAATGAATATGCCGGTATCCCTTCACCAGATTAAACACCCCTAAATTAATATCAGGATGTTTTCATGTAAATATAGCCCGCCAAGTTTATTTGTTCCTTGAATAAACCTGTTCCACTATAAAGTTTATGTGTTCATCGACCCCTGCACTTTTATATGGCAAAATTCCCAAAAGGTTTTACTTTTCACCAAAAAACCTTCACACCATATATTACGTTAAAGGCTCTGGTTTTAAAGCATGTGACCCTTTTGACCCCTGCCTATCTCCAGATCTCCCCCTGTGTTGATCCCCTAATGACCCTTACAATTGTCACTTCTAATTTTATCCTAGGTTAAATCCAGTTTTCAGACCTTTTATCCTAGATACGTTTTTAGAAAGGAGGAGATTAGATAATAGGTTTTTAATTATTCTGGTGGATGAATACCTCACATTTACCCCTGGCTTCAAAAGACTACCGTTAAGTCCTCACTAAGTTCATACACCTGGATGAGCTAGGCCAATAGATAAATGCAAATCCCTCCTAATTCAAGGAGGGTGTTTATGGGATGTGTATTCTTTGTTATCAGTAGTGTAGCCGTAGTGTAGGTTTGAATTGCTTACCTCAGAGGCGCCGCAATCTCTTTAAAGGAAAACCCTAATTAGGTCCTTGTTCCCAACACTAAACTAAAAATTCAGGCCAAAGATTTTTAACGTTTTCAAGAAATTTTATTTAACCAATATAAAAAGATTATACGTTCACAATATAGAAAAAAAAGATAAAATAAAATGAAAGGAAGGAAAATAAGTACCTACACTCCCATTAATGTGATTATTATATGTAGAGAAGTATAAGACTTAACTTATGTGTTGTATGTCTTTTGTTCACATTGAATTTAGTTCATGAGTTCTCCCATTTTCAATCCACAAGAGATCAGGAGTATTCTCATCTTCAGGTTTTTTAAAGCTCTACTGTCTACACAACTTCAATAGTTCTGGGTGTTGGCCGAACTTTCAATCATGTCATATATATTTGAATATCTTCAAATGCTATGACAAGCATGATTTTGCGACACAACAATCAAGGAAAAGTTGGTTCAACAGTTTATTTGGTTGATCCACAAGAGATCAGGAGTAAAAGTTTGTGAATTAAAAACCTAACAGAAAGTATCAAAAGTGCAGGCAAAAAAAATTAAATCTCCTGTGACTTAGGCTATGTGTTTTCATATATACTGATGCGTCAGCGTGTTATATGCATTTGACTGTTAGTTGGGCACGGTTAGTCCGTTTTTACCTGTTGTTTATACAGCTGGTTAGTTGTGGTGGAAGGTTATAAGTACATTTACCCAAGTACTGTAGGGCCTACATAAAATGAGATACTTTTACTTTACTTGAGTTATTCAATGTTCTGCTACTTTATACTGACTACTCCATCACAATTATTTTCATATTCAGAAAGTATGAATGAACATATTTTCAACAAATCTGACTGTCTGCTATATTTTTTTATTTTGTTGAATAATCAATAATTTTAAGACTTTGGGCCTTCAAAGATTGAATAAATGAAAAAATACTTTCACAAATTAATATAACAAGTAAAAGTCTTGCATTAGAAATAAATGAAAAGTAGAGTAGTATTTGAGTCAAAATATAGGCCTACTTAAATTGTCAAAAGGGAAATTACTGTTGAATTGCCCATTTAATTGTGCTTTATGTAGATTATGTACACTCACCAGCCACTTTATTAGGTACAGCAGTTAAATTTCTTCTTAACACTTAAAGCTTGTCAGCCAATCACATGGCAGCAACTCAATGCACTTTGGCGTAGACCTGGACAGGACAACTTTATTGAAGTTCAAACCGAGCAACAGAATGGGGAAGAAAGGGGGTTTAAGTTACTTTGATCATGGCAATGTTGAGGGTGCCAGGGGGGCTGGTCTGAGTATTTCAGAAACTGCTGATCCACTGGGATTTTCACACACAACTATCTCTAGGGTTTACAGAGAATGGCCCGAAAAAGGAAAAATATCCAGTGAGCGGCAGTTGTTTTGACCAAAATGCCTTGTTGAAGTCAGAGGTCAGTGGAGGATGGGCATACTGGTTTGAGATGATAGAAAGGCAACAGTAACTCAAATAACCACTCTTTACAACCAAGGTATGCAGAATACCATCTCTGAACGCACAACACGTCCAACTTTGAAGCAGATGGGCTACAGCAGCAGAAGACCCCACCGGGTGCCACTCCTGTCAGCTAAGAACAGGAAACTGAGGCTACAAATCACCAACATTGGACAATAGAAAATTGGAAAAATCATGCCCGGTCTGATAAGTCTCGATTTCAGTTGCGACATTCAGATGGCAGGTTCAGAATTTGGCGTAAACAACATGGAAGTATGGATTCATCCTGCCATGCACCATCAACCATGCCACGTTCAATCCCCTTCAAGTCACTTAAATCCACTTTCTTCCCCATTCTGATGCTCAGTTTGACTTCAGCACGTCTTGACCACATCTACATGCCTAAATGCATTGATTTTCTGCCATGTGATTGGCTGATTAACTTTTTGTTTCTATAAGCCATTGATCAGTCGTACCTATAAAGTGGCCGGTGAGTCTAATTGAATCATTGTTACTGATTAAAGTGACTTAGTAGCTGGGGTGCACCTAGTGTAAACTAAACTCTAGTTGGGCAGTACAATCACTTACAGTGTAAATGCTCCAATATTTCAAAAAGAATCCATGCAATAGAATTATGAATATTTTTGATTTGTAAAGTAGTTTTAGCTATTAACACAATTAAAAATGTAGAGATGAAGGTACATTTCCTTCATTCATAATTTCCTTTATCTTATCTTGACCCCTCACATTTAACTTGTGACCGTTTGGAGAGGCCCGACTTCTAGTCTGGAAACCACTGGACTAAACTACCTAACAGTGGAAGAAGAAGTAGAAGTAGCAACACCACAATGTAGAAATACCCTGTTGCATGTAAAAGACTTGCATAAAACTGACTGTTCCAAAAATAAAAACAATCAATATGCAGAATGGCCGATTTCAGAATAATTCATATGCCATTTTTGCATTTAACTACCCTTTTGATGCATTCATCTGTGCATCACTTTAATATTGCACCTAGCAAAGGCTGAGTTAATTTTGACGACTTACTACAGCTAAGTATGGCTAGCTCGTAAAACATGTAACCTAGATTACAACAAAATTGTTCATTAGGCTTAGGCCCTATAGATTTCTATTTATTTAATGTAAGTCTGCAAAGTAACTATAAACATTTGCTAACAGATGAATATTGCAGTGGATGTATACATTTGCATATCATGGAACTAAAAGTAGGCTACAAGTGTATTGGTATTTGTAAACCGAAAATGATGAAAAATGCTGTATTCAGACTGTATTGTATGAACGTCCATAATTGTCGCGACGCATTGACCAATCACAGCACGTCTCTCAAACGCTCGGCGAAGCTACAGGTGTGGCCTCTCCCGATTGGCTGAAAGCACAGCCGCTGAACACAGTGAACGACCATGTGAACGATGCAGCCGCCGCCTCTCTGCTGCTCCAAGACTTAGGAGAAGTCTCCGGATCTCTTGTTACTCGCAGGTCAGTGGAAACATGCCAGTATTAAATACCACCTCAAGTGTTCACTAGACTTGCGTAGACTTGCTTTTTATGTTGTGCCATTTCCTTTATTGAAGGTCTGTGCATGACTTTAACGAGTCATCGCCGGGCAAAACAAGCTGCTCTTTGCTCATTGTTGCCTCTTAATCAAAGAGTCGAGACACGTTTTTTGTTGTTGTGTCTTTTCTCCACATTATGTCCTCATACCCGTGTATCCTATAATGTTTACATCCACAGAAGGCCTATGAACTAATTGAACAAAGATGTCTTTAAAGTAGCGCACTCAACTCTCTTATCTGCTGAGAAATGGATGCATGTGCGTGTGTGAGGCTGAGCTTGTGAATATGGACACGTAGCATCAGGGCAAATTAGACATCGTGTGTGATTGGGTAGCCTACTTTGTTTTGAAACTTTTTGCTCGAACATCCGCCTCACCAAGACTATAGGCTACGTTCAGTTGTAGTCTTTAGTTTAACTCTATTTTTAGTTTGTAAAACTGAGATTATAGTCGAGAAACAATGTGGTAATTGTCAAAGGGCAAGTCGTGGCAACCCCGCCATGTCAACTTCTCCTATCACAAGGAGTTTCTGACTTTTGGTAACCTCAAACCAATTCTCCTTAGATGGAGTTGTTTTTCAGGTTTTAGCCCTGTGCGTTCAGATAATGTTTCATTAATTTTCATACGGTATAAAGTTATGTTAACAAACTCTTGAAACCTGTTGGAGTTGGCGGCTATATTAATCCATCACAATGCAATGAATATGAAGTTAGGATTGATTTCTTTAGGCAAGGTTATACTATATCATTATGGGGTAGTGTTTCAAATGAATTTGCATAATGATGGCCTGACCAGAACTGTTTTTTTTTAAGTTGATAGACAGTTTGAAAAATCCGACAACAATCTTGCTTTTACATAGATAGGCCCACATAACAGAAAGGAAGGAATTGTAAACATGATATGCAATGATATATGTTGTGTTAAATGCTGCTCCTGGGACAGGAGTCCTGGTTCATAAACACATAATTCAGATTCACAAATTTCCTATTTTCTTAAAGTTACCAAATCTTTTCTGTTAGAAATGATATGCCAGAAGTCCCAGATTTTTCTCCAGTTTAAGGAAAACATGTCCACAGTCATTGGTTTTCTTCAAAATACTTTTTCACAAGATATCTTATCTTACCTTCATTTGATAAACACGTTACACAAGTCTTTCAATTGTGTTTTTATCCATTTAAGAGCATCTAAAAAAATCAGGTCCTTTCTTTCCGGACCTTATCTTGAGAAGCTTATTCATTCATTTATATTATCTCTCTGACGCTTCTAAAATTGTAATCTTATATTATTGTTGGGTATGTCAAATGACACCCATTCACATGGTTTCAGTTTGATAATGAAAACAATGTCTATTGTCGTCTCTTCATCAGTGGGCTGTTCTGACTTGCTCATATACAATGTTAGACACTCCTACTACTGATAAGATGATATGATGGTTGTGCCACAACATGCGCTTGACGATGATCACATTTAAATCAGGAATTGAAACAAAGATATGTGCAGTGATATGTAGTGTCGCAAAATGAAAGGCTCTTGTTTTATGGTGGGGTTATGTGTTATGAGACGACAATAACACATTTTTTTCAACATTCTGTATTCCAATTTCAATTGTTCTTTCAAACAGTATCAAGAACATAGAAACATAGGGGGCGCCCTTAGCTCAGTTGGTAGGGCGTCACCCCCGGGCCGGGCCCAGCAACAGACCCGGGTTCGATTCCCGCCCGCGGTCGTTCTCTGCATGTCATTCCCCTCTCTGCCCCATTTCACCTCTGTCTCTTCACACTATCAAAATAAAGCATGAAAAATGCCAAAAAATATATAAAAAAACAAAGAAACATGGGGACTCTCCCGGACGATGGGCATCACTTTTAACGTACGTACAGACATGTCATAAGCTACCCTTATATTGATTTTAGACGAACTATAAAGGAGACATTTTCCCTGAAGTAGAATGAGGAAGATGTAAGTTGTAGTTCACTTGCAAACACGCTGGCATGCTTCTTTTTTAAACTTCACTGCTTACGACAGCTATTCTTCAGACCAAAGCTTGAACTGTGTCTGTTATTTCCTCTTTAGAGCTGAGCCAGACTACAGCAACTCACAGACAGGAAGTGACATTCAGGCGGTGGTCAGTCAGACACGTTTTTTTATGACACTTTTATTTTAAAACAATTTGAGGGACTCAAACCTGCTCTAACATGAATTAAAATATGTTGAAGCAGATCATAACTGGAAGCTCTGGACTTGGTTTTCCTTGTTGACACCGGTCTATCCATGAATGTAAAAAGAGGTGTGTGTTGGTGCTGAGTAATGGCACACTATTTAGGGGGCGGGGAGTGAAGATCAGGGGCGTACTTGGTACTGAAGTTTTATAGCAAACTAACTTTTACAGGAATCTGTGGAATGTAGCTTGTTAGAGGTTTTTGTGTTTTACCTCCCTGTTAAAACAGCGTTTTTCAAACACCAGGCGGTGCTCTTTAGGCCATGCTGCGCAGTCACATGAGCTGTTAGTTACACTACAGACAAGGGAAGACAGTGACTGTTGATTTAATCATGGGTCTGTGTGTTTGAATACAGGAGTGGCTTTCATCAGAACAAGCTGAGGGACACTGTGGTTTTTGTCACACCCTTTCGTCATTTTGCTACAGTCATTTGAGAAATACCAGCATGCGGCATTCTGTCTGTTGTGGGGGTTAAAAAACAACTGAGCTAGCTGATGTATTCACAACAATCAAGAGCTACTCTTTTGAAAGAAAGAAATTTCAGCTTAGAGCAGTATGTTAAAAAGAAATCATCCCACCCGCTCCTCCTTATGTCAGTGACTTACCTAATGTAAAATCATCATGTGAGAGCAGAGCAGCAAACTAAACATCTGGCTTGACAAACCAGCCTCAAATGGCTATGCTTCTGCAAGGAGCGTTAAGTGAAAAAATGAATTACTGTAAATGCCGTTTCTACCAAATGATTTTCCAGAGGAACTTCTTGGAAAATATCAGTTACAAGAAAATCATCCCATTGTGGGGAAATAATCTGCAGTTTAAAAAAAGCCATTCACCCCAGCATGATGATGGCATATAGGCTTCATATTTCAAACCATTGTCATACTGAGTATTCTTATTGCCGATAGTTGACTGACTTTTCTAGTGTGGCTACCAACAAGCTGTTTCCTCGCACATCTGTGAAAGGTGTGTTTTTAGAGTAAAAAGGAAAAGACAAATTAAATGTTAAAAGGACACACAGTGAGTGACACAACCAACTCATCCAAACACTTCGAACACAGTAAGAACCATACAGTGGCACACAAACACATATTTTCAACACAGTTAAAAGACAGCAGTGTGCAACATTTTCAACACCCATCTGCTTGTTCACAGCCACAATGAAAAGTTAAAAGGACAGCGACGCATATCAAAACATGCCAGTCACAGGGATGGCAATAAACAGTCACATTTCCTGTACAACCTCTACTTCCATACACTCAGACCAGAATGAGCATGTGACTATTTGGCATTTTTCTTTGTACCACCTACCTATACCTTGTTTAGTTTTTGACGCCTAGAAGCAACACATTTTACACATTCCTGATGATGGTTTCAGGCTACTCTTTGCTTATTCACAAATGGTGTGGACAAAGAAGTGCAATGCACTGCCACAAATGCACAATTTAAAATCAGCATACTCAAACACTGCATGTTACACTGTATATACACAGAGTGTGTTTTAGTGACAAACAGTGAATTTTAAATTAATTTGATTTAACTAACAAAACCAAAGGGCACCTTCAAGTCACCTGCTGCTCAGAATCAGAGTGACTATAAATGACAGTATGTTTCCTTTGACCTGCAGTGTAGAGGTGAGGTGTCCTGATGCTGTATTGGTAGCTGCTGACGGGTGCATGACCTTTGTTCTACTTAACAGATCCCATCCTCCACCCTCCCTTTACCCATGTGTATTCCTCCACACTGGGTCACCATGTGACTGGGTGTATGCAATTTCAGTGGGGTGGTATGGACCTGCAGTCTTGAGCGAGGTTGTCTTGTGCAAGGTCAGCCTTTGGAAGGAAGGGCGTGAGTCAGGCAGAGGGTTGTAGCATGAAATATGTCAAACTACGGTAACTGAAGCTTCTCACCACATTTCTCAGTGACTGGCCACTTCCTGTGCATGTGCATTGAGAGGGTTTAGGTTGCCTCTTCCTGTTAACAACTTGCCTTAATAGTTTTTACCACCATTATAATAAAGTGAGTCATTTTCTTTGGATCATCCTCGTGCTAAAGCCTAGTAAACCAACTTAGAAGTGGTGTTACATAACAATACATTGACTCATCCTTCTTGTAGGTCAACACCCCTCTGGGCCTATTTTTTTTAAAAAAGATCAAAAAAGTCACTAAAACATAGATTTCAGGCGTCAATTAGCATTTTTAGAACAGGATCAATGGTGATCCACTGTATGTGCGCCTGCTTGTCGATAAGTCAGTATATTGTTACAAGTTTGAAGTAATTTGACTGTTATTACTGCAACACTTTTTCATGTTATAATGTGTCTATAGGCTAGCCTGTTCCTACCAGTCCGTCTTACTTCATTTCATTTGTACAGAAGGTCTGGAATAGCTCAATTGAAAAACGTAATCTCCCTTGAAGGCGGGTGTCTGTTGAAGTTTAAAACTATTGGATCTGCTCAGTGCCACTCTGGATATGCCAACCAATCGCATAACGTTCGGTCGTGACGTATGTCATGCGCCATGAAAGCCCATATCGCACACCCAGACTGACTACTGAAGGGAAATGAAAATTGAACGAAAGTTTGTAGGCGGGCGCTGCCTGGCTATGTCTAGGCCCCCTATAAAAGAGTTTCATAATCATGAGAGACATTGTCTGAACACGTCTGGTTTCAGGCTTGAATTAATGCTTATCTGGTCTTTTTAGTGAGCTATGTAAGGCGGGAAATATGGCAGTTGTTGACATACAACAAGGGTGTGGAGCAGCCTGGGACTGCAACCCGCTTCTGTGTATCATTCAATAATCTTTATTATAAAACTTTTAATTATTATTTAACAGTTTTTAATTTTGATATGATGCCTTTAAATTATAACGACATACATTTATGATAAGGGACTTTTCTTGTCACTACATACAAAATTGATTTAACAATATATCTTATTTGTACAACAAAAATTTCCCTTATACAGAATCTCATTCGACGAGATGTAAAACGTTTCTTTTTGCTGCTAACAATTGCATCCAACATTAGTGCAGACAAATACACTGTTTAACAAATGTTTTCCTATTTCTGTGCTTGTGTTCTTGGTTTTAAGCCGTTCATAATCTTCAAATGTCGATAATCTCTTTTACTTCAGCACAATGTATCGATTTAAAGTGTTTCAGCTGTGCATGACAGTTTAAGCAGATTTGGGTGGCAGCTGAGAGAAAGCTGCTTTGGAAGCAACTGTCTTGTCAAAATGGGATTACTTATACTTTGTTTAAAGGCTCCATGTGTTAACAGGTCTCTCTTGTAAATGAGACCCTGGGTCTCAATGAGATTGTACCTGTATAAATAAAGGTTAATAAAAAATAAAATAAAAAATCTTCCAGTGATAAAGTTGTTATAATTGGCTTAAATCAGTTGACCTGACGCCCAACACCCAAGCCGACTAGCTGCTCATTGTCACTATGCTTTTTGGCTTTAAAATATATTTTCTTTTTGTATTTTTTTGTTACTTTTTTTGCATTTCCATCCAACAATGAGGAAATCAACTGTGACTGACCAACCTTGCATTTGTTTTTTGTAACTTCCCGTCTGTGTTTGGGAGTGACTCTTTAAAAACTACAGCTGTAGGCTGCTCTGGAGCGTCAGGCTGCTGCCAGACAGACTTCTGTTATACGTGTCAAATGACCCTACTGCCCTCTCTCCCCTCTCCCCCGCTTGTTTCCAATGTCTTGCGTGTGCGAGCTTGGGAGTGGGGTGACTGGCGAGCTGGCTCTACTATTGGCTTATCATCTTCCCAGGCCAAGTATGGAGAGCAGAGGTGGGTGGGGGGTTTGTTGGAGTACCTTTTACCATTGGCATTTTGTCTGGCCAACTGACAAGAAAGACACATATGCTTGTTTGTTTCGTCAATGTTAGAGCTTACATACTGAGATATCAGTGTGAAAAGAGGGGAGCATGTCAACATGCCTATCTTGTACAATACACACCCCTTCTTAAAGTCGTCGTGCAATGTTTTGTCCGACTAGTTTTGCCAGTTTGGGCGCACATGGTAGAGCTGGAAGTAAACCATATTTTCATTATTGCTTTATCGATGAATTACTTTGTACAAATACAACAAAACATTTTTTTCCAGAGTCCACGCAATGTCTTGAAATGACAAATGTTGTACTGCTAAATTAGTTGATCAACAAAACAATGATCAGCAGATAATCGATTAATCGTGCCATGAAGTAGTATTTGTAATTCTAAAAAGCAGAAGTGGTGAACATGTCTTAACAGGTTCTCAAGACTCAAGCTTCTCAAACTTGTCATATTAAAACATTAGGGGGTTGGACCTTGTTGTGATTAGTATTATTTCCACATTTTGTTTGATAATTCATTGACAAAAGGAGTCATTGGCTTTTTAGATATAGTTTGAATTGATATAAAAAAGAATTACAAGCGAATGCTGTATTTCTAAAGCAGTAATTTGCTAAATTACCGATATGATTAATTTAACAGATCATCGGTTATATTTTTGCGGATTTGAATGGTTGTGGGGGCGATAACAATTCATATTTTCCAATGGTCAGAGATAACATACCACGGTACCTATCCCCTTAATATCTAGATATATTTGGCCAAAGCAGTGAACATGACTAGTGTTGTCAATGTGGATATTTGCACCAATGCAATGAAATACTTTGATTAGGAAGGTTTTCTGAATATTATCTAGATTTTATGTATACAGTAACCAGAAAGTAATCTCTATCACTAAAAATATTTGGTATAGCTATGATACCATCATGAAAGGATTTAGGACAATGTTCTGTCCATACCCCCTACCATCACTACGTTTCAGCATTGTAATACTATAACTTAGACTCCATGGAATCTGCACATATGCGTGTTTGTTTCGTCCATGATAAAGCTTACATACTGTGATATCAGTTTGAAAATAGGGGAGCATGTCAACATACCTATCACGTACAATACACACCCCTTCTTGAAATCGTCGCGCAATGTTTTGTTCGACTCGTTCTGCCAGTGTGGGCACTCGGCAACATTAGAATTGCACACTCTAACTGCATGATGATTGATAAGATATTGTTCAATTTGGTCTTGAATCAACATTTCTGAAAAATGCTTTAGTCAGATTAGATAAGATTAACACTCAATTCATTCTGAATCTATCTGATTGAAGTTCTGATTGTGTGGACACCGTTAACTAAAGCTTTAACACACAGATACTCATAATCATACATAGAGACAAGAGACAGACAAAATGCTCACTAAAGAAGATGTGTTTGGGGAAAAATACAACTTCCATGGGTTCAAATCCACCTGCTAATTTGAACTGCGCTCCACTGAGTGGCTGGCAGAGGCTCACGCGTCACGCTCCTGCTTGAATAAGGGGCGTGTTTCTACTATTCATAGTTGTGAGAACCACAGAGGTCTATTAGAGGTCAGTGTGAGTCCTTCTAATAGCAACTGCTGCAGCAAAGGGCCTTTCACATAACTATACCTCTCAGCCTTTAGGACACCTCTCTTCATATACACACTGTGAGTATAGGGATTTATTATATCTTAATTTGGCAATAATTTATATATCATAAGTTTTGTCCCAGCGCTGACCTAGAAGTGTTCTGACCATTGCTTGATGACCATTGTTTGGGTTTCATAGTGGTTGATATAGTAACACCTGTAAGACTCTTGAGCATGTGTGAGGTTAAATGTGCAGTTGATTATTGTCTTATTTTAATTCATTAAGGGCAAATAGAACTGAATCGCTTTAATGTACAGTGTCTTGCCAGCACTCTTTGTTTTGATATTTGAACATGAAGATGTAGATCTTCATTGATCTCAATTGAGCTTTTATCGACTAACTCTACTTGAGTTGTCATTAAAAGTTTGTTAAAGATAATAAGCTTGGTTGGCATCTTCATTGCTAAACTTTCACCTACTGGGCGCCGGTCCGATGTCATGGGCATGATGTTAATTATAGAAGTAGGTGAGAAGTCAATTGTTACCTCTGTGATGGTTGTTCACTGGTTCGTTTACCCACAAACATGCCAGTGACAATCTCATCTAAAGGTCAAATGAGTTGAACACAATGCACATAGAGCTGCCCATTCTCCTTACACATTCAAATTTAAAATGAAATAAAAAAATATAGCCTATTATATTAATAACAAAGTTTCCATTTTTTGGATGTGATGTTTTAAAAGGAATTTGATATATTAACTGGTAGTTAAAAATGGTCTTTCCTGCCACATGCTCGTCTATATAACTATTTACATCAACATGTTAACTAGAAGTCACTGGCAGCTTTGTCCATCCTTGCACTGAGGAACTGCCATAAATCAGGGAATTCATGTAGGAAGAATCCAGACCAGGAAGCCTCACTTCCCTTCGGAAATAAAAAAGTGCAATGTGTCTAGCCGTATCCTTATATCTCCATGGAGACTTGTGATCTGAAAATGTTTGTGGAGTCATATTTCCTTCCTGTATCTTTGTTTCCAAGTGCACAGCTGTTCAAAAGGAAAGCACATCTTCCTTTTGTATACAACGTTTGTGGAGGAACCAAAACAATGGCAAACATACAAGTACTTGTGTTAGAGGCGCATGTATCTCCCATCCATTAGAGTTTACATTAGAGGTCTCTGTTTGAAAATGATGCTTCTTTTCATTTTGTGGATTATAAACATAAGAACAGCTCAAAGACAGCTAAATTGAGGTTTTGTAAAACAGAGGATGGATTTGATGAAAAGGTTCCTCTTCCTATGGCCTGTGGGATGAAACTCCTCCTCATCCTCTCTGTGTTGGCCCTCAGCAGACGCGTCTCCCTGAAGGCAGCAGGGTAAAGAGACTGTTGTTGGAGTGGCTGACATCACTGGTGATCTTTTTGGCTCTTTTACGGCTAGTATTTAGTTTAGTTTAGTTTATTTGTTTATAGTTTCGTGGACAGTCCCCTTTGGGAAGGAGCAGCTTTAGCCTATTTGGCTAATTTCCAGCTGTAGTCCCCAATTTAATTATGTGCCCTGCTCATTTTATTCATCATATTTTATACAGTATATATCACTTATTTGAAGGCCTATAATTAGTAATTTATTATGGATCCTAGCAGCACAAGCAGAGCGCTTATCTTCCTTGGGTCAGAGTAAGCGAATAATACATACAACAGAAAATCAAGCTTGTGAGATTTTGTAGCAAGAGATGAAGTCAAACAAAACCGATTTTAAATAATGTGGTTCCTAAAATATTTGAATGGATGACATTGAACAAGAATAGCTGAATGTTGAAGAAAATAAATACGATTTCCCTGAGTAGAGGAAAATAAATTAATGGTGTGTATTGAAATTCTGGTGTGTATAAGAGTCTGTGCAAGATCAAAAGCAATCAATCAACTCTTAAATTGTTTCAGGAGGCGATAACATATTTTTTTTATGTTAACATTATCAAACAGAGGTTTCTGTAGTAAGGGGGTCCTAATGAAACTGTCAGAAATGCCACAAAGTGAAATGCAGTAACGCCGACGTGGTGGACCAACACACTGCAACACATGATTCACTGTGGGTGTATATTTGAAGCATTATTGAGGTTACATACTGTACATGTCTGTTGCAATCACATCATTGTGCCAGAAATAAGCATGGAAGTAAAACGTAGGGTCCTGGTGGCTTAATGGTTAAGACACATACTGTACACACTGAACATAACTTCAACGTCCCCCTTTGATTCAGGCCAAGAACCTTTTGTTGAATGTCCGAGCTGCAACTAGCGATTGTTTTCATTATTGATTAAAGGCGCATTTATTCTATCGATCAATTGATTAATCCTTTGATCCGTGTAACATCAGAATACAGTTGAAAAAGCCCATCCAAATGTCCTAGATCCCAATTGTTGTTTTTGTTGTGTGTGATTAGCAGTCCAAAACCTAAATCTTCAATTTACTATTATGTTAAACTGAGGAAAACAGGAGCTGGAAATGGGCTCTTATGTTGTTGTGTCATGATCTAAAACAAGGCACTCATTGATAAATAAAAAAATTACATTACTACAGCCTGTTGGATCATCACATGCTCAAGGAACTTTGTAAGAAACTATTCTTTCTGAAGATTTCATGACACATGAAGTGCAGGATAAACACAGAGAGTTTCCAGATGTAATGTTTACTTTGCGTGTCCCTACAGGCTCAGTGCAGAACAGTCATGCAAGCTCAGGAAGTCCTGAGACAGCTGCGGATTCCCGAGCTGGAAGATCTTCGTCAGTATGTGCGTAGCCTGCCCACCAATGCTCTCATGGGAGCAGGAGCCTTCGCTGCCTTCACTACCTACTGGTTTGCATCTCGTCCGAAAGCCATCAAACCGCCTTGTGATCTCAAGATGCAGTCAGTGGAAATGCCGGTAGGTGATATCTCTTTTCTTTTCTTAACTATATCAAATCCTGAATGTCCTACATGAATTTACACAGAATTCCTTTTGTGTAAATTTATATGAGGATATCTCTGGCAGATACATTGTTTTTTTGATATACCTGAGCATATGTAAAGATAGTATCTTTCTCCTCAAACATTTTAAAGAAATAATCACCCACCATTTCTTCTAATTCTCTTTTGTTGGAGGAATTAACTGAAGCACAACGGTACCGCTGGAATGTAAGAAAACTAAACAGCATACCTCATTCTGCAGGAATGTCAATGGGCTCCTCTCCAGAAACTTTAGTAACGGCTGAAGTTGGTTCAGATCTCTTAATGTTACGAAAAGTAAAGATGTCAAGGCGTGTAGTTTAAAATGCCAAAAACTTTACATCAGATAGGTTAATGGTGGCTGTGCTGTTACAGTCAGCATTACAGATGTTTATTTTTCTTAAATACTTCCAGTACCACTTTCTAAGAAGTCCTAATTATTAGTTGTATATTATGATTTCATTTATGGTCAACAAGTTATTCACAAAAGTTTAAATTAAGCCACTAATAAGAACATCTTTTGGGTTGCCAGGTTGTAAAAACCAGTTTTGGTTGCTGTTTGTCATCCGCCAATCTTATCAGCTAGCTCTTTATTTCATAGACAGTTGGTCACTGATTGTCCTATTATAGTCTTATAAATTAATTATTGATATACACAGCACACTTTATGGCTTACCGGTATTAGAAAGTGGGAAACTCAAAAGTATTTTGTATACACTAAATGGGTAGAAAGGATGAAGAGGAGGTATCCATTATTTACAGTGGTAACTGTCTATGTATGTGAACAAAATATGCACATATTTCAGTACAATACAAATTTAAAACATCAAGATTAGATGAGAGTTGGCTATTAAATACCAGATGACACAATGTTCAAGTACAAAATAAAAATATCTAATTGTTTGCAAACATCTACGTTCTCAAAGAGAGCAGCAAAGTGACTGAAGAGCTAAAGTGTATTCATAATCATACAGACATCATTCTCTGGTGCCATCTAAGTCAAAACATGCATACTTTTACGCAGTTTTAGTATCTCAAAACATAACAACCTTCACCATGACATAGGTCAGAACTCTTTGTTAATTAGATTACTTGTTACTTACTTAGTACTTCTTAGTACTTTAGATTCGCAATGGCATCTGGCTACATAAACAAATAAACCTGATTATTATATTATGACTATAATATTAATTTCCATAACACAACTTTAAAATAAAGACCCTTGATTTTAGTTTTCTGCTGTTACATTTTTAGTGACATATACAACTAATGACACAGAACTAAGCTCCACTTGGAACCAGTTGAGTCTTGTAAAGAGAAATACAATTATTATTTAATTAATTAAACATTTCAGCTCAAACTACAACCGCTGCACCCCACACTATACAGAATCCATGTGTGTGTGTGGTTATCACAATATCGGACAGGACCACTTTTACCTGAGTGCGGGTTTCTTCACAGGTTAAGTGCCGGTCATAACTTTGTGAATTGTTTCTTGCAGGGTGATGAACTCGCAAGGAGGTCAGTGTTGAACAATAGCGATGAGCACATGACTCACTTTTACGACGATGCACGCACGATATACGAGGTGTTCCAACGAGGTCTCAGAGTATCAAGTGAGTATTTCTCTTGTGTCAGTTAAAAATGACACTCCATTGCAATTATTCCAGATAGCATTGATTGAAGGCGAGCTTTATTTTTATTCCCAGATGATGGGCCATGTCTAGGAGCGAGGAAACCAAACCAGCCATACACGTGGCTGTCTTATAAACAGGTGAGACCTGGAGCTCAGGCAAAGGCAATATAACAGTCAATGAACCAGGTTTAAAAGTAGCAAGCCAAGTCACATAATACTAATAGATTTTCTTTTGGTATTCCACAGGTGATAGACAAGGCCGAGAACATCGGCTCTGCTCTCCTTCACAGAGGTCACTCTCATACAGGAGACAAGCACATCGGCATTTTTTCCCAGAACAGGCCAGAGGTACAACAAATGTCATCATTCTTTGAGCTGCTTTTGTACTACTACTGTTTTTGTGCACTTGTAAATGTAAAAGACTGCAAAGAAAGGAAAAGGTTAGATTCAGAATATTATCAATTTAATGAGAGTAACGACCTGCATTGTGTTCACATTTTCTTCACTATGTAGCCCTCAATAAAAATGTCTCAATCCGTATAGCACATTTCAGACACGGCCATAGTCTCTCATCCTTATCCTCCTACTTTCAACATACAAAAGCTTTTTCCTGACTTTTATCTGAACTGAGCCAAGTCTGTTCACTGAGGGAGACCATGAGATGTGGTTTAAACCTCAAGAAAGCTAGGAAGTGCAGCATGAGTGTTTTGGTCAACCCCATTAGAGGTATTTCCAGCAATTCACTTTTATACCAAGCATGTTGATGCCTACCATATTAGCAGCATATTTATTAGAAGTAAATTAATAGTCAGCTGTTCAGTGTAATTTTTTTTGACTAAATGCTTGGTAACCTGTGTTTTTCTTAAGTAATGTGAAGTAACTGATTTATTTTTTGTTTTTGCATAATGTTAACGCGTTTTGTTTTTGTCTCTCAGTGGACCATATCAGAGCTGGCCTGTTACACATACTCATTGGTGGCAGTTCCACTGTACGACACTCTCGGCACAGAAGCCATCGCCTACATTATTGACAAAGGTACACAAAAAGGGACCCTTCAAGCGCCAACCACACACCATCTGCAGTGCTCCAGATCATGGACAATGATTCAAACTAAGCGGCTAAATTGGTGGCGTCTGTTTTTCAGCTACAATTTCAACTGTGATCTGCGATGTACCCGAAAAGGCCCGGATGATGCTGGACTCTGTCCATGGAAAAGCGCAAACTGTGAAGACGATTGTGCTCATGGAGGCATTTGAGGACGAACTGGTGACCCGTGGAAAGGAGTGTGGTGTTGAAATATTGAGTTTGAAGGAGTTTGAGGTAAGAATGACAACTGTATCTTTTAATGTTTGATTGATGTTTAAAACAGGTTTATCAATCCTGCTACATTTGAATAATTTCAGTACATTACAATCCACTGAGCATAGTTTCCACCGTCAACAGAAGTTTATGGAAATTAGCTGTGCCTCCCACTGTTATTCAGTCATGTTCTGGTTAGAACAAAATAAAAGTATAACATGAAGTATGTTCAAAGCAAGACCACTATCAGCACTTCCTGCAGAAACTCTATTTCTCAGGTTATTTTGCGTTTCTTTTTTTCCAGGCCTTGGGTGAAGCCAACCACCAGAAACCAACGGTGAGTAGGTACAGCACGCCTGTTGATTACGTGACAAAAAGGTTCTCAAGAGGAAAATTAGGTTTTGCACTGTCCTAAAAATAGAATCTTGCACATTACTAACGCAATAGCAATGCAGGCTTCATTTTCATGAGTATAGATCTGTGATTACAGCCACCTAAACCGGAGGACCTCGCAATTATCTGCTTTACATCTGGCACCACAGGTAATTACATAAATTGATAACATTTTTATTATTAAACATTTTTTTACCCCATGTATAATCATTATCATCATTTTCCTTTCAGGGGACCCAAAAGGTGCAATGCTTACTCACCTAAATGTAATCTCCAACACAGCAGCTTTCATAAGAATAACACAGGTAAACACACACACCAGCCAGACTTTTGTAAAATTGTTCAATTGAATTGAATTTAATTTTAGGATCAAAAACATCTAATCATGTATGTGGTATGATGGTCCCTTTGTTTTAAGGTAGATGCCTCTTCTTTGATTTACACTAACATCTCTATAAACAGTGTCCAGCTGCTAAAAATCCAATATCAGAGGGTTGATAAAAATGTTCACTTCATCTGATACACCTTTTTAATTATTACCTTGCAGTTCTCATGAAACGAAATGTGAATTTGAGTAGGATTATTATAATGCAGTGATCTTTGAAACTACAATTATTATGGAAAGCACCAGAAACAATTTAATCACAAGTTATTTGCTAGATAAATGTTTTTTTTAAAGATGTTTAAAAAAAAGTAACCTTCATTGGACAGTTGAAGATAAGAGGAAATGGGGTGATAGAAGGGGATGACATGCAGTCGGATTTGAACCCCAACTGAGCCTATGTGGTACGCGCTCTACCCACTACGCCACGGAGCGCCCCATTTGCTGGATAAATGTTTTTTTCGAAAGGAGGAAATAAGGAAATAGCATCTTCTTTTTGTAACACCTTTGCTGCTACAACTTCTTAAACCTATGCTCTTGCTTTGACCCTCTTTGACCTCTTTTCTTTTAATAGTTTCCTGTCTTTCTTGCCTCTGTTTCTCTATCTTCCTTTTCCTACCCTATGTATGTTGTCGTCTAGGAAATACTGAAGCCCAGCTCTAAAGATGTGCTCATCTCCTTCCTTCCTTTGGCCCACATGTTTGAGAGGGTGGTGGAGGTATAGTAAGCCATGCTTGACCAGCGTACATGCACGTGTTTTGTTTTGTGTGTGTCCCGCAGGTACACTGCATGCTGGACCTCCTTGACATTCATATATCCTATCTCCCCCTAGCTCACATGTTTGAGAGGGTTGTGCAGGTATGTGTCGGACTTAAGATGTATTGCATAATGATTCTATGATTGGAGTTCAAAGAGTTGTTAAACTGTCAGAATGAATGTGAATTATTACAAAAGTGAGCTTTTAGTCTTTAAGAAATCTTATTGTGACGTATTTAGAAAATAAATCAGAACTATTTTTTTTTTTTTGTAAATTTTCAAAGAAATTCGGGAATGGAACCAGTTTGATTTTCTTGTCAGGACATTATTTAAGCTTATTGGCATGTTTCCTTGATTTCCTTCTAACTCGGCTAATTTAGCTTTAAGGCTGGGTATCAAATACTTTTTTGAGTACCAACTGATATTTCTATATTTATGTTATAACTTTGTTCATTTCTGACTCTATTATAGCTTTTTGTTTAGACAAAATGAAATGCTGCTGATGCTTTTCACAAATTGTTTATTTTCTAATCTTTTAAAAGTGATTCATCGAAAGATAAATATTTATTATTCTCATAATAAGGCAACAAGAATCTTGTTCTGGTATCAGGACTAAAACTATATACCATATTGGCACAGGTACCAAAATATTATTTCAAACGATAACCAGCCCTCTGCAGCTTTAAACAAAGTGAGAAACTGTGTGTGCTTTTATGAATTGAAGTTAACACATTTCATGTCCATCTTAGCTGGTTTAATGAATTAGTACATAAATGTCCAAGGAGCCTTGTGACTTTCAAAGTAACTTTCATTAAGTAATACCTTCTGAATCAGAAAAAGACAGCAAACATTGGACATGTGGTGAAATGTTTAACAACAGTGCACTCTTGTGGATATAATGCAACACTGATTTAACTAGCAAAAGTAAGAATAACATGGCTCTCATTTCATCAGGGCGTGGTCCTCATCCACGGGGCTCGAATCGGCTATTTCCAAGGGGACATTCGACTTTTGATGGACGATTTGAAAGAACTGCAGCCAACAGTCTTTCCTGTGGTCCCACGTCTCCTCAACCGCATGTTTGATAAGGTCAGAAGTGTTTGTAGTTTATTTAAAGCTACTTTTGTTTAAGTCTACACAAGTCATTGTTAAGAGAAGAGCCAGTTTATTTCACTATTTGCTAACATTTTTTAGGAACTTTCTTGTATAACTTTAATTTATTAAATCAATTCTTCCAGGCTTTAGTTCCATTTCTCTGGTCAGCAGCCTTATTTAATGGATAATATATCAAATGTGGGTATTCATCTGTGGCGAACTAATGCCAATGCTCTAGAAATAAAACGTGTCTGAAATCTTCACAGGTATTTAGTCAGGCCAACTCACCACTGAAGAGGTGGCTGCTTGATTTTGCCTTCAGTAGGAAGGAGTCAGAGCTTAAAAGTGGTGTGATGAGAAGAGACAGCATATGGGACAAACTCATCTTCAAGAAAGTACAGGTAAAACATTGCAAGAGCCTTGTGTGTTTTTGTTCAACAATTTGGTCTAAATTTATGCATCACATAACTTAACTTTCATAATGAATGATAAATATCTATTTTATTACATTCTATATTTTTATATTGCATATTATAACATATTCTTTGACATTCGTAAAGGCACAATATTTATTTCTTTTTATAAAGGTCAGATTAACCTCTAGTCACATGACAAGTTCCTCACTGGGATTGAAATATTGAATCTCTGTTGGGTTTGGTGACGTACAGTAATATCTTCCCTTTGTTTCTCACTTTGCAGGCGAGCCTGGGCGGTCGTGTAAGACTCATGATTACAGGGGCAGCACCGGTGTCTCCAACCATTCTGACATTTCTACGAGCTGCACTGGGCTGTCAGGTGAGCAACAACACCACGCCCATCTCATTGATTGTTCTGCAATCTTTTTTTTTATCCCTTATTGTTTTGTTTTCATAATTGTTATTAAAAACATGCCCTGCACTCCACAGTTTTATGAAGGCTACGGCCAGACTGAATGTACAGCTGGGTGCTCCATGTCAATGCCCGGGGACTGGTCAGCAGGTAAAACTTAAGAAGTCCATTCTCATGTATTATTTATTTATTTATTTTTTATTTATTATTTTCTTTCGGACAATTCCACACAATACACAATTATCTCTTTCACATCATAAATCTTAATTAGTGTTGTCCGAAGGGTGACGGAAGAAGCCTAAGGCTTATCGAGTCCCGCCCCCACTTTCATCAGATTCAAAATCAGATACACATTTACTGATCACAGAAAAAAAGAAAAGTAAAACATAAAAAAAAAAAAAAAAAAAAAAAAAAAAAGAGAAATTAAAAATAAAAATAAAAAAAAAAGGAAGAAAATACAGGATTAAGGATTAAGTAGTAGTGATTATGGCTTATGATATTATATTACGTATTATTTCTTAAACCGTGAAACTATTCTGGGACTATTTTGTATCTGCAGGTCATGTGGGACCTCCTCTGCCCTGCAATGCTATCAAACTGGTTGACGTGACAGAAATGAACTACCTGGCCGCCAATGGGGAGGGAGAGGTGAGCAGTGCTGCTTCAGAAACGAATGCATTCAGTGAAAACTATTTATTTGCTTTACATTCTACAAAAATGATTTTGTAGATGTACTAAATAGAAACTGAAGTATTATTTCACTTCATTGTCAGTTTTATAAACAAGACACCTAAATAAATCAATAGCAACAGTGAATTATAGTCACTGTTGAATTTGGGGGTGACATACAGTATCTTCACTACAATGAACTTGGCTGTTGTAGCGTGTTATAAATAAATGTTCAATAACTCTCTTATTACAGTGTAATGAGGTTTAGAAAAAACACACTTGACTGCCTCAGAAAATAACAAATGCAAATGAAACGTATGTAAAAGGTTCATTTTCAAGTAAGTTAGTGAATAAGAGTTTACAGCTGTCCGTCGTTGAGAAACGTTGGGCTGGAGTGATGAACGGACCAGCTTTGCCTTGCCTTAAGCCATGCCACTAGTGTGGATAAAAATGTAATAAGTTGCCTGTGAAAAAGGTGTATGTGCCAGGGAAATGTTTCACCTATGTTATCATCTCTCTGTCTAGATATGCATCAAAGGACCAAATGTTTTCAAGGGATACCTGAAGGATCCTGAGAAAACAGCAGAGACCTTCGATGAGGATGGATGGCTGCACACAGGGGACATTGGGAAATGGCTTCCTGTAAGCACAGCAGGCCATTTGCCACTATTTATCTTTGATTATTGCTGTAGGTTGATGTGTTAAGTTAAATGGAATGGCAGTAGTTGCAATCCTATTATCAATTTTATTTCTCTCCTGGTTTGTTTCAGAGTGGCACTCTGAAGATCACTGATCGAAAGAAGCACATCTTCAAACTGGCTCAAGGAGAATACATTGCCCCCGAGAAAATAGAAATGGTCTATAATCTCAGTGATCCAGTGGCCCAGATATTTGTTCATGGGGAGAGCTTACAGGTAAGTAATTAATTTGAACCTGATGTAGCTCTTAATATCAGATATTCTCATCATAATTTGCAGTACAGTTTATTGTGTGGTACTGATCATGTTGTTATCCGCATTGTTTTTTCAGGCATGCCTAGTGGGGATAGTGATACCTGATCCAGACTTTTTACCTATTTGGATCAAGAGAAAAGGCATTGAAGGATCCTACTCTGAACTGTGCAATAACAAGGTGAGGTTTATAACCATCACCGGTGGTTTGATCCCTTCTCCCGCCACATGTTGAAATTTCCCTTGGTAGGACATTGAACCCTAAATTGCTCCCGATAGTTAGCTTGGTAGCTGCTGCTATCGGTGTATGAGTGTGTGTGTGTGTGTGTGTGTGATTGGGTGAATGTGAAAAAATAACAGGGAAAAGCGCTATATGAGTAGAGTCCATTTACCATTCATCAGCAGCCCAAACATACAATCCTGCTTACTATACATTCTAACATTTTTTCTGACTTTTGCTTTCAGGATGTGAAGAATGCCATTCTGGAGGACCTCCTGAGGTTGGGCAAAGACGCAGGACTGAAGTCTTTTGAGCAGGTGACTGTTGCCATGTTTGACTTCATTGAAATACCTTCAAGTTCTGCATTTTTTTCTGCTTAAAGCCGTACTTCAAAATGTCCTATTTAATTCATACATCTTTTTTCTCTGCAGGTGAGAGATATCGCATTACATACCGAGCTGTTCTCCATCCAGAACGGGCTGCTGACACCCACCCTGAAGGCCAAGAGGGCTGAGCTTCGGAACCGCTTCCAACAGCAAATTGCTGAACTCTACTCCAAAATAAAGATGTAAACTAGGATCAGGTTTTATTATAGGAAACGTGAATCATTTAGAGCACATTTTCAGAGCCAGATAGTTTATTAAAAATGGATTTCCCTCAACATTTCTGCCAGTGTCAATGTTGTGGAGATCGTTTTGAAAACCATTATGTCATCCTGTTACTGGTATAATTTATTCAAAGGTCAAAAAACACAAAGGGTAAATGTTACTTGCTCATGCCTTAACTGCCATTACATTAGACTACTTCATGGTCAGAAGTCCTGTGAAAACATGTCTAAGTTTTTTATTCTTGGGAGCTGCAGAAAAATAAAATCTTAGAAAAATTCTTTTAACAATGAAAAATATTGGTATTTATGTACTGGACTATTTAATGTGTTGGTTTTCTATTTAAGGTGATATTTAATGCCATCAATAAAACTGTAAATAGTGTATCTGCAGAAACATTGATTTGTACACAGTGCATCTTGCTGGATACTCTGTAATTCCCTTCATTCCCATGTTTCTCAATGCTGTAGGCTAAAGGACTGATGAAACTGTTTAAGTGCACATTTTAGTTAATAGCCTATTGGGAATCTTGTTGATTGACAGCCTTGTTGTGCCTTTTTGGTTGTTTTTGTTTTAACACTGCATGGAAAACATTGAATGTTAATGTACTGTACATGCATTTCCTCCTGTTTATAGATTTTCACATTTGAGTGCCAGACGTTGAATACTGTCATTTGTATAGAATCTTTAGGGTAAAAGTTTGGATCACAGAACTTTCAAAATGAATTCCATGTCCTTGTCAGCATTTCACATCAGCTCTTCACTGATGGTCCGTGAAATCGCAGGTCTTGTGTGAAACAGAAGCTTTTCAGCGTTTAGACTTGTGATCATTACATACATTTGATTCATGTCGGGGCCTCTTGAAAGTTAAGCCATATAGTTTGTTTTTTGAGATATGGAAAAAAGTGCAAAGCTGCAGTTATAAGTACAGTATTGTCAGCTGTACACAATAAATACTTTCTTCCAAAACTGCTGTATTTGGCATCGTTTTCTATGATCTGGAAACACATTTTGATTGTCTCAATGTTTTGGTCATGAGACCCCCCCCATTTGTTTTGTTTTCTTTGGTCCATGTATGTTGGCAACACTTGAATGTCCCCCATTTATAATTTATTAGAACTATTTAAAACAAACTTAATCATTAGCAACTAGGAAGACATTTTAAGTGTTTATTAATACAATGTATTTGTGAACGATTATGACTACTTATTACAACACTGTGTGTGTGTGTCTTTACTATATTGCCATTCATTATCCCTGTATGCACCAGCCTCCACTTATGGCTGCCAACAGGAGGAATGGGTGCTAGCAAATACATTCATAAGATCTCCTTTTATCTACATTATAGTTAAACTACGACTCAAAGAACAGTTTTACCAGAATTGTTCATGCTGTACAGCCAGTGCAATACAACACAAATCTCCCCCTCTACTGGGAATCAAAATCTGACACACATTTGAGCAGAAGCTGGTCAGAGATATCCCCACTTGTTTGTTCAAATGTGTCAAGGCTCTCCAAATAGTCCAGATCCTCCTGTCCGTCTCCCCACACATCGGCAGGTTCCTTCTCTTGATGCTCTGTGGGCTGTTTTGATGCCTGGCTGGGTTCAATGTTACCAGCTTCATCCATTAGGTAAGCTTGGTCTTCCTCATCCTGTCAATGAACAGAGAACATCATCATATGATGCTGCATGCTGTGGAGAACACCATGTCCTTCAGCTTGAACTGAGGACAAGCGTAGCTAGTCAGGGTGCTAGTTTAGGTAAAAGCAAACTAACCAGTGTCAAGATGTAGCTGACACAGATCTCCTGGGGCATCGGGTAACCTGGAACATAACAAGTGTGTACTTCAGACAGGTAGCATCAACACCATTGGGCAATTTATTACCCCACAGACACTAATATCATCTATCCTTTAGTTGTTTTGAATTTAAAAAAGTATGGCAGCGCTTAAAGTATCAACATACTTGAGGACCTGTAGTTCTTGCATTCAGGATCGTGACACTTCTGGTACCATACTTCCTCTTTGAGGTCCACAACAATCCTGCAAAACGGGAGGATGAGACCAATCAGAAGGGTGGAACTCACACACACACAGACAGAGAAAAGAAAACACAAAAAATACTGACATGATGTTGTTGCTTTTATGAAACCTTTCCACATTTCCACACCAGCGATATTTTGCGATGTCGTACACAAGCAGTTGTTCAGCAGCAAAGTAGTTCCACCGTCTGATACCTGTTCATGTAAACATAACGCACAATCGTGATATTGCTGATATACAGTGTTACAATAAGTCTTTCTAAAGTCAATCTGACTAAGGATGGGTTTAACACATGCTCACACACACAACTGAAAAATAACTGGGACATTTAAATTAATCATTTAGCAACATGTGATTTAATAATTGATAATTTATTTATTTTGTCCACTAAAAATGCCTCATATTTGTACCACTTTATCAAATATGAAGGTTATCTTTGGTGCTTTGGACTCATGGTTGTGAAAGGCATTTTCTAGGCCAAGCCATTTTTGTAAAATAATTGCTACAACCCTAGCTCCCAAACTAGACAATATTGAAATGTTTTTGAAGTGACACCGTCAGCCCAACACTTACATCCATGTATGTCATCCTTTTTAACCACAGTTAAGACAAAGCTGTCTACTTCGTGATGAGGGGATGACAGGCAGCCAGAAAGGGAGTCTGCCAATGATGGAAGGGAAAAAGTTTCATAATTTAAAAAAGTTTATGATGTTGAGTATGGATCACTGAATGATTATATAATACACATAGAGCGAGACGCATCTGTTGTCTGTTCAGTGTTACCCGCGTTTGTAGGTGATCCCTGTTGGCAATGAGGCCTCTGGGTTTTGGCTTTCTTAGTTTCTGGAACATCCCAAGTAAGAATTCTCTGACCTGTGAAACTAATGATATAAAAAAAAATAAGCTCAGATGCTGTGACTTGATGAAGGTAATATTTTCAGCCTACAGAAAGCAGAGTTAAAAAGGTGCTCAATGTACCTCACATTACACACTAATGAAGCCAAGAATACGCTTTCCTCCACAGAAATTCCCTTCTCAGGTTTGGTGAAAAACTTGTTGTCCTCTGCGACAGAGAAAGCAGCGTTCTTTCCCACCTTTGATGACTTGTAAAGGCGGAAATTTCTGTTCTTGGTGTAGACACCTGTTCTTGGAAATTATGATCGTAATTATTTATCGAGGGTTTACAAAGGGCATAGGAAAAGCATTTTAGTGCATGTGTAAGATGATATGGAGGTAAAAATACAAATAAAAGGCTGTGGTTACTGGTTTCTCTCACCAAGATCAACAAATAGACAGTCTTGACCCTCCTTGTTTTTCACCTGGAGGAACCCGAGGTCTGTCTGTTCCTGCTTGCGCCTCTTGGTTTGTTGACTCTCAGTCATTTCACCAGCCTTTGCCGGCTTCCCCTCGGAAACAGCATGTGTTCTGCCATCAGTGCATTATGGAGAAAAAATGTGACACAAGTTATGATAACTGAGAAGAGAAAGCAGATCATTCTAAGTACAGATCTGAAAAACAAACCGTCGTTCACTGTTTTCTGCCTCTGAATTCATCCCAACACTCGGGCAACTTCCACTTTTGGGTGTGCTCAGGACGGGTTGGAGAATTTCATGGATAAACCTACCTAGAAAAAAAACAACAGAAATTGTAAACTGAAGTTACAAATCAAAATATATAAATAACAAAAAACAGTTATGTCTGCTCCATGCAGCACTGAACATACCCATATGTAAGTTGTCTTTGAAAGCTGCATTTTGGAGATTAAAGATGAGATGACGACTGAATTTCTCTTCTGTGCTGGAGTCAAGATTAAGGACATTTTTTGCAGAGCATTCGATCCCATAAACGTCCATTAGCTTGTCACAAACATGCTGTCAACACACAAAACAGACAGTTATATATAATGTATACGTCCTTTATATCTTTGAAGTACTAAAGTAATTAGATAACAAACATGTGATTTACGTGTATCCATCCGCTTTCTTTCTTATCTGTATGTGAAACAATTTATTGGATAAAAATATAAATGGACAAAACAAGACACATTGTCAATGAAGATGCGAAAACTAATTTACCTGGATAAGTGAAGACACCATAGTTTTCCCATCAGCTGCTTTGTTTGAGGGCTTGTGGAACTCTAAGTCAAAGTAAAGCTTACAAACAGCACCCTCTGGTATCACCTCATAGCAGTGCATCAAGGACTGGGTGTAAATCCTGAAAACAATTGGTGCACATCATCAAATTTATTCCAAGCACATAGAAAAAGATGCACCTCACTTTGAGTGATACTGATATGGTACCTGTAGTAATGCCACAGCTCACTGTAGCTGGTTACCAGGAAGATCCTTTGACCCAAGTGTGTTGTTTCTTTCTCAAGAGCAAACACATGTACAGCCTAGGGAATGCAAGGCACAGATGAGACAGCATGTAAAATCTAAAAACTAAAATAAACAAATAATAAAATTAAATTAAATTAAATTAAATTAAATAAAATGTACACACTGGCGTCATAGTCCAGTAACAGAAACGTCCTACCTCTTTGCAGCTCTGAGCAAAGCCGACAGCCATACTCTGACGAGGGAAGAGCTTCCAGACGGAGGAAGGCTGACACGGCCATAGCCGAGGTTTGTAGGGAGAGGCCAGAGGGTTCAGCTGGAAAGACTGAGCAAGCTGCTCAACCTTTTTCATTCGGTCTCCCCACCTCTTACTCATCCTCAAGTGCTTATCAACCACTTATATGAGACCCTTTTTAGCATACCCACACAGTTCATCATTTGTCCCACTCCAAAACGAGGTCACCTACAGTGCAGCACCCTGGAGATGGCAGAAATACTTGAACATAGGACCTCCTGTCTTCCTTCAACCTGAACTACTATGTCACATAGAGAGTGTTGAATGTTGTTTCTGTTATTTAGCACACCTTCATAAACACAAATGGGGTGGACAGAAAAGAAACACCTGTTTGCATAATATAGTACAATTTAATAGCACAGACTACACCGTCCAAAATGGCCACACAGTTGAATCGACAACTCTGTCAAACTGTAAACAGTTTAAACATTTAAACCTGCAATGTGTAGAATTTTGGGTTTTATTTCCTAGAAGATTTTGTAGAAAATAATTATAATATCCACAAGTACGTTTAATTTAGAAATAATTGCTGATTTTTTTTTTAGAATTATTATTTTTTTCCTTAGAAAGGGTCTCATATATGTCCATATTTCTCCATACTTTGGACCAAGGCCTTGTCACCGCCATTTTGGAAGTGTCATAGTTGGAATGTCATCAGATGCATTGTTTAAAATTTAGAATTGTTCTTGTCATTGAAGGCCACTGTAGCTTCTGTTATTATTCGAAAGGGGTGGGGTTACCCAGGGAGCGTTGCATTCTAGAACTTACTTGGTGATGTCATATTACACACTGCACCTTTAAAATGAACATTATAAAATCAGGAAGGTAGGTTTATTTACAATCAAACTGCATTCGTTTTAGCTAGGTGTGCCAAATAAACTGGCAACTGAGTGAGCGTTTAGCTAACATTATTTTAAATATTACAGAACATCACAAAAATGTTTGATGACTTCTCAACTGAGTTTGTAATATTTTGTTCTCGACCTGCTAAACATTTGAAATGTACTTTATATCAGTAAATAATATATCAAACACTGCAAAAGGAGCCAAACTTAATATGAGCACTTTTACTTTGTGTGCTTCAATTCGTTTTACAAAGCTGCCAAATAACTGTAGTAAACATAGGCTACTACCATTTCCCACTGAAAAACTAACCAATGGAAATGAACACGCATTAACAGGACGTTTATAACTTCAGTGTCAGAGTAGTTGACTTTGCATAACAACGTTGACATTAGCGGCGTGTTTTGGAGTAATTTGGCCATAACTCACCAGTGTAGTTATTGTTCACTGGTACAACAGTGCGTCCAGTTACAGTTGTGTGAATTAAACACTCAATCACTTTTCACTCTGTGAATACGGCTCGATGCTCGATACAGAAATATAAAA
Source organism: Hyperoplus immaculatus (assembly GCA_949357725.1). Classification (NCBI taxonomy): domain Eukaryota; kingdom Metazoa; phylum Chordata; class Actinopteri; order Uranoscopiformes; family Ammodytidae; genus Hyperoplus; species Hyperoplus immaculatus. The sequence goes on along the minus strand of OX442355.1, from coordinate 10,003,926 downwards.
AAAAAAGTCTTTCTATTTGGCGCGTCCGGAACAGGAAGTAGCGCAATTTCCTGTCAGAAAACCATGGAAATCCGGAGCTGCATTCCAATAGTAGTTACACTTCGGCCCAATCCCAAATGACTCCCTAGGCACTCCCACTCTGTGAGCGAGTGTGACTCGCTGTGGAGTCACACTCGCGGCTGTGAAGTGCCACTCGATCATTAAGGGCGAGGGTATAACAACTGGTGCGGCTTTGGCAAGCCCTCGCCTTTGCCAGACGGAAACAGGAAGAAGACACTAGTTTGTTAAGTCTTTATTTCTCACCCTAAAATAGAATTCCACCACATTTATATTTGACCTGAAACACTCTTTACATTCATAGGCTACACATGTGAGAGTAAAATGTAGTATTGAATAAAAACAAACTCACTCCCATGCTTTTTTGGCTGCATAATTTATTTGTTGTTAAACATTTTCTAACTGCATATTCTTAATTTTACCAGCTCAGTCTGCAGTGGAGAAAACGGGTGGGTGTTTGATCCGCTGTTTAATTATCCTTTTAGTTTACATGCACAGCATACAAAATCAGGGAAAAGAACAATAGTCTGCTAAAGCATGTATTCTACTTGTCATGATTTGCCATTACGACCGGCGAATCGCGGCAGTTAATTAGCGTGCATAAATTATAATGCACTGCAAGGGTGGTCTTAAATAAGAAAAGTCAGGCGCTCCAGCTGACTGACGTCACCGCCGCTATTACTACCCCTCATCGGCTGTAACAGAAACACAAATCTTACTAACAATTTAAGGAAATAATAATCACTGTCCCTTATTAACTTGTGGGCATTTTCTTCATCTGCTTCGTTTTATCTTTTTCCACGCCTTGAAAATACACTAACGGTAGACGACAAGTGGCATAATCAAATCAACAAGTGTAAAACAACATGTTCGTTCCGATATTGTAGGCTACCCTCCGGTTCCGTCATTTAGGGCTATGCATAAAAATAATCAATCAAATGTCTGTTTGAGGTAAGAGCTACGTTTCATTTATAATTCGGGAAACAAACTCCCTGGAACTCTCATTTGTAAGTTGGCTCTTCCATTCCGGACATAATTGATTGGCGGACATCTGTGTCAAACGTAGGGCTGAGTCAACGTCGATGCAGACTCGATGATCGAGGGCTTTATCACCCACTTAAGGCCAGGACACACCAGTCCGACACGTTCCGACTACCCAAAAACTGGAGTCGCCGTTTCAGGAAGCTCCAGTCTTCCCGTCGCGGCCACAAAACACACCGAGACGACTGCTTATTTTTCCGTACGCTCTGCGCTTGCGCGGGACGTAATGTCTCCACAACAGCAGGCGGCGCTAATCTGTTTTGTGGCCCAAAAAATACGAAAGCCGGAAATGATGGGACAGCTCTCTAGAGCATAAACATAGATAGAAATACGTATTTATATTTATGGACCATAAGAGCACAATTTTTAGCAGAGAGTGTCGAGCATGGTTTCGAGCAGTCAACAAGGGTTGATGCATGTGAGTACTCGCAAAACGAAACGAACAAACACATTAAAACGATGGCTAGCTGTTGTTAGCTGTTTGTGCTACCCGCCTCACTTCCGGGCTTCACTGATTCGCTAGCCCTCCACCAATCAAATTGCTCCAAATGAAAGACGGTCGGCCGCCGATTGAACATGTTCAATCGGCGCAAAACAAGCCCGACGACCTCTACGTCGGCCGACGTCACGGCACACACCAAACAGATTCGTGTCCCGACCCCCTACCGACACTACGACGGCGATTATCTGGCCGGTGTGTCCTGGCCTTTACACTCGAGGCTCGATGGTTTGGGACGACACTCAATATGGCGGGCCCTCCCCGCGAACGCGCAAACGGAGGGATAGTGGATAGGGTTAGGGTGTAGGGGGTGGATCTAGATTGGGCCTTCCCCTCGTTCATTTACCCTCAGCCCTTGGTATGACGTAACAGCATACGTTGCACGGAGGGAACTTGGAGAGCGGAGGGAGACTGGGCGGGGGAGGATCGGAGGATTTAAATGAAACCCACTTGCCCACTTGCCCTTGTAGTCGCAATGGACCGTCAGTTACATAGGTAAATCTGAATGCAAATAATACAGAATTATAACATTCTGCTAAGGTAGCCTATGTTGCAGAAAGCCATTTCCATAGCATAACAAACATTGAATTTCGACACGGTAACTCAGATTATCAAGATATTGTTACTTACACATGTAAATTGTTTGCTCCGACATGGTTTCTTATTTATGTTAGTTTCAACCAAAAACATTTGTTTTAAATAGTCCTCTAATTGGCAGCCATCTGTGTTATAGCAGCTGTTGGAGCCTATTTAGATAATATTATTCCTTTTGATTGCTTCTGATTGATTATGGTAAAATAATAATTATTTACACTATTTATTTATTATTGTTTTTCTGTAGCCACAGTCAGGGCCCTCCTCCTTGTCAGGTGACCCTCCTCCCGTGATTTGGGAGTGAGGACAGCTGGTGCTGGAAGTGATTTTCTTTTGTCTGTGGAAGGAGTGAGGAGTGATATAGTTTTTTGACCGCTAAATTACAGTTTATATTGTTTATCTGTTTGAAGTCAACCCAGAGATGAGATCGTTTTTGTTTCGGTAAATAAATCGTTATACTTTTGATTGAAACTATCCCTCCGCGAGTGCTTTTTATTTAGTGAGTCTTAGACCTCCTCCTCACGCACTGCTCTAATGTTTTTGACCATCACTTTTTTTGGAACACAAGAGTAGCCATAACAAGTCAAAAAACTTCACTGAAGACTCCAAGGAGAATGGAGAGTGAGAGTCGGTGGCGGAGAAACGGCGGATCCAAGCGACCCCCCGCCGACAGAAGAGGAAGCCGTGAGTAAAATCAGCTGATCGGCTTTATGAATGAATGCGCCGTTGCGTTACAAAGAAACAATTGAACACTGTGGGATGCAAAGTTGTGTACTGTGGATGTGGACTGCAATGATACGGGGATGTCGGAAGGATGTTTAAGGATAAACTAAACGGAAATTAAAGAGATTTGTGATGATGTCTGATGCACCTGAGACCGCAGCTGTGTCTGAGGAGTTGATATCGCGCTTAATTGCTTCGCGCAGAGGCAGATTGGGAGCGTGTACGAGGAAAATAAATGAAATAAAGGCTTTGATGACTGATGTTGGAAATGTTGATAAAGTCAATGACACATTTGAAGCGTTTAAAGGAGCTGTGGATGAATTTGTAAATACTCATAAATCTGTGCAAGAACTCTTGTCGGTGGATGAAAAGGAAACTGACTATTGTGACTGGTATGAACCCAGAATGATGAACCTGAATTATTTCGCAAGAGAGGTTGATTTATGGAAAAGAGAAATTGCACAGTCAAGAGTTGGACCACTGGACAGCATATCAAATGTGTCACGCAAATCAAAGTCTTCGTCTTCCATTTCCTCAGTCTCCTCAGAGTTAAAAAGGGCAAAGGCGGATCAGGCTGCTGCAATGGCACGAGCTGCTGCACTGAAAGAAAAGCTCGCTTTGCAACTGGAGGAAACAAAACTGAAATCAAAGATGGAGCAAATGGAGTTGGATGCAGACCTCGCAGCATCGGCTGCTAAAATAAAAATCCTTCAAAGTGACGAGGTGGAGCAGGAGCCACTGGGTGATGGCATGAATGAGTATTATGGCTCTCACCATGATGAACTAGAAACAAGGGAGAGCAATGTGGAATTCATGCGATTAGGTGCCATACCCAAAACTCCACTTCACCAAACCATCTTAAGCCATCCCAGACCTCCCCCTATGAGTTTCCCAAGACCTCCCCCTATGAGACACATACCAGAAAATAAACCTCAAATAAAGAATGTAACTCAAACATGCAAAACTGGAACTGCAAATCATAATCACACCATAACCCATACTGCACAAGATTACTCAGACAGAGGTGTTAATGCTGCCCATGATAACTTGGATGTCGTTATTCGAAGACAAAAGGACATAGCAGAACTGATTGTCTCACAGCAAAACCTGTCTAAATTACCTGTGAGAGAGATTTCTGTGTTTGATGGTAACCCATTGGCATATCAGACTTTTATCCATGCATTTGAACACTGGATTGAGGACAAAACTAAAAATAATCGGGATAGACTCTACTATCTCGAGCAGTTTACCTCTGGTTTGCCTAGAGATTTGGTTCGTAGCTGTTTGCACATGGATGGAGGCAGGGGCTATAGTGAAGCAAGACGCCTTTTAAAAGAGCACTTTGGGGATGAAATAAAGATTTCTGGAGCTTACCTGGAGAAAGCCTTGAACTGGACAGCGATTAAAGCTGAGGATGGGAAAATGCTGCAGGCATATGCAATGTATTTGAGAGGATGCTGTAATGTAATGCAAGATTTACAGTATTTACAGGAACTTGAGGTCCCATCAAACCTAAGGCTAATAGCATCCAAGCTACCCTACAAGCTCCGAGAAAGATGGCGAACCACAGCTTATGAGACACAACAGAGAACTGACAGGAGAGTCAGATTCCAGCACCTTGTGGATTTTGTGGAAAAACATGCTAAGATGCTTTTGGATCCATTGTTTGGTGACATTCAAGACCAAATCACAATGAAAGGATCTATCCCAAGGGGCAAACATGAACTAAAACCAATAAGAGGCAAAAACAGCAGCTTCGCTACTTCAGTAGCAGTGAATACAGAGAAAGCAGGATGCACTGTAAAGCAATCAGCTGTTGCACAAACACCTCCTCAAACCACACCCAGTCCTATCGTCCCTTCCTGTGGATTCTGCCATGGGAAACATGCTCTGATTGACTGCTCACGATTCAAAACACAGTCACATGACAACAAGGTTGAATTCTTAAGAAGCCATGGACATTGCTTTGGTTGCCTACTAAAAGGTCATATAAGCAAAAATTGTAAGAGAAGATTAATGTGTCAAGTGTGTCAAATGAAACATCCTACTGTACTCCATATTTATAATGCAAGAGGCCCCAAACAGGAAAATCGAACAAAGGCCACTGCCGAGGCAGAAGAAACCCCTATAAGCAGCGCTCTTGTTTCAGCAGGTGATGCAACTGGGGCCGGGAGGGACTGCGCACTTGCGATTCTTCCAGTCAGAGTTAAGGTGGCAAATGGGAGCAGGTACATTCAGACCTATGCTTTCCTCGATCCCGGCAGCACGGCAACGTTTTGCACAGAAAACCTAATGAACCAGCTAAATGTAAAAGGACGCAAAACAGAGATACTTTTGCGAACAATGGGACAGGAGAAGCCTGCAGGGACCTATGAGGTCAGAGGACTGGAGGTGGGGAACTTGGAGGGCTGCACATATCTGGACCTGCCGAAAGTTTACACACAAGGCAAAATCCCTGTCTCAAAAGAAAACATAATCACTCAAGCTGATTTGAAGAGATGGCCCTATCTCAATGGTATCCAGTTAAAGGAAATTGAGGCAGACATTGAACTCCTCATTGGAACTGATGTTCCTCGAGCAATGGAGCCGTGGAACATAATAAACAGTCATGAAAACGGACCATATGCAGTCCAGACCTTACTGGGATGGGTGGTAACTGGACCACTCAGTGTTGATAGTGCTGCAGAATATGCTGGGCCCATTGCTGTGTCAAGTAACAGAATCTCTGTTGTTGAGTTGAAGGATCTACTCGTCAGACAATATAACCAGGATTTCTCTGAGAACATGTACGATGAGAAAAATGAGATGTCAGTTGAGGATAAACGTTTTATGGAGATTGCTTCCAGCTCAGCATTTCTTAAAGATGGCCACTATCATCTACCACTGCCCTTCCGGGATAAAGCCAAGGTCATGCCTGATAACTATCACACGGTAAAGGAACGCACACTGCACCTTATGAAAAAATTCAAGAAGAATAAGATGTATGCTGAAGAATACACCTCTTTTATGGAGGACATTCTCAAAAAAGGTTATGCAGAAAAGGTTCCACCTCAGCAGCTTCACAGAGAGGATGGACGGTTGTGGTACATCCCACATCACGGTGCCTACCACAAACGAAAACTCAAACTGAGGGTGGTGTTTGACTGTACATCCTCATTTCAGGGAAAATCTCTGAACAAGGAGCTCCTCCAAGGTCCAGACTTAACAAACACCCTCATTGGAGTGCTATTGAGATTTCGCCAAGAACAAATAGCAGTTATGGCAGACATTGAGGCGATGTTTTATCAAGTACATGTTGATGAAAAGGACAGAGACTTCCTGAGGTTTTTGTGGTGGCCAGAGGGTGATATCAGTAAACCACTTGGTGTTTACAGGATGAAAGTTCACCTCTTTGGCGCTGTATCATCCCCGAGCATTGCTAATTTTGCCCTGCGTCAAACTGCTGATGACAACCAGAAGCATTACTCTGATGAAGTTATGAAAACAATCAAAACTAACTTTTATGTGGATGATTGCCTCCGATCTGTGGCAACAGCTGACCAAGCCATAAAGCTCGTCAAAGATCTCACTGAAGCCTGCAGTCAAGGAGGCTTCACCCTGACAAAATGGGTCAGCAATAACTGTGAGGTGTTGGCAAGCATTCCTGTGCATCACAGAGCAAAAGCAGTCAAGGAACTGGACCTCGATAAAGAAAAGCTGAAAGAACAAATCACAGTTGAACCGGCACTTGGAATCCACTGGAACATGCACAGTGACACCTTCAGCTTTAAAGTAACTGTAAACAGCCGGCCTGCAACCAGAAGAGGGATACTCTCAACAGTAAGTTCAGTTTATGACCCATTAGGTTTTCTCTCACCTTTCATCCTGAAAGCCAAACAACTACTCCAAGAACTCTGCAAAACCAGATATGGATGGGATCAAGTTATTCCTCAGGAATTTGCAAGGCCCTGGCATAGATGGATGGAGGAGTTAAACCAATTACGGGAGTTTCAAGTAGCAAGATGTATAAAGCCTGACAACTTTGACCCAGTGGAGACTGCTGAGCTGCATCACTTCTGCGATGCAAGTGAGTCAGGTTATGGTACAGTAAGCTATCTTAGACTAACAAATCACCAAGGCATAATTCATACCTCCTTCATATTTGGAAAAGCCAGAGTCTCACCTCTCAAGCAGATCACCATCCCCAGGCTTGAACTCACTGCAGCGACACTGGCTGTAAAAGTGGATCGGATGCTGAGGAAGGAGCTGCACTTACCACTCACAGATTCAACTTTCTGGACAGATAGTACGTCTGTATTGAAATACATTCACAATCAAACCAAGAGATTTCATACATTTGTAGCCAACAGAGTTGCAGTGATCCAGGATCTCTCCCACACAAGCCAGTGGAGATACATAAGTTCAAAAGAAAATCCAGCTGACAGCGCCTCCCGAGGGTTGCATGTGGAATCCTTCTTAAGATCAAGATGGCTGAAAGGTCCTGAATACCTGAGCAGAGAGAGAAGGACATGGCCAAAGGTCACACAAGATCTAGGAGAGATATCAGCAAATGACCCAGAGGTGAGAAAGGTCGTTACAGTTAACAGTGTGGAAAAGGAGATCACAGTCAACAGTGTGAGGATTGAAAATCAACATCCCATATGCACATTAATCAAGTATCACTCATCATGGAACCGACTTCAGAAATCTGTGGCCTGGATATTAAAGGTGAAAAGAATACTTCAACTGCTAAGTCAGCTAAGAAAGAATCAGACACATGTGTCTTCAAAGACGAAGAAAGAAGTAAAAGACAAGCATGGAACACAAAACCTATCAGTGGAGGATATGCAAGAGGCAGAGAGAGCTATCATCTGCTTTGAACAAAGACGCTACTTCAGCCATGAATTCACTCACCTGGAAAATGGCAAAACCCTCAGTTCAAGAAGCACCATCTACAAGCTGGATCCGATTTTTGATAACGGCATCCTGAGAGTAGGAGGTAGAATAAACAAAAGTGCAATGCCAGTGCACCAGAAAAACCCAATTATTCTCCCTAAAGGGTCTCACACCTCTCACCTCATCCTACAACATATCCATCATCAAGTTGGACACTCAGGGAGAAGTCATATGCTTTCCAGGCTAAGGCAAAGGTTTTGGCTCCCTCATGCAAACACCTTAGCGAGGAAAATCATCAGAAACTGTGTATTTTGCAGACGCATGCAGGCACGACCTGGAGAACAGAAAATGGCAGATCTTCCTGCGGATCGATTGTATCCAGACTTACCACCTTTTAGTCACGTTGGCATTGACTACTTTGGTCCCATTGAAGTGAAGAGGGGACGAGCTCAAGTGAAACGTTGGGGGGTCATCTTCACCTGCCTGGTGAGTCGAGCTATCCACCTGGAGATGGCAAATTTCCTCACCACAGACTCATGCATAAACGCTATACGCAGATTCATCTGCAGAAGAGGATCAGTTGTAAGTATCAGGACTGACTGTGGGACAAATTTCATCGGGGCCCAAAGGGAACTGCAAGAAGCTCTGAAAGAGCTAAATCATCAGAAAATTCAAAACACCTGTCTGACAGAAGGAATAAAATGGATTTTTAACCCTCCTTTTGGAGCCCACTACGGCGGAGTCTGGGAGAGACTGATTAAACTAGTCAAAAAGATCCTCACATCTGTTCTAAAACAACAAACACTGGACGATGAAACTCTATCAACAGCGCTGTGTGAAGTAGAAGCCATCCTAAATGACCGACCAATAACTACAGTGTCAAGTGACCCCAATGATTTGGAACCGCTAACCCCAAACCATTTGCTTCAGCTGAAGGCGAAAACAACAATGCCACCAGGAGTTTTTGAAAAACATGATCAATATTCCAGAAAGAGATGGAGACAGACACAATATCTTGCAGATCTCTTCTGGAGACGTTGGACAAAAGAGTATCTTCCGCTCATGCAGGAAAGAAGCAAGTGGAACAGCATAAGAAGGAACTTGAGTCCTGGGGATCTGGTCATCATCGTTGACAACACAGCACCAAGGAACTCATGGATGATGGGCCTCGTCATGAAGACATTTCCAGATGACAAGGGCTTCGTGAGAAGTGTTTTGGTCAAAACCAAAACCAGTTTGATTCAACGACCGATAGACAAGCTCTGTCTTCTAATGGAGGCAGCAGGATGAACGGAGGGAGGCCGTGATCTTCCAGCCTTCACTATGGACTGTTTCAAATACTTTGACATGATTATGAACTTTGATAGGACAGAAAGTCATCATTAAGTAACTAAATGAACTTTGAATTTGAAGAAGTATAATTAATTTCCATTACGTAATTATTCTATGGGCTCCTTTGAATTTTATTTGTGTAATTGTTTTGCTAAAGCCAACAATTAGGGGCCGGGATGTTGGAGCCTATTTAGATAATATTATTCCTTTTGATTGCTTCTGATTGATTATGGTAAAATAATAATTATTTACACTATTTATTTATTATTGTTTTTCTGTAGCCACAGTCAGGGCCCTCCTCCTTGTCAGGTGACCCTCCTCCCGTGATTTGGGAGTGAGGACAGCTGGTGCTGGAAGTGATTTTCTTTTGTCTGTGGAAGGAGTGAGGAGTGATATAGTTTTTTGACCGCTAAATTACAGTTTATATTGTTTATCTGTTTGAAGTCAACCCAGAGATGAGATCGTTTTTGTTTCGGTAAATAAATCGTTATACTTTTGATTGAAACTATCCCTCCGCGAGTGCTTTTTATTTAGTGAGTCTTAGACCTCCTCCTCACGCACTGCTCTAATGTTTTTGACCATCACTTTTTTTGGAACACAAGAGTAGCCATAACAGCAGCAATGTGTAAACTGCAATACATTCACTGGATTGTTCGTATGGAAATAGGATAGCCTAATTGAGGCGTTTTGGAATATATTTATATATATAGGCCTATATTTGTCCTGCGGGTGGCCGCGATGTCCCTGAAAGCATACAGTCTACCGGAAAATAAAAGGAGAAGAAGAAGAAGACGAACTGCAATGCACTGTGGGTGATATCCACCTCGGAGTGACCATGGATGTTCACTTGATCACTCAGCCCTCCGAGGGTCTATATCACGAAGTTCACTTCAGTTTCCAGACAATTGGAACGACACTTAAGATGGCGGCGGGGATTCCCCCGAGGGCAAGTGCCTAGGGCAAGTGAACGAGGGCATGTTGAACGGGTATTCAGTGGTTGACACTAACGGTTGCCCGCTTGCCCGGGGCAACTGAAAATAATGTTTGGGCAAGTTGAGATTGCTTCTTGGTTGCCCGGACGGGCAAGTGGATTTTAGAGGGTTTGTCTGTAGTCTAGGCTATGTATTCATGTGTTTTACTGCAAAACATTTTTTTTCCCGCTAACTCACACAAAATAGATCGGCTATATTCGCAATTGAGCAGCTGCGCGCAGCAGCCAGCAGCATCACGGTCGCTCTTTCGCACTCGATCTCTCTATCTCTCGCTCGCTCTCTCTCTCTCTCACACACACACACACACACACATACAGCCTGTGTGCGCGCAGTTTCGCTGTCTACGTTCCGAAAGCCGGCTCTATCCTACGGACCTGGTTCCGCTATATTCAAAACCCAGAAATCAATAACGTTTGAGCTTATCGATACCACTATGTAGTCCAGTAGGCTAGGTCACATTATATAATTTTAAATATCGAGTCGGGTCATCTTCATCTAATTAGGCCTACTTCAGCGTATTATTCCATCACTGGACCGCATCATGGACTGTAAAAGTGTTCTACCTTCGACTGTCTTGAAGAAACTCCTTCCACCAGCTCCGTCTCCAAAAAAAAAAAAAAAAAACTCTTGTCTGCTGAGCCGCTGCCGCTGCAGACGGGCTCCGCACCGTCCTTCTCATCATTCATTCAATGCAGCAGTGATCAACAGACGAGAGACTGTAGCAAGTGACAAGTCCCGCAGTTAAAAAATCGGATAGTTTTTAAATCCATATTCAAATCTGCAGGATAAGACCTAGTTAGCTAAAAAAAAATCGCAAACGGTTCAAATGTGATGTGTTCAGGTCGGCTCAGTAAAATGATTATTAGGCAAAGGTCAATAAAATGAGTTGACATCATGATGTGTTCAAATGTAACATCAAGAAAATAAGAAATTTGAGTTTTTCGCGGGAAGCTTGAATAATAGCCTACAGTTTGGGTAAAAAAACTTGTTTTCCCAGCAATATAAACTAAATAGTAGGCCTAAATATGGAATTATGACCTGCTTAAAGTCCTATCCTGAGCTCTGCTCCTCTTGTAAGCAATTAAAGCAATAATACCAGTTCTCTTTAAACAAAATAATAGAAAGGTATCGACAAAGATTTGGATTGTGGAGTCTTTATAATGGTATCAATATGAATAGAAATGAATGATCCCCCTCCTTACTTACAGTATAACTGGGCAATAGCTTTAACATGGTGGACTTTAATAATTTTATGGCACACGATCACTTTTTGGCACAATGTGACCGTTTTAAATAAGTAACATTTTTCTGTGGAAGCTAACATTCAGCTTGACTCTGAGCTAGACTGAGTTTTCTGAGCCCCTGTGCCAGGTGCATGGCAAAAAGAGGCCCTTTCACGATGCTGCAGCAGGACCAAGCGCTTGGTGTTGTGTGATGTCATGATATATAGGCTTATATGAATTGTTGTTCGTTTTATGTGGTCAGGATGAGACTAGTAAGCAGTGTTTGCATTTAAGAGATAAGAGATCGCTAAAATGTATAATTCAATTAGCCTATACTGTATATATCATTGTTTAACATTTTTTTTTTTTTTGGGCAAGTGAACACAACATTCGGGCAAGTAAAACATTACCTGTACTTGCCCTATGGGCAAGTGCATTTGAAACCTTAGTGTCAACCCCTGGGTATTGGAACGCAGGGACGGCCATCCATGCAGTCAAAAAGTATCGACTGCCCCATGGACTGCCCCAGCTTGTACGATATTTTTCTATTGATTGCATAAAGCAGCGTAGGCTACGGATACTTTTTTTTTATATATATATATATATATATATATATATATATATATATATATATATATATATATATATATATATATATATAAATAAAAGGCTTTAGGCCCATTGCCTAATGATCTAAAAGAGTGAAGTTATCACACACGAAAGTGACTGGTTTATTAAATATTTTTATATTTATATTAAATAACATGTTATTCTCATAATGCACCCAAGAATATTCAAGAATTAAACCTCAATTTAAATCAAGCACATTTTCACTGTCAGCTAAACTGAAAATGTTTGGGAGCCATTGAAGCAGTTTAAACAGTTTGTTAACGGAGCCCTGTATGAAGTGTAAAGACTCACAGTGATGTTGAAAATGAAATGAAAAAAAAAACTGACAATCAAGCTTTGATCCAAATCTTTTATTTACATTGTCTATGCAGTTCCAGAGAGCAAGCCAGGCAAACCAACCACTCTAAACACGGTCATGAAAATGTGTCACTTGCAGTAGAATCGATCCAGTGACAAACGAGGCCAATTCAAGAAGATGAGTTCTGATTTGGCCAAAGCAAGAGCGGCAACGGTGGCAAGGAACAACTTCCTGTCAAAAGGAAGAATCCTCTGGAGGAATCTCGCTCTAAGGGGGTGACAGCCTCTCTTCTGAGGGCCGGGAGACCTTCTGCTGCCCTGGGGAACACAGGACTAACTGCTGGTCTGTCCTGAACCTCCAGCTTCTCCTTCACCTGCAGCACAACTACAGGAAGGGAATGTACAGCCTGTGGCCCCCACCATGGCAGCTCACCTTGACTGGATCCTCTTCCTGAACCTGGCAGATGGAGTACAGGCTCCTTGTGCCGTCCTCGTTGCTGTGGGTCCAGGGGATCCCCCCAGGGGTAAGTCCCGCTATTTTGAGTGAACTTTGAGTGGGACTTGATTTTTTCTACAACTAAAAACAGACACAAGAAATGTTAGCGGGTTCAGTGTGTGTGTGTGTGTGTGTGTGTGTGTGTGTGTGTGTGTGTGTGTGTGTGTGTGTGTGTGTGTGTGTGTGTATGTGTGTAGTTGTACCTCATTAACTCAGCCTCAGGAACTAGACTCCACACGTCCTCCTGGCAGTTCACATCTCTGACGTACTCTGCCAGTGTGAACATGCTCTGGAAGCTGGAGGTGGCATAGCAGATCTGTGCTGGGTTTGGAAACCTGAAACACAACAAGTAACATCAACATCATCAAATCATAAACTGGGGCTCAGTTCACTAAAAATTAAACAAGCTGTGTTGGAATATTAGCTGATGAATGTGTGGCCTGCATGGTGGAAATAATAATTCCATTTAAAGCATGCAACATGTTAAATCACTAACAAAATCAGTTTTCTTGAGGTATCAGCGGGTTAGTATCTTGTGTCTCTGTGTTAGTGTGCGCGTGTGCAGATCTACTCACCCAAGCCAGCAGACCTGTTGACCCCGCAAGCTCTGTGGGATGAAAACCTGTGTGGCATCTCCGTAGCGGACGCGACTCTTGCCGGTACTAGAGAGAGAGACACATAAACAGTCACCAGACATGGCCAGCCGCGAGTGTGTGGACACCTTGTCGTGACATTGTGTTCACACTGTCACATTCAGTCAGACTCAAGTTCCTTTGGTTGACAAAATCCAGGTCCCCACAACTTAAATAATTACTTGGGTAAGTTAGGTTAAGTATGAAACATCAAAATGTGAGAAAAGTAGACTGACCTCTTTGAGGACGAGTCCTGCTTGGCCTGTCTCTGGCACAAGGCCTTGACGACTGCGTCTTGAATTAAGGCAGAAGAAACAAGCAGACACGGCTCTGGGGCAGCTGCTTGCTTGACATCTTTGTTGGTCTCATCCTCATCTTCACTAGGTGGGTGAAACTCCACCACTGGGTCGACTTGGATGGAGCTGTCGGGCTGTCGGGTCCTATTTTTACTTTTAACAGAACTGCAATATGAAGAGAAAATGCCTGTCATCAACAATCAGATTTGTCTTCAATCGGTATGTCAATACTGTGAAAGGAATCTTGGACTTTCTTCTGAGCTTTAATGTCAGAAACTGGAGCCACAATATTTCTTCTTCTCTGTTGGAGGAAAAAAAATACAAACTGTAAAAGTTAAATAATACAGAATCACCATCAAGAGGAAGGAGAATCAACACTTTATAAGACAACGTTTAAGTCCAGACCAGAAAACGTGAAGCACTGACACTTTGTGTTAAAACATACCCTGCAGCAGTTGAACAGTCTGCAGCACTTCTTCTTCTTTGCTTGAGGGTTTTTCTCCTCAGGTGGGGGCGCTGTGGTGGCGGCTCTGAAGTCAAGCACACACAGCCAGTTATTATACTGCTGAATGGTTTCAACAGAGTCTGCAGTGTTTTACCAATAACCACTAAAGACACTGACACGGCCGGCCCTCCTGCTATTAGGATGGATTTCTTTACCTCTGCTGCCGGCTGCAGCATCCTTTCACTGTCTCTGATGGACTTCTATCTTTCCTCTGCAGAGTAAAAACAATAATGATCATAAACTGTGTTAAGCTTGTTTTTTCTCCAAATAAAAATGTTCAAACTTCTGAAATGAGCATATGAAGCGCAGTTGGCACTTCTTGTGAAACATACCAGGGGTCGACCGAATAGTCTGTACCACCATGGAGTACATGCAGTACTGCTGGTGTGATTCTCCACAGAGGTCTTTGCAGCTTTTGGGACAGAAACTCTGGTGATAACAGGGTAAACACAAGTTGGTTATTCTATTGTGACCTTGTGTTTGATACAAGTCAATTCAGGGGAGTTGTTTAAAGGCATTAATAACTATGTGACACTGTGTAAAGTCTACATACATTTACCCAATAACTTTCGAACAATTCGCCTGAAAGCTTTATTTATTTCACTTTGTGTTAAAACCATGTAGGCCTATCTCCAAATTGGGTGAATTGTTCTTTCTTACATACTGACGGAGTAAGAACTGTTGTTTAAAATACATAATATATAAAAAAAACCTCCTTAGATTAGTTGGAAAAAGCATCGTTACAAAACAGAAAACCTTTCCTGAGCTCATAAGAGGTGGACTTTTTGGAGAAATGTGGTTCTCGCAGGACAGCAACACTACAAACATAATTTTATGTAATATGATGCATTGCTGTATATTAAACTACCCAATATTATTTAGCAGAAATTCAGTCAATTTTCTGACTGACTGTAGTACAATCATTACATTAAAAGTCAGTGAGTCAAATTCAAGACCAAGTTTTCAAAAGTGAATGACTAGCCTTGGTGCAGGTCTCTTAGGTCAAGGTAATACACTGGCATACCTCCCAATGAAGCTGGAGTGCCTTGTGCTCTGATCTCCCTTAACTTTGTCTGGAGTGATTTGATTTTTCTGTTCAGAATAAGGAAAAAGAAGAAACACATTATAAATTGACAGAAAAAATTGGATGACACTTTACATTAAGGGTGCATTAATCAACAGTTAATTAATGCTTAGTAAATGCATACTCAACATTAACTCATCATTAACTTACTGCTTATAAATGCTTAGGTAAAGCTTAATAAGCATTACTAACTAAGCTTCAATTAACTAAGCATAGATAATGCCTCACCAAACATGTATTAACCATAAATAACTAAGCATTAACAGTAAGGTAATAAGCGTTAACTAACCATTAATAGCATAAGCATTAATTAACAGTTAATTAATGTACCCTTATTGTAAAGTGTTACCAAAAATGTATAGTCTTTGCTTAGGCCTATATAAGACAGCTCCACAGTCAGTGAAGTCAGAGAGATGCCAGAACTTTGCATTAACATGGTCTAAAATACAAAACATAAAAACTACACAGACTGTATTCATCTGTGACACAAACCTTTGGTCCACGGTTTAACATGGCTGCAGATCTTTTAGAGAGTAAAATATGACTGAACTGTTGTAGAACTTGTTTAGTGAATGACTGAGAGAAACCTCAAGCAGTTCTATCACAACTGAAAAGTTCTAGAATGTGATGCTCTATGACAGTCACTGAGTGCCCTCAAGTGTCTTATAGAACACAAACCAAACATAAACATGTTTAAAAATAAATAGATTGATACTAGTGGTTAACTGCCATTTTTAAAAGTGTCTTAAACCTGCAGTGTGTAGAATTTAGGGTTTTATTTCCTAGCAGATTTTGTAGAAAGTAATTATAATATCCATAAGTACATTTAATTTAGAGCATAATAGCTGAGAAAAATTTTTTGAATTATTTTTTTCTCCCTTAGAAAGGGTCTCATATATGTCCATATTTCTGCATATTTTGGACCAAGGCCTAGTGCCGCCATCTTGAAAGTGTCATAGTTGGAATGTCATCAGGTGCATTGTTTAAAATGTAGAATTGTTCTTGTCCTTGAAGGCCACTGTAGCTTCTGTTATTATTCGAAAGGGTTGGGGTTACCCAGTGAGCGTTGCATTCTAGAACTTTGTAGAACTTACTTGATGATGTCATATTACACACTGCACCTTTAAACTGGAAATCAAGCTTTATGAAGATTTGTTTTTATTATCAAAGGGCATTTGAAGCCTTGGTTAATTTTTTGCTGACTTTTTTTAATGCGTTTATCTTTGTTATAAAGAGTCCTTACCCCAAATGCATTCTATTGTTTTCTCAGCACAAACTCAGTCAGAGGCCGGATGGATCATATTGTCAACTGAACACAGTATAAAGCTGCCAGGAAGAAAAAAATACAATATTAATGAATCATATCAAACACAATAAAAAATATTACTTTAAAAATAAAGTGTTTTTTTCCAATAAATAAAACATTCTCAATGTGGTATTTACAGACTAGTGGAAAGACTCCATATGGTTAATATTCATATTTGTTCATATAATATTACATTTTTTCTTTACTTTGTTATAAATGAAATAATTATTTTATGTTTCCTTAGTAACTATGTGATTTAGAATGATTAAATAAAAAACGTTAACACTGCCGACCCCTGTACTGATGATGAAGAGAATTTAGAGCTGATTGTGTGCTCTTGGATGTTTGTGTGTGAGGTTCAATTTAATTTTCAAACATAGTGAGCCTGAGGACATTTTAGTAAGTCATGGTTAGTTAGGTTCAGGTGAAATTCTTTTTTTTTTCTTGGATTGGCATGAAGTGGAATAATTTGATGGTATAATTTTTTACTAACCACTATCTATTCATCCATATAATGTGCATCTCTGTACAGGGATGATGTAACCAAAGCTGTTTACCACTCACATAGTTTTAGCATGAACTCCCCATAAAACCAAAACAATAGAACATTTCTACTGTTGAAGTTTCTTGTGGTTGTTGCTGTTCATTGCTGGTTGATGGCGAAGGCTTAAACTGTGGTTATGATGGGAGGATCTGAGGTGATTGAGCAGTGGAGGAGCCGTTGAAGAAAGACAACAGTGATCATCAGGGAGGAGTAATGCCTAAATTTGCCTCACCATGAGTGATTAGATCAGATGAGAGTAGCCAATCAAGACCTCACACAGGAAGGTGTTCACAGTTTGTAATAATCAGTAAAGGGGAGTTTTCCCCCTGTAATGATTCCATAGAATTTTAGGCTATTCTATTGGATTGAAAATGATGTTGATGTGCCAAAAAACACAACCTTAATAATTACATATAGGCCCATCTGATTTGTATCCTGTTTTATCTCCATTCAAAACCCATACGCAAAACAAATGCCTTTGCATGCACTGCTTGGATCTAGGGAGGATCAGTGTTCTCACACTCAAGAGTTAAGAAGTGTTATTATGATGGAGTAGGCTAACTGCTCTGCAAATCTGAGCTTTTGCAGGCTACCGTTAAGGAAGGAAGGAAGTGAGTGGAGGTCAGGAGGTGGAATGGAATGGCCTTGCAGAATAGGAATGGGTTGCTCAAACGCCCTATATATCTCTAGAGGATAGTATACAGTCATCAGGTAAGAATACTCGTTCTTTAAAAAGTGTAATTTTAATTAAACAAAGGTAGATCATGGAATGACTATAAAAGTCAAATCAAGTCACTTTATTTATGTAGCCACAGCAAAACCTAATTTGGGACGGGAGACTATTTCAGAGCCTGGGAGCAGCAACTGAAAAAGCTCTGTCATATGGTTTTGAGACATGAGAGCAGGACTGAGAGGAGTTGCTTAGAAGACCTGAGTGACACAGAATATGGGATTAGCAGATCAGTGATGTATTATGGAGCCAATCCACTGAGCCCTTTAAAAAACAATAATAACATTTTGAAATGTCTGTATTTTACAGGCAGCCAATGCGTGGCTAGAACTCGAGTGCTATGTTGTCTTTTCTTCATAACAGTTAGGGGTCTAGAAGCTGCATTTGGAACCAATTGGAAGGATTTTTTCATTCTTTTTATTTACTACTTTTGAAAGATTTTGTACAACTCTATAACATTAGCTAACTTCCTAAATGAACGAATGTGACTTATTTATGAAGTATATTATAGGTGCAATTAGCAATAGAGTGACTGTCAAGTATTTAGTTGGACAAAAAAGGAAATCAAATGTGTTGATGAAACATTTCTCACTATCAAGTTCAACCATTTCTCATAAACATTTCTACTCCATTTGACTCAATGTGTATCTGAATTCATTTGTAATCCTTAGTGTTTATTCATATTGAATTTAAATTAGGCAGCATGATCAAACTGCTGCAGGTTGTGGGGCCCTCAGGATGTAATGGTTAGAGAACACCCCCCCCCCCCCACATAAGTCCCTGCAGCAGACCATTTTGGTGTTTTTGGTTTATCAAAACATCTACAACAAATCAGTAGCTCTAGCAGAACAAATAACTCAGCATCGTTGGATTCCCAGTGGCATGTTATTTCCTTCCCCAGGAAAGAAAAAGGAGTTGCCTATTGAGATAAGGTTTTTCCACTTCCAATAGACAGTGCCCTGCAGAGAATGATCACACCCATGCAGTTTTGGTACATGGACTTGATTTGTGCTCCAAGATTCTTTTGCTTTGCTTAAGGTGCGTTCCTTTCAATGTTTTTCTTGTCTTTTTCTTGTTTGTCTTTTAATGTTCAATTATTTATGTTCATCTTTCCAATGAGAGAAAACTGATCACTTTATCACGGAGGCTTGTCTAAACAAAGCTATTGAGCAACTTAGGCAGATCCTCCCATTTCTGGGCTATGTATAGTGTCATTGAACTCTTTATTCAAGATTGGTCCTGCAGTGCTTATTTTTTATTTATGTTTCAGCCACTTGTGCAGAGAGGAGAATAGTATAGCCCTTTAAAATGGGGGACAGAAGAAAACTCCTTCTTGCTGCAATCGCACTGACAGCTCTCTACTACAAAGTAAGTTTTGTTTCTCTTACAAACAGCCATTGAACTATTGTTGTGATTTTGTATTAGAAAACATAAATATTCTCCTTTTTTGAAGCTATATTTTAAATTCCACATCCGATTATAGGTGACTGCAGAGAGCGTGACCGTACTGGACATGGCCCCCGACGCTGTAGACGACCGGTACGAAGGATGCCGTAAAGAAGCCTTGGATACATTTGTTCTGTCAGACCTGTTACAACAAGAGCTGAACCACAGTGATGGATTCCAGAAAGCATGGAATGCAAAACAGTGTTCAAAGCTGATCCCTGGAGGAACTAAAGAACATACCGCAGCACTCTTGGCTTATGCCAATGGGGATGATGTTTTTAAAAAGAACTTTAACGAGGCCGTGGAAACACTGGGCACAAACGTCAGCACCTATGAAAACCACTTCCATTTCAAGTCTCTTCACTTCCTGCTCATGGATTCCATGACACTGCTGAATCCAAAGTGCAGAACTCTGTATGTCGTCCCAGAAGAAAAATACACTGCAAACAAAGGCTCACAGGTGAGATTTGGAAGGTTCACTCAAGTTTACACGGACTATCTTTCAACAAAGAAATTGCATGATATGGAAGACTTTGTCATTTTGAATATCACTTCTTGCTTCTTCGCCAACCTGGGATCCTCCATTTGCAGTGAAGAGGAGGGCACTGCACTCTTATCTCCAGCTGAGGTGTTCACTGTGGAACAAGTAAACAGCGTTGAAACGCGTGATACTTCATACACTGAGATCGCTTTGACATACTCAAAGTGGAACAGCTCACACAACTGTTACATTTTTTCAAGGTAAGACTGACATTTTCTGGATAACAGTGACATACTGTATTTTGCTCTTTTATTAACAAATGGAGAGGACAATGCAGAGGAATTGGGGAACTTATTTTTCGGCCCTGAGTCGTGTCTGCGTTCCAAACAACCTTCATCAGGAAGGATAGGCAGTGTTCGTGAAGGTCATGCTGTTAGTTCACTGTAATAATTGAAGGAAACCCAGAACTTTCAACATCTGGATTTTGGTTATTTGACAGAAAGAGGAAATGGTTTAGTCGTGATCATGCATGAGGGCGGTAGGATTCCAAGAGGAAAGAAGGGTGGACCAGTAACCACAAGGGGACTGGTTCGATCTCCGGCACCGGACAGGTGGCTGTTAGTGGTAAAACAAGTGGTGACTGGTAATACAGCCAATGGTATATAGTCCCATTCACTTCATTAATAGTAATAGTAACCAAAATGGCTCTACTTTTCACTGAAAAGTACTACCTTGCTCGTGGAAAGAGGCTGATTGAGAAAATAAGGTTTGCAAGGTATTTGTGATATTTTTATATTTCAACATTACCTGAGAAATTAATCTCTCTCTCTCTCTCTCTCTCTCTCTCTCTCTCTCTCTCTCTCTCTCTCTCTCTCTCTCTCTCTCTCTCTCTCTCTCTCTCTCTCTCTCTCTCTCTCTCTTACTCCCTAGGTCCCCAGCAGATGTTTCCACCCAGTGGCTTGTGCTGGCACTTGTGGCTTTATCTTTTTTTTCCTTTAGCTGTTGACCAAACACAATAAGCATCTTAAAATGCTCAGTTATAATGACACAAATGTGTTTGTCTTTTTCTTCTTTTTTGAGCACAGTTGAACAATGAAATTAAATCTGTTTTGTTGTAATGTTAACCAATCGAGGTGCCGCAAGCTTTTGTTTTCCTCTGCGAACACATAGCCATAACTCTGTCTTTGAAATTACTTGTAAGACATTTTTTGAAATATAGGCAGAAATCTTCCTTTATGTACGCATATCATCAAAAATATATACTTACAACAACATTTCTGATATAAAGCAATTTTTTTAAATATATTTTTGTGTGTGGCATTTAATGCCTTTATTTTTTTAGTGTAAAGAGACAAAACTCCGTGGGGTGAGATGGAGATAGGGGAAACGGCATGCAACAAAAGACCCCAGCTGGACAAGAAACCAGCACGTTCACAATAGGATCATTTTAGCTGCCAATATCGACCTTTATGTACTAGCTGTCGAAATACATACTGTAAACCAATAAACTGCTTAAACCTTGCTTTGCCTCTACTTTTTACACATTGCAGGGCTGACCTTTGGATGGGACAATGACAGCTTGTGCAAGAAGTGAAGTTATCAATAGCAGGATGGACCTCACTTTATGACTGATTTCAAATTTTTTTGGTTAAACATGACTGCAGTCCAGAGAAGTACCTGTGGAGGACACAGGTCCAAATTTTCTTATAAACCCTGTTGGGTATAACCGAATGAATCGTTAATTTTTAGCATTACCATCTGAATGTGATTAACAGTGGTCACATGTCGTAGGTCTTTTAGTTTGAGTTCTTACATAGGGTAAACCTGGCATCCTCACTACCAGATCATGAGTTTTGAGATGCCACCGTTCAATGGTTTTTAGTCAAATACGATACGTATGTAATGCTTCCAAAACAATGATATGAATAAAGTGTTATTGGTGATTTTCGACATATCTATATACTTGTATAGCAATAAGAAGAACTAAAACTCAACCAAGTTTTAATAATTTAATTAATAGCACAAAAAAGACAACACACAGAGGCACAAAGCACATATTTGACTGATGTAAGATTTAGTGAATAAAGGAAAAGTAGATAGTTACAAATACATTTGCCATCACATTAACTACATGCAAACAAATGTTCTGATGGAACACCACTATCAGTACACACAATTCAAATGAATGTGCCATTTTATTCTATTTTTACACCTTTAGTACAACAATAAAACAAACATTCACAGTAAAGGCTATATACTGTACAATTTGTGTCAAATGTGTGGTTGAATCTGCAGAAAATATCAGAATATTATAACACACTGTACGTTTACTTGATACAGCATATACAAACAAATCATACTTTTTTCAAAAAAGGGTCCATTTTAAAATGGCACATGCTTTCTCCAACCAACAAAAATTAAAGTAGCAAGCACTTGTGAATTATCATTGTGTTATGATATGCTGGGGAAAATATCTATCCAGTATCCCTACAAATCAGTGTTGATGTTATAGATTTTGGGTAATTAACGCTGGTAATGTAGCATTAATAATGTTGCTCCAATTATTGTTTATGAAATCCTCTGACACATAAACAAATAGAAGCAACTGCACTTACCATCCCCCAACCTCTTTTTTAATTTTGATTAGACTTTTTTACTAATTGTTATCATTAGAAAATGATGGGAAGTAAGGTACTGGTAGTTCCTGTGTGCAATGTACCTGTACACACAACTCTACCTGGAGTCCTTTGAAACTTAAGAAATCTGAAAAAATATGATATTTCTCAGGAAATGTTCCGCAGTTATGAGGAGATAATAACATCCTCAGAAAGTGTATATGACAATGCATCTAAAAAATATGCCTCGAGCGGTTTTTAACAGCATTCCCTCATTTATTTCATCAACAAAAATACAATTTACCAATGACTAATAAAGTAACTTAACTTAACTTAACTTAACTTAACTTTACTTTACTTTACTTTACTTTACTTTACTTTACTTTACTTTACTAAAATACAATTTAAGTCCAATCAGCACTTAAAATAATATGTCAATAAAACCTATTTAGGGTTCAGCTGGAGTGTGTCCAGTGAAGACAACCTTACTCTTGGGCTGAGAGTTGAGTCTTGACCTTGTTTCCACGGGAACAAGTGCTCTTGTCTTTGCTGAGGAGGCTGGTGTCGAACCGAGAGAGGGTGCACATGCTGCTCTGGTGACCTGGTCGTAGTCTTGTGCTTCGGAGCTGCAGCTCATCGTAGCTTGAGACCCGGACAAAGGGACACCAACGGAAAACCTTCTTGAAACCGGCGCGGAACCTGCACCCAAATCAACATCTCTCACATGTGGACATATACAGAAGCTTACAAGCTTGTCGGTTGGGTTATTATTACGTATTTGTACCCACCTGCTGTTGAGGCAGCAGTAGATGATGGGGTTGTACATGGTGGAGCTCATCGCCAGCCACAGCACCGACAGGTAAACCTGCTGGATGTACTTCCACTTGCTCAGACGCTTGTTGAGACCCGTCACAATGAAGTAGACGTGATAAGGCAGCCAGCAGAGGGCAAAGGTCACCACCACAATGATCATCATTTTCACCACCTGCAAGAGAACAGAGAGAAATACTACAACTATTAGCAGGACAGTGGAAGTGTAATGAAGTTGACCAATAGTGGGTGTCATACTCAAAAATTAAATAAAAGTATACATATTTTTTGTTGCTCTTGCTGCCTGCTCCTTATAATGATATAACTGCATCTCATGAATACAACCTGCTAACCAGTGGTCACGCCGCTGTGATAAAATAATCCTTTGCGTATATCTGTTGCTTTGAATCGTGTGCATGTAATCTGAACTATGACAGGAAAGGAACACATAGTTTTTATGTAATATAAAAGTTTTGATTGACATCCCATCCCTGTACCGTGTCCATCCACTTCAACTGGAGGAACCATTCAATTGCTGAAGCAAAACACTCTAAGATGGCATTTCAATGTGATTTTGATTGTTTGAAGCCACGGCAGCTCTATATATGCACATTGTCTCTAAAGTGGCAAGTGTGTTGCAAGTGCCTTTTCCATCACTCTGATCACAATGGCGCTCCCATTCAGAGAGTCCAGAATGGCTGCTGGTGTGAAGAGACGGGGAAAGGTTAGTGGTGACGCACCGGCCCCAGCAGGTTTCATGTAGGACGGATATATGAGCAGCGCAGACCTCATCAGTGGGTTGCGGCAGAACTGTGGGGGGTTAAAAGGAGCAGGCAGGAGAGGAGAGAGACTTCCTCTTATCTCCAGCCTGGTGGCATTTTGTCAGCGTGGGCCTTTTGAATCAAGCCTGACAATTGTCTTGTGCCTTTTGTTTCCTGACATTTATAAAAATAAATCTCTTTTATCTCTTGCAGCAATCTGAGCCTTTGATGAGTTTATCCCCCTTTCTAATGAGGCCAATAAAAGATTGATTGCAAAGGCAACCCTGCACCTGTGCATCCGTCTCTGCCTCTGTGCACTGAATGTGTGTTTGCGGTGCCCAAAAAATATTCCAATATTTAGTATAAGGCACAGGAAGAAAATCCATTTTATAGTTAGTATTAGTTTTTAGTTGTTTTATACTCTACATTGTTTCTTACTTTACATCACCCATTTTCAGGGCGGGAAATAGTTTGATTTACATTGTATTACGTCCGTCAAAAAAAAATAAAGTTGGTGATCGACAGTTTGCATAATACATTTTCACTTCATCTCATTTCATTTAATCTGGCATGTTATCCTGCAGTATCTGTGATGATTATCAATAAATTGTATTCTTCAGCTTTTATCCCAGGGCTTAAGTGATAGATGTCTGTCATGACAGCTGTGATGACCGTAATCCCTGTTCAACTCGACCCTCATACTGTACAGTACACTGTGTAGTCTGTCTGATGATGTCTAACTTAAGTGGAACAAGGGCCTCTTCATCCAGGCTGCAGTTAAATACCTACTTAATCGGTAGGAAAATGAAGGTGTATTGAACTCTGAGATCCTATGTGGTATAAATGTGCAAACATTTTTAAAAACGGTTCATCCTAGCTTGAGAAATGTCAGAAAGAGTGTTTTATGGTCTCACTGTCTAACCGTACATTTGTGGTTTGGATGGACGGACACACGGACAACGTTTACCTTCCGTTTAGCCCTGAGCTGTCCGTGATAGTTATCAGAGGAGTCTCCTGGTATCACCCCTCCCCACAGAGTCACTCCTACGATGGTGTAAGTGATGCACATCACCGCTAAGGGCAGCGCGTAGACTAGAACTGTCACTATGATGTGATACCTGCAAAGTGAAAAAAAAAGTGAAAAGTGAAGAAACACAAGAGGTCATGACACAAAGCTATTCATATAGTGAGCCAGAAAAAGTGTATCTGTGTTCTCACATGAAGGGGTCATCGGCCATGCGGGGCCAGGCCACGTAACAGAGGGTCCTGCTTGGCAGAGTTCGGATGGTGGAGAAGTAGCAGAGAGGGAAGGCTAGAACCACGGCCAGACTCCAGATACACACGATGACTCCCACAGTGGCCTTCGCCGAAAGGCGAGGCTTCAGGGGATGGATAATGGCCATGTACCTGCAGGTCACAGGTTATAGCAATGCAGGCCTAAGCTATGACTCCATGTCAGATACATAAAATCGGGGTTGGGCCATTATCACAGCTGAATATCTGAGAATCAATCTGAGAGTTCAGTTCAATGCTGTTAAATCACACTAAATCAAAGCCCTGAAAAAGACTTGTGAATGAAAAATCATTGTGATGATTCTTCAAGGCTATTGGTCACAGATTTTCCACAAAGGTATGTTTGTATTTTTTATGTATACGGAGATGCACTAGTTGTTTAATTTTCATTAAAGTTGTAGTTAATAAAATCAAATCAATGGTTTCCATTTTTTAAAAAGGGTGCATTCACTTCAAACGTCTGATACTAGATTCACAGTAAAAACACAGAAAACCAAATCTAAGTATTGAAACTTTCTTTGAATATGAAATAACATGAGCTCCATTACATGTATCCTACTGTATTTATGCAGTTGATCCTCTGTATCCTGAGGTAAAAAAATCCTGCTATAGGCTTTCTATTATTATTATTTTTTGGATAAATTGACCCAAATTTACTCTATTACTCAAAAATGTATTGTGAAATAAACGATTGTTGTAAAATTATCTGGAGACCTTCATTCACTTTTAGGAGTGCAGAAAAAACACAACTTGGGCCATTACTATTATCGTCACTAATAACACTTCCATACCTACTAATTAGGACTATAACATTTTCTTCAGCAGTAAGTCTCTGTAACCTACCTGTCGATGGCTATCGCGGTCATAGAGTAGATGCTGGAGAACACCGCAGTGACAGGGAAGAAGTTGTGAAACCGGCAGTACACTTCTCCAAAGTACCAGTCTCCGTGAGCCGCGTAGATGAAGTTGATGAGCGTGTTGAATGCAGCCATCGACACATCGGAGAAAGCCAAGTTCAGCAGGAAATAGTTGGTGACAGTTCTCATCCGCTTGTGCGCCAGAATAATCCAAATCACGATCAGGTTCCCGAACACTGCCACAGCCAGCACGGTGCTGTACGCCACAGACCACAGCGCGATGCGCCACACCGGCTGCACGAACTGGTTGGTCAGATTTCGGGTTACATTGGATCCATCCCGTTCAGAGGCCATTCCTCTAGTGTCCTCAGTCGGGTCTGCTTCAGTCCTCTGCATACACGCGACACAAATCAACACAAGCGCGAGAGTGTTAACATGTGAGCAGTGAGACAGACAGAGTGGTCCTGATGCTGCCGCTCCCTGTCATCACATCACACTCCGATGCCGGGGAGCTTGACAACTTAACTCAGTGATTCAGGTTTCAGGGTGGCACAATCCATGATCGAAATAAATCTATCACAAGCTGCTGTTATGAGGCAAAACTGTTTTTAAACAACTTTAATTATATGATTATAATGTGAGGTAGGCTACAGGAGAATGAATGCACACAATTACACTGTTAAAAATAAAATTCCTGCGATGAATTATGTGTAAAGGTGTATAGTGAAATCTTAGGCTAGGCTACTTAAAGTATTAAAAGTTTTTTTTTATTGGTAAACGATTTGTGACTAAGCCTATGCAACCACATCATCAATATTAAATTGGAATGATTTAAAGGAAAAGCCAGAAATCCTCAGATTTTAGAAGCTGAAGACCACAGCATGTTTGTCTTTTTTGCATGAAAAATACTTATGATCGTCAACCCAACAGCTGTACCTGTTAACTGTTGGGTTGTATGATAAAAAAGCATTATATTTTATAAGATCTTCAGATGTTTTGCAGGCAAACATTTAATCTTGATAATTAGAAACTAAAGCTTGAATCAAATAAAGTACAATATTTCTCTCTCAAATTTACCAGAGTAGAAGTAGAAAGTGAAAATAAAAACTTGAGTAAAATACAAGTATCTTTAATGTGTATGCTAGTACAGTACTTCAGTAAAAGGAATTCAAGTACATTTGAGATGATATTACATTTC
This sequence comes from Hyperoplus immaculatus, assembly GCA_949357725.1. Lineage (NCBI taxonomy): Eukaryota > Metazoa > Chordata > Actinopteri > Uranoscopiformes > Ammodytidae > Hyperoplus > Hyperoplus immaculatus. The sequence goes on along the minus strand of OX442355.1, from coordinate 9,976,609 downwards.
ACAAGATCCATTTGGCACACACTGTAATTTAGTTTAAAGCAAGTTATGATAAAAACATTCAACCCCCTGTGGTCTGCAGCCGTGGATGAGTCTGACTGATACAGTTAATCCTTAGTAGCTGTGCTATGAAAACAACATTGATAGATTCAGAATTTGATGTAGGTTGGTCTGTTTCATATCAAAACAAGGCAATAGTTCAGGCCATTACGTATTTTAGCAAATTGTTATGTTACCCCAGAATGTTTACTCTTTTATGGGCTCAACAATTCTTGCCTAACACCATGTTCATGGCAGCAGTGTTTAAGTTAAACTGAGGTAAGTGAAGGCATCGGTCTCACTGGGAAATACCCAATTAGTATCTTTTCACCCCTGCTGGGTAATACTGCCAACTAGCTTTAAGTGTACCTGCTGTGATTGTTTTTTAGGAACTGCATTGTGTGTGCAGTGTGCTGTTTCATGTCCACACTCATACTATTAGGTCTGGTCTTTAGATGCATCCTCTATAGCAATCATACATTTTCTTAGCATTTGGAGGACACAGGCGCGGAGACAGTACCGGTTTAAGAAGGTTTATTTAGAAGGAATCCGCTGAGGGTTAGGGCCGTGATCCGGGGGGAATCCTACTGTCATGGGGCTCCAGGGGGAGAGCAACAGGGAATGTCCAGGGGGCTGAGCGAGAGCAGGCCAGAGCAGGCAGGCAGAGGGGTCCGGGAGAAAGTGCTGGCTGGTGCAGGCTGGAGCCGGTGGCTGGAGTCAGGCCGGGAGAGCTGTGGCAGAGAGAACAGGAATTAGGACGAGGCAAGATGCAAAATGCAAACGGAGCTGCAAACAGGTAGGTGAACTAGAGAGCGCGACTGACTGTGAGAAACTGAGTCTACAATCTGGCAGTGTCTGGAAGGTCGGGCCGGGAATATGAAGAGCGGTTGATTAGTGATCGATGGCAGCTGTGAATGCTGGTACCTGACTCCAACACACCTGACACCTTGCCAAAGGGCAAAAACAACACAGAGGCAAAGAGGCCCAGGCAGGATCGTGACACCATCCTTTTTTTGGGGCCACTCCCTGTGTCAAATGTCACCGTGAATTCACTTTGCATAAGTGCATGTCCCTAATAAAGTCACTGTCAATGTGGATGACACTTGATCGGTCCTGCCAATGCTTCTTTGTCAATAAGTGGTGTGGCACTGACTTCAGGGGAGCGGCTGCTTTTTCACGATTGTTCCCTTAAATGACTCACTCGTTACCCAGATGCCACCCTTTTTTCGGGGCCACTCCCTGTCTCAAATGTCACCTTTAACATGCATTATTTATACACGATACTAAAAAAAAGTCACATGTTATTAAGTATACATAATATTATAAGCTGCAATGGAATTTTGTTTTTATCTTGAATGAATATAATGTAAGCATAATTGAATAACAAGGGAGACAACAGCAAGGGAGATGAGCATTTCTCTTTGTCTGATCTGTGTGTGATGGGATAGCATGCAAAATCAACATTCAACTCTGATACAGAAGTGCAGTCACGTTAATAGCCGTACACTTGTGAAAATAGTTTTGCTTAAGTGCATGTCCCGAAGTCACTGTCAATGTGGATGACACTTGATCGGTCCTGCCGATGCTTCTGTGGCAATAAGTAAGGGAGCGGCTGCTTTTTCACGATTGTTCCCTTAAATGGCTCACTAGTTAGATTTTGTCCACTTTCTGTACTGGGAGCAGATAGCATTGATTCTGTCCATTGATAATGTAGCTGTGGAGCAGTTTCATTGCATGCACATGTCAAAGCATTTACATGTCAACAGCAACTGGTACAATAAGTACTTAAAGCCTTCTCATAAGTTAAAGTACCTGTACAACGATGTCAAAGTAATCTATTACAAGAAAATGTCCAACTTACTTAGGCAAAATTACAAAAGTGCAATTATCTAATTTAGTTCAGGCTTTTTGGGTTTAACTGGACTCAAATTGAAATTGAGAGGAAACTCACTGGTCATGATTGAACCGTCAGAGTGAACGAAAAGAAGAGAGACAGAGTGAAGGAGTGAGAGGAAGCCGCTTATAATCCAATGGGATTACATGTCTAACTGGAGTTTAGCGAGAGAGAGAGAGAGAGAGAGAGAGAGAGAGAGAGAGAGAGAGAGAGAGAGAAATGGAAAAGACTGGAATGGTAACATGGAGTGCAAAGATGTGAGTTAATCAGCATTTTAACATATACTAGATTAGTCATGCAACCTAAAGTTCACCCAATGGGTTCCAAGATGCATCTGAGCCGTCGCAAGATGATTAACAGGACAGGAAAGCAGGAGAAATAGTGTGCAAATGTAAAGTTATTCTTTTGACTGTTCTTTAATCTTTACTTTCATGTTGAGTTTTGAATAGATTTGCCTATTACAAATTATAAAATTCATTATGATATCTGAAATGTTTTGACTCATACCCTCAGGAACCGTGTGATTATGGGGTCACGTGTAAACACTGCTTTCATTTGAAGGGTCGCAAGCAATAAAGGTTGGGAAGCACAGAACCAGTAAAAGATGAGTGAAAGAAAATATTTTCATGTAAATACATTACATTCAGTATATATAGAGAATGCTGTCGTGTCACCAACCAACATAATCAGAATGATTGAGATATTGTGTATAATAATGTGTTTTGATCTTCCTGACCTACAATATGTCGCCAAAAGCGCTCTTTTGCTTTTTTGACCACAGTGTTTTTAGTTTTGTTTTATATTTACTCCATCTATTTGTCAAAAAAAAGACTTTGTTAGATTGGTGATGTCCTTTCTTACTTATTCCTCTGTCTGACCTCTTCTTCATCAGGGGAACAAGTTTAGATGTTCAGGTAAACATCCACAGAGTCTGACACAATCTCTTTAAAATGTTAACGTGTGAGACATAAACCAGAGGAGAGGAATCTGTGATGGGTGATGAAATCAGATTATGTCTCAGGGCAGACATTTTCCAAAAGTGTTGCAGGATTATGGTCAGTGAGTCTTCTTTCTCTCAACAAATGACTGACCATGTTTTTAGTCAATAGCAAGGAGATCCCAATAGATCTGTTATCTCAAAAAATGTTACATCAATACAAGCTTAGAATTTAGGCACTGTTGACACAGTGTTTAAGTCTGAGAATGATTGCACGTCAACTTCCTAAACACAACAATCTGAGGTTGTCCATTTACTAAACTATCCTTCCTTTTGTTAATAAGAAGTATGGCTCAGTTAATGGGGAATAGTCTGTTGACTTTGTGCATCTTTGTAGCTTTAGGTCATGCAACTCTGGGAGACACACAGATAACAGCTTACCTGACTTTTATGTTTGTTTTGCCTTTGGTAGAAACCTTTCTTAGGGTTTTATAACTCACATGGCAATCAGTGACACTAATACACACATGTACTGAGACTAATATAGCTGTGCAACTGCTGAAATGTAAATGATACATTCAGTATATATAGAGAATGCTGTCGTGTCACCAACCAACATAATCAGAATGATTGAGATCTTGTGTATAATAATGTGTTTTGATCTTCCTGACCTACAATATGTCGCCAAAGCGCTCTTTCGCTTTTTTGACCACAAGTTATATTTACTCTCCTTTATCTTCACTGTTTTCCTCCTATTTGATGTGATCAGGACTTGATGCCTCAGGTTGGTTCCAGAGACAATAAACCAGACTTGAATTAAATGCAACTCTAAACTAGCTTCATAAAAACAGTTTAAATGGATAGTTCAGTATTTTTGAAGTGGGGTTGTTTGGGGTACTTAGGCATAGGTAGTCTGTTACCTTGTATAAAGATGGCGATCAGTGCAGCCACTATAAGGACTCGAAGTTTGGGGGAGACATCGCTGTAGCAGTGGTCAGCTTTGCACTGTTGCAGACAGGGTTAGAAGAAAATGTTTCTTCTTCACACATATAAATGTTTACCTTAAACCTACTGTAAATATCCGTTCAATTGTACGCTAAATTGAGATTTTTTCCACAGCTTTAGTTTGCCGTCAGACAGCCTTTTGTTTTGTTTTCAAGGCGGATTTCTGCTACACAGCAATATCTCCCTAAACTACTTATAGTCACTTCGCTGACCACCATCTCTATAAGGTAACACACTGACTATGCCTAAGTACCCCATACAACCCCTCTTCAAGAACATTGCACTAGCCCTTTAACCCTTAGTTATATAAGATTAATTCAAGACAGGCCTTCCACAATAAACCCCGACACAGCATGCATAGTCTTGTTGTTGTTCTGGTTGAAGCAGCCCTGTGGGGCGACTGGTTCACCTCGGAGAAAGTTCCTGTTCCAAAATCAAATGTCAAACTGTTTGAAATTTGAGCTGAGAAAACGAAGAGGAGCGGCAGTGGAGTAACTAAACATAAGAAAGTAGGAGGACCAACTGTATACAAACAGTCTGTAGCTGTGCTGACTGGTTTGTGCTGCGACTCAGCATTCATTCTTGCATGTGCATGATTCAACACACTGAGTTCAAAGGTCGCTGAAGCTCAGTGAGTGCCGAGCATAGCTGCATTTTAAAACAAAGGTAAGACATGACGCATGGAAAGACATCGTAATACTCTATAAATACTCTGCTTTAGTATTCACTTTCTTCATGGGTGCTTCTGTTTTGGTAAGACTTTGCATGTGTTATCAACTCTGTTGACTCTGTTGTATCTGACTTACTTTCTCACAGTGGGCCACTAATACATTTCTCTGTGTTTTACGTAAAGGTGTTTTCCTTTACTAATCTCTGTGTTACGGCTGGTGTTGTACTGAGTGTTTTCCAATGCATAAAGAGGTGCAAAGAAATCACAAAACAGAAAATTATTATAACATTTTTGTCAGCACTAAGTTTAATAGAAATGCTTAGTTCCCAGAGTACATTGGTAGTTGGTTACACTTTACTTGAATCCCCTGTTTAGTGTTCATGTGGTATGTACATATATAAGAAATGAATTATAACCCACTATGATGTATTAGTAGCAGTTGAGGTGTTCATTATCGTACGGTTTAGTCAACAAGTATGACTTCTGTTACTGTATGAAGATGTATTTTATGTTATTTAAATATGTATAACTCCTGTATATTGTCTTTTTTATCTGCCTGCTATGAAAGGACATGTAGGATTTGTATATTAGTCTCAGTACATGTGTGTATTAGTGTCACTGATTGCCATGTGAGTTATAAAACCCTAAGAAAGGTTTCTACCAAAGGCAAAACAAACATAAAAGTCGGGTAAGCTGTTATCTGTGTCTCCCAGAGTTGCATGACCTAAAGCTACAAAGATGCACAAAGTCAACCGACTATTCCCCATTAACTGAGCCATACTTCTTATTAACAAAAGGAAGGATAGTTTAGTAAATGGACAACCTCAGATTGTTGTGTTTAGGAGGTTGACATGCAATCATTCTCAGACTTAAACACTGTGTCAACAGTGCCTAAATTCTAAGCTTGTATTGATGTAACGTTTTTTGAGATAACAGATCTATTGGGATCTCCTTGCTATTGACTAAAAACATGGTCAGTCATTTGTTGAGAGAAAGAAGACTCACTGACCATAATCCTGCAACACTTTTGGAAAATGTCTGCCCTGAGACATAATCTGATTTCACCACCCATCACAGATTCCTCTCCACTGGTTTATGTCTCACACGTTAACATTTTAAAGAGATTGTGTCAGACTCTGTGGATGTTTACCTGAACATCTAAACTTGTTTCCCTGATGAAGAAGAGGTCAGACAGAGGAATAAGTAAGAAAGGACATCACCAATCTAACAAAGTCTTTTTTTGACAAACAGATGGAGCAGGTCTCTCTTCCGACACTTTCCCGTGTTACCATTTCTGGTGGCACCCATGGAAATGAGATGACAGGGGTGTACATGGTGAGAGAAATGCAGAAACAGAAGGCAGATCAAGCTGGATCTCTTTCCATAACCACCGTCTTATCTAATCCACGGGCTGTGGATGCTTGCAGAAGATACATAGCAACAGACCTCAATCGCTGTTTCACAAATACCTTGCTGAGGTAAATATATAAAGGGAACATTGTACCAGAACTTTGTTTGGTTTTGGCCAATCAATACATCTTCTTTCTCTGGCTTCCAGTACCCCTCTAACAGATTCTTCACCCTATGAGTTGAGGCGAGCTCAAGAACTGAATGCTCAGCTCGGGCCTAAAGGAAGTCCAGAGGCAGTGGATCTGCTCTGTGATCTCCACAACACCACGTCCAACATGGGCCTATGCCTCCTCTTTTACAATTTGGACTGGATCACACTGCACATTTTCAAATACATACAGGTAAGAGCCTCATGGAGACTTCATCCAGAATGATACTTTCAGGGATGCAATTTTCGGCTCCGTGACATGCAGATTTCTGACCTTATGAAGTACTTATATTTGATGTTACCGCAAAACCAAGTACAGTTTGCGTTGCAGGCATTTAGCCAGATACCAAAGTATTGGACACGAATGGAATTATTTTCCTGACAGTAGCTAGTGCTAGCAAAGGCAAAAGATCGCCAACATGATTACAATCCATCCTCTGGGCACCACAGACAATGCAAAAATATGTCATGCCAGTCATATTGGACCAAAATGATTTCTTTGCTTTAATTTTTTTAATTCACCAGATCCAGTATACCTTTTTTGTCATTATTTCATATATACTGTATATGTTGTTTGTATACCATGTATTGATGGTCTATTTTATGTGAAGTTTAAGGGTTTAATTCAAAAGTCGATTCATTTGTTTTTCAGAGCAAAGTGACCTCTGTGCCTGTCAGAGCAATCCAGATGAATAGACCCATTTCTGAAGCTTATTCCCTGGAGTCGGTGGGCAAGCACGGCTTGTGTAAGTTTGATTGTGTCTCTACGTAGATCTGCCTAAAGGTGAACTGTTTTTTTTCTGAATGACTGTAAAATGTTGGAACCTTGTCTGTCTCTCTCTGCAGCGATAGAGGTTGGTCCTCAACCCTGTGGCGTGGTCAGAGCGGATATCTTTAACATCGCAAAAGAAGCAGTGGATCTCACAATTGAATGGCTTAGGGGATTCAATTCTGGTACGAAACTACACCTGGTATTTTCGATCTATGCTGGTCAGACCACAAATGTGGGAGGCATATACTGCAAAACCAAATCCAACCACAAGTTTTTATATATTGGCCGAACCCTTTAACTGAATTCAGGAACTTTGTAACTTTGAGCCTCCTTATCTACCAATTCCTCCCACTGTGATTTTCCAACAGGATTAACCTTTGAAGGAGGTGAAGTTGAAGCATACACTTGGTTTAAGACTGTAGACTACCCAAGGGATCCCACAACCAATGAGATGACTGCTGCCATACACCCCCAGCTGCAGGTATGGGACAAGGACATTTTAGAAAGATGCATGGAGATGCTGAAGACCAAAAACAGAGCTAAAAGGAGAGTAAATATAAGGCCGTATGACTCCAAATCTGATTGCTGGTTTTAACTGTTTGCTTAAAAGTTTAACGTATCAATTTAAAAAGGTGATGATGTTTCCATGTTAAACAAAACAACTGGCATCCGGTGCAACAACAAACAAATGAAAAATCAGTTATTGCAGGTTTAGGTCTGAGCAAGAAGAATATTTTGAATAATGTATTCAAACAATGGTAGATATGTTAGTTCCTTTTGCACATTTAAATGTACATGAAAAATCCATTAAGCAGAGAAACCTGATTTGGGACACCTGAACAAACAAAAAAATGCCATATTTGCATTCAAAAGCTGCAAAATGACTTACGTTTTGGCGTTCCCTGTCTTTCACCAGGACAAGGACTTTGAGCTTCTCAGGCCAGGTGACCCCATGTTCCTGTCATTTTCTGGCGAGACGGTGAAGTATGAGGGAGAAGAACTCTACCCTTTCTTCATAAACGAATGTGCCTACTATGAGAAGAAGATTGCTTTCCAATTGGCAAAGAAAGTCACTGTGACCTTCCCGTCCGTAACTGTAAAGAGTGACTGAGATCACATAAGACAGACCAAATGATACTGTGAGAATATAGATTTTAGAAGTGTACACTACATGAATAATAACATTTTTTTAATCATCTCAAATGAACAAATGTATGTAATGTCTGTATAAAATTCTACAGGTGCCTGACGATATTATGATCGATCCAATACAGCAGCTGCAACATTATAACCTCTATGAGGCTTCAAATAAGCTCTAGTACTGAAGGACATTGGATAATGGTATTAAGCTGTGGAATGGACTTGATGAAGTTGTCACAGGGAGTTGCAGTTTGCGCAATTTCAAAGCAAATTATGTTTCAAAAATTATTGAAAATTACAGACTAATAACCTGAGCACAATGTCAATGTCACTTTCATAACAATATTGTAACGAATAATACAGGCCAGCAGACAGACTTGTTTTTGAATACTTTTGCAGAAGTGTTTAGACTACCAGTTAAGAAATGGAACAGGCCAAATACAAGGCCACTTCACACTTTATACACTTGGCATTGTCACAGAAAAACTGAACTGTGCTGAACTGATCTTAAAAGCTGAAGCAATTAGATTAAAATTGACTGTGTATTGGACTGCAGATTCTTAAAAAAAAAAAATGATATGTATATATATATATATACATATATATATATATAAATAGCTATATATATATATATATATATATATATATATATATATATATATATATATATATATATATATAAAGTGTTTTTTGTTTTATTTTTATTTTCTGTAACAGTAACTGTGTATCTGAATCCGAATTTGATGAAAATGGGGGCGGGACCTGATAAGCCTTTGGCTTCTTCCGTCTCCCTTCGGACAACACAAAGTATGATGTATGAATATTTGCAAGAGAAAATTGTGTATTGTGTGGAATTGTCCGAAAGAATAATAAATAAAAAATAATACGTTGTAAGCCTCCACTCCCTGTGTATGAACTACACTTGGAGAATGTTCTTTTTTGCACAGTGGCAATAATATATGTTTGAATTAATGTAAACTTGGGGCACTTTGAATCATTAGATGGTGTGTTGTAAATTGACTCCGATTTTAAGACGGTCATAAAGATTTTACAAAAAAATGTTTTCGCAAATGTCAAATTTATTAGTACAGAAACAGGTACAGTGTGCTTCAGAATACATACACACATTTACAAAAGCCAGAATGTATACACATAAGACACATAACAAAACATTGTGACATGAAAACATCACAATTTGTATTTTTGGTGGTAGGAAATTGGTCATTGGAAATTTGTTCCAAAAAAGTAGCAAATACATTAACTTCCCTCACAAATGTTTAGTTCAGGTAGATTCATATTTTTTCAATATCTCTATTACTCTGTATCACCGACAAAAACTTAAAAGGCTTTCATTGATGCAAAACCTATATTTTGCTGAGAATCCAGTAAGTTAAGTAATTGATCAAACTGAGCAGTTAGAGCAACAGAAACGTGACTGCTAACAGGAGTTTACATGTTTTTGAGTATCTTAAAACAGTGAAACTTGACAATATCAAATATAAAATGGCAATAGTATAATTTGGGTCTGACACATTAGAATTATAATGTTATAAAGAGGTCACAGGTTTACCCAAGTGGCATCAAATCAATTAAGTTTTTTTTTAACATTCAAACTGTAAATAAATATCAGATCTATAAACACTAGCAATAATGGGAGATGAGTGAGTGGTTACTTTTCTTTTAGTGGGTAACATCAAGTGACATTTTGTCAACACATAACACGGACTGATATCGACAATTACTACAGAATAGATGGTGGAAATGTCAGCTTAAAAAGGCATGCACAGCAAAGGCTTGATATTTTAATATTATATAAAAAGAAATAAAAACCAAACAAAAACACCGTCAGATATAACATTTATATTTTTCCATGCACTAGAAGAGAAAGCTACCCTGGCTTTGATTACTGCAAGTGTGAAATGTCTGGATATAGTGCAAGTATATATACAAACAACAACTGATTTAAGGGCAATGTGGTGAGCAGCTTGAGAAGCAATGGCAACCAAAGAGAAGGCATTTAAGTACTGCACAGTTAAGACCAGAAATAACCAATCATACTTATAATATCTGGGTTAAAACAAATTAAAGAACATGGTTTGGGTAAGAAAGATACAGGGTCAGAGACACTTAAAAAAAAAGACACAAAAAGGTGAGAACAACTTAAAAAACGGTATGAAACCTCTTATTTATGAGCACTTGTGATGATTAGCTGCAATCTTTAGGTTTGGTTTATTCTCTTGTGTGTGGTATGAGCTGGCTGAAGTGGCCTCTCTCGTTAGGCCACTCGGTAAGCGGTCATGCGGGTGTAGTTTTGGCGGTGACTCCGGGCAGCCCACAGGAACAAAGCGGACGCCATCATCTGCAGAGGGAAGGAGATGAGGGCGAGGTAGAGGGACCAGCCCAGAGAGCCCTCCACCCCTTCAGGCGGTGTGGAATACTGGTGGAGCAAATCCACCCCGGCCAGGAAACAGCACACAGAGCCCAGGGAACACAGACCTGACCAATGAGGGGAGGGACGTAAAAAAAAGATGAACACAAAGCAAAAACGGTACACATCTGTGGTGGGAATAGGAAGAGAGAAACTTTGGACATTTTTTACGTGTTGTGATCCACTAAAAATTGTTATATTTTTTAGTATTTATGAAGTAAGATTTGATTTATAATTTCCCAAGATAACAATGGTGACTATTACACAAATGGCTTCTTTTTTTTCTTGTTCTCTGTTTCTGCTCCATGGATGGATTTGAGGGAATATGGATCACCCGCTTGTCTCACCTGCAAGTAGGTGGAGCACTCCCACAACCACAGTGGGGGTGAAGCTGCGGCACAGGCAGGCACAGACCCCAACAAGGCAGCTAAGGAACACCAAAGCCAGAGACACCAGGGGCAGGAGGAACTGGCACCTCCACAGATCTGAAAACAAAGAGGAAATCAAAACATTGACATAAAACCTATGTTCCAAAAACATTTCCTAATGTTCAATATACTGTATATATAATATATATATATATATATATATATATATATATATATACTGTCTCATGTATATTAGTTTGGACACATTTAATGGATTTTAATATACAGTTTATGCCTGACTTGGCATATAATATAATGATCAACAGAGATAGACTCACAAGTTCTCAGCAGGTCTTCTTCGCTGTTCTGGTTTCCGGGGTATTTGTACTTGGATACAAACTGCTGAGAAAGAGTGAAGCTCACACACTGCCTCTCCAGCTTTGGATCTTAAGTAAGAATCAGAAAGCACAAATTCAATGGAAATGTGTCCTCAATTACCAATACACATGATCTAGGGTTGGGCGGGCCGCATGGTAATATACAGTTTAACCCTACAAGGCAAAAAAATTCAAATTTGACAACAATTTAGAGTACAGCACTGCGCGTATAAGCATATGATTGTCTGTAGAACATTGTGAACGTGGTAATTTGGACCAGAAGTTGGTACCTGGCTCTTTGAACCAGTGCGACTGGCGGGGCACAGGCACCAGGATGCACCTCCACCACAGCCCCAGCGTGCCGTTCAGGCGGAACATGGTGTCGCTGTACGTCTTCTCATCATATTCCCCGTTGATGAACTCTTCCCTCAGCTCGGTGGCGTTGTTGTTGCTCCCGTCGCGCTTCACAGACGGACTGCTGTACTGGTACCAGTGCTGCGTTCCCGCGGCGACAGAGAGGTACACGGTGGCCAACAGGCTCAGCACCGTGCCGATGACCAGAGCAGTGGCATAGCGGTTGTCTACCATGGTTTATATAGGAAGACCTGTATTAGCTCTCTTAGTAAAAAATATTAAATTACAAATGCAGCTTGATGAATCTCTCACAGTGTGATGATTTCTGTTGGCTCTTTAGTTAAAAACAATATTTCCTCTTGGTGTGAAGGCACCACGGCATGTCTGTTAACTGTTGCCAGGCGAAATGACAGAGTCAGAGTAACACAACATTGTACTCTATTCATTCATTTTGCCCCTGTGCTGCATCTGGAGCAAAGTGCCGAAAGGAGAGGCGTTCATGACCTGTGGGGAAATCACAGACACAAATGGGTTGAACATGGTAGACAAGTTTTCAAACTTTAAAATCGCCACTCAGAATTAAAGACCAACTTAACAATAAAAATAAATTAAAAAAAATAACACCAATTACTTTACTTGTATATGTTATTACCCAATTTCAGATCATTCAAAGTACCCAACTATGTATAAGACAAAAATTGGGTATTGTCTAAATCAGGCTTAGGTGCTCCCAAATATTTGATTTTAAATTGGTGATCAAAACCTACTCCCCATATCTAAACATTTGTAAGATCTCTGATCTCTGACTGATTTATAAATCTAAATGACTGAATGCAAAATGCCTTTTAGGACTTTTTAATGATATGAATGTACCCTGTCAATGTTGTATTTCTGTGTTATAGCCTCACACACCTGGTTACTTGACGTTGCTGGTAAGCTACACAACAGTGTGGGGTTGTAAAATGGTTTAAATGTTAGATTAAAGGGTTTCACAGTCACACATAAAATAACAACAAAGGCAGCTTCTTCATCTGAGGGAGCACCACCCTATTGACAAACTGACGCTAATCACAGTTAACTGTAAACACATAAAGACAGCTTACTGACCAGTAAACGTTAAGTATTGAATAAAGGGTAGTTGTTTTGTTATCATACCTCATAGATGGACAAATCGTTCAAATATTCTCGTTATTTCTGCTGCTCGTTAAATGTCCAGCAGGCCTTCTTCCTCCTCTCCTCTACTCTGTCTTTAGAACAGCGGTTGTCAAACCAGCGTGTCAGGGGGACTACTGCCCCCTTGTGCTTCGGAGTATGATCTCAATACCGAACCATACACTTTTTATGTTTGTTACATAACCTTTCCTGCATAGTGACAGCTGTGACAACAAAGCTTTTCTTTTGGAAAGCATGTGCATGGGTTTTGATGGTATAGTTGCACCCAGCCCCCAGAGTTGATTTTATATTATCATTCAAATATTTGTATAGTGTATTTTAGAGTTTTTCCATAATATACTGTATACATTTTATTTATTGGTTTGTTATATCAGATGAAAAGCTCTGTTCCTTTTTTTTCTTTTCAAAAGAATCCTGACCAGTCTGTTATAAGCATAATAATCCTGATCAGCAATATAAGGCAAAGTACTAATACAGGCTCCATATGGCAACATGTCATTTGTTATTCGTGTCACAAAATAATACAAGCAATCCATGGAGTATTATCAAATCAGATTTTTGCTTTAAAAAGGCACATGCTTTACAAGCATTCAATCATACAGGTTCATTATGTTCACAATTTCAAAAATTAATTTAAGCTACAGATCAGTAGTTCAACAATATATGTTGTATAATGTTACATTTAGTAGTTCTCTGAAATACAGGCTGTCATGATGTTTTGGCAGTGCTTTGACGGGCAACAATCCCTTTTTTGACTGAAAAAAAAGGCTGCGAATGAAAAAGTCATGAAGAATAGGCGAGGTAGAGTTGATGTGATGTTTAAATTCAAAAACATTTCTTCCCTTTTAAAAACGACACATTCGATCATTGACGTCTTGTCCCAGAACACACATCGAGCTCACACACCAAGTGCTGCATTGGGATTGTGGAGCGTATGTATACCCTTCCATTACTATAACAACAAATCCTTTTTAGTGAAGGGTTTAGAGTTGGCTGTTGTTGCATTCAGGACGGGGGTGGCGATGAACTCCACGCTGCATGGGCCCGGGCCACAGGGAGCCTCTTCCAGCTCCAGCACAGTCACATTGTTGGGAGCAGCTGTGCTCAGGATGTTGCTAGGGACAAACAGTGTCACTTGAGGGCCTCGGCTTGGCCAGTAACGTCCCAAGTTGAAGCCGTTAATCCAAATTTGCCCCTGAAGAAGAAAAAAAAATAGCAAGGATTGATCAATTAGTTTACCGAGCTTTCAAAACACATGATCAAATTAAAAATCCAAACCAAAGCTTGTTGTCTCTTCGATTGGGCCTATGCTATAGGAACATCTGCATGTATTTTGTTACGAGTAAAGCTGCAGTTCAAGATTGTCTGCACTTATCTGTTGTCCTTTATTATTATTTAAAGAATAATAATAATGATATTTTTAGTTAAGTACGAGTTAAATACACAAAGCCTGTTATTAATCCAGCCAAACTCTTCAACGTGTAAAACTACTGTTTAGGCCTCTAAAACTTGACAAATTACATCCGTATATAGGGCTGCAATCTAGGATACATTTCATTATTTGTTGATCTTGTTTTTTAAATAGCTGATTCAATGTTTAGTCTATAAACTAACTCAATGTGTCATGTATGGGTGACATGCCTTCCTCCATTTGGGCAGCTTGATGTAGGTGTCTTGGGGCAGGTCTGGGATGCTGTCAGGAATGATGAAGCTTCCCTGATAGAAGGCAGGGAGAGAGAGGGAGAGCTGAGCAGGCTGAGGCTGCTCTGTTGGTTTGGTTTCACCCAGAATGCCTTGCCTGACTGCTTCATCGATACTGAGACTGAATATGGTCCAGCCCAGGAGCGTGTCCTTCCCCAGAGTCAGGTTGGACACCAATCCCTATGGACAGGAAGGGCAGAGGGAGGGCTAAAATGAATCAAGCAGCAGGTTTGTAACTTACCAATCATTTCACACAAGTACAGCAGGAATTCATACTGACACTCCAGCTTATTGGGAGTTTGACTTTTTTGCAGTTAAATGTCATCTTACTGTTTTTTATGCTTGTGCAACCTGTATGCTGAAATCCAGAGAAAGCTCTGGGACCTTTATGCAGATATCTATTTAAAGCGCATGTAGTTCCTTTGAAATGCACATGTACAGTAGCCGGGGGAAAATAAATACCTTGAAGTCGTTGATGCCTCCCCCGTAGTTGATTCGACCCATATTCTCCACCAGTATGTCCACCTGACTGCCAGCTTTCCCCGTCACATTGACGGTTAAGGCTTTGTTCCTTTCAAGAATTCCCACGGCAACCTAGAGAAGAAATCAGTGATGGTGGCCTACTTAATATTCCGAGTTTTCAAAATATTCAACCAGCTGTTGGTATAATTTCTCATTTTCCCATGCTAGTGTGGATATGATACCAGAGCTTGATTAAAAGAAATATTTTTTTCTAGAACTTCAAATGTATTTTTCCACTTCAATGAAATGAAAACTGCTGCTAAGCCTAAAATTGGTTAAACTGATGTGTGATCCTATGTGTAACTTTTGACAAGAAGCCAATCAGACTCACCCCGTCCACCGACACATACGCTCTGTCATGGACGCCGTTAAGTGGAGATGACAGTGGAGTCGGCGTGCTGCAGTTCACAGGTAGAGTGGTTCTGTAGAGAACATAACCAAAGACCTACAGGACAAAGAGACACATTACAGTATAACACAGGGGTGTCAAACTCTGGCCCGCGGGCCAAATCTGGCCCGTTTCAATATTTAATCTGGCCCGCGAACCAATTCGGCAATTACATTGAATTCGGCCCTCGAAAAAAAAAAAAAAAATTATGATTTTTTTTTTTTTTTTTTTTTTCTCATGCGGAGCCTGTGCCATATCCGCACGTCGCACACGCTCCCAACCGTTAGGACACTCGCACAGTTTACCACTAGGAATGTCTGCTGAAAGTTCCACAGCTCAGGATTTTAATTCATGAATTGATGAACTTGCATTGAAGAAAATATGTTTTTTCTAATGGCTGTAAATAGGCCAATCTATGTGGCTAAATAGCATGCTAATATGATGATTGATTGTGTCAACTGTCTAAGGATGAATGCTAACATTATCTGGTTTCTAACTTTTGCCTCAAGTTACAATTTAGCTAACTAGCTAACGTTAGATAGCTGCTGATAGCCCAACCCTTTCATTTCCAATGGTGGCTTTGCATTTCATTACCAATGTAAAGTGTCATAAACATTTAACACTGCTGCGTCATGATTCCTATAAAAAATTAAATAAAAAAACGTGATATGTTTTGAATATGCAGAAAGTTTTGAAAAATCCAAGAGAAAACATATTGTCGCTCAATCCAGAATGCCTGAGAGCCTTACTGCATTATAGGCCTTTATAATTGTTTCACCAGGAACCTGAATGTTGTCTTTTCCTTTACAAAAATAAAGACATTTCCTCAATACATTTATGCAGAAAAGGCACAGAAAACAGAAACAGAAAAATCTACCAGAACACAGGAAATTAAGTGTTTGACGCACAAACATTTCTGGGGGAGCACCCCCATACCCCCCACCTATTTTGTCCCCCAAAATATGTAAACGAAATCTAGCCTATGCCCCGTATGTACGCAGGTTATATACCTAGATATGTTGTTTGATTTTTGGATTAAAAAGAAGGCAGCGACATGTCTGGCCCTTCGTGTGATTATCATGTCGCAATTCGGCCCTTTGTGAAAATGAGTTTGACACCCCTGGTATAACAGTATAATATGACAAAATAGCGGTGATGCACAACAATAGGACAAAAGAAAAAACATTTAAGGATACCTGGTTCAGTTCAGTGAAAGTCTGAGGAAACATGCTCTTCACAGGGCCGGAGAAGGACAGTTTTTCCAGGGCATCTGATACGGTCTGGAGCTGTAGTGGCAGGGGGTTATACTTTTTATTAATTTGTCCTGTTTTAAAATCAGGAAAGGACAAAAAGCTGGACATGGGGTTTCAATAAACAATATGCAATGCATTGATCAGGTTCTAAAAAGTTTAAGTTTTAATAACTTGGTAGAAACACAGCAGGGTCAGCCGAGTACTTACCTTTTTCATCCCAACAGTCCCGTATGCAAACTTTGGGGTTGATGGTGGTATCGGTCCCTCTGGTATCTTATTGTACTGTTGAGAAAAGATATATTCGTTCCTCCAGATGACATACCTTCTACACAAAATAGAGCTGAAGGGATATTATAAAAGGCAAAACCAGGAGGCCTGCACAAGTGTTCTCTTACCATTTTGATCACCTCTCGAAGGGCAAAGTATTTCTCGGTCAGGTCTCCCGCTTCGGTGAGAGGGGCGTCATAGTCATAGCTGGTGGGCTGCGGGCTGTACGGCTCATTGGCACCTGAGGAATCGACAGGAAATCAGAGGGTGAGTGTCTTCTATTGGTGCCAATCAGTTTGGCAAAACACAAAAGAAACCACGTGGCTTGTGCTGTGAATCACTTCAAGCGATTGCTTCATCGTATCAAACCGGCCTGTCGGGGTGGAGGTGCACTCACCATTCCAGTATCCAAAGTTTGTTCCTCCGATGAACATGTACCTGTCAGGAGATATAGAGATTAACTTATAAGTTGGAGTCAGCGATTCTGGAGAATGCTTGTTGTCAAAATCAGTTTTTGTCAAAAATCAGTGAATATCTCCTCGAGATCCTCCACATGTCCATGCTGTGTGTGTGCTGAAAAATAAAAACACACAGCCACTGCCTGACAATAATGCACAGCCTGGGCTCTGTAAACTGGTTTGTAAACAAAGAGCATGTAAAACAAAGGGGGCCCACTGTAGCTAGCAACAAAATGCCTGTTTACAGAACCTAGGCTGGATATTAATAATGATTTTTTTATCAGTGCACAAACAGTATGGAAAGGTAGCGGATAGTGAGGGGATTTTGACAACAGGCCTTCTCCAGAATCGCTGACTGAAGCAGCCATTCTCTCTATTCATTATTATTAGAGTACGTGTTTGCACATGTACATTATGTAACCAGAATCTAGTTTGTTTTATATCTAATCCTGTCAGAGACTCACAGGTTCACGTTTGCGCCCACAGCCAGGATCTCATTGAGGGACTTGGCCACTCTGGCAGACGGCACAACGGCATGATGTGAGCCCCAGTTGTCTAGCCAGCCGGTGTAGAACTCAGAGTTGACCTGATACATGCGGGGGCAGCAGGAGGGGGGGGACATACCCTATGAGCACCTGAGAAATAATTCAGTGACGTTTTAAAAATCAGACACAGCGTCGAGGGAAATACTTGCCAAAGGTCCGTGAGGTTCTGCGTGTCTCTGTGCTTGAAAGGCGGCGGTTACATTTGAACCTAACGGAGGCAAAACACAAAAAAATATGTTTTGTGTTTTTGTGCAACTTCCTCGTGACTTCTGACTGATCTGAAATTTGACAACATTGAATCAACGTGGAGGAAAAGCCCCAAACCGAGCACTTGTGTGTGACACATCTCGTCTCTCCAGTTGCTTTTACAACACAAGCTTTACATAAGACACTAACTGAATCTTTAACCAGCTCCCGAACAGACACCAAACACCCACCTGGCCCAAAGTCAACAGTGGCGTACAGATCCTGTATGGAGCCACACTTGAGGTAGTTGAGCCCAGCTCCGTCTGTGGTGAAGAGCACCGCCTCTTCGCCCAGGTGAGAGCGGAACAGCTTGGTCAGGTGGCGCAGGTAGTTGTAGTCGCAGGCGAAGTAACTGCCATATTCGTTCTCTACCTGCCCCCACACAGGCACAGGAGGAGGGAAACGTCACTCCCTTATTGAATTAAGTCCAGTAGTGATGAGAAACCTGCAGAAGTCCGTCTACACACTTACCTGCACAGTGATGATAGGTCCACCGTTCTGGTAGAGATAAGGCTTGATCATTGGCAGTAACTTTCCCATCCACTTATCTACTGCTGCGATGTAATCTGAAATTCACAAATGTTAGCGTCGCTACATGTCTGTGATAATAAACGTGACTATATTACATCAACTCGTCCTGTTTTTTTAAATGTTCTATATTCATTCTCACCAGAATCTGAAGAGCGCAGCACAATGTTTTTCTTTTTGAGCAGCCAGGATGGGAGACCACCCTGGTTGGTAAAAATAACAGAAACATAACAAATGATTAAGTTTTACTTGATCTTCTATGTATAAATTCTGTATGAATCTACAGAAAATCTGTAGAGGAATCTCTAAGAGGTTTAACTTCAGTAAAAGCAGCAAAACCGCTCTAGAAAAACACTCTTACAAGTTTGGCATTCAAACTTTAAATTAAGTGCAGGTAAAACAGTAGAAGAGTTTAATAAGTTTAGTATTTCAATCATTTTCTCTGAATACCACTCAAAAATCTTCATAGGCCTTAGGCCTATGCAAATAATTTACAGCCACACTCACCATGTCCCATTCTCCACATATGTAGGGTCCCGGCCGGAGGATGACCAGCAAGCCGATATCTTGGGCGAGCTTAAGGAAATGTTCCAGGTCCCTGTCCTCGCTAAAATTGTACCGTTCCGGAGACTCCTCGTGGAAGTTCCAGGGAATGTACCTGCAACGTGAATGAACCTCAGTCAGACTAGTATTGTCCAAAGCCACACTCAATCCTCAAACTATTTAGGATGGCTTTGCTGCATTACAGTCACAGTACTGCAACAAAACCAATATTTCCATTATCGATTCAACCTTTTTCGATTATTTATCGATTATCAAGCAAATAACATTTCTGAACCTCAAATGTCTTGTTTAGTTTGACCAGCTGTCCAAAACCCATAAATGTTCTAATTACAATCCCAAAGGAGAATGAAAATATTCACATAAAAGAAGCTGGTTCCAGAAATGTACGTCATTGGTTTAGTATATAATTTAAAATATTTTCTCTACTGATGACATCTATTGCAGTATGTCCGTCCTGGGAGAGGGATCCTTACTCTGTCGACTCTCCCTGAGATTTCTTCAATTTTTTTTTATTCCCGGTAAAGGGTTTTTACTGGGAGTTTTTTCTCAGCCGAGCTAAGGGTGTAAGGGCAGGGTGTCATATTGTATCATGTTGTATAATATATCATATTGTATGAAATGTAAAGCCCACTGAGACAAATGTATTTGTGATTTTGGGCTATACAAATAAAACTGATTTGATTTGAAAAGTATTGTCAAAATTAATTTTCTGTTGTGTGACTATTCATTGGCACCTCTCAATACAATAATTTAGGGTCTGCAGGAGAAGCTTCTTCTCATCTTAAGCATATGAGCATATATCTCTATCACTAATTTGCAGCACTGATCTGGATTCTTTTGGTAAGAAAAATCTCTAACTTAAGTTTAACCTTTTGGAGTTTTACTATTTCTGTATTCAGTTTTGCCCTGAGTGGAAAAGCAGTGCAGCGTTGAACCCACAAACAACAGTTAAGAGAACAAGACACACAGAGGTAAAACCTACGTCTGGATGGCATTCAGTCCCGCCATGTACATCTTGAGCAGTCGATCCTTCCAGTAGACTCTGGGGATCCTGTTGTAATGGATGCTTCCCGATATGTAGCGAAACTCTCTCCCATCCTTCTGAAAGCAGTCATTCTTGTAGTCCACACTGAATGAACGAGGCGGAGGCGCACCAAACTGCAAGTCAACACATGGTTCAACTCAAGGGTATTGCACTGATAATCATTTTTAGACAGCTGAGTCAGTTTTATATTGTTCTCAATTGTGTGGTTAAAGTTTCATGCTTTTATGGCACAGGGGCTGACGTCTCTCAGCTGACTCAGATGCCAGACTGGACTGTCTACTTAAGATTGTGAAGAATACTGTATGATACTCTACCTACAAGAGTACCTGTTTGTGTTAGGTGTTTATAAGGGCTGACAAGTATTGTAGTCTAGACTAGTAATGTAAATGTAAAGTGACAATGTATAAACTAAACAGTAAGCAGAAGATATGAATATGTAAATATACTGTATATGCAGAATAAACAGTGTGAATTTGTGCAACAGTTACAGGAAACTAAATATATAGTGCAGTTATAAGTGCGTAATGGCAAGAGTAAGACATTATTTAGCCTACATAAAGACATGGAGGCTATGCTATAGTCAGATACTGTATGACCAGGGGTACAGAGTTTGTGAGAACATTCAGGCCAATCAAATCGGACTCCAAGTCCCAATCCTGTTTTTGGAATTTTTGTGTGGCAGCTGGCTTCCATAAACCCAAATAGCCTATGTCAAATATAGTTTTAGTCAGTTTAATGGAATTAGGCTTCATGTGCAGGTCTTTAAAGTCAAGAACAGAGAGTCAACACCTAAAAACAAGAGATCACACAACTACTCACTGAATGTCCACACTGCAGCAGCAGTAGCAGCAGTAGGCCTCCTCCAGCTCTGAGCGCAGACATGGTGGCTCTTCACACAAGGCCGGTGTCGAGTAGAGTGAACCGCAGGTAGACCTACCCGTTCATGCAGTAGCCTATTTACAGTCTATGGAAAGCTGCCCATTATAGTCAGATGCGGTACTTCTCGGAGTAGCCTATATACTTTATGGTATTTTGAATGAGTAAGGCGTCAGGAGATGCGGAAGTAAAAAATCATGTGACGCTTTGTTGTTGTGTGGTGTAAGGTCGCTGTTTAATCAGTAGGTGGCAGTGTTTCTGTTACAATAATACTATCAAGGCTAAAAATAAATATACAAATTTGGTCTTAATAAAAAAATAACAAACAGAGAAAACGTGTTTAACGTTTCCAAAAAAAGGCAGAGGATATATTCTGATTAGATTATTATGCCATCATGTTGGCTGCTAGATAGTCCTATCTCATTTTCTGATGAACAGATTGGACTGTAGCAAGGCCTATATGATAAAGAATAGGCTATTATAATACTAATTGTCCACATTACATAAAGTTTAAGAGATCCTCCTAGCTTATGTATCACTGCAAAATAATTATGGGCCAAAGTCCTGAACAATATGCGTTATTTATATTTTACATTACCATACATGTTGGACTGTAAAATACGATTTTGTAAGGGTTTATTTGGGGACTCTTTTTTTTTGGTTCAAAATAAAGTTGAGTAAACAGCCAAAGTTTTAATTATTAAAACAGTATTTTAAAATGTATTTAAAGTTTTGATTTGTTTTGCAGGTCAAACTCCACACCAGTAGAGGGCGCTAATGTACCGCTAGCTTGTTTACCATCCGCTACAGAAGCGGAAATAAAGTAACAAGTCAACGTACACACGTGGGAACAGTACAGTGGGAACACAAGTTTATCATAGAGATGTGGTGAAGTGAATTTCACTTTAATTACAAAAGAACATGTCGAAGAGGCAGGGAACTATGACAGAAGAGAAGGAAGTATCTGATGTGGGACGCATGGTGGAGGAGGAGGACCAGGAACCACCGCCGGAGACCAGACGGACCAGAAGCGGCCGCAAAGTGCGCACTCCTGCAGCACTGCTGGACTCAGAGACCCCGTCGAGGACCAGGAGACAGACCAGGAGGACCGTGCTCCAGGAGTTGCCGGCGGTGGAAGAGAAAAACACCGAGCAGGCGGCGCGAATCCCCGAGACTGTGGCTGAGGAGACCCCCGTTGTGTGTGAAGACCCTGAACCGTGTCCAGTGCCCGAACCCTTGGTGCCCCACACGGAGGAAGCAGCAGCAGACACACACACGGATACAGCCAGGGTCGACGTTAACGGTGTCACAGACATGAAGCTGTGCGAGCCTGCAGCTGTAGAAACTGGACCCAAAAGTTCCGAAACCATCCCAAAGAAGAAGCCTCGTTTGGCTTCAGGTGGTCCCGGAACGCAAAACCCGGTGATCCCACTAGGAAAACCCAAATCCGGCAGAGTGTGGAAGAACCGCAACAAGCTGAGGTAAACAATAAAACTGTAAACATCACTCCTACTCTTTCAGTTTTCCCTTTACAACAAACCTATAAAGTAAGATTCCGATGACATCAATGTGACACTAGTAGGCCTATGCACTGATGGCACTTTTACTCTAATCCATTTTTTACCATTCATATTTTATTGAAGATTTTCCTCCACAGACAAACTTACAAGGAAATGATATTACTGCAGTCCAAAACAACAAAGTAAAAGTAGGATAGTTAAGTACAATTTAGATGTACTTTCATTGATCTTACTTAACAATAATAGCCTATTCAGGAGGTCACACTACGGAAGAGTATTAGGGCCACATGGAAGAACAAAAAATTAGAACGATATATATATATATATATATATATATATATATATATATACTTTATAGCTTTTTTTATATGCTTCCAGATAAGACGAAAAACAATATTGAGAAGAAAAAAGACAAATAAGTGAGCCGAGGAAGTTTTTTTTATTGTTTTATTGTTGTATACTAGTTGAAATATAAATTAGGGTTGAGAATCAAACCTCACTACAAATCTGAGTTCTGACAGCATTTTGGTCTTAGCAAGTCTTACATCCGTCGGGTGAAAGAAATAATGATCTATTATGTGATTAGAAATGATATAATTCAACTAACCATTCAGAGGTTTATACAATAAGAATATTATAAAATAAAGTTGGCCTAAACAAGCATCGTTATTCACAAGCACCTAATTAAATAGACTTGGTTATGACGGAAATGACCGATCTTTATTAAATACTCAGCTTTTAGTGCTACGGCGATATCTGTCCTCATGTAACCTCTTGATACATTTACACACACTACTTGATTAATGAGAGACACTAGCAGAATATGTCTTGCATGACATATTCATCTGCTACATGTCATTTTTTAGGTTCTCTGCGGTAGTAAGAGATAAGTCTGTGTGCTCTTCTTGGGAAAAGAAGATGGAGGCCAAGCGGGATAAGCAGCAGGTGAAACTGTACACGCAGCAGCTGAAAGGGGAGAAGGCCAAACAGAAAGAGGTAAGCAAAAGCTGTGTGATTTTTATTTGAACCCGGCTCGCAACAATGATAGTACTCGCATCTTTAAAAAAATACAAAAACAAACATTGATTCTGTATTTCCTTTCTTTTGTAGGATAAGAGGAAAAGGAGAGAAGACAACCTGAAACGTCGTGCGGAGAACGAACGCAAATCGGAGATCGTACAAGTGGTACGTCAAGTCACACACACAAAATCTTCTCGGAGGTTTTACACAGTTCAAGCTTTCACCCATCAGGATCTATAGAATATAATAGAATTAACTGTTTTATAGACTGGTCACAATGTAGAGGGTCTGAAATGTCGGAACCAAGAAAATGATAATAACAACAGTACACATATATGGAATTAAAACCACGTATGTTTATTCTACATAAGAAAAGTGAAGGTATAATGCTTCACAGTAGCTTTTTGAGAAACTACAAGCTCAGTGGATCAAACAAGGATGTTAGCAACTGAAAAGCTTATCTCGCAGAGCCCACTCATCCCTCATAGTACCATCTTCCGTTTAATATCTTGTATAGTAAAATAACATGTTGAATGTTCCACCTGGGATTGAAAATAAAATGACATATTTTATAAATAGAGCAACCGGTTTATTTAGCTTAGATGTTGATTATAATTATATTGTCTTCAGCACACATTGAAGTGTCACGTGACGTTTGAATTGTGCAACAAAAATGTTGAGCTGTTAATAATCTCTTGTAATTTTTTTTTTTCTCTTTTTCAAATCACAGATCAGGAACACGTCAAAGATCAAGAGGATGAAGAAGAAGCAGCTCAGGAAAATTGAGAAGAGAGACACATTGGCTCTGCTGCAGAAGTCTCAGAAGCAAGCTGAAAAGGCTGTTAAAGGGTTAAAAAGTACCAAAGTTGAACAGGTTTCAACCTAAAGACTGTGATTGTAAAAATGCGTCCGTTCAGTACTTTGCTTACATGTCTTTATATAAAGATGTTTAAAATAAAACAAAACTTGAGGTCAAGTATTTACATATAAACTTAATAAAAACTTTCTAAAAAGTATATTAATAAAAGGAAAATTTCAATTAAAAGAAAATTGTGTGTGATTTCTGCTGAACTTGTGGGCATTAAGATGATAATCAATTAACCAGTAAGATTCAACCTTGTCTTTTTGGGGGGATTTGAGTTGCCTATTTACCTGTGCCTGAAAAACTATGGCGAACTTTGTTTCAGAAACGGTATTTTACTTTCAATAAAACTGAAATTTTTACTGTTAATCAAATTGTCAAACTAATTGATGGCTGGGAAAGATACACACGGGTTTAAAAATAATGTAAAAGTACAATGGAGGTTTGCTGAATTTTAAGTATGTACCATTAGCACAACAATAAGTGGAATATTTTTGCATTCTTTTGCTGAGTATAGTCATTTTGACAAAGTGACATGTAACGTAACAATTCAAATGCAATATTACTTTAGTGACACTTAATCACAAGGGTAAACATATTAATTTGCTATACAATTTCATCTTGGAGAACATCCATGTAGTTATACTGTCCAACTCATAAATCATCCAGGGCATTATAAATCAGTATTGATATTTATTTAAAAGTTCCTCGTAGCACCTTTATTGCACCTTCAACAATGTAAGAACAGCCTTCACCATTGTAGGAGACCAGATGCATTCATTACACCCATACCCTCATGTGATTCTATACCTGCCACAGTGTTTACCATGTATGGTTTGATAAATACTTTTAAAATGACGTCAATGAACTGCTGCTTTTAGTCCCTGGGGTGAGGGTCATCTATTAATCAATTGCATTCTGTCTTAGTCAGCTTTTACACTCCCAGAACATATTCCTCATTCCAGACCGTTCCCATTAGCTAATGAACTCTAAATATTCTTTATTCATGAAGGACCATGTATTTCCTTTAGGCCTGTAAAATACTGACAAAACTGACTATAATGTTTGTTTCACCTGACTTAAATAAACAGATGAGTGGGGTTGATGAAGAGTTTTTTGAACAGTAGATCATATACTAATTTAGACTTACCAGTAGAGCCTATCTGAGAAGGCAGGAAGAAGAACTGAGTCACCAAATACCACAATTATATTAGTGGAGGAGTAAAACATTAAGAAGGGGCGTCTGGGGGTCCTTATTGTAGCAGCAAATATTTGTAATAGTTAATATTCTCTCAGTGTTCTGATGTTGCTGGGACATTTTTTTTAAGTAGAGCAGCTGAAACAATTAATTAATCAATAGAAAGGAAATAAATAATCAGCACCTATTTTGAAATATTTATAGGCATCAGCTTCTCAAATGTGAGACTTTTACCCAAATGCTTTTCTGTTTCTTTTATGATGGGAAACTTCATATCTTTGGACTATCGTTGAGACAAAACATGTCATTTTAACTCGGGCTTTTGGAAATTATGTTTGTAATCTTTTTTCAATTTCCAAACAAAACTATGAAGCGAGTTGTCAAGACTGTCATATATCATCATTGTGTATTAGGGTGGCACACTGCTTCTAAAGTCAGACAAACAGCCTACATTTCTTTCCGATGTGTTAAGCAACGGTTTCATGGTACCAGGTGACTGCTCGGGGCTATCGGTTCAGTAGGCCAATAACAGAGAGGCATTTTAAAGTAGGCCCAGACAATGGTTATGAGATTCAAGGTCTTTGTACTATAGAAAGAAGATGGCACAATCTTCCTCTTACAACTGACAACTTGAAGTCATGACAGAGCAATCAAACACATCCATGATCACTTTGATGAACTCAGGGGTTGTGTTGCTACAGCTTTCATTGGTCTGGTCAGAGGAAAAGAACATTTAAGAGATCTGAAACATGTTTCATTTACTTCTCCTAGACAACTATGAGATCTGTGTGACACCAACCTAAGACTGGGGTTTATTTCTCCTGTCTCTCATTTTTTCTCTCCAGAGAAATAAGATGTATACTAAATCTCAATGTTGTCTTATTTTAAGTTTCAGAAGGGATCTCATCAAACTCTAATATAATTCTCAGAGTTTCTCAACTGTTGTGTCTCTTTGTGATCTCAGAAAGAGAAATCAGAGAGCTCTCTCTATGAACTCAATCTAGTCTCATCCCAGCTTCAGTTCATGCATCTCATATTTAGCTCAGACAGAGCAAATGAAAAGCTCTCCACAATCACTCATTGAATTGTCAGACTTAGGTAAAAGTTGTGGTTGTTTAAGGTTCCCTGTGCCCCCGCCACATGTCGAGGTGTCCCAGAGCAAGACACTGAACCCTAAATTGCAATGTGTGTGTGAATGATAATGTGTAAATATGAGAAACATTTCAGACCAAATAGAAACTAAAATGAGGCTGAGATGAGAATCTCAAATGTGTCTCCCGAGCTGTAGAAAAGCAAGCTTTCAGCAGTTCATTTTTCCTCTGGGGTATTACCAGTAGCTTATGGTGGCTAATGGTACCTTACATCAACAAACACCTCAGTTGCCAGTTTATATGGAACACTTAGCTAATAATTAGCATTTAATGGTTGAAAATTGTTGTAATAGACTGCATTCGTTTTAGCAAGGTGTAGGCCTACCTAACAAAATGGCAACTGAGTGTACGTTTCTGTGTAACTGACATTACCGCACTACTTTCCTGAATTTATGACTCTTTCGTTCACGTTAATACTATATATTTTAGTTTTCTCAAATTATAAAAATTTAAATGTAAAAACTGTTGCCAAGGTAACAACTGATAATAATTCAAATGACAAAAAAAGACCACTCCAAAGTTAACAACCCATACCTTATCAGAAATACATTTTCAATTCAATATTCCATTATCCTGTAGGCTAACTACCACTTGTTGCCAAAAGGGCGAAAGTCACTTCAAAGATACAGATGCAGATACTTAGATGTTCTTTGAGGGTGTTAAGTTGTGTTGTGTTGGTGGCTTCCAACAACAAGCTGGTATTGATTGTGACAAATGTACGGGTGTCTGTGACTCAGAGGTCATCCACTGATCCCAAAGTTGGCGATTCCATACCCAACTCCTGTCCACATGTTGATGTGTCCCTGGAAAAGACTGAACCGCAAACTGCTTTTGGTTGGCTAGTACCCAGACAATTGGTGCTTGAACGGGTAAATTGTAAAGCGCTTTGACTATGAGGCCTTGGATAAACCGCTACATACAGTACATGCAGACCATTGATAATTCAGCATCTACGTGAACGAGAGCACCACAAGGCATAGTCTCAGTGAAAAACATTGCATTGTACGTCCCTCACAAATAGGTTTGTAAATATGAAGAGCAGGTTGATTTCAATGAACAACAATGAACCTTGTTAGATTTTCGCATGCAACTTTTGCACAAATAATTCATAATTGTCATGTGCACACTAGTGTCTTTGTGTCACACGGCAAGACAACTCCTTCAGTTTGTCACCAACCTGTTTGCTTTTTAAAACCCTTTCAGTGCTTTACTAAGGTGACCAGTGTGAAAGGAATGATCAGCATTCAAACCTTTTTAAAGCTGGGTCTCTTCACTTGTTTGTCAAGTCATTAATGATATAAAAGGCCAACTTAGAGGTTGAGTTACAGAGACGAGAAGAGCAGCACTCACGTCTCACCTCATAGGACGCTATCTGTATAATCCAAATAAGTTTTGTTAGTGCAATCTTTTTCAGTGTTGAGACTTCAGAAAGTGGCAGAAAAAGCTTTTTTTCTAAAAGTTTTTGTTGGTTTAAGGTAAGTTTTTCTTCTTCTGATAGAAACTGTTTGGTTGGACATAGGCATTAAACACCATTATATTGTTTTCTGTCTTTAAGGTGTAAGATTTAAGATGCTTCTGACAATTCTGATACATCTTCTGATCTTTGGTAAGTAAGTTCTCATGTTACAGTGGTTATATGTTTTTTTGGGGGAAAGGGACAAAATCATCTCTTATAATGATGTTTAAATTAATTGTTTCAAAGCATCGGCAAATGCTCAAACAACCGCAGCTGCAGGAGCCACGTCCGCCGGGGCCACAGTCGCCGGGGCCACAGTCGCTGGGGCAACGGTCGCAGGGGCCACAGTAGCCGGGGCAACTGGAGCAGGGGCCACAACTGTAGCGGCTATGACGACCAGCTTGACAAACACCACTACCACCAACACTGCTACAGCTGCAAGTGCTGGGATCCCCTACATGAGCTGTCTGCTTTTGTGTCATTTCAGTGTTGTTTTCTACAAGTTCGTCTTTGCAGTGTAAATTTGTTGCAGGACCCAGAATGTAATTTAGGTTAAACAATATATGTATATATATAACCTTATAATCATGTTGTGAAGCACTCGTGTTGATAGGTTTTGGAAATCTAGGTGATTCAATGAGTTATAATATGTTCTAATAAAGTTTTGGTACAGCTCATAAATTCTTGGTTGACGTCTTTCTTTTTATTTTCACCTTCATTAAAGTTAGTTTTAGAGTTTTTGTCAAGTCTTCTCCTTCCCGGTTCACAGACTTTTTGTTTTCTAAATCAAGTTATACGTAACTACCTGTTCACAAACGTTAACTTAGGTTAAACTGTACCAGTTTGATGTTTTAAACCCTGTCTTTCTTAAAAGTAACTACTGATCATTTACATATATACAACCATTTGTTATTTTTCAATCTAAATGCAATAAGGAGTTGATACCGGCTCTTGGACTTAACTGTAAAAAGATCTTTTGGACTTTTGAATATAAAGCTGCATCATGACTGCAAATGAAGAAGTTATCATCTGATATTTCATTCTCACTCAGTAATTACAAGATCACATTTTCTATGTTTGCTTCTGTTAGGTCACTCAGGGCAGTGAGAAAGGTCTCTGATTAATTAGCGTAAATGTAACTTGGGTGTGTCAAAATAAATCAAATTGACTCGTTGAGACAGAGAGTATTTGCCAAAGTGACACCGTCACAAAAAACATGCCTCACCCACATTACATGAATGGCGTTTGTAAACCTTTGACATGTGCCTCTTTTGTTACAAAGATAAAATGTGGCAATAACACATTCATGCTTTCTAAAAGGAAATAAAATACAATTTTTGCTGCTGTACGTGCAAAGTACGTAAGCTTATGTTTCCTCAAACACACACTTACAATAGACAGAGCTTGTGGGGAAATGTGTGTGACAGATACTTGGATATAATGTCCATATTACTGTAACCTGTAAAGTCCACCATGGGACCAGTCACTCGGCATGTTGACAGGTGGCTGGAGAGGTGCCAGTCCACCTCTTGGGTACTGCCGAGGTGTTCCTAAGCAAGGAACCAAACCCCTGACTGCCAGTGACGTGCGGTCAGGGTAGGCAGGGTAGGCAGTGCCTACCCTGGCGCCGTGTGCAAAAAAATAAAATAAAAATAAAATAAAATAAAATATTTTTTTTATTTAATAAACTTATATTTGTATTATTACTGTTAATTATTTCGATCTTTACATGTAATCCGCGATTACTTTAAAAAAGTGTAGACGTTTTGATTCGAAACGTGGCAGTTAGTAAGTTACGCCAAAAAAATATTGTGCCTTTGCTGTTTCCCATTCATTGTGTACGGCAAAGAATCAGTGCCTTTGCGCTTATTCATTGTGGACGGCAAGAAAAAAAAAGTTTTCGCGCATGCGCACTTGATTCTGTATTATTTAACATGTACGCAAATAAGCATAATTCTTTGTGCCTTTTTTACGTAAATGGTATGCCACATAAGCCTTTACATTACATATCATTCATGGACCAATTAAAATCGAGATATTACTAGACATTTACGCAGCTTAGGCCAACGTCATTACGTTGGCTATGCTCATTCACGTCGCGTTACTCCCGCGAAGTCAACATTGCAGCTGCCGTGCCGTGCCCGCAGATATTTCAGACTGGAGGAATTTTAACAAATTGGATTATAATTTAAAAAGGAACAGAATGAATAGCAAGAGAAAGGCCTGCGCCAGCCTTGGACGGTGTACAGCAGCAACAGGGACCAACAATGTTCGAGCATTTCAAACGGACAGGTAGCCTACATGAACGGAAGGATGCTAGCTAGCTGTGCTGTCAGTCAGGCTGTCACTGGATTACTATCGTCTTGCTTATTTCTACAGCCAGGGAGTCAGATTGGTGAGTCAGAAACTTTTTTGGGGTTTATTTAATAATAAAGTTGGATGAATTGATACCGAGTGCAATCCATTCTGCATTTTATATTCAATTGAGCAGTTGTGTTTTCATTGTTACTGACGGACAAACCTAAGCTCTGCAATGTGGATAAATGGTTACATTCTGATGCTGGACAGGTCCATGGGGCATATGCTACTGGTACTTTATCTATTAAGATAAAGTTTATGGAGTGGAGTTGCCATCAGTTATGCTGTAGTCCTACATAATGATGAATGCTGTCTTTTATTTTTAAGTTGAATAGAAGTAGTACTGGTAGTTTGAATCGGCGAAGGTTTGACTTGTTGCCTTACGTTTTTTCGGCCCTCGGTGTGAGGGACGGGTCCGTTAAGTCGATGGATGCGATGTTTAATCATTTAGACCAAACTACAGTAGGCTACGGGCAAACCTGAAGTCACCGTCGTGACATTTCATATACGTCCCGTCTCTGTCTGTGTGTGTGTGTGTGTGTGTGTGTGTGTGTGTGTGTGTGTGTGTGTGTGTGTGTGTGTGTGTGTGTGTGTGAGTGAGTGAGTGAGAGAGAGAGCGCGAAAGAAAGAAAGGGAGGAACTTATTTGAAATCGGCCGTGCGTGCCTGTTTATTGTTTTTGATTTAACAATATATAGGTTTAGAGAAATCTGGCTTTCAGAACTCAGTGCCTACCCACTCACTGACCTCACCGCACGTCACTGCTGACTGCTTGGGTCACCATCAGATAGGGTGCAGCCCCTTACACTGACATATCTCCATCATTGTATATGTAATAGTAGTGAATATGGCATTTTATGGGTGTGTGTGTGTGTGTGTGTAACAACTCCTTTGAAACAAACAAGCTAGTACCGATGATGTATTTGTTAAGGAACATGTGTTGATACATAAATGTCATCCCTGTCTCCACCCAGTTTTACCTTTCCATAGTGTGTATTGTGGTGTAGTGTCATTTAGCTCATATAGTTACTGCACAACCTGTCTACACTAATTTCAATTAATCACTATCTACCAAATTAAACATTTAAAAAATATACATTATCACTATTTTAGGCTATATAGTATATTCTATTTTATTCATATATTAAAACTTCGTTTTAATTTTAACATTATTATTTTAAAACATATTTTCTAGGAGCTTTATTGAAGGGGGGCTGAGAACTAGGAGTTTCATTACCGCCAAACGCTTTGTTGAAAAGGGGAACATCTTTGGGAAGCCCTACAGCCTATCTGGAAAAAGAAAAAGAAATTAAAATCATAACAGTACCATCTTCTGGCCTCTGTCCATGGAAAGCTCAGCTGTGTGACGCTATGTTTTGGTTTGGACACTACAACTTTGAATATGAAGTAAAACTGTGAGGTTGTGGAGAAAGAAGAGAGCCTACCGAACCCGTTAGCCCGCCTCTTATATCTCTACGGTATTATGTTTACATAAAATGTATTCTGTACGTTCCATCGGTAATGTAGCATAGGCTATAACTTATCCGAGGCTACAGACCAATATTCAGGTTGTAAAATATCCCTAGTGTGAATAATCTTATTATTGAGGTATACATCTCGCTCTCAGCAGGTTGATCGAATTACAGCACTTTCAAAGACTCCCTAGACATAGTATATCGAGCATGATACATGCCATTATGAAAAATAGTAAGGATATGTGAAAATCATAATAAGATAGAGCGGTAATGCAGATCAGTTGTACTTACGCAATGTCACCACAAGGTGGTGGGATTGCACATTATTTAAAGATTTCCCTGGTCCCCCTGAAAATTTCCAAACCATCAGTTTATATTCATTTATATATTTATTACACGTCTGGGAACACTTGTGATAGGTTAATATGCACATCAAAATATTTGTGCATCTTGTATGAGATAGAAATATAATGTACATTTTGTATCAAATGTTGTTTGATGAAAGATATTTTTGACTGTGTATGAAAGAAAGAGAACATATTTCCAAAACTTGGACATTTTATTTACAGTTCAAGTCAGTCACATGCAACATTTTCTTAAAATGAATAAACAAGAAATTAGCAAAAACAAGAAAAAAATGCATATTATTTTCTCCAAAATAGCAATATACAAAAATAGAGCTTACAAATACTGTACAGCAATTGTCTCCAAAAATATTCTGCTGCAGAATTCTTAGTTGTACAAACAATGTCTGTGAGAGTCCACAAACGTAATCAGTGTTAACAAAAAGGGGTCATGTGGGGGCCTTAGGTAGACTGGTAAAGGTGTGAGGGTTTGTGATGACACAGAAGGGGTGTAAGTGCACTACGAAAGCTACAGGGGAATAAATAACACATCATACAAACAAGAAGATCCCTTCAGGGAGGCAGTGATAGAGATTAAAAAGATAATAGATTATAAAGGTTCTTGGGAATAAAATAAAAACCCCTCATCTATAGGGGATTTGTGTACCAAAATTCCTCCATAAAAATAAAACAGATTTGTCAGTTGTGTCTTATTCTGCCATATCTGTTTGCCATCAAACATAATTCCCTGAAGGGACAATAATATGAATTACTTTCTGATGCCATCATTCATACACTTTCAGCTCTGAGTATCAATACATTTTTTATGTGAAGCGTTCTCCCGACTCTCGGATCTCCTCCGATTGTGGCATGTCTATTTATAATGGAGTTCTCTCAGGCGTAGGTCTGACGTCAATGGGGAATTTAGTTGCGAGAAGTCGTTTATTACTATATTCATGAGTGGCTCAGTTTCTATCCTTTCATGGCCATATTTACAGACACTCTCTCCTCTGTCTTCAAAATAGAGAACCTTCATACATATTGTTTGGGACTGTGATTCATAACCGTTCATTATGGGCTGGCACTTTAGTTATTTTAGCCGGATTAGGACAGCACACAGAAAGGATGCTGGGAAGTTAAGGTGGAAAGGCTGAAAATTGTTTAAAATCACACACAACACTTAAGATGGCCAAATGACAGGAAGTGTTCAGCTGCTATTTAGTGTATGTATGAAGGAGCATTTTCATAAGTGCACCTTATGTTCAAATACACTACTACTGATGCTACAGTCTACATACTGTACATTTAACAATTGTGATATCAGTGGCAACTGGACTATGCAACATCGCATGCTTTCACAATATATCTCCTCATATTCTTTGCTTTCTCTTGTAAACCTTACATTCTGAGACGACACCGTTAGCAGGAACAAAGCTTTTTAAGACTTGTGTTACTAGTGCTGAGCTTTAACATATGCCGTCTTTAAGGGACAGTGGCAGAGATACTCGCTGATGGATACTTTATATAGTGAAGTTTTGGGGATTTAAAGATGTGAAGGAGAATGTTGGTGCTGATTCTGTCATTTAAAGTTGGATACAAGTTCAATAAAACAGTTGTGGCCTCTTCATAACAAAATACTAAAAAACTCAAATATACCAAATATGTACATGACAGGCCCTGATGTTGCTTGTTTTTCAACATAAAAAAAGCATTTTGTAATTGTGGCAGTTTTTGTTCCAATACGGCTAATGTGGAAAATATGTGTCTCTGAATTTGAGTTGATTTAGAATATTAATATTGATTTATGTCAGAGGACTGGACCACTTGAAGCAACCAGCTAATACACTACATACAGGAACAAAGAGATCCTGCGTTTTGCTTTCATCAACCGTCAACAACAGTTGACTTTTTCAGCCTTCCACATGCTCTGACAGGGCAACAGGGGTCGCACCTGTGCGGTGTGGAGCAGACATTCAACAGGGATGAAACATTCAAACCACAGAGGTCAAAGTGACAATGGTGTCCTGCCATTGAAGGTGAAATGCATTGTCACTTTTTGTGTAACTATGTACAACAGTGTTTGGTGATAGACAGTAAAAGTCTTATTTGGAATTTGTGTTGTTAAAAGACAAAATTAGTATTTTTGGAAGCAATTCCAAAGGTTATATCAGTTAGACTTTGAGTAAGATGGAAATATGAACTTGATCTTTTAAACCAGAATTTGAATCCAAAATGTAAGTCTGTAAACAATATGTAGAGGAAGCTATTTCCAGCACCGTAACACATTGTAAACTAACATTTCAATGGTGTCTAATGTATCTATCTACATTTGGAACACAGATTGTGCCTTTCAAGTTAATGTATCCAGGTAAAAGACAATCTGTCTTATGTCCATCACTCTAAAGCGCTTTTAAGGTCAGCACATTTACCCACAACACATTTCACCAAATGCAGCTAATAAGGGACAAGACAAAAAAAAACATAAAATCAAAAGGCAGCAGGGCTCAGAGTTACTGTATGTGTAGCACAAAACAAAAAGCACCCTGTACCGTACAGAAAGAGCGAGTGAGGCGAAAGCACCAGAATGAAACTACCCTGTGTGTGTGTGTGTGTGTGTGTGTGCATGTGTGTTGGTGTGTCAATAGAAACGCTGCTTCATTACAACCTGCTGACCATCGACTCTCTGGCAGCCCAGGCGGGGGGTAGGGAGGCCCTGCCTGTGCATGTGTGTGTGTGTGTGTGTGTGTGGTGTGTTAAAAACTAGTGTGTATCTTCACTAAAGATATGCTGATGAAATGCTGAGTCCAGTAATTCTGATACAGGTGTCAATCTGCTAAATCATTCACGCAATGCAGTGGTACCATGAGAACTATAATAAATTAAAAAATGAATATATAGAAGCAGCTGGGGTAGAGGCAAACAATAACTGCAGCTGTGTATAAAGCACATTTTACGTAGGAAGCTAAAAAGCACATAGAGCCAAAGCCTCTTCCTAAGTCAAAGGCTCTTCCTAAGTCAAATTATCAGACATTTCCAAGCAGGATTTGTGATGCTAGTTTAAGATAAATCAATACTTATGTTGAGTGTATGTGCCTTAATCTGAAACAGACCACTGTAACATTCACACAGCTCGGCTTCAATGACACAATATAAGTCAGTAGCAGAGCAAAATAGAACAGGAACATTTATGTTAAATTGTTTTGTTTGTTCTGTAAAACGGCTCTATAGTTAGAAAAACAAGGCAATGCACACACTAATACTGCTTTAGATAATCAAAGTAGTTGATGTTATTACTTTCAAACTATCATTTTTGTTGGAGATGTCCAAAAATGTTTTCTAATACAAAAAATACCTGGGGTAACAGTACAGTATATGTAGCCTGCACTTACCTAACAGCATTTATACCAATGATGTAACCCAGTAAATTCCTTCGATGGAAGTCTAATTGGTTCACTGTATGATCTTCCTGTATTGACAGAATAATATATATATAAAAAAAAGGATTACAACAACAGACACATTGTAATGGACAAACAGGTAACAAGGGAACAAATTCTAGTCTTAGTGTGAAAAAGTTATGGGTTTCTTTCAACACATTCAAAACCGTTCACATTTATTCAGACATTATGTTTCGAGGTTGCGTCGAGCTTAATTTCCTGTATGCGTGTGTGTGTGTGTGTGTGTGTGTGTGTGTGTGTGTGTGTGTGCACGCGATTGGAACACAACGTTTTGTTCAAATATCAAGATGTAAGTATTGTTGTCCCTTTGACATATATTTTTTATATACATTTTTTTGTTTAAAAATCAAAGTTTAAGTAAATATGAAACCCCATGTGGCTTTGTACTGCACATAAAAATCATAGTTATTGATAAAATATAAAACATGACCTTGCTACAACGATCACAAGCAATTAAGATTGGAGTTCTCATAAAGTGCTTGTTTAAAAAATAAAAATAAAATAAATGTTTGAGTTTTGTAGTTCTTGGCTTTTGTGGGGGTTTTAATTTCTCCTGGATTTTAACTGTTTGAGAGTGCTTTGGTTGTGAAAAAAAAGTTATCGACCACATCTTGGCCTAGAAGGAAAATTATTGTACATCAACTCTTCTTCATTGGCCGTGAAATGAAAAACATCAGAGCAGTCAATTATCAGTTGGAACTGATATCAGGAAAAATCCTTTTGTGAATGCAAGAATAAGAGCGATGATGATGATGGCTGCAGATTCACAGTTTTTGTGAGCATCTGCGCGGTGTGACTCCAGTTTTTTTTCGATCCGTCCACAGACTCTACTTAAGTATACCTGTACAGGTGAGGAGTATGTGTGATGGGATGTGTGACTGTGTGTGCCTGTAGTGTACTGTAGGAGATGGTTTGTGTCCGCTACACCAGGTTCTCGACCCCGGGCAGAGGCTGCTGTATCGCCACTGGAGGGTCGGTGCCTCCGGCCTGCTGGGCCAGTTGCAAGACGGGCATGTTGCACAGCGGGCACACTTTCCTCACCTCCAACCACTTAATGAGGCACCTGGAGGAAAAGGAAATGTAGTGGGCATATGGTTAGGGCAAGGAAGACAGATGTAAGGGAAGGGGTGCAAAAAAGGTAAGCTTGGGTCAGATAGACCCGTTCTAAGCCTCCATATGAAGACACAGAATACACCCATTAATATGTCAACGCTAACAAGCTTGGTCAAGAGTCAAGAGAGGATCATCCTTATTTTTCATCCTCTACTGTATATTGCATTGTTGAGAGGAGCCTGATACTTAATGACAAATTAACCTCTTGTATCTCTTGAATCTTGCCCGACATTAACATGTGTTGTATTGCAGCAGTTCTTTGCTTTTTCTTAGGATCTTTCTTCTTTTTTTCTTTCATGAAAACTTGTTTTTATAGGAATCCACTGCTAATGCCAAGAATCCAAGCTGACCACAGCCTCTGTACTCTGTGAAGAGGCAAACTTTTCAAGTCTACAAAAGTACGTCAAAATCAAAGATTGGATTTTTGTGAATGGTCAGTTTTGGTTGTAATTGTTATTTAACGGTAAAAGTTCAATACAAAAAAGATTGAATCAGACACTTCAGGTTTCCAGTGGTAACTTTAGTATTGCCTTTCCAGTCTTAGTGTCATGAACTTTAAGTGAACATCACTACAGGCAAATATTGTATATTATTCATTAATGTTATGTTCATTTTGGCAGAGTATTGATTTTAAATGTTTGTGTTTATCTGTGTGAGAAGATAGCATGCTTTTTACCACCACTGTTTTTGTTAATGGTCTACTTGGAATGTCTGTTTGTTCTGGGGGCGTGTGGGGACTAGGCCCAGGTTGAAATGGTCAGTTTGCAGGGGGGAGGTGTGGGGTCAAAGTTGGCTCAAGCAATCCATCATGTCATGTGTAGTTCCTCCCTTAATACACACTTGGCTTTAGTTTTGTCAGCAACCTTTTGTCATGCTGGTCCGAGTCACCAAAACGCACTTCACAAAAACTTCACTTTATAAATAAATATAATACTTTTTTAAGGAACTGCACTGATACATTTGTCATTGACCTTTTGTTTGTGTGCATGCATCTCTGTGTGTGTGTATGTGTGTGTGTGTGTGCGTGTGTGTGTGTGTGTGTGTGTGTGTGGCTATGAATGTCAACAAAAACTTCCACTTACTTCCTATGAAAGGCATGTTTGCATGGACAAATCCCCAGCTCGTCTTTCTGTTTGAACTCCTCCAAGCACACTGCACAAATCTGAAAGGGGGATGGGAAGTTAGGGAACTATTTCTTCTGAGGCAATGCAGAAACTTTGAAAGAAACTAACACAGAATAACAACCAATACATTTGCTCTTAATCCGACTGTGGCGTTGGAGGATATTGAAACAAACTATCTAAAAACAGCCAAGGTCAAGAACTCATGGAAAAAAAGACAACTGTTGCCAACACCTGAAAATAGATTGACACAAACAACAGAGCTGTAACTGACCAACTATTTTCTGTTATACAACTGTGACTTATCTCACACTGGGGGCTCGATTAGTGACAGCACCATAGCAGGCCGAATAATTGGTGCAAATTAAAGCCTCCTTGCTCATGGCATTCTACCTGATTCTACAAGGCTATAAACTCAGTGCTGTTAGATTCTGTAATAATAGGTGATAGTGATAACCGTCCTTTTATGGTCACTGAGGCAAGGTTGGATTTGTTTGTATTTTTGTCTAACTTTATCCTAACCTCTTTTGTCTTTGTATTCAACACACGCGCGCGCGCACACACACACACACACACACACACACACACACACACACACACACACACACACACACACACACACACACACACACACACACACACACACACACACACACACACACACACACACAAAAGGCATGACCTGCCAGCTATGCTTTGTGTGTACAATTCCTTCAGTGCATCCTGGGTACTTCTCCTGGTAGAATATATTGTAAATCCAGATCAATTTGCGAACACCAGCAAATGATTATCAAACATGAGCTACACTGGCCCCATGATCCATCCATCCATTGTTCCCAGTGTATTTAGCTCTAGGTTGGATTGACAGCAGGCCAAGCATATGCTCTCGCTAATTAATCTTCCAGCTTTTCTTGACGAATCCCAAGGTGTTTCCATGCCAGACGGGATATATAATCCCATAAGCATGTTCTGAGTCAGCCTGGTGTCCTCTTATATAGGAGGTAGCTGGTATGTCACTCCAGAGACATATGCAATGGACATCCAGGAGGCACCCTAGGAAGATCCACCTTAACTGTCTCAATTTAAAGAACAGCTGTTCTCCCCCAAGCAGTCCGCTACTGACTGCAGGAAAGGGCTGGCATAAATTGATGGGATGAATCAAGACACCAGTCTTAAAGCTTCCTCTTCACAAAACTCCAGTAATCACTATGTAGAGATGTTGTGTTTAATCTCCCTGTCAATCACACGCTCCTCTTGACCTTAATTTAACTTCACCACCCAAAGACAACAGAGCTTGTGCTTTGGGAACTAAGGAGGTGCCACATGCCTCGCTGTGCGCCGTGTCAACTGCAGTGTATGAACCACATGCCCACACCAACTGCTATCTGAAAACAGTAGCTACTGGACATCCTGGGTGATTCAAGGCTGTGCTAAGTAGTTACATAGCTGTTGCCGTCAAGGCACTGAACTCTGGGTTTCTCTTGCATGGAGAATAAAGGCCAATCTAATTTATCAAACTGCATGTTGTTTCTACCAAAACCGACCATTTCAACAACTATAAAACGTATATGTCAAGAATGTCAACAGTGGAATCGATCCATAGTGGAGCTGGTTGAAAAGGCAAAGGTGATAAGTTTTGCATGTGAGAGAAGTACCTGGCAACTGCTGATTCAGGAAGAGATAATGGATAGGAAGAGGGTGTCTTGTAGCATATCTTGACAACAGCAAGTAAGTAAAAGGCATTGGGGCGGCAGACAGGTGTTCAATTCATGGTAGCGGTCCCTTCTGCTCTGATCATGTGGCAGTGCATGCCGATTGGAATACGGCAAGGGATCTTGTCCTTGACACTGTGTCCCAGTGAAACTCTCAGCTTACCGATGAAAAGAAGCGACTGGCAACCCCACGTGTAATGTATGTTGCAACATAGCAACAGACTACAATCTCTCCAGACCAACATTAGAGATGCAATGGCAAAGACATCAGTGCAGAGAGAGAGACCATTTCAAAAAGTGTGAAAATGAGCAAGTCCACACAGCATTCCCATCCTAATCCAACCAGTGAATAAAAGATTCAAGGTTTTAATGTAGCACTCTTTTTTTGGCTGGTCTGACCCAGCAACTGTTACTCCCTTAGGCACACAGATTCTCTTTTTCTCAGCTCTACTTTACAAGGGTTGGAGGGACAAGAAAGTATCAAAAGAACAGCAAGAAGGCTTTGAGCTTTCTCTCCTCAGGATTTCTGGACACAGAACAATCCTCTGTTAAGTTGTCTGCGTTTCTCTCTTTGTCAATAAATCAATGTGTTTGTTCTTTTCAGAGCCTTGTCTATAGTGTCACACTCACTGTTGAGATCTGATACCCCACGCCAACTTTTTGACAGAACCTCTTCCTCCCCTTGAAGTGAATAAGCCCTGGAAGCTTTTAGTTACAAATTCCAGAGAGTCTAGCACAACATGTGTGGTACAAAAGATTTACCCTATGAATGTTGCGAAGAAAATAAGTAACAAAATACCGTACAACATAAAAAAGCTTGATGCTAACGGAGTAAGATTAAAACGAGAATTAGCTATAAGAAGAGAAGAACCAAGGCTCAGAAAAACCCTCAAAATGCACCAACAGGCCCTCTCTTTTCAGATCAGGTCATCCTGTCCTTGTTGTCTTATCAATGGCACCACTTTATTTTTATTGTACATCGTCGTGTAAATAATATTAACAAGTATAGTATGTGTATAGTCTGTGCCTTACATTGACACAAGGAAAAAATAAACAATGCATTGACTTAAAACCCTTATTAGTGATAGAAAATATCCTAGTAAGGATAACCGGCAAAATGGATGTCTTACTGGAGTTTTACTCAATAGAAATCATGCATTCTCATAAAATCCATCCATGCAGGAAACACATATTATAGCAGTCACTAATTTCAACATACAGCAGGGAGATATGGGTGGCTGCCATTTCCTGACAATATTATGGCATAAATGTCAAAAGGCCTTCAATGTAATCTTATACCAAAAACAATGTCAACATTATCAAAATGAAAACATAGCGGACACAATGAATTGTATAATGCCAGATATGATTACTTTAAGATAAAAAAGGTATATGATACAAAATCATTTTCTTAAGCCAATGTAGATTTTTGAACAGAATTAAAAAGAATCTACCCATTACTTTCGCATAAAAACGTGATAACAAAGCAAATCCTGCAGCATGTCCTAGAAGATTTGAGGTCTAATCAGAGAACACTTAACCAAGGCCACTGCAGGACACTAAACTCATAGATGCCATTATCCTTTCATAATCAGTAACACATACACAAGGCCATGGTAAATAATTACATTTTGTGTGGGAAGTGCAAAAGACTCCAACTTCCAACTAGCAAAGGTTGCTTTAATTTGAGACAGCATTCCAAGCAGCTTTTCAGTATCTTGAAAAACGCTATATAGCTACATAAAATGTATCATTATACATCATAACAACTTCAGTGTTGTTACTGACTTGTGTCTTATCAGTTAAGTGCAGTGTTACAAATGGTTAAACAAACAGACAATTGTAACTGCGATAGATACTGAAATGCTCAAATGGAATAATTCAATTTATTTGCCTCATTTATTTTGTCTTCAGATGAAATCACTTCATTGCTGGATATTTCTAATTCAATCACCACTTCTTGATTAGCTTATTTTATACGTTTGCGGATTTTTAAACAAATCCCACAGAGAAACACACGCTTGTTTAAAGCTCTCCTTCATTTTTCCTTCTGCTATAGAAGTCCGCCCATGAATCTGATTACAAAATGATCTATCGCCTTATTAAAACAGACACTTATTAAACACAGGTTGTGAGGACAAAATTGAATAAACAGCACACCACAATCTCACATCACAAACAGGCTTGGTTATTATAGGGCTCGGGGGTTGTTGGCACAGTAATGCAGATTGTACATACTGTATTTAGGTACATTCGTGTGTAACTACAATTGTAAAAGAAGAAGGATGAAAAGGTATACGTGTTGATGTAATTTAGATTTTCTTCAGAAATTCAGGAGCACACAGGATACGATGGCGCAAATTAAACAATACAATACAAAAAAAAATCAATGCTATAAAGCTACTACTACTTTTTTGAACGGTTGTGACGTCCTCCATCCGTATTATCCAGACCTCCACACTTTTCTCTAGTCAATGGTTTCGCCCGGTATTTTCAGATAGTAGAGGGGGGGGGGGGGGGACGTGACTTAATAAAAATTAATTATTTCTCTCAGATTTTGAAAATGTATGGAAACATTCAGGATGTGTTTAGTACACCATTGAATATATATATATATATTAGGGCTGGGCGATATGGACCAAATCTTATATCACGATATAGGTAATTTTATATCACGATATGGATATATATCACGGTATAGTATTTTTCCTTAAAATTCAATGGATTACAATAACCGTACTGAACTTTAATCACATTAGATTATTTTCATCTTTTGCTTGGAACTTAAATTTCCATACAAAAGAAAAACTGGTGCAAAATACCACACCAGTCTGGCTTTAGTCAGTCAGTGCAAAATAAAAATGACAGCATCAACCAAATAGCCTACATGTTCCAATTGATAGTAGCCTATATCAAAATAATGAAAGACTTGAATTTTCCTGCAGTATTTGCTCATCTTCATTTAAAAAAGCTGTCAAAATTAACTAATGAGCAAATGTCTGGTAATACTTTAGCTCCAGCTTCAACACAAATAGTATTTTCAAGTTTGACATGTTTTAAAGTTACATAAAACCAGCCTTGCTGGCTGTCTCCAACAATAACAGCACGGGGGTGAAGCCCCGAGTAAGCTAAAGATGTCATTATTAGCCAGCTAGCTCACGAGAGCTAACTCATGTAGCCTAGTTTGAGGCTTAAAACAAGCCAACTCTGCGTCACACCAACAGCATGCTAAAGCAGCAAGCAAGTTTCCTTTGCCCGATGACATTTTTGACCGTTAAAACCATCTGCTCTGCCACCGTGACACGGGGCCAATCCGAATAGAGCTGTTAAGCGGAAGTGGCGGAATTACGGGGCATGGGGCCTATCGGCTGAAAAAAAATTAATGGGAGTCTATGGACAGTAATCTACTATTTTGTGGTCCCAGTCATTAAATGCCTTGGATTACATATATGTTTTGTATGGGTCTAAATGATAATTTTTCATGTGAAGAGTTTGACGGTATGTTGTATGATTATTCGTCTAACGGCTTTTGAAAAAATGTTACGAGAACAACTACAAGTCTTGTCGCCTCTGTGACGTCACCTCAACACATTCCCTCCACTTCTCGACTGACAGTGCTAATGCTAACGCTAATGGCTGGCGTGGACAACGCCAACAATCTCCCCACTCGAGAAATTGAAACTCTCCACATGTCCACTTGTGTAGTGGTTTTCGCCACGCTGAAGGCTTCTGTCTTGTCATTGAAAGAAGGCGGTAAAGTGCATTAAAGACACAGCCATGTTTCTGAGCTAAGCGGGTGCGAGTGGTGGTGACGTATATCATAAGTGTCAAGAGCAGCGAAGAGCTGTAGTCCACAAAAGCGCTCTGCACAAAACCTGACCGTATCCAGCTTCTACTCGCTAAATTGTTCCATTCTTTGCACGAAAAAATACCATCTAAATCCATACAAAACATATGTGTAATCGAAGGCATTTCATGACTGGGACCAGAAAATAATATTTTTTTTTCCATTGACTACCGTTGTAATTTTTCGAGCCGAGAGGTCCCATGTCCCGGAAGTAAGCCACTTCCGCTTAACAGCTCTATAGTGTAGTTTCACGCTAGTGACTCACGTCAGCAATACTCACCGTCGCGCAATGACGTCGGTTAGGA
This sequence comes from Hyperoplus immaculatus, assembly GCA_949357725.1. NCBI lineage: Eukaryota > Metazoa > Chordata > Actinopteri > Uranoscopiformes > Ammodytidae > Hyperoplus > Hyperoplus immaculatus. Next base: position 9,932,565 of record OX442355.1, on the reverse strand, counting down.
AAAGTGGAGTCGAATTCTTTTGAAACAGTGCTGTCTTTTCCTATGTTCGATAGGAAGCACCTTTCATCTCTCCTTAACCCCGATGACGTTTAGGGGTTAAGGTATAGGAAAGGAGGCTTATAGGTTAGGAGATTGGACTATTCGAATAGGCCCTCGGAGTTGGTTTGTTAACTGTCATGGCGCACCAGAGCTAGAGCTAGAGCAACAGATGAGGCTTCTTCTGTTGAGGGTAGAGAAGCTGTATTGCAGCCCAGAACTCTGCTGCAGAGCCACCGTGTGGCGCGGCGGTGTAACTGCAGTGTAACTGCAGTGTAACTATAGGGACTCGAAGGGACAGCTGCCTCCCGCTCGATCTATGCTCCCGCCACATGAACTTTTTTTCTCCGCGATATAAACGGTATGGCCAAATCTCTCCCGGTAGACACTTTCATATCGTCCACGATATGATATCGTCATATCGCCCAGCCCTAATATATATATATATATATATATATATATATATATAACATTGGTTATGTCATTTTGTGAAGTTTTAATGTAAAATGCATATGTCACTTTTAAAAAGGGAGGCAAAGTCATACTACAAAACGCAACACAGTGTATAATTGTGTCTCCAGGGTGATTCTTTGGCGTGGGAGCATTTTAAACTGGGTCATCCAGCCAGGCTAGTGTATGGGATCTTGTGTGTATTATTGTTCTTAGACAAATACAGCTTGGTTATTCAGTCACAGTCTTCACTCACATGAGACCTGCTGATGCTTTCTCTCAGTTTCTAATAACATAAACAGTAAAGAGAGGGTCTGATGAAACAGTGGGAAATTCCAACACTGATGACAAGAAACTGTGTTGTGGCCCAGTGTCAAAGCCCACATGAAGATCCTATTGTTAACAATTAATTTGCACTACAGTTTTAAAGAGACAGTGTTCCTGGCTAACCGCCACCGTTTCCACTACAAAGCCAGTGCTGCTTCTATACACAACAACTGATGCTTGTCATTTTCTAAATGAGCTGAGCTGACACACACATAATTACGTAATACTGACAGGGAGGACACTCAGGACTTAACCACAATATGCTAGTTTTCACATTATAGTGTGTCAAGACATATGTACTTCAGTTTAACTAAAAATCGCATTTGGCGTCACTGGTGACAAATAAGAGAAACCCTAGAAATGTCTCAAAACTAGAGGCCCAAATAGATATTGTGAAAAAACCCACAGGTGTAATACAACTATGAATATTGCTCAGATATTACGTTGTCCTGACATGTTCAGACATATTCCGCATGTCTTCTCCAGATTTACATTCCCAATTAGGATTTTGTACCATTCGAAACTGTTTATTGTCCAACCTCGAAGCTTGGGACATTTACTGTAGGTTTATAATGATATCATGAATTGCCCCTTCAGAGTCCCTTAGCCCTTTTCTTTTAAACCAAGCGCATGAGCACGGTGCATCATGGGTTTCAAGAGGATGGAAGTTAACAAAGGATGACCCAAACAAATGGAATACATTATGGCTGAAGCATTGTTAAAATGAAGTAGCACATGGCTGGCTGGTCCACATTATCTGAAATAACAGTACAGTGTGTGCTTTTCAGGAAACATTACAGAATGATCTGATGAACAAAGACGATGAGTGCTTACCTCATGCAAATTTAACTCTTTGACTTTTTCCTTCTGAATGACCTGTGAGGCATAATAAGAGAAAGATTAGTCCATGGTTGACACTAACAATTTAGCACGGTAAAAGACACCAGTTCCTTTGGAGATAAAAAAAAATACATTATTGCTTGTAATGAGTGAGTGATGGAAATGTAACTAGTCAGGCTAGATAGGGCGATACAAAATAAGAAGCTAGTAGACTAATAGACTATACAATAATATAGTGTTTATAGTAAATTCCTATATGGAGGTGTATACTGTATGGGTGGGTCTGTGCGTGTGTGTCTCATAAATGAGCTTAGCAGGCTTACATCTGCTTAGAAGCTGGACACATTATATAAAAGTCTTAAATAGGGTAGGTGGTAAGATGGGTATGTGTTTAAATGTGACATATTTAGGTGCTTCTGCATGTTGGCATTACATAATTGAAGGACATGAGTCATGTTTCTGCCTTGCGTCATTCCCTCTTACTAGTGATGCAGGCTATACTTTACTGACATGCTCAACCCCCGGCTAACTTTCAACCAGATTTTTTCTTCCCTTCAGCTTAAGTGCAATTATACATTTTTGGATTAAAAACATGTAAATATTTTAAAATGGGCAAGAGCCAATGAGCAGCATGCCCCTTAATACCCACAGGAGTTCATTAAATCATGCAGCAAGTACACATACTTGTGACATCTATGAACTGCAGTGTGTGTGTGCATGTGCATGTGCGTGCGTGTGTGTGGGTGGGTGTGTGTGTCTGTGTAGGTGTGTGTGTCTGTGTAGGTGTGTGTGTGTGTGTGTGTGTGTGTGTGTGTGTGTGTGTGTGTGTGTGTGTGTGTGTGTGTGTGTGTGTGTGTGTGTGTGTGTGTGTGTGACTGGAGTACTTACTTGTTTGTATGCATATAGTTCTTTGTGCGCCTGGTGCCGTAACCTGGGGAGACGTAAAGACAAAACATCTTTTTGATTAGCAAGTGGCCTTCTCCAACCGACAACATAGAAAATGAGACAAAATATTGCTAAATCCTGGAAAAAGATAGAAAATGACAAACATGGATGCACTTTTCTTATTAAATACTTGCCTTCTGACACCAGTCTATTCTAGTGCACCACTGCGGTAAATCATGGTTAGAATAAAAAAAGCTATTTCCAGTCCATGATTCTGGCTATATATCAAACAGTCATGAGACTACTGACTGCATGAATATTCAATTGATTAACCAATTGCAGAAAGTAGTGAAAGTAATGACACCTCAATGAACTTTGTTAACATTTGGTTTTCCTTAGTAATGCAATTGTGGGTCAAGTAACATTTTAACAGATATTACAGGTATTACTTTATCATCTTTGCTTAGGCCTTAGTTTCTTGTCAAAACAAAACCGCTAAAATATCTACTAATAACATCACCCAAAAATACACTGGATCATACATTGAAAATATTACTGCAGGTTGTTGAAGCACTTTGAAGGTGTGCAAAACTCCAGGTAAAAAAGGAGTGTACCCACAGATACGACCAATGTTTTAGGTTTATATCCAAGGGTTGCAGTAACTCTTAATAAAAATAGCTTTCATAAATATGGGCAAACACATAATAACTCGGTGACAAAGAAGATAACAGAAAGAACACTGGATAATAAGAGAATGTTAGGCACCGAGAATGACAATATAATGTGTAGAAAACAGTGAAAGAAAAACAGGAACAAGAGAGATAGGAGAATTTCATAGGTTTGTAAGATTTACCTCCATTACAAGTAACCTTAACCTCTCGCAGCAGAGTGAGAGGGATCTGTAAAACAAGCAGCACAGTCTAGGAGAGAAACTGACATTTTGAAAGGGGTCAGCAGGAAAAGGTGCAGAGACTCTGATGGGTAGGGGACAAGTTGGACAACTAGTCATGGGGGACTGATGGGGGTGGCTCAATGTCCCCCTAAAGCACTATGTCAAAGTGGCCTAGAGGAATAATGTGCTGAAAGATTATCAACAGGTTTCCAATTAGACTTTTTAAATATGTGTCAGCCATTATTATGGCCAAGTATTTCCAAATGGGTTGGTCTGCCTTTGGAATGGCACTAAATTAAATGGTAGAAACTGTAGTGATGACTAACTTGAAGATTGAGTTTGTTTTTCTTTCACTATTCATTAACCTTTAAGCCCTGTTTATGAAGTCAGCATTCGAGGCCTACAATCACTAACTTTCAGAACCACCCCATGCTTACCAAACACTTATCAGTCCTTGCAATGTAAACTGCAATGTAAACCGTGTTGCATATTTCACATATGTGTGTGTGGACTGAAGACTCACTGACAGAAGTGGTTGAGTGTTTCTGTGAGAGTCTGCCTTAATGCTGGGCTTACACTACACTCTTCAATCTTCCAATGTCGGACTGAAATCACAGAAGTCGTGCTGGAGTTATCTCAGTCGTTTGGTGTATGGTGGTCTTCCGACCCGATTTCAGCCAGTCTTCTTCCCGTCTTGACGTTCCGACATTATCAAACATGTTTGATATTATCGCTAGTCTTAGGGGGTTGGCTCAAGCTAAATGACGTAAACACTGTCACACTCTCATGCACCAAGCATGACGCAGGAGGAGCGGTATTAGTCGCGACCTGTGTCCGCCTGTGCAGGCACTTATTTCGGACACTTTTTCCTTGAAGCCTCGGCGAGAGAACCAGGCTGACAGCCGCGCAACCTTAACACTTTACTGTCAAATACAGGGTTAGGAGTTAAAGTTATTGGGGGACAAGATCAGCAAATAAATATGGTCAAATAACTAAAGGAAGTCCCCCGCTCGGAATATTGAATTAACTTTGTTTTAATTAAATAATCACTATCGCGTTTGCGGAAATAATATAAATCTCAAAAGGAATCTAGTTGTAGTCTTGCAATATGAGACCCCCCTGTCTTTTCAAAATCTCACTCTGTGTCTGAAAACTAATGACTGGTTGTCTTCAGGTGTGAGTTGATTGTCTTCAGATGTAAGAGGGTTTCAGTCTTCAGTCTTTTCAAAGTCTTTTAAAAGTCCTCTAGTGTAAACCCAGCATAAGGGTGAATATTTGTCTTGGTTGGAATAATGACCAGTCACACGTGAACTCTAACGTAAATTCCCTGGGCCCTATTCACCTGTCCATGTAAACAAGAGCAATGACTTGCTTACAGCATAGAAACCATACCATTCCCCCTTTGAAGTTTAAGTTAGCTGGGGCCACAGGAATCTTGACACCAAGGTCATATGCATTTTTTTTTAAAGTCAGTGAGACTATTTTAATGTGTGCACAATGCCTGATGGTGCATGGGTGCTAAGTCATGTAGGGCCTGTCCTTTGGGAGAGTGCATATTTAAATACCTTGTATAGAGAGCTAAATCGCTCTTTTTCGCCTTAAGTGCCTAAACCTGGCAATCTTGACTTTCAGTATTGAATCGTGGTACTGCATCAAAGTTGTAAAGTGTCTCTTTGCAGTTAGAAGAAGAATTCTTAACTTACTTACCATTCTACCTTGCAAGATAGGATTTGACAGGGTGGCGAGGAGTGAATATTGTTGGGAACTGCTACTTCCCACTGTCTTAAATAAAAAATGTTATTTTTGTTCAGTGTATCGCTACCAGGAGAAAACCCCTCGAGCCACAGCAGCCACAGCACTCTGAATAGTCCAGTGTGGTTAAAAAGAGGGGCAATGGAATGACATGGAACCACCACTTTTCCTTCATTGGAAATCTTTCTTGGATTATAATCAAGTCTAAATGTTTGACAAGGATGCTTTGACGAGATAAATATTTAAGGTTACAGACAGAAGGTTTTTAACATCAATTAACAAAGGAATATGGTGAGGGCATTAAGGGGGTTAAGTAGCTCTTGAAAAAAAGTATAACTATCTTTTTTCTTTGATGAAAAGTGCCATGATCATGCTTATGTAGATAAGCAGCTTTGAATCTCCGCTCAATGTTTACCCATCATTTCAGATTATAAATTCACCAACTGTATTATCATAGCTACGTACCTCCTCCAAACTGTGCAGTTGAAACATTTTGCCCTTTTGCAAATAACAGCTAGTAAGACAAATGCAAATACACATTTTCTGAAACTGAAAAAAAAATTCAGCATCAACTAAAAGCCATAGTGAGGTGTCATACTGTTTTTTCAATCGAAACAACATGATTATAAGATAATTTGACCATTTTGCATGGATTGCAAGAACATAACTAAATCAGGATGCAGATATGTTTGGTTCTGACTTCCATAGTGTTTCTGAGATTATAATGTTAATATAAAGTAAAGTTATATACATTTGCTATTAGTATAAAGTCATTACATTAAGAAACATTCCTGTTTTTATCCACTTTTTAACTAATTATTAATGAACCAAAGTGACTTGATATGTACAAGGGTGTGATGTATCAGTTGCATTTTGTGCAATCAAATTTAAAATCTGTTTAAAACGTTGTGTGTGCACAAATTATAAGCAACAACGGTCGTTTTTTGCTTTTTAATAATAAAGTCTAAATTAATTTGCGGGAAAAGCAAATCTGGAACACAACAGATCCCTCCATAAAAAAAAATAAATGAAAACTCTTTAAAAAAGTGTTTTCCATCCTGACTTTTTGGACAGAAGTTATGCGTGCGCAGGGTTATGCAGATTAAGCAGTATATTAACATTTTGGGATAATATGTGTTGAACAGTACGACCAGATTAATGATTTGTTGCACAAAACGATGCCTAGCCAAAGAGATCCTTGTATGACACTTATCGCCACAAACTACTACTTCAAACCATACAAATTCTAAGCAGAGCCACATCAAAAGCAAACGGGTGCATGGATCTTACCTTATTAAGTAGCAGCAGAAGAGGAGGCTGAGGATGAAGACAAAGATGGCAGTCCCAAACACCACAATGTAGATATTGAGGGGAAGGTTCTGGAACCCTATATTTGGCATCCTGAAACTGTAGTGCGGGAAATCGGAGCTCATGGATATTCTGGATGGTGAGACACAAATGACACAAACAGTTCATTGATTATTTCCACATATTTCAACACACTGCGACCAAAAACAGAAGAAGTAAAAGACGCAAAAAAAAGACTTGGTCCAATAACAAAACAGCAATAAATGATGCAAAGGGAAGCTGGAACTGAAATTCTCTTTCAAATTAGTTTCACTGTTAATATTAAAGGGATATATTTCAAAGTTTGTTTTTATTTTCAGTTTAGTTTTACTGCAGCTTTGAGGCCTTCATCAGTTTTCTCAGTTTTCTGGCACCTACAGTCTTCAACTGTAGGTGCCAAAGCAAATAATTTAAAAAAGTTTATTTTTGGATGCCAAAACACAGTTTTCTTCCTTTACTTCTAATACAAAACATACCATACAATGACCCAAATTAATTGTATACAAATTTTGTTTGCCCTGTTAGTGGACCTTCAAGAAGCACCAGGCCAGTAAGTGTGTCTACTGAGCAGCTAGCTATTGTATCAGCAGTAGTCTAAACCACATATACCCGGGTCAAAGACGAATAAGGATTTCAAATTAGAAAAAAAATGAAATTGTAAATAAATGCAAATTCAAGCACTTTCTATATTAATCAGAGTGTTCTGTATTCATATCAACAAAAGGAACTGCATTTCTGAATGCAATTACAATTTTTTTTGTTGAATCCTATGATTTATCCCATGAAAAATGTCCTTCCTGGGTAACGGAAAAGGAATTTAAAATTAATTCAATATTTACCATTTTTAGCATATACAAGTTTATGAATATCCATAGTTAGAGCTAACCAATCTTTTACTGCTCAGAAAACTACATTTCTATCACTATTAATATGATTTATTTGGGTATTTATACTGAAATGGGCTCATAACTTGCTCTCGATCACACAATATTCCATTCCAAAAAGAGCAAAAATTGGGAAAATGTCTGAAAATTATTTACAGTAAAGTTTAAATGGTTGTTGTTGTATCCTCAACTCAGGAAAACATAGTTGTGTAAAATAACTCATAAATCTGGGTTAAATGACCTGTATGTCATTGTTACTCGGAATGACATCCTGTTATCCAGGAATGACATACTGCTATGGATGTAGGCTAGTTTTTCTCTAAAGGCTCCCTTGGAAACATATTTTTTCAACATTCATACAAGGCCATCCTAGCCTAAGTCTAGGCTAGGCCTAGGTCTAGGCTAGGATGGCCTAGAGGTAAGGTGGCCGACCAGTAACCATGAGGTCGCTGGTTCGATCCCCGGCACCGGACAGGGGGGTGTTAGTTGTAAAACTAGCAGAGGCTGGTATTGCGTCTACGGTGCCCACCATCTCTACCATTGTGTCCTTGAGCAAGCCACTTAACCCCAAAAACTGCTCCAGGGGCGCCGCACTATGGCTGACCCTGTGCTCTGACCTCCTCCGAAGTGTGGGAACTTGAGGGGGGATATGCGAAAGACAAATTTCAATGTGCCTCGTGTACAACTGACAATAAAGATAACTTAACTTAACTTAATTAAAAAGGAAACACTGACTGAAAAGATTTTAATTTTTCCAATCTTTAATTTCATGAAACAACAATGTAACTTTCAAGTCCTGTAACAGTATGTAACACAGAATCAGACAGGTTAAAACTTTTTGGGACTAAAATACAAATTGCAATCTTTTCCAATAAATTGAAAGGGATACATCACTAACAACAGTTATATTCTATGTATGAATAAGGCGTCCTTCAAAATTGCTCATTAAGAATCGTCCCTTACCATTTTTTTTGACACATTGCCTAACTAAAACATCAAGTCCTTTTACAAATAAGTGCAAACCTATGGATGAAACTTTCAATTTCTAATTTTTACTGATCTGCCTTCCAGTAGCACTTCACTACTAAATAACAATAACTTCCCTTCTTCTGCTCAAGAAACATAGCCCTATTTTGGGGGTCTGCATTCCTCCTGGCACTAAAAAGTCTCTATTTGACAGCGGCATCTGGAAGGACAGAAGTGAAAACAGGCATGAAACATGAACAGTTTGGAAAACCAGGCAGACAGCCATGCATGCTACAAAAATTCATAAGAGATTAAAAAAAACACATACTATGTTATTAATATAATATAACAATATCAACTCAATGCTTAAAAAGTGACAAATACTATTTAAAAAGCTTTCTTCACTAAAATGTCCAGTCTGGATAACAGAGGACATGCCCTGGGTAACAGAAAATCTTTGTTATCCAGGAAGGACATTCTGTTACCCAGGGAGGACAAAACGATACATTTCACGCAAAAACATATTCAAAAAAAGGCCTACTTGGCTAAGACATATCTTAGCCTTTAACACATCAATGCCACATTAAACATGAAATAGGCAGTTTTTAAATAGAAAAACAGAATATATGTTTGATTAGCGTTATCCAGAAAGACACATGATTTTTGGTCGAACCTGACCAGTAACCAAAAAGGCATAATATCAACATTTTTAAGAGAGAATTACTGACCTTTTCAGATGTTTGGGGGTTCTCCAGAATCTTCTTTCTCATCCAATATCCTGTTACATGACTATTCAAATGCATTCTGGGTAATGTATGCATTTGAAGTCTGTTACCCGGGCAGGACATAAGGGAAATCCAAAAATCTGGACAAAAGTATTTCTTGCATGAAATTTTTAATAAGCTTTGTATTGGTATTATATTTGTAGGGATCATCGCAAACATCAACACAATTATGCCAAAGTAAATAATTAATGCTTTTATAAATGTTTTAAAACATTTGTGTTGCTTTTCTTCACTTGGATTTTAACCCGGACGTTACCCAGGAAGGACAATTTGGCACTTTGGAGCTCAAAAGCTCTTTGAAATTTTAATTTCTCACAATAAATAATTGTATAAGTGATTGAAGAGGGAAGAGTTGAGTAACATAATATAGTGATTTAAAATGTAGATTTATTTTTTACTTTATGAATATGGCTTGGACATCAGAATTGACATGCCACGTCTTTGACCCACCCTATCTAAGTAAACCCTCAGGGTATTGGGTTTACTTAAACTGGTCAGGTGCCCAAACATCTAAATCTACACTGAAAGCCATGAGCAGGGAAATGGCACACAGTAATACAAAGCAACACAAGAAACACAAAAACATACTATAGTTGGATACATTCTTCCTTAATTTACATCCTATATGGGTAACAGAAAGCCAAAGCTTTATTCCAACAGTATTCTAATCCACAGCCCTATGAATAAACAAGATTTTAAAAATACATAGTTAATTAACATGTTTTGTAACAAAACAGGCAAAGATCAATCTTTATAAAGGCTGCATATTAAGCTTTTTTGCTCATTGATGTTAGTATAACTAGAACATTCTATATAAAAGCCAAGGCACACTAACAAGGATCTGTTGGTCAAGTGCTCTTTCTCAATATACCAAAAGGGACATGACTGGACATGTCTGCGCCTACTGAGAGATGAGGGGGAGGGAAGGACAGGAATAACTTTACTCCTTTGGGAACCATGTTTTTTTGCCCCTCCCCTTGACTGAACACCAGCTTCATTCCTGTACACTACTATGGAGAGCTGAAAGTCATGTAGATTTGACGGAGGCCATTAACAAATCCTCGCCTGCTCATAATATCACGTGTGACACTTTGAACACATGTGTGTATCAAATTGAGTCCAAGATGTCCCGAGTGTAACACAAAACAACTTGCCGTCAGGACCACTGTGCATGGGGTCTGTGGAGTCCAAACAGTGGCACTAAAATTGTAGAGCTGTTTAACGGTTATTAAATTAAATGTAATTAAATACCCATAACGTGAGGCATTCTGGATGTAGATGTGTAGTGTTGAGGCAGAATGATTCACAATCAATAGCAACTTAAGCTGGTGCATATTCCAAACAGTATGAGCCATTTTAGCAGTTCATTTGAAAAGGTGATCTATCTGAAGCTGAAGACATGTTTCTCTTAGTATTTTCCTACAAACACTGCTCAGACAACCTCCATCAACACAAACATACTGTGGAGCTTAAAGCCTTTCATGCAAACTAAAAAGCACTGGAGATACATGAAGCTAACACACAAACATCCCATTCCAGAGTGAATACTTCATAGTTTCAGCTTCAATCAAATAAAATTGGAAAAAACTGGATAGTAAAAAAAAAAAGACGATTCATGGTGAATTTAAACATACCCGCGCGGCGCCTTCATGCTGAAGAGCAGAAAAGTCTACATGGATATATAACACAGGCCCTTGAGAAGTGTCATGACTTGCACTTGAGAGTTGTATCAGTGAGTTGCCTCCTGTTGACTTGTTTGGATCACAGCTCATCTCTGTTCATGATGGCTCCATGCCAAACTCGAGCCCCACTTCAGTCTCAGACTATTTTTTGGTTTCTCTTCCCTTAACTGCTACAACCACCTCCCCCCACTTATCTGGACAGACATACTGCGCAGCAATTTGCTTTCCAGACACACACACACACACACACACACACACACACATACACACGCAAACAAACAAATGTGTATGGGGAAATTTGAGACCACTGACAATCCATTCTATGTCATAACAGAGGGCAGAATCTGACCGTTTGACATTGAACCTGATCTTTTCAATTCAGCTTTGGGCTTAGCAGGTCAGTTCAGATTGTTTTGCAATACAACCTCATGTCAGAATTCATGTGATTTTCACGTCACTCTGTATCGACATTTGAAACAAAATTTTGCACCCCAAGTGTCAGGGTTAGACATATGAAGTTAACAAAAGCCCTTTAAATCAGTGAAACCATTCACGTCAGGATCCCACACTGCTCCTGGCTCAGACTCCACATCCACACACAGCTTCATACAGAAGTGGTTAATATTACACCACAAAAAAGCCATAGTCTAAAATGTGACTGTCTTTCTCCTGATCCCCACTGCTCAAACATTTGGTAGCTTCAACTGCACATCAGCACATAAAGGAAACTGTAAACACTGACCTCAGTGGCCCTCATGTTAACTTTCGTGCGACAGTGCAGTGTGACGTCTTTGTTAATGTATATATCTTCTTTGGAGCATGCGGTTCCTTTCAGGACTTTGACCAGTTTAGGGGTGTGAACGTTTACAAAAATGTCTAAATGGTTGCACGATAGCAATTTTTTAATGCACACGTTTAACCGTCTCATATGGGGGAGGGAGGATGCACACACACACTGAGACAGATTCTGCAGACTTACTTTTATCTTCTCCAAATAGATAAAAGTTTATGTTATTTCTTGAAATGAATTAAAGGTCTCATATTATGCTAAATGCACTTTTTAAATGTGTTCTAACATATCCATGGGTCCACGGTGTGCCTAAAGACTGCCAAAATATTTTAAAAAATAACAATCTCTCCTTTTCTCACTCTCCCCCTTTCTGAAACCCCCACCCTTCCCCCCAATATACTCCAGTCATAATTCTCCTCGTTTCTGACCTCAAACTGGAAAGCCAGAAGCTTCCACTGTGCCGCCCACACCCCTATTTCTTATTGGTCCACGGCCCTGACAGACAGAGGGCGAGGCGTATCTGGCTTCGCTTCCGGACAGGGGGCGGGGGGAGCTCAAAGATTGTATATTTACGAGGGGAGCTGCAGCTCTTTTTAAAAAATAGGCCATTGTGAGATTAGCTGAACATCAGCATAGTACAATAAATTATCTGAAAGTTTTTTTCAGCAAACAATTAAAGAAAAACGTATTAGGGACCACTAAAACCATATAATATGGTGTATAATAGAACCGAAAAGTGTATAATATGGGAGCTTTAATGCATGTTTCCAGAACACATTGAAGTAATTTTCAAAACATAAACAATTGTTTATTTTGTGTTTATTGATTTTTCCTAAACTGTTATGATTTACGAACCGGTTACGCGTGTATCTACCCTGGAATTTAATATGCTTTATAATGTATTACCTCAAAGTGCCTTTGTGAGCCATGTTGGTGGGAGCCACCCCCACATTATGACAGTCATTTCAAGTACTGTGAGTCTTCTGCTCCTATGGCTGGCCCTTTTCGCTCTGTGCGACACCCCCTACAGTATCAAGATTCACTGACCAAGAGGATCCTAGGTTCATCAAGCGATCTAGAAATCCAACCCCTTTGCAGTAAACAGTCCCACATACACGAAAAACGCTGTCAAACACATGGTTCACCAAATGAGCTAACATGAACTGCTAAACTGCCACTGCAAAAGGATTACAAAATTCCTGAGAACTGAGAATACATTCAGCAAAACACTAACAGTATAACTTATAGGCCTACTCCTTCTTTTAGTAACTGCTGCGGAACAAGAAATCGTTGACTCATTAACCACTCTGCACTGGGGAGACAAGTTGCTCCACTTGAAACAACACGTCCAAATGCGTGATTATTTTTTACAAACATCTTAAGATAGTCAGTTAGTTAAAGGTGCCTTAATAGGCGACCCTATCATCTATGGCAAAAACAATCTTTATCCATCCGTTCAATTGCTGATAAACCTAAAAAGGTTTATCACCAGATCGCTTATTGGAACAAGCTTAATGCCAATCCAGTTTTCTAATAGCCAAATAGGACCATACATAGTCAAATCTATGTATTGAACAGGCAGATCCGATTAGATTAGATAGGTCCAATTGGGGGACAGCTCTAGTCTTTCATGTATAGTTTAACAGACTGTACAGTAGTCTTTTGCCGAGGCCCTATGAAGCTCCTGACATTAATTGTCCAGCATAGAAAATTAATGTTGGCTTAAATGTAATTTGTCACCCATCAGTATCTGATATGAATGTTAATAAATCTCAGTCAATTGAAAAACAAAGCAAAAATCAGCCTTGACATTGAAAGCCTACAAAGGTAGTCCTCAGCCGATTCAACATGTTCAATCGGCGTCGGGCAGTCTTTCAGTCGGGGCAATTTGATTGGTGGAGGGCTAGCGAATCAATGAAGCCCGGAAGTGAGGCGGGTAGCACAAGCAGCAGTGACGCGCAGGCAATGTCGTAACACTCTCAACACATTGTTCCACATGTGTGCACATATCATTTCCGGCTTTCGTATTTTTTTGGGCCACAATACAGATTAGCGCCGCCTGCTGTTATGGAGACATGAGACCTGAATCGGCAGACTCCATTTTCGGGCGACGGTCGGTAGTCGGACTGGTGTGTCCTGGCCTTTATGTGCATATAAAATGCCTCACTCTCTTTTTGAAAGTGAAGGGTCCACTCCGTTCTTGCACGCTTCACTGGGTATAAAACTAGTTGTGCAAAAACTGAATGTAGCCTACAGTGAGCCAGTGCTGCCAGACCCAATCTTAAAGACTAGCTGCCTTTTCAAAGTTTCATATACTTTGAAATGTTATACTTTATTGGCATTTGGTCAGTGAGTAGGTAGTTTTAAAACATATGGCTGAATACAATTGATGGACAAGAAACCCTTCTATGAAGTAGCAATATCAATGTTTGGCCTTGGGTGTGGCCTAGAGAGGGTTTTGCGATTTGTGGGTCTGCTCTCCCCATCCCATTCTTTGAGCCACTGTTTGACACAGACATTTTCACATGACCTCACCCTATTACATAACCAGAAACAGAGCATGTGCAGCACATTACATTCATAGGATATGAGCGTGGGTGAGCAAATCCCTCTTCACATTCGTAGTACAACTTATACTAACATTAGTGGTGTCTGGCTGCCTACAGCCACAAAATATTTGGTGTTATGGGCCAAGGATCGGTGTTCACATATCACTATAACGAAGCCCATGGATATTAATGCAGAGATAAGATAAGGAGGACATTTTGTGACACTTGTTTTGAATTCACAACAGAGACTGTATATGAGATACGGATGATATAGTAATCTGTTCGAGTGTAGTGAGTCAACAAATATCTTATGTACGTATGTATGTTTATGTACATAAACCGGCTTACAAAGAACACTTTTAAAGGACACGCTTTTGCCCAATTAATTCCGCCTGGTTTGATGCAGAAAATGTACATTACCAGGGAACAATAAAAGCAAATGAACCAAAAGATATGGTACAATATTACCATGTAAACATCTGGATAAAATAAAGTAGCCACATTAACATGAATGTACAAAGGGGCAGCGTTTTGGGTATCCAACAAGTCTGCAAATAACTACCCAGGAAACTTTACACCGGTCATCAAGCAAAAACAATTAATTCAGTACTCCCTCCTCGTCTATCAGATATTTACTAAAGACTAATTTGAATTTCTTAAACTTAATATAAGTCATGACCCTCCCTGAGATTGAGAAACAGTGAAAATTAATAGGTTTGCTAGAGACTGTTAAGCGTATGCTTTTCATTTCTAGCGCAACTTCCATAGAATACAACCATTTTATGAGCTGCTGTTCCACATATGTGCACACTCTTTGGGTCATTTGAGGATAGCCCAGGCAAATACTCACTATTACACTTTTCCCTTTGGAGTATTATTAACCCAGACAGACCAAGGATCCTCTGTTCTATACAGTAGGTCAATGAGCCATTGCTTACTTGGGTAAACAAAATGGTTTCATTTTGACCTATTTCTTGTAAAACATTCTCAAAACAATTTGCGAAACACATTCACATGCCTGCTGAACCGTTTGATATGAAATACCGATGGCACATGATTGATATCAAAATATTAAGATCAAAACCTGATTCAAGACAATAATGACGAGTAGTTAAAAGTAGTTATTCCCAGAGCAAAGGGGAAGTGAAAGGTTTTAAGACCTATTAAACTAAATAAAACTATATATTGGTAAAGTTTATAGACGTCCTTAGTAGGGCTGCAACTAACGATTATTTTGATAATCGATTAATCTGTCGATTATTTTCTCGATTTATCGACTATTAATCGATAGTGTTTTGGTCCGTAAAATGTCGGAAAATGGTCAACATTTTTTATACATTTTCCAAAGCCCATGTTAACGTCCTCAAATGTATTGTTATGTCCAAAACACACAGATATTTAAGTTTACTGTCATAATAGGATTAAAGAAACCAGAAAATATTCACATTTGAGAAGCTGAAATCAGAGAATTTGGACATTTTTTATTAAAAAATTACTTGAAACGATTAATCGATTATCAAAATAGTTGGCGATTATTTTAGTAATCGATTAATAATCGATTCGTCGATTAATCGTTGCAGCTCTAGTCCTTAGCAAACAAAAGCTTGTGTCAAATAGACCAAGCTATGAGGTTTTGTTTTAACCATTTCACAACCGCAAGTTAGCTACTATTAGGGATGGGCATAATTAATCGATTGCTCGATCATTGCTCGTTAAGAATATTGTCGATCACGTTAAATTGTTATCGATCATATAGCCGTTGTGTTGCGCAGTGTGAGTCCCGCAGCACAGCAATGAATTTCACTATGTGGCAGCACCAGACTGTATGGGCAGCAATTAAACATCCTACCAGCAGGGGGAGATACTTAACTAGTAGTATAAGACAACAGAACAGGCTCAGGCAGTAGCCTGCGAGCTGCCGTAGATGGCAAAACTTAAACAGCAAGAAGTTAAGGTGAAGTTTGGCATCGGACAGCTTTAGATCTGAAAATAACTAAGTTCATTAAGCATTGTGAAACCTTGTACAACACTTAAACAAACCGAATTATGTACCACTTGTACATTGAAGCCTAAATCCGACCCTGTTTAACGTTAGCGCCGCTAGCATTAGCGGCTAACTTTAGCGTCTATGCTTTCCTACTTCGCCTTCATCAGGGAACTAATTTGCACATTTTGTTTATTAGTTGAAGTAACGTTAGGTCCTTTACCACTCAGAGAAACGTGCCGTGCCCTTATGCAGTCTTTGGCAGCATCTTAGGAGGCGCATATGTGTTAAAACTTTAAAAGGTATCGTAGCATTGGCTCCTTGTTGGCTCATAGCCTCGGGCTTTAGCCAGCGCCGCATTTTATTATTATTTTATTTTAAAAAGTTGCCTTGTCTTAATAGATTTGTTTGCCTAGAATATCTTGGAATAAAGATGTAATTGAGTAAAAACCTCTTGTATACAGTCTATGGTAAAAACGCTGTATTTTGGATGTTCTGTTGGCGTTTTTTAATATGTAAAAAAAGATAACGATTAATCGATAATTGCTCGTTAATTTTCCCGATGATCGATCAATTGAATTTCTTAAAATGCCCATCCCTAGCTACTATAGATTTTTTTTTTAACCATGTATCAAGCGTATATTCACGTGGACAACCCAAGAGCCCTTCCTTTCTTGTTGTTCAGCCATTATGGAACAAATTCATCATACAATCAGGAGCCAAATCAAACCTAAAGAACGAAACACTTCCACTAATCTTCGATACCCTACTCAATCAATAGTGACTGAACCGTTAGTTGACACATCATCACATGGACAAATGATGACCTTTAGACCCCCTGACATATAATATATTTGTCATGTGTCTATGTCATCATGAAATCTAAGGCAGCTGCAGGGTAAGTCAGACATGTGATGTACAGCCTTGTCCTTTTTATATTTTTTCCAATAAAAGAGTAATGTACTGTATGCATCTGATTCTTTAATGTATTAAAGATCTTATTAAAATTAATTTCCCTGAAAAAAACATCCGTAAAACTTGAATTATGCTCAATGGTTTCTTGTGATCAGCCCACAACAAGCTGTTCCGAATGAGAAGTGGAAATTTCCACTAGCAGCCACGGCAGGCCATGAGATTTGCACATCTGAAACTTAATATGCCAAAGGGCAGCAGTAGCAAGCACCGGGCCTCAGAAGCAGAGTGAGGGACTGTGCTGGCGGTGGTAAATGAACTGTCCACATTCATCTGATACGGCATGAACATACACACAATTTTCTGCAATTTGTGCGGGGGATGTCATTGGACACTGACCATTCACATATCTCACCGAGTCACCGTCCATCAAAACATAATTGCCCCTAGTTAAAATGTTTGATGGCAAGTTGGCTAGTTATATCATCCCTTTAGCCAGAAAGGGGGACAAACAGATCAGTCACAAAGCATACACAATGCAGTTCTAGGCTACAGCGGTCATTGAGCGATGTAGAAAACTTCAAATAAAAACCTCTCTCTGTTGAAACTTTAAGATAATGAACATTAAAGATGGAATAAGCAATTCTGGAGAACGATTGTTGTCAAAATGTCTCTGTCAAAGTCAGTGAATATTTCCTAAAATAATAGTAGGCTCTGTAAACTGTTATGTTGCTAGGTGTGGTGGGCCCCCTTTGTTTACATTCTCTTCAGTTTGCTAGTGTATTGTACACCAGATTTGAGGAGATATTCACTGATTTTGACAAAATAAAAGTGATTTTGTCAAAAAGCCTTTTCCAGAATCTCTGCCTCCACCTTTTAATGCAGACTATGAATGTTTACTTCCTCAGAGGAATGAAGATGATGATATAATGATCACACAACCCCATCACTGAGTACAGTAGCCAAAAGAGTTTCCAACTCAAGCCCTGAAATATGCATTATGAAAAGCTTGTTTTTCCAAAGTTGGGCCAAGTCCTACAGTAAGTAGGTCACTGTAACTAACTCTAGTTATGGGTTAGTAGGGACTTGATTTGAGCTGACAAGGTCAATATAATGTTGCTGGCTGATACAATTCCAATTACTGGATTTACATAAAATGGCACTCCATGAACTGCCGGCACAAGTATGCATCAAACCGTCGCAGGGTTTAATCTGTACCATTATAAATGGTACAGATTATAAATGGTACAGATGGTACAGATGCAAGGCACTGGCTATCAAACAGTTGATAACGATACATCGTGCAGAGATTTACAAAGAGTCAAACTATCTTCGAAGTCCCTCTCTAGGCCACACCCAAGGCCAAACATTGATATTGCTACTTCATAGAAGGGTTTCTTGTCCATCAATTGTATCAATTGTTTTCAGCCATATGTTTTAAAACTGCCTACTCACTGACCAAATGCCAATAAAGTATAACATTTCAAAGTATATGAAACTTTGAAAAGGCAGCTAGTCTTTAATTTGTGAGGCTGTTATGGGAAAAAATAGGAAAGATAATTGGAACGATAAATCAAATAAACAAACCTTTAATACATTTGCATTCAATTTTACAGGGAAAGAAAAGCGGTCTCTCTCTCTCTCTCTCCTTACACCCATCATTCCTCGGTGGTGTCTGATAGTAACACAAGCCGACATAAACAAGAGAAACTGACACACACAGCTGTCTTACTGCACTCTTGTTTCTTCAGTGACACTTTTTTCTGGAGGGGTTTTCTTTCTATTTTCAGTGCCACGTGTAATTAAATTCTGCCATTTGACTTTTATTTTCTCTTTCACCCAATTTCTATCTGGTTGTTTTGTACCATTTGTTGACTTTTTTCCAAGTGTATGAAGTAGCGACACTTTTAATTGAAATTATAAATAACCTTTTAAGAAAAAAGTAACAATATGACATTCCAAATTTTAACAAATTCAATCCTATATCATATATTTTCACAACTACCTGCTTTAGCGAAACAGGACCCTTGGTCTGCATAATGCAGGGTCTATAAATAGTCATGCTGTAGTCACGTGAGGCTGAGAGGGTCTAGATGAAACATGAAAATAACCTGAACCAAATCCAAGTCATATCAGTTTGTTGCGTTACCACTACTGACCTTAAAACAAATTGTGTAAAGATATACAAAAATGTCAAGTTTACATGTCAAGTTTAAAAACAAATATTGTGTTGTAAATTTTTTGAATGGAAACCAACTTTGACTGCTTGCTCATTGAACTTTAGGATCAGTGATGCATTACTAGCCAATATAATTGAGAAATCAGTGTTTCAGTTGTTTCAGAAATCAGCCTGTTGCTTGAGGCCAAGAGCAACAATGATTATTTATGAATAAAAATATATATATATAACATAAATAACAAAAAGGTAGCTAGCAACCACCTCTTCCAAATCAAGACAGCATGGAATATTGCCACTTATTGATCAACATTCAATGCACATGCAGGCATTATGCACAACTCATTGTTGGCATTTAACACAAACAAAACTGTTATCCACATGGTCATCAACAGTTGCAACCTTTGTGATGTAATGATGATATAATTATGTAGCCCATGGAAAGCAAACTAGTCCTTGGAATGTTTACAAGAACTGGCACTAGCATCGATCCAGAACTGGAACCAGGCTAGTGCTGGTGGAAAGGGGGTAGCCTATATGAGAACACTGCAAGTAGTGAATCCATCTTTGAATACTATACCCGTGACCAGCCATGTCAAAAACGCTGCAGCCTTCAGGCTTTCACCTTTCAGGCTGAAAAACATGTTGGACTGGTTAAACGTGTTTTAAAGGATATGGTAGTCTGTGTTACAAATAATTTTTGTAACATTGTACTTGACTGTTTGACCTTTGCCCTCAAGTAAATTCCCAACACTTCTTTTTGCTCTTTGCTGAAAAATTACACAACTGTTATTAGCTGTAATTCCATACTGCCATTTGACTGGAGGATTTGTATAGGGGGGTTCATAAGGTGTTCACCATCAAAGTTGTATACCTAACCCCTTTAATCACATGATTTTGTTTATACTAGTATTGGGTCATTCCAAGAACCTTTAGGAAAAGCATCTAAATACCAAAACCTTACTGTTACAGCAGCCCAGTTTTGCACCAAAATGATCCCTTTGATTAAATAAACAATGTTATCTTACTGTATCTCTAAGGATGTAACATGATCCGTATGCAAATGATGAAAGATTTACTCATATTCATAGATGGTCCGTCACGCGTAATACTGGGCAAATCGACAGCTGTGAAAACAGATCCCTGATGCTTCTTTGGCAGCAGAAAGTAGCCTAATAAAAGCTTTAGATGATGAAGTGCTCTGTATCTTTAAGTACACGTGTCCTCAAATTATTTATCTGAAAACCCAGCTGATATTACTCATCAACTATAATTTGTTCACGTCTGTTAGATGGCTACTTAGTACTTACTAGAAACTGTTTTTTTTTTGCATTTGATTGAATACATCAAGAGCAGATATATGCGTGCATATATTTGTGATCCAAAAAAACATTTTGGATTTGGTTATTCTATCTAAAGCATGTAATGCATCAATGTATGTTCAAAAGTAGTCTCTCTCTGTGCTTTTAAGAGAATATTTTACTGTCAACTCATGTTTTGAAATAAGTGTATTGAATAGAAAGTTGGCTTGCTTGCTCGGCTTACAGAATCAAGGAATCAAGAAAGCCAATGGGTCAATTTTTTCTTTTCCTTTTACTACACTGTAGTAGCAATTTTACTTACTCACTCACTTACTTACTTTCAGGAAGTTCACCAACACTGCCAATCAATTTTGCCTCCTTTCAGGATAAGATGTACGGTCATGTTTACAGAACTGTCAATGGTATCACTCTCAGACATCAGCAAACACAACATTTGACATTTGAACTTTTGTCTCAGGGCCACTATCAACAACAAACCTTTCAACAAAATTCCAAATCATACATTTGCCTCAGGCTTTCCAATCTGTACAACATATGACACCCTCTATTCTTAGACCATTGGATGGCAGATAAGAGCGAAAAAGTACATTGTTTTGATTTAATATATTATGTCTACAGAAGCATGATTGATTTGGGGCTTGACAATGGTAACTAGCTAGCCTAAAGGCAATGGCATACAAAATATCTGAACATGATTTCTGCCACCATGATTCAAAAACAGCACTACTTGCATCTCATGCAGGCGCAGCAAGTTATACAATTGGAGACCAAAAAGCACTCATTTTCATGCATTAACCCTTTTACGGTCTTGCACATAGGCTGCCAACCATGCACAGTGCGTTTTATAGTCATAGACAGTAGGTTTTAGGTCAGGCGTGAAACAGCCCACACAACGCTGTCACTGTTGACGGAAACACAGAGAAAGCCCAATTGTTTCCCCTACCACTCGTAAGGTTTTCACACGAGTCACTGCGGTCCGGTTAACCAACAGTGCTGTGGGTTTTATTAACCCATGTGAGGGCTGCTGTATTAGTGCATGAACTTGTAATGCACTGATATGACTAGAATGAGCGAAAAACGTGCGATTATCACGGCGATAGGACACAATTGAGTTGACTCTTGGACAGTCATTGGGCGCTATGCGAGCTCACTTTAACGCTTTCACACGACGTTTTCAGGGAATGCTGGCATATTTTTGTTGTGGCCAAGAAGGACGGTAGATGGGCGTAGGCTCATATGGGCTCGCGCGCTAGCTACTTAGCAACGTTAACGGCCAACCTGAGCTACGAATAAACAGTAGCGTTACTTATTTGACATTATCCCAGTAGTTTGCTGTTCTGTAAAATACAACTAAACATATTACTGTATGTTACCGCCAAGTCAATTCAGAAGCTTTCACACATTCAACCCAAACGTCTGTAGCCTATGACATCATATATTGACACGCTAAATTATGGAATTGAACGTTTGACGGGTATTGTAGGCTATAAGACATGAAGGCATCAGCCAAGTTAAGCAAATTCAATATATCAACAACGGTTAGTAGCTAACAACAAGGGGTTAAAGACAACAGGACCCTCCACTCACCAGCGATTCCCTCAGTCCCAGCAGCGGCTATCTGCTTCTTTTGTGTGTATTTCTTCACCCACTCGTGGCGCACGAAGGCTTCCGAAACAGACAAATCGACCCAAACTGAAGGCGGAGACTGTCCTGGTAAGGCAAATCGCGTTATTTTAAGATGAGTGAACCCCTGCTGCAGAGCGACCTCATCACACAACCCCACCGCTTCTGATGTTGTCCGTTAGTGGTCAACTGGGAGCCTCAGGAAACAACAGGCAAATACTCTTCTTTAGAGGTCCATGCAAAATACAGCGATTGATAAGGACGGTATAGCTCACTTAACCGTGGTGGGTGAACGTGTGTCGGTGGCAGGGATGTGGGGATCCCGCAAGGGGTTTTTCCTCGTCGTGATTCCCCCCTCCTTTTTTGAAAGAAAAAATAATAATTAAAGCCCTTCGTTGTTGTTAATGGAAATCGTGGTTGGCAAATCTGCTCGGCTAGCCCACTACCACACTAGTAGCAGTAGATCCCACGTCCTGCCTGTCGGCTTAGCTCGCACAGACCGATGCGGTTAATGCTGCTGGAGGTTTTTGAGGACAGTACAAGGCTACGAGGGGAGTGATGCTGGCATGAGAGGGAGGGAAAGAGAGGGAGGGAGTGGATGCTCCTCTGCTGCACATGGTCACGTAGCTGATTGCAATGCCTTAGATCCTCAAAAATAATGATTAGCCAGAAGTTAAAAAAACAATACTGGTTATTTTAAGGCTGATTATCTGGAATATATAAGAGGAGTTTATTTAGTCAGTTAAAAATTCAAGAGAGCTGTGCATGCGTGTCAATTCAGATCAATTTAATTCAAGTAGGCTTTATTGGCTTGTCTAATAGACCATACAGTTTTGACTAAGCACAAATGGGATGAAACTGATCAGTAGGCTTTTAAACAATTCTGAACAAACCCATAAATAACAATTAAATAACAATTTGTATCTAATAACAGAAGTGTAACTGCATTTCCACACAGGTTTCAAGTTATTTGTGGAACAATAACATCATAAATGTAGCCTACCAATTAGTAAGTATATAAAGCTATGCTGTATAGGTCTAACACCTTTAACAAGATTTTTTTTAAAGTTAATTGCATTAACCTTGAACATCTCATTTATATTGGAAGTTATAGGCTGCAAAAGTATGGTAATAATAATAATAATAATATACTATTGTTGGAATATATAAAACCTCTTGCGCTTCATGCATGATCTAGCCTTCTAATACTTTTTCTATTCACATAATTATTGCATTGCACATTCTGGGAATAATATACTGTATGTATTGCGCTCAGTTAATGTGCTTAATTTTTAGTCTGTAGGCTAAAGGCTAAATTAAGCTTAATTTCCTCACTGAGGAACCACAACAGTTTCAACTTTTATTTTCAAGGTTAGGCTAGTTGTTGTAATAGCAGCAAGCAGTGTTTATTCATTTCTGCCTGCTGACTGTATGACTCTCATTGAGGATAATGATGAGTCCTGCCTCTTTCAGTAATGGATGCATAAGGCTTGGGAAAGAGTTACACATGGCAGTAATGACAAAAAATTGCCACATCCAATGTTTTGGACGTCAGGGCTATTTTAATTTATTGTTTCCTATCATTTGATTTGATGAATTACTCCACAATAAAGGCAGTGTCACTTTGTCCTGGATCATGTCATGTGTGACTTTATTATGTCTTTTTAACGATTGGACAAAATAAGCCTACACGAAAAATATTATCAACATGTGCCACACATGTAAAATTAACTCAACAGAGTTTTAGATACATTTATGAAAGGCCATTTCCTTCGCCACAAAGGGACCAAGGCAGACAGTGTAGAGTTGTTCTTCACCACATTTTTACAAAGCCATTCTCCACGATGCATGAGGGACACAGTTACTCTTCAAAAAAAAATTAAACAAACAAAAAACACAACATTGCAGGCACACCTCTTTACTTGTTCAGTTATTCTCTGCAGCGTATTTTATATTAATATTATTTATATGAATACTTAGTCTTGAGGATTAAATCCCCTGTAATGTGGCTCAGTTAAAAAAACACCGTCAGCTTCTACCAAATCTAAGGTGTACTACAGTAGAAATAGTTGTATCAGGCAACATTCCGCCTCTTTTAATGGCATTATATGAGAATACCAGTTTATATACCAGGTTACTGCCCATTGAGTCCAAATTTGAACATTAAAACTTAGGTCATCTTTAAAGGACTGCGGATTAATCCAAGCTGCCTGGCCAACGTCGAGTTTGTGTCAGTATCATTTATAAGCTCCCAGGTAACAAGATAACCACTGACAGGAGGGAAGCTGAGAGGGCAGCAGACTGGTGTGGAGGAAAAATTACACATTTTAGCGATAGTTCTTCAAACCTTTAACACAAGAGAGAATTACTCGCATGTATACGTATTTCAAGTGTTGTGTTGGAGGAACCCTTGTTATCTGGAGTTACCCTTTATAATCATAGGACATCTTATTGTCATTCCTACACATAAAAAACAGATGTATAGCCTGTCAATCAGACTGAATGAGATGTGGGTGGTAAAATGGAAAACTAGTGATATCTACCTTTCGAGCAAATGTTTGCTCATGGTTACTGACAGTAAACAGTGTGGGAGGTTGGTGTGACACATTTGCAGAGACTAACTGCCAAAACACACGCACACACACACACACACACTTTCACCACTTCCTCCTATAAGAAATATTAAAACCCTATCCAGGAAGCCACACTTTGGCCACCCAGCCCGGCACCTAATTTCCTTTGAAACCAGTAGAGGAACACAACCATTCCCCCATGCACATCACTATGAGCGCATGTCAATGAGGTGCACATGACAGGGCTGCATTGTGAGATGGGCGCAGAGTGGGTGTGCCATGTGACACTCCTGAATGGGCTGCCGGGACGGGGGTTGGCCGGGGGAAGAGGATGGCAGCATCCACAAAGGCCCATTGAAAAGGTTGCAGACTAGGTACAAGACTGGCACTGGCCCTCCTTCCCTCTTCCATGGGACGACAGGAGGAGGCTGCTGCTCTTGGTACTGACTGAATGGAGGGATTATTCCAGAAGAATTGGAGAGAGGAGGTTTATTATCACCATGTTACACTTCCTCCAGTCTGTTGAAGGCCATTATGTCCACCTCTGCACATACACTACTGTTTTGTTTGATCACTGTCTTGTTCATACATCCAGCCACTGTATGTACGCTGTTTTGTTTTTAGCACCACAAAAGTCAGAGACATGGATACATGATATATACATACATCATGGTCAGAAGAAGGAAAAACTGTTGGCAAGATATTCCTATTATCACACACACCTCTAAAATAATAGCTGCTTATATAGCTTACAATACTTTTCCTTAAAACAATATAAGCCACAAATATAGGATATAGTATGACCTTATTAATGAGGCCAAACCTGTTAAACTAGCTTCAAACAATTCTAACAGACTTAAATAAAACACACATACAAACACACAGAGTGAGTTTTAAGTCATGGAGATGATTAGGGTTGGGTCAGGTTTACTGACTTGTACAATTAAATGAAAAATGTAAGACACATATTGTAATAAACATTAAATGTTTCGGACGTTATTACACTGTGTGTCGTCCAGTTGTTTTGGGAAATAACAGAAGGGTACTCATGTTTCAGCATGCGACTGGTGAAATTGCACTCAATATCAAAAACAGCCTGGCGTGTGTTCAGTATATTCCTTCGGGGAACTTGTGATAGCCCGATAGTGCAGTTATTGTAGTACAAATCAATTGAGCGTTTTATACACCCTATAACATTGACAGAGTGTGTTTCTGCTCAGTTTGCAGTTTCTTACTACCAACATACATATGAACACTGCAGTACATTTACAGCAGGATTTCAACAGCATTAACCTGTTATTTATAAAAAAAATAGATTTAACTGTTAATATACAAGGCAGTGTGATCAATTGCAGTCCTTTACTGTTTTTTTAAGGGATGGTAAGGTTCTTCCCAAAAAACAGCACTTTCCTGCTTGTTAACCATCAATCTTGGAAGGGGCAACTTAGGGTGTATTCACACAGGGAAAGTCCGCTAGTTCACTTGCTTTGGTCCAGACCAAATAGAATTTAGATTTGTTTTGTTTGATGTGGTCCACTTTCATATTGCCTTTTTGTAAGTGAACCAGCATTACGAAGCAAAACCACACGTGATCTGAGGCCATTTATTCATTGGACAGACATTCTGGGGTGGAGAAAAGCAGGAATCACAAAGTGAAAACTCCCAAAGTGTAAACAATCATGATATATACTGTGATTGTGTTTTTATTTTGCCATCAGCAAATAACAACTGTGCGTCATTAAAAACTGTAGGCTACTCTGCGAGTCATTTAGGTTGTAGGGAGAGGAAGGGAGGGGGGGCACTGCCTGATCTACAGTTTGATATGATATGGGGTTCAAATAATAAATAGGCCTACATCTATACATAAAAAATAAAAACATTAAATGATTGTTGTTTCATATTGTTATAATATGTAGGCCTATGTCAATGCCACGTTATGTGGCTTGTACCCAACAATGCCAAAACATTTTTTTACTGTATTTTGACACACAGCTGATTTAGCTGTGTGTGAGCCGGCCAAATTCACACCACAGATGAACTGCAGCAGAGTACACCGAGACCCAGCTGAAGAGGTTTGGTCTGCCCCAAAGTGCGATTTCTGTATTTACACCTGCCTGGAAGATGCGCACCGAAGTCAACTGAATTAAAGGAATACTTGACCCATAAAGAAACTGTGTTCTATCATTATAAAAACGCTATAATAACATAAATAATTAGGTTTTTCCCTCAGTCTTTCCTCAGTCTTCCCTTGGCCAAGCTGTCCTGTTAATCCTAACCCTACATTTTACCACGTGTGATGTCACACATGGGAAAATGTAGGGTTAGACAGTGAGACCATAAAACACTCCTTCTGCCTTTTCTCAGGCTAGGATGAACTGATTTCTATACTACATAGGATCTCAGAGTTCAATACACATTCATATATCCACCGGTGAAGTAGGACTTTAGCTGCCAGCAGGTGTGAAGCTGAAACACTTTTCTTCGTCTATCCTCATCCATCCACATCTTACAAACTATTTGGTGAGTAACAATTTTATTCAATACATACATCTGTGCAAAGACTATAATTCATAGTACTTCAGTCATGACAGAAGAATCCATCTGTGAGGGCACTTAACCCATCTGTATCTTTCGGCTCCGTGAGAGTGGTTGGTGAAATCAACTGACAGCAATCAGGTGTGTGTGACACGGATTGGCTTTGTTTGAGCCTAGATGGGAGGAGTTTATATATGCCCTGAGACCCAAGTGCTCTGTGCTGCTCATTGTCTCAGCTTCAGAGGTAGAGAGAGGTTCTTCTTGTGTTTTTTCTAGTGTCAGTCTATCTACTAACACCTAGTCAGTATTTTGTGTGTATTTCAGCTGCTTGGCAGCAGTGGTTTAGTTTATCCTTTGAGTGTGGAATTTAATAAAGGAAGCCTGTGTGGCCCTTTAAAGTTTTGTTGTCCCCCCCCCCTTATCCAGGAGGTTAACCCTCCTGGATAACTTAAGACACCCCTGGGTCCACACCTGCGTCCCAAACCCCCCCTTTTCTAACACCATCAGCAAAAATCAGATGATTGATTTAAGAATTAGTTCTCAGCCAACTTTGAGATACTGTTTTCTGCTGCCTTGGTCCAGTGTGTTAAGCCACAGAGACCACAGAGGTCAAAATCAGCATTTTTTAGAAACACTCTGCAGCCGTAAGACTGCACTAAAACTAACTGCACAGCTTTCTCTCTGCTTCAAATGTACCTTTAAACATGTTTAACTGGCTAGTTCCAGAGGTCACGCTAGGCAAGGCAAGGCAAGGCAAGTTTATTTATAAAGCACATTTCGGACACAAGGCCATTCAAGGTGCCTTACATATGCAAAAACAAAAACACATCAAGAATAGAGCACACATTAAAAAAAATACATAAAAAAAAGCGAATGAGAAACATGAATATAAATAAAACATAAAATAATTAAAAAGTTTAAAAAGAATAAAAATAAATAAAAATTTAAAATTACAGGTTAAAACGGAAACAGCAAAGTCTTCAGACCCGATTTAAAAGAGCCGAGTGTTGAAGCGGACCTCAAGTCCCGTGGAAGTTTATTCCAGAGCTTTGGAGCATTAAAACTGAAGGCTGACTCTCCCTGTCTAGTCCTTACTCTGGGGACTGTCAGTAGCCCAGTGTCAGACGATCTGAGAGCTCTGACTGGTTTATATGGGATCAGCAGGTCAGCGATGTATTTGGGGCCTAAACCATTTAGGGCTTTATAGACCAACATCAATATTTTAAAATCAATTCTTAGATTGATAGGAAGCCAGTGTAAAGACCTAAGAACTGGGGTAATGTGATCCACTTTTTTGGTCCTAGTGAGGACTCGAGCAGCAGCGTTTTGAATTAGCTGAAGCTGTCTGATTAACTTTTTAGGAAGGCCTGCAAAGACACTATTACAGTAGTCAAGTCTACTAAAAATAAATGCATGGACAAGTTTTTCTAAGTCCTGCTGAGACAGTAGCCCTTTAATTCTTGATATATTTTTAAGGTGGTAGTAGGCTGACTTAGTAATTGATTTAATGTGTTTTTTGAAATTCAAGTCTGAATCTATGACTACTCCAAGATTTCTAGCTTGGTGTGTGCTTTCTAACATAACAGATTTAAGCTGTGCGCTGACTTTTAATTTTTCATCCCTGTTACCAAAGACAATTACTTCAGTTTTGTCTTTGTTTAATTGAAGAAAGTTTTGGCACATCCAGTCATTGATTTGTTCAATGCACTTACTTAGTGCTTGGATCGGACTGTAGTCTCCTGGTGATATGGTTATGTAAATTTGTGTGTCGTCTGCATAATTATGGTAACATAATTTGTTCTTGTTCATAATCTGAGCTAGTGGGAGCATGTAGATGTTGAACAGAAGAGGCCCAAGAATGGAACCTTGGGGGACCCCGCATGTAATATTTGTTCTCTCGGATGTGAAATTGCCTATTGACACATAGTAGTCTCTATCCTTTAAGTAGGATTCAAACCAGTTTAGTACAGTTCCAGAAAGTCCAACCCAGTTTGCTAGTCGATCTAGTAATATGCTGTGGTCAACTGTGTCGAACGCAGCACTGAGATCCAATAAAACTAATACAGAGCTTTTGCCACTGTCTGTGTTTAAGTGGATGTCATTGAGGACCTTAACCAGAGCAGTCTCAGTGCTGTGGTGTTGACGAAAACCTGACTGGAAAACATCAAAGCAGTTGTTCATTGCCATGTAGTTATTTAGCTGCTGATAGACAGCTTTTTCAATGATCTTGCTTAAAAATGGCAGGTTAGATATGGGCCTATAATTGTTCATGACTGATGTTTCTAGGTTGTTCTTTTTTAAGAGTGGCTTGATGACTGCTGTTTTCAGGGCCTGTGGGAATACACCTGTCCGAAGGGACATGTTGACAATTTCTTGGACATCTGAGGCCATACAGCTAAAAACTGTTTTAAAGAAACCTGTGGGTAGAATGTCAAGGCAACAGGAGGAGGAATTCAGGTGTTGTATAATGTCCTCCAGGTTTTTCTGGTTAATCAGACAAAATTCTGTCATGGCATTTGGATTGATTTCAAGTGGGCACAGGGATAAAACATATCTTGAAACCGGTATTGCTGTGATGACAGCTTGTCTAATTTTATGAATTTTGTCAGTAAAGAAGGAGGCAAATTCATTGCAGGTCCTCGTGGAGAGAAGTTCAGATGCTACTGACACAGGAGGGTTTGTGAGCCTGTCAACAGTAGAAAATAGGGCACGTGCATTGTTCTTGTTTTTGGTGATGATGTCAGAGAAAAAAGACTGCCTTGCATTTCTCAGTTCCGAGTTAAAAGTGCAAAGTTTTCCTTTGAAGATGTCATAATGAACATTGAGATTTGATTTTCGCCACCTACGTTCTGCTTTACGGCACTCTCTTTTTTCTAGTCTGACCTGCGGGGCATTTCTCCATGGGGATCTTTTTTTACCAGAGACGGCCTTCACCTTAGTAGGTGCAATGGCATCAATAATATTTGTAATTTTTGAGTTGAAGTTATCCACAAACACATTAACTGAGATACAGGGGAGGAGTGGAGTCTGAGAAAATGCTTGAACAAATTCCTCACTGGTGTTTTCAGTAATACACCGCTTCTTGATTACTTTTGTTTGGTCGCCTTTGTGTATAGTGACTGTACTTTCAAAAAACAAACATGAATGGTCGGAAAGACCCACATCAGTTACAGAAACCTTTGCAATGTCCAGGCCTTTTGAAATGATTAAGTCCAGGGTGTGACCTTTGTTATGTGTAGGCCGGTTCACATGCTGGGAAAGTCCAAAGTTTTCCAGGACATAGCACAGTTCTTTAGTACTTCTGTCCTCAGGCTTGTCAACATGTATATTAAAATCACCAACGATTAATACACAGTCAAACTCAATGCAGATTACAGACAGCAGTTCAGCAAAGTCATCAAAAAAGCTTGCACAGTATTTTGGTGGCCTGTAGATATTAATAAAAATGGCTCGAGAGGCTGAATTTAACTTGAGAGCCACATATTCAAATGAAACAAAATTTCCATAAGACATCTTTTTGCATTGTAGAGATTCATTAAATAAAATAGCAACGCTAGTGATACTTTCTGTCCGAGATTAGTTAGTTAGAAGTTAGTTAGTTGAAATATTGAGTTTTGTGCATCAATTCAATCTGTTCTGTTATCATCTTTACAGTTTAAACCTTTTACAT
The DNA here is from genome assembly GCA_949357725.1 of Hyperoplus immaculatus. Classification (NCBI taxonomy): domain Eukaryota; kingdom Metazoa; phylum Chordata; class Actinopteri; order Uranoscopiformes; family Ammodytidae; genus Hyperoplus; species Hyperoplus immaculatus. The sequence goes on along the minus strand of OX442355.1, from coordinate 9,901,585 downwards.
AGACTGACTTGCTCGCTGGTTATTAAGTTTGAATTGGCAGGTCAGATTCAAAATGTACTAGTTTTTCGTTTCTCTAAATACTTGTTGAATTAGAAATTATGTACTTTAAAAAATATGTTTTGCTGTAACTTACTGACATGTTTCTCATTACAGATGCACCAGACTGCTTTATTGCTGCATTACTGATGACCTTTTTACGCAGAAAGGTCTCTATGGCCACTTTGAGCTCCTGACAGATATACCTGTGCTGCGTACACTTGAGCTTGCCTTAGAAGAGTGTGGAAGAGCCATTGTGCAATTCTTCAAAACAAAGCCTACCAACCCAGGAGTCAAGGAGGTTCTCTGTCGGTGAAGATATTGAACTTTCATATTCAGTTATTCAGCTTGTGATGGCTCACTTCTCGGAGAGCATGAGTGGACTGATCCAGCTTGCAAATGTAGGTTTTCTTTTTATCTATATACATGTCATGCCAGGTCATATAATGACTAATCTTATCAATAGTACACTTTTTAATTTTATTTTCTTTGTCCCAGGGATCTGCCACTGCTGCTAACATTGAGAGCACCATGTCCATCCCTGAAGCGCCTCGTCTGATACTGCTCGGTATGTTTACATTATTGGATTGGCAAACAACAAAATGTTCTATCAAATCATAATGAATAATGGGGTAATGGTCAATTAGGGCTGCAACTAACAATTATTTTCATTGTTGATTAATCTGTTGATTATTTTCTCAATTTATAAATTAAGTTGTTTGGTCCAGAAAATGTCAATCAGTACTTTACTGTCACAGAGGAGTAGAACACTGAGAACATATTCACATTAAGGAACTGTAATCAGAAAATTATCAAAATAGTTTACAATTAATTTCATATTTGACTCGATTAATCATTGTAGCACTGGTCAACGCACACATAGTTTACTTTTAAGTGATGCCAAAGTTAATATTTTTACGAGCCAAGTAGTGTTTTTGAATCATATTATCTTGGAAGATAAATAAGCAATTGTCAGTTGGATTTTCACATTGTGCTACACCTGTTGCTGTCTCTGTGACAAGCAGTAAGTCACAAGTACATCAAACTGTATCATGGTGGTGACTTGATAGTTGTATGACTTACCAAACAAGATGCATACATGTACGTTACTATAGCTATAAAAACCTTACCATCAGTTTCTGCATATTACTGCAATACTATTGTTAGTAGTGGCAGTCAAGATTTGAGGAAGTTGCTATTGAAAAATAATTAATTGCAGACTTCCTTTTGGGTTTAGGTCATGGCTACAAGAGTATTTTTTGTGATCAACTTTGAGGATGATTAATGGTTTTTTCAACAAGCATTGCACATGGCAAAAAAACACTTTGTTTTAGTAAAAACATGGACTAAAAAGTCATCCATTTAACAAATGTAAATTAATGTTTTTCAAATTTCAGGTGAAACGCCACGGAGACTTGTGGAACGCTGGATGGTCAGCGTTGAAGGCCAACTTGTGTGTGAAGGCATGCAACCCAACTTTAGCACAGGACTTGCCACATTATTTGCAACGTTCTACGCCTTTAACCTGGAATATCAAGAAGAGGCAGCACACACCCTTGAGTTCATCCAAAGGTAAGATACTTTCAGTAAAACATGTATCGTTCTCGTCTTTTAGTTAAAATACTAATGAATAGTAATACATGCGCTGCCTTTACTGTTAAGCTGAGTGAGAAACACAACTTACTTTCTACAGTGTCTGATAAAATTATATATTTTTTAGGCGATTCATTGGAATAAATCCAGAAAGAGGCACGAAGACTGCTGTCAAAAAAACGGAAAAGGGAAGAAAAAGTCGACTGTAAACCCACATGTGTCAACTCTACTCAAAAAACTGATGGACTTTGCCTGGGACTTCATTTAAAACGGGGAGTTGAGGTTATTCCTTCCCTAATTCCTTTGGTTTTTTTTTCTACCCTTTGACTATAACCAAAAAGTTGGCTTTCTTTTCAATTTTACCTCTGGAGTTTTGGACATGAATCAGGATAGGCGGTTGAAGATTATGATGATGGGTTTTGGACCTTGCAGATTTTAGTTGGCTTTCATTTATTTATAAATTGTACTAATGGAATATTACTAATATATTCTCTCTCTCTCTCTCTCTCTCTCTCCATACACACATATATATATATATATATATATATATATATATATATATATATATATATATATATATATGTATACGTATTCTTTTTAAAGAGAGTATTTCATTGAAGAATTATTTTTTTATTTGAAGTTCTTTGCTGAGGAAGGGGAGTATCTCACAGCATTGGAGTTCTTCAGAATTTCAGCTCATAATGTGAAATATGCTGATTCATTTCACGCAGATCCTCTCCAGAGGTCCACTACTCGCACATGTTCAGCAACTTGAAGACGTTTTAGTCAAAAGCAGAGGTTGTTTAATGTATGTCAGCCTGGATTGCCCCCATTCATTTGGTCATATGTTTGAAGGAATTGTGGCCTTTTTCAAATGTGTTCTCTATACTGTACATTAAAATACAATGGTAAAGGACATTAGGAAGCTGTGTTTTTTTCTCTAATATTGTTATAACATCATTGAAACATTTTCAATAACAAAGAAGGCCAACATCCAATAAGGTCTTTTGTAGCCTTTTCTTAACTAAAGGGCATACATCCTAGCGTGCCTATTCTAAATTTGTGTAATCTGCTAAATCAGTTTATTTTATTGTAATAAATAATAGTTTTGTTAAATGTATGTTAAACAAAAATGTATCTACAAAGCAGCCTTTTAAAACTAAACTGTAAGAAACTGTAAAATACAGCAATATAATGTTTTTTAATCAAGTCAGTTTAACTAGAAAATACTGTTAAAGTTCAATTGAAAAATAGTTCATACTGTTTTTTTCATTAACAGCATAATCCTGTCAATTTCAGCGACAGTCAAATAATGTTAATTTAACAGTAAGAAAATGGCAACCCTGCTGCCAGTTGATTAATGTTTTTTTGCAGGGAAATTTCTTACAGTGAACATATCATGTTCATGGTAATGTATAATGTTTGATGGTGCATTTCACAAATGCACAAATATTGCACCAGCATCTATTTGCTACCCTCTAGCTGTGATCACAGTACATTACATGTTGGGATTATTTGCTTCAAATTTCAAAGCAGGACAACGGCCTGTAGAGGGCAGATCCGTGCTTCTCTAGGCTGGACTCAAGTGGAGTTCATGGATCCATGAAGGACTCATGGGTATTGACTTCATTAGCCTACAGATGCCATGATTATGTTACAGGTACTTGACTAGTGCTTCTGTGACCAGGACTCTTCAAAATAACATTCAGACAGTGTATCTCAAATGACTCCAGTTCATGACCTCCTGCGCTGAAATAACCACAACTCTCACACCTGCTGACAGAGGAATAAAACAAAACATAGTTTGGGAGTCTTTCTGGAACAAACATGTGTCAATCTGATTTACAGAAGCTTTTGCATATCTAAAGATCAAATATTTTTTCCTGGCTACTTTCTGCACACTCAACTGCACTTAAGGTTGAATTCCTTTGGCTGCTGATGTATTTTATTTAATGTTATACATATGGTATTGTGCAAACGTTTTAGGCAGGTGTGAAACATGCTGTAAAATAAGAATGCTTTCAAAAATGGAAGTTGTAATAGTTTATTTTCATAAATTAACAAAATGCAAAATATTATGAAATATAAATCCAGCAGTGCCATCAGCTCAGAACTGGCAGAAACCAATGGGACGCAGGTACATCCAGCTTACTGTTCTCAGCATTGAGGACACCATTATTCCTGACCAAATCTTCAACTCCATAGCAGAAACTTGCACGGAACCTCCACTATGCTTCACTGTTGCCTGCAGAGACTCATTATTGTACCGCTCTCCAACCCTTCGGCGAACAACTGTCTTCTGCTACAGTCAAATATTTAACATTTTGACTCAACAGCCCAGAGCACCGGCTGCCATTTTTCTGAGCACCAGTTCCTATGTTTTTGTGCATAGTTGAGTTGCTTGGCCTTGTTTCCATGTCGGAGGTATGGGTTTTTTTGCTGCAACCCTCCATGAAGACCACTTATGGTTTAAATGTCTTTAGTTTTTTTCAGGTTTTCCTATACCTTCATGATTTGTGTTTGATTTCCCTGCCGTATTAAGTGTTTATATCAGTTGATCAGCTATTAGATCTCTTAATTTCTTCTAAGTGGCTCACTGGTGTGACAGTGAACCTCACCTGCTTGGCTTTCAGCTATCTAGCCATTTCATCTTAATCCTGTTGAGAACCAGTTGACAGCCATTTCTGACACTTTCTGTAGCTTATGTTATTATCTCCCTTCATCACACAGGCCCTATAGGAGCTAACACTGTGAACTTTACAATACGATTTACAGATGAATACAATCGCAAACGAATACAATGTATTTACAGACCAGCCCAATGACGAGACGTTTATGTACAATGATCATCAGACAAACATCTTCTATCTACACTAGGTGTCAGCATCGTCTGCAGCCTGTGTGACATTTAGATTCAACAAGGTTGTGTGGCTGCACTGTATGTTTTGTAACAGGAGAGGTTCATAGTCACATAACAGCCTCTGTCAGTTCTCCTACTGAGACACACATAGCAGGGTCGCCTGTGACGAGGCCGCATATCAAGTGACAAACACAGGCGAGATTGAAATGAAAATGTGTTTGCTGAGCTCACATGGAGCAAAGTGTGAGTGTCACTGTGAGCATTGCTCCACTGTAGCAACAATTAGCAAAACAGCAAATGTATTTTAGAACTAGCACTGCTGTCTTCTTTGCATTGTGACAGTCATGGTATTTTTACATTTTCCAATCTATGGAGCAAACTTTTCAAATACATAATTCTGAACATTGTGATTCCTCTAGCAACATTAATCATTAGTTATTCCCTAAAACAATTGTTTGAATGAGGTCAGGCTTCAGACTTAAAGCTTACATTTACCAATATTGCTGTATGGATCTGATCAGGTATAATAGAAGTAGACAAAGCTAGGGATGGACCCATAGAGAATTGTCACTCAACTATGGCATTTTAGTGTATTTCAGCTTATTGTTTTGGTTGTTTCACTGGTTTTGTTCGTAACAGGCTGCAGTTTTTTAACTAAAACGGCAGACACACATTGGCATTTAGAAAATAGTGGAGCATTTAGCAGCTACAGAGTCAGATATTTTTCTTAGGAGTTGGTAGAGACCAAAACAGAGTGACATGACATTACATTTCATATCCAACAGGTGTCCAGAGACCAGACTCCAATTAATGCTGTTAGATTACATATGCAACTGTTTTCTACACATGTATTACTGCTTTACATGAAGTTTTCAGCAGGCACAATTTTACTGACCTATAGTATGTAATTTCCTGATTTTTCCAAACCTTTTGTCTTGGTAAGAATTGTTACGTTGTTGTTTTGTTGCCGTAATGTTGTTCAATGTCATTGTCTGCTCTTTTAACAGTTTGTCATTTTGTCAAGAATTTGTAAAAAGTTCAGAGGTGTTGTCTGCAGAAACTACTGGTGATAGAGAGAAATATTAATAGTTGCGCGACACAGAATGACTGCCTCAGGGCGATGGTCTCTCATCCATTTCCTGGACGTCTAAAATAACTTCCACATGTGCACAGGTCAGATCAGAGGGTTATCGGTCACCTCCCATTCATGTCCTCACTGTAGGACCACAGGATGAGACACAGCAATGGGCCGTACAATGCAATTACCATACGTCTTTGTTTGTTCTTCAAGCCAAAGATAACTAAGGAAGTTATACCTGCCCCTCCCTTCTTTTAGGCTATCCCTGACTGCTTCCTTCCTTCAGAATTAGCCCATGAGATAACTTGTTCAATAACTTTGATGACAATTTTAGCAGCAACTTTTTGTTTCCCTGAATAGAGTTCAATGATTCACCTTACAAGAGTTGAAATATGGCGAGTGTGTAAGCCAAAGACAAAAGTTAGAAGTAAAAAAAAAAAAAGAAAAAAGATGCTCCTTGCCCTAAGATGAATTATTATTATTTTGATTGGGATAAAAACCAAAAGGGTTGGACTTTAACTGTTTCCTCCCTCTTCAGCATTTCCTTTGCCCTGTATGCAAGTTTATTTCCTCTATCCAACCAGACAGCATACTTTTTCTAAAAAAAAAAGTGCAAAGGCAGCCTGTTCCGCTGATTCAAATAGACAAGTGGAAATTAACCAGGGAATTCTATTTGTTGAGTAAATCAAACATCCAGACAAACATATCACATATTTGGTAGACATATGTATGATAAGTTAAACATATGTACCAGGTAAAAACCAATGGGAGCCTGAATTGTTGATTTTGTTTTTAATTAAAAACATTCTAAATAGATTTTTTTTAAGAATTGTAGATTATATAAAAGTCAGATTATTCATTGCAAAGCGTAAAACATTTATTTGTATGTTTTTTGTTCTTAAAATTTCAACCAAACAGTGATTATAAGTCAGTTTATCTCCCAATCCACAGTAATATGATATTTCAGAACTTCATTTTTAAATATATTTTATATTTTCATTTTAGGCAAGGCAAGGCAAGGCAAGTTTATTTATATAGCACAATTCAGACACAAGGCCACTCAAAGTGCTTTACAGGGGCAAGATTAGAATACATAAAACACATTATAAAACATTTAAAAGCGAATAAAAGAAGCAAATAAAAAAATGAAAACTCGATTTAAAAACATTTAAAAGCAAATAAAAGAAGCAAATAAAATGAAAATTGCAGGTTAAAATGGAATCAAAAAAGTCTTCAGACTCGATTTAAAAGAACTGAGAGTTGCAGCAGACCTCAAGTTCTCTGGGAGTTTGTTCCAGAGATTTGGTGCATAATAACTAAAAGCTGCTTCTCCTTGTTTAGTCCTAACTCTGGGGACTGTAAGTAGACCTGTCCCAGACGACCTAAGGGCTCTGGACGATTCATAACGTATCAGCATATCAGTAATGTATTTTAGCCCTAAACCATTTAGTGCTTTATAAACCAACATCAGTATTTTGAAATTAATTCTTTGAGTGACTGGAAGCCAGTGTAAAGACCTCAGAACTGGGGTAATGTGATCTACTTTTTTGGTCCTAGTGAGGACTCGGGCAGCAGCGTTCTGAATTAGCTGAAGCTGTCTGATAGATTTTTTTGGAAGGCCAGCAAGGACACTGTTACAGTAGTCAAGTCTACTAAAGATAAATGCATGGACACGTTTTTCTAAATCTTGCTGAGACATAAGCCCTTTAATTCTTGATATGTTTTTTAGGTGGTAGTAGGCTGATTTATTAATTGATTTTATGTGTTTCTTGAAATTCAAGTCGGAGTCTATAACAACACCAAGATTTCTGGCTTGGGGTGTGGTTTCTAACATAATGGATGTGAGCTGTGCACTGACTTTTAATTGTTCATCTTTGGCACCAAAGACAATTACTTCAGTTTTATCGTTGTTTAATTGAAGGAAATTTTGGCACATCCAATCACTGATTTGTTCAATGCACTTACTCAGTGCCTGTATCGGACTGTAGTCTCCTGGTGATATGGTTATGTAAATTTGCATGTCGTCTGCATAATTATGGTAGCATAATTTGTTCTTATTCATAATCTGAGCTAGTGGGAGCATGTAGATGTTAAATAGAAGAGGGCCAAGAATGGAACCTTGGGGGACCCCGCATTCAATATTTGTCCGCTCAGATGTGAAATTGCCTATTGACACATAGTAGTCTCTATCCTTTAAGTAGGATTCAAACCAGCTTAGTACAGTTCCAGAAAGTCCAACCCAGTTTGCTAGTCTATCTAGTAATATGCTGTGGTCAACTGTGTCAAAAGCGGCACTGAGATCCAGTAAAACTAAGACAGAACTTTTGCCACTGTCTGTGTTGAAGTGGATGTCATTGAGGACCTTAACCAGAGCAGTCTCAGTGCTGTTGTTTTGTCGAAATCCTGACTGGAAGACATCAAAGCAGTTATTCATTGCTAAGTAGTTATTTAGCTGTTGATAAACAGCTTTTTCAATGATTTTACTTAAAAATGGTAGGTTAGATATGGGCCTATAATTTTTCATGAGTGATGTCTAGATTGTTCTTTTTTAGGAGTGGCTTGATGACTGCTGTTTTCAGGGCCTGTGGGAATACACCTGTCTGAAGGGACATGTTGACAATTTGTAGAACATCTGAGGCCATACAGCTAAAAACTGTTTTAAAGAAGCCTGTGGGCAGAATGTCAAGGCAACAGGATGAGGAGTTCAGGTGTTGTATAATGTCCTCCAGGTTTTTGTGGTTTATAAGATAAAATTCTGTCATTGCATTTGAATTGATTTTAAGAGGGAACACATATGTTGAACTTGGTATTGATGCAGTGACAGCATGTCTAATTTTGTGAATTTTCTCAGTAAAGAAGGAGGCAAATTCATTGCAGGCCCTCGTGGAAAGATGCTCAGACGCTACTGGCACAGGAGGGTTTGTTAATCTGTCGACAGTAGCAAACAGGGCACGTGCATTGTTGTTGTTTTTGGTGACGATGTCAGAAAAGAAAGAATGCTTTGCATTTCTCAGTTCTGAGTTAAACGTGCACAGTTTCTCTTTGAAGATGTCATAATGAACCTGGAGATTTGTTTTTCGCCACCTGCGTTCTGCTTTACGGCACTCTCTTCTTTCTATTCTGACCTGCGGGGCATTTCTCCAAGGAGATCTTTTCTTACCAGAGACAACCTTCATCTTAGTGGGCGCAATAGCATCTATAACACTTGTAAGTTTGCCGTTAAAGTTGTCTAAGAGCTCCTTAACTGAGTTACAGGGGAGGGGTGGTATCGAAGAAAATGCTTGAATGAATGTTTCACTGGTATTTTCTGTAATATACCGCTTTTTGATTACTTTTGATTGATCAATTGTGTGCACAGACATTTTACTCTCAAAAAATAAACAGGAATGGTCCGTGAGGGGACCCATATCTGCCACTGTTATGTCTGAAATGCTCATTCCTCTGGAAATGATAAGGTCCAGCGTGTGCCCTTTGTTATGAGTTGGTTTGTCAACATGCTGATTTAGTCCAAAGTTGTCAAGGACACAGCACAGTTCTTTCGCACATCTGTCCTCTGGTTTGTCAGTATGAATATTGAAATCTCCGACGATTAATACACAGTCAAACTCAGTACATATTACAGACAGCAGTTCAGTAAGTTCATCAAAAAAGCTTGCATTGTATTGTGGTGGCCGGTAGATATTGATGAAAATAGCTCTAGAGGCTGAATTTAACTGTAGAGCCACATACTCAAATGAATAAAAATTTCCATAAGGCATCTTTTTGCATTGTAGAGATTCTTTAAACAGAATAGCAACCCCCCCTCCTTTTTTATGCACTCTGGATTCACTCACAAAATTGTAATTTGCGGGGGCGGACTCTATGAGAACAGCTGAGCTGTTATCTTGGTCTAACCATGTTTCAGTTAAAAACATAAAATTAAGATTGTGCCTAGTAATAAGATCATTAATTAAAAATGTTTTACCTGCCAAGGATCTGATGTTTAATAAAGCTAAATTTAGTGTGTTCGAAGCATTGTCAGCCCGATTTATTTCAGCACACTGTGGCTGAAGAGGAATGCTTATCAGATTTGATACATTTACAGGATTTAAGAGTTTCCTGTTACTTGAGATACACTTTGAGAAACAGGGCCCCAGCTTATCTCGTGAGTCGTAGGCGTTAACTATGTAGCCGCGGCCCGGCACATATCAACAAGTGCTGACATCATCAGTCTCCCTAGCCTGATGATGATGACGTCGCGGTGGGATCGGAGGGAGTGTGCGTGGAGGGGTGAAGAGCCGGGCACTGTGGCTTAGATTGGCGAGTTGAGGGGGACGTTGACTGCTGGGGGTATATATGATTTCTTTAAATCCCAGATCAGGAGAGGATGGAGAAAGGGTGGTTGAAGGAGAGAAACGAGGAGAGAGAGGTCGGCTTGGTGATGACCTGCGGGATCCAGGGGAGACGGGGATGGGTGGAGCCCCCTCCTCTCTGCCCTGATATCTCTCCTGGTCTGAGCTGTCATCTGGGGCCGGCAGTTGTCCTTCGGCACTGCTGCTACGCTGTGTTATCTTCTCCTCCTGGGCCTTGTCCTTGGCACGAACAGATTGGTGACGTAGGACGTACATCACGTTGGATGTGAATAGTTTGACTCCAGCCTTATTTAGACAAAGTCCATCTGTCTTAAAAAGCTGTTTGCGGTTCCAGAAAATATTAAAATTGTCAATAAAATGCGTGGTCAGGGCACGCAGTTGAAAGCCATGTGTTCAGTGCTAACAGTCTAGTGAATCGCTCAGGTCCTCTTCTGATTGGTGGCAGAGGACCACTGATAAACACCTCAGCATTCAGTGAGCTGACCGTGTTCAGGAGATTCTTAAAGTCCTGTTTCAACATTTCAGACTCTTGTCTTACAACATCATTTGACCCGATGTGCAGAATGATGTTCTTTACAGTTGTGTGTGCAGCTGCAATTTCCAGGATTCTCTCTTCTAGGTCCGACACCATATCATTGGGAAAGCAGAGTACTTTGGTATCAACACTAAACATGCTTTTCATATCTCTAACAGAAAAGTCTCCAGCAATCAGATTTGCAGGCTCGGTCGTTAGCTTGGTTAGCCCGGTTGTTAGCTCTCTCTGTGGCTCTTGGCTTTCGGGCCTTACCTTGTTGTGTGAAGGCGCTATGCTATCTTGGTCATCAGAGGGAAATCCAGGGACTTGTATCAGTGGAGTAAACCGGTTCGACACTTGCACACTTGTTTGCTGTGGAAGTTTGTTGTTGTTACCTCTCCCCCTTGCAGTAATCCATTGCTGCGGCCTCCGAGGCGCGGGGGTTGAGGAGGCACCGTGCCTGAGTGATAACGCAGGCCAGCCATCCAGATCAGTCATCTCATGGTGCTCGGCCCTGCCGGTTATCCGTCCTCCCTGTTCCAATCTCTTTGGCCTTCCACCAAGACGATTCCAGGGAGGGTTATCACTAACCTGGACACGGCCCTTTTGTTTCTTCATAGCCTTGTCGGTGCTAGTTAGCTGTGCGTTAGCTGTGCGTTAGCTCGATCTTGTCCACTGTTTAAAGTCACTGGTAGAGTGTTGTCGTTCCCACATAGTCCATTCACTTCAATGTTCAATTCTATTCGATTAATTTTTGTTTCCAGTGCTGTAATCCTCTGTAGGAGTGTTTGATAGTCCTCGTTAGATAAGGGAGGCATCTTGCTGCTAATTAGCTTTAGCTTAGCGCCTCGCTTCCAGTCACCACAGGCTTGTCCTGTTGTTAGGCCCCCCTCACTTTGTGTTGAGAAGGTCGTAAAAGTGTCCAAAAATGCCTGCAGTATCTATAAAAGTAAAAATATATTATAGTCCCTTTGATTTGTATGTATCCAGGAGCTGCTGCTAAATTTATTATCGAGGAAAAATAAGAATGTAAGCAAAAAGTGCTAGAGGAGGAGAGAGCAAGCAGAAAAGCGTCTGCACAGTAGGAAAGCAGGAAGCAAAGAGCAATTTTATTATATTTCCAACTATTGAGGAAAATGTAATTTGATCCAGTATCCAAAAAAAGTAATTTCATGTCTTTGCTTCACCAATTTTGGATCACGTCTATGAATCTAAATTGAAATGACTGAAAATAAATGAGGGATGTTTTATGCGACTGCATACACACATTGTAACCACTATACTCTGATAAGCTTCTTTGTCCTTTGAGTCGTTCTGTTAGCAAAGACCACTTACAAGTTCAAATGTGCGATCAAGAAACTTGAGGGTGGAGGGGGTCAGAAGCATGAGGGGAGCATTAGTTTCAGGGAGGGGGGAAGGATTTGTCCAAAACACTTTGTGACAGGACTCCTTGTTACACTATAACAACAGAAATCTCAGACTTCGGGCCAAGACCTGTTGCGCAACCGGTGGTGTGAGAGTGTACACAAAAGGGAGTGATACAGAGTAAGGGGCAACAGAGCTGGTTTCTGTATTCTTACTTCTGGTAACACTTTTACACTTACATGTTCTTCTTTCCTATCTTTATAAAAAGTTGTTAAACCTATGGAATTTAATGTGCAGCCTTAAAAATAAGAGGAAAAACAACCTGACAATATGCTTTGTATCCACGACTCAAAAGGTTATACAAGGTGTTTAACTTTAATGAGGTTGTTTAAACTTGATAATCTGAGTTAAAACAACCAACTCTTTTACATTTACCATAAAAAATAACTTGCTTTAATCCGTCAAACAAACATGCAATTCAACACTATTTCATCTCATAATTTAAATGCAGATTATTTCAACTATATTCGTACCCATAGCCTTTTTAACTATTCCTTATCTTGACTAATAATGGCATGGTTGCCAGTAAGGCTATACCATAAAGTTGAGTTTGATACAACAAATATGTTCACATAACTTGTTGGAGCTATCATATTTTACAGCAGAGGACCTTGAACAAAGTAAATTACAGTACAACAATAAATCTGCCATTAATTAGTGCACTATGATTGCCCCCCCCCCCTCCACCTCAATGCTTCCTGGTGTAAGACAAGGTAATGAATCACTCTGTGGCGTTCATGCCGGTTGCTTGTTGCTCGGGGCTCTTGAAAGGCTGTGGACTGACGCTCCTCTTCACTCAGTCCCTCATCCAACTGACCCATCCATGAAAAGCCACTTTCTTATCCCTCTCTGGTGTGTGGCTGTGTTCAGGAGAGCGAGAGAGAGGTGGGAAAAACCATGGACAATACAGAAACCCAACGCTGCCAAGACTCACAATGTGAGCTCTCTGTGCCCTGGTGGACTAACAAACAGAGAGGCCTTTCTCATGATCCAACGGCTTCACCAATCCCACGCTAGCATTCCTCTGCACTTTAATTAGGCAGCAAACACATGTATATTCACGTGCTGATCACGTCACCTCGGCCGGGGACACTCTGGCAAGTAATTTAGATAGCAAAGGAACATGTTGTCTAAGTGGGATTAATACATATACAGGGGACACCACTGTCTTGTTATTGCATAATCCTGTCAATAAAAGACTGGCTGTTGATGTATCTTGTAAGGACCCGCATGGTTTCCTGCTGTGCCTTACCATTTTAGCTTTAATGAGCACAGTATGGCTCCTTCCCATTGAAAAAGAATTCCTATTCCAAATATATTCCATTCATACCATGGCAAGTGTTGAATATGTTTGTATTACACTGCTTTTAAAGAAATGTGGTATGGGGCAATTTATTCTTATGTACTTAGTCTTGAACTGCACTGTAAAATTCTATCCTTTTTCTGTTACTGAAGTTGTATTCTTCGATCTTTTTCATTCTTATTCATGTCTCTTCTGCATATTATCTCATTGTCTCAAGTACTTTTGATTGCTTCATTGTTGAAAGGCACTACACCTCGCTTCATCTTGAACAAAAACTATAACATACCAATCAGAGGTGGAAAGAGTACAAAAATATTCTACTCAAGTAAAAGTATGATTACTTGGATGAAATTTTACTTAAGTAAAAGTAAAAGTACTGGTCTAAAAATCTACTGAAGTAAAAGTGAAAAAGTAGCTGATTTAAAATGTACTTAAAGTACAAGTTACTAGTTACTTTTTAACAGTGGGAGGGTGCAGGGGTCTCTTCTGTGTAGGGCATTCTATAGGCTATACAAGGGGATATAAATCTCAAACTAGTTTTGTTTAATTAATGCAACACTTTTACAAATTAAAGTGCACAAATTAAACAAATCACGTCACCACACATGTATGGATGTATACTGTGTCATTATACTTTAGATATGGAGCAAATTGTCTGTTAATGGGGGAATGTGAATGTAACCGGTCTACAGACCTAAACAGACTGCAGCTGCAGTTCTAATAATGTAATTGTGTGCAATTGATCTAAACCATGGAAATTGCAAGGTTAGGCTGCTCGATTTTGACAAAAATCATAATCATGATTATTTTGATTGACATTGTGTAATCACAATTATTAGACAATTATTCATTGATTTGAGAACTGCAACATGCACTTATTTAACATTTGAAACCATGACTTTTGACTTTAAACATATCCTAATTGAACTGAAAACAAGGAAAATGCAAATAGGTGATAATATAATAAGTAAAACATATTTTTTATAATTAAATAAAATAAGTGTCAAAATAAAAAAAAAACGTTGCAAATGTTGTTGATAGGGCACTTATTTTGCTAGCAAGAATGTGAGGGCATATTTTAATGTATATCTCATGGAGCTGGCTGGATAAGCAAGTTGCATTGTAGGCTACAGTGTTCTTAATTGATGGCAAGGAGTCAAGGAGCTTTAAACTTCCTGTGTTTTTATTCCATTATTGCTTGGTCATAGACCACTTGGATTTGACTTATAGTGAGTAAACTAATTGGTTGTGATGTTTTGAGGTGCGGCTGGGTCGCATATGACTTTTTTTCTCTCTCTCACGGTCGCGCATGTCATCTGACTCGCGTGTCCGCGCATATCATATCTTGCACATTGTTTTAGTCTATTACTTTTACCTTTCTTCTCGAGCAAAGGCTGACTTTCTGCCGTCTTCTGGAAGTTTTTCAAAGCTCCCGGCAGCACGCACCGTCTCCATCCTACTCTGCACTGTTAAACTGAAAGCTAGGTGAGGGAGGGGCCGATCGCACGGCTGGATGAAAGGTTAGCTGCATTTAAAAGCCTTCACGTCTTCACGTGCGGTACAATGACAGTTTAACTAGGATTATTTAGTTTTAATGATAGAGGGAAGCAATGTTTGTTGTTATCATTTAGTCGCAATGATCCTGTCGATCATTCTCTGTGTTAGTTTCCGGTATTGTGCCGTAAAAATAAAAGCCCCCCACGATATTTCTTTTCTTTTCTCTCCTTTCCCTATCTATTTTTTTACTCAGTAACGCAGGTGATATAAAATGTAGCGAAGTACAATACTTCAAAATAAACATACTCAAAGTAAAAGTAAAAGTATAGGTTTTAAAAATCACTTAAAAAATTACAAGTACACGAAAAAACTACTCAATTACAGGAACGCGAGTAAATGTAATTCGCTACTTTACACCCCTGATACCAATCAATATACAAGGGTGCACTGCACATGATTTGCAAACACAAGTGTATCAACATATACCACAATAAAATGTATTGATGCAAGAACGTCACTTCATTTGGTGAGCCACAGTTTCCAAACTATTTATTCTCTGGCCAAACATATCTAAACTGTTAAGATGTCCAAACAATTAAATTTCTTTCTCTAAAGTGTGATGAAAATCTGTTTAATTCTACATTTTGAATTTAAGTGCAAATATAAAAAGATGCCTTATTAAAATGCATGAAATGTACAATCAAGCAAGGTGGCGAAAAAACCACAAGTTGGTGACTGTCAAAATCAAGTAAGTTGTAGTAATATTGCACTTGCACTTTACCCTGACTGTGTTTTTCATAGTAGCAAAGTAGTATTTAAAGCGCTTAGCAGACTTTCTGCCTTAACCTTGTTTTTATTGTGGAAGGAATGTTATCTGTGATCTGTATAATGTCCTATTTATTACTGTCTCACTTTCTGACCCTTTTTAAAAATATTTTTTAACTTAATTCCCTGTTGTTGTTTATATAATGATTTGTTCCTTCAAGTCAAATTCATGTGTATTGCTGAAAATTCGGCGAAATAAAGCGATTCTGAGTCTGATGATTATTTTGTTAATTTTACTGGAAAGAAACACAAACAAAAATACTGAACATTTTTGAGGTAATGAAAAAATACAGGAACTTCACTAAAATCATTACACAAATGTTCTTGAACTTTGAACTCAAATCAGTTCCTCTAATGTCCATATGTTATGATGAACTTCCTTGTGCCTAAAATCATTACACAAAACAGCCTTTTCTCTTGTCCATTTCTATTATTCACACTAAAAAATGTTTAGGCATTAAACTAAGCTCCACCTCAACCCTCTATCCAAGCCAAACCAAGTATCTTATAGTTAAAATGAACATTACATGAATTAGCAAACATATCAATCAGAAATGTTTAGATGGTAGATGGCAAAAAAAGAGTGTTTATGTTTTTTTCTTAATATTAACAGTGTATTTAAATTGATTACTGAGGTGGAGGTGGATTTGTTATGGTTGTTGAGCAGGAAATCTCTTGGAAAGCAATGGAGATGTTTGTTTTAGGCGGGTTGACCCTTTAACTTCACCAAAAGCTGTGTTTTGTCTACAGGTCCAACCCCATAAATCAACAGGAAGTCATGGGTGAGTCAGTGGAGCGGGCAGACCTTTCGGATGTCACCAGCAATTGTCTGTGTATAGACCAATAATCGTTGAAATCCATGTTGCAAGTTGCCGCCCTTCCTTATTCTGTGTTGGGCTTTGTTAAAAAGAAGGAAGTTTGTCAGACAAGCATCTGAATAATCAGCAGAAATTGGCGCAAGCTGCTTTGGAAAACAAAAATCTTTAAAGGAACAAATAAACAAACTATTTGTCAACCTTGCGTTGACAAATAAAACATAACTTTGGGTTGAGAATACAAAAGATCAGTCTGTCAGGTTCCCAGTGTCACAGCTTTCTCATGGATGGTATAATCTACCTCCAAGCTTTCAAGAAGGTACAAAGTCCTCTCAATTCTTTTCTACTGGCAAGCATGCTGTATCTTACCTAAAGTCTGATTACACATACCCCAACTGACAAACAATAGAGGCAGCCCAATCCAATTTGAGAACATTAAAAGTTTGTATTAAATTGGACCCGAGAAGCATTGAATTAAACTAACACGCTTATTTTATATGAGAAGGCCCTATGTCGGTGGGGATCTTTAAGGCATCATATAAGTCAAGTTCTGCAAGATACAGTAGCAAATGCTTGAAGAATTAACTATTTTAAATCATAAAATAGAAAAAAGAATAGGCCCTAGAATAGATTAGAATAGAATACTGTGCACATGTCGAAAAACTATGCCTATCGAAACTGGTAAGCTTATCTCATTTCGTAAATTTGTCATCAGGGCCGGTTCTAGGCAGTAAGATTAGGGTGGGCAGATATAAAGAGTAGGTGGGCAGAGAAACCTGTGATGCTCGTGCGGTCAATTTTTTTTTGCTTTTGCAAGCTCTCCATGTCTGCTTTTTGGCACATTTACTGTAATGTAAGCTTTTAGACACATCGCTGCTGTATGGGGGGAGGGGAGGTTATCATGATAGCACTGCTACCAGCAACTTTCCACTATTGTGTCTGATGTCCAGCTGGGTGAAAATAGTAGCCAGCCGAGGTCAGGATCCTGCTACGGGGGTCCGGGGGTCCGGGGGTATGCCCCCCCCCCCCCCCCCCGGGAGATTTTACCTTTTTAAAGTGAAATGCATGAATCTGGTAGCCTGGCATTCCCAGACTTGCCACTAGGCGCTGGCAAATTAAATTTGCTGCGCCTGTTGGTCTGGACACGCTCCGTTGGAGCTTTATCAAGAAGACCAGAAATCTAGGCTCACGTTTCAATTGGTTCTATCTAATATGGGCGCGCCAGAGGCCTTTATATGGTACTCTGGGGAGGACGTAACCGGATGACGAAAGTGAGGTGCATGCGACGTCGAAGCCGTGATAGTAAACATCAAAGATGGCTGCGGATATGTTGTGTGAGTTTGAGACCGCTTTGGCCTCGACCCTTAACGATTTGGAAGATGGCACTCAAATCTTTCATTAGCAAGTAAGTGGAATGTTCTGTTTTGCCGACAGACAACGGCAAACGATTAATTTAACAGTTTAACAGCTGTTCGCTAAACGAACAGGGCTTACGTCACCTTGTGCATCGCTCTGATTGGTTGTAGTGCTATCCAATTGCGTGCAGTGGCATTTGAAATGCACGAGTAGGAGCCGCCCCTTGAGTTGAAAATTACTATTGATCGTGGCCAGACCCTGTATCGTTCAAGATATCAGGGTCTGGATTTCCAGGCTATGAATCTGGTGCACTTTGAGAGGAAAATTAAGAGGCTAAATCCGAGGAATTTTGTGTGAACAAATAATTTGGAGACACTGGGTCGGATGAATTAGAAGCCATTGAAGAAAGACACATGGATTTTCCATAAAAATATAAATTTGAAATACTATGCAGGGTCCTCTGGAATGGGCTTGGTGCTCTTTTTCTTTTACAGGACATATTTTTCTGTAATATATTGAATTCATTTAATAGCAGTGAGAGGAACGAAGCAGAAGAACTCTGTTGTCCAGTTATCTTTTTTTCCACAGACGAGGCCGAAATAGGCTATAGACTATACACAGTGCATAGGCAACTGAGGGCAGTCTCATTTTCAAATATTTTCAAATAAACTCAATACACACTGTGCATGCCATGGACGTGACATGATCAGTTAACCTCAGATTACTTCCCAGATGAACTGATTCAATTATTAAGCTATTAACTAACTACCAAACCCTTGTATTCCTTTGATAATTTACATTTACACAATATGATGTTGATATCAAACACAAAAACAAAAACTAAAAAAATTTGGGAGGCCGGGACCCTAAGCAACCGCTTATTTCGCTTATGCCTCGGGCTGGCTCTGCTGACCAGTGACCACTATAAGCGGGTGGGTAACTTGGAGGCAGGCTGTCCTGCCCACCCAATAATACAATTAGAAGCAATGCATGGTAATGGTATATTCTTTAGTATTAATTAATTGTCTGAATGTTATTTGACAATTTCTTAGACAGCGAACGAACAGGTCCGTCCGATAGTGGGTCTGGACTTCCACCTTAAAAAAAAAAAAAAAAAATGCAATTTTGATTGGGTGGGCTGTGCCCACCCTGGCCCCTGGCTACCGCCGGCCCTGTTTGTCATCATGACTGACATCCGTCAACGTGATTTAGGAAACAGGTAGGCCTGTGTGTGTGTGTGTGTGTGTGTGTGTGTGTGTGTGTGTGTGTGTGTGTGTGTGTGTGTGTGTGTGTGCGTGTGTGTGTTCTGCGCAGCTGGCTCAGCGGGCTTCCTGAGTGGTGGGACGCCACGTGACGTCATCACTGCTCATATTTAATGAATAAGGAGGCGGGGACACGGGGGAAAACTGGCTGCTTCTGGTTTCCAGGCATAAATACAAAGCGGAGCCGGTGTGAGGGAAAAACGGCACAAAGAACGGTAGCATTCTGAGAATTTCAAGCTGAAGACCAAGAGAGTCAGGTAAGAAGCTGCTTTATTGAAAAAAACAAAAAACGTAGGCTATTTCAGAATTATTATTTTACGTTGGGACCAGGTGATGTGACTGGGGTGATTTTATTTATCCAAATAATAGGATGTATCAGTAGGCTACATGTCGCTGGAAACACTATGGGGCAGCTTTACTGTAGTTATCAGCGCTGTGAATCACCCTGGATATATTACACTCAATGTCATCCGTCTGTTTTCTGTTGACATAAAAATCCTGCACAAAAACAATCAGTGAAAGCAGCACAGCTCCGGTCTGATGTTAGTTACCCCGATGTAGCCTATTGTATGTGTGTGTGTGTGTTTAACGGGACCAGCTGCTCCGGCTGCAACACTGTGGATTCGTGTGTTTTCGCCTCTTATTTGTGTGTAGGTAGGCGAAGTAAGTTGTGAGAATAATTCATACATGTGTGTAGGTATTGTGGCTTGTCTCCCCGCGCGCTCGGATTTCTCAGACAATCGCTCGGAGCAACTCGGTTGAAATTGTTTGCTTTGTTTCAAACTGCTGCCACTTCTGGCATCACCGCTTATACCGATACGTGGCAGCGAAGAAAGGCTCAGTAGGCTGCAGCTGAGTGCCAGGGAGCGCATATGAGAGTTGATCGAACTGTTTGGTTTGTATTTTCATCTTATCTTATCGATCTGTTTTATTTTTTATCTCACTATTCTCTCACTATTTTTGGAATCATTTTCACATAAGCCCCTTTTTCATAAAGGGCTTTTCCTATAAGTTGTAGGCCTAATACATGGCTTATATGTGGTTGAGAAATCATGTTGGCGTATCCTACAATGGCGTAATTGATTAGTTATAGCCTAAATTATCTATAAGAAATCAAGAAAGAAAAAACATTTTTTAATCATTATTAAATGCTCATAATCATTAGGAGAGTGTAGCCCTACATGTATCAATTTTAAAAATGTGTCTTTTTTTAAAACATTAGAAATAGAGGTTTATTCATTTCTAATAAAGCCACAGTTACAATAACCCTTTATAAAGGGTGAGTTGATAGAAAGTGTTATCAACATATTATATTCCTAGGCCTGTTATGCTGTGTTTTCCTTACTGAAAATACTGCTTATGGTCACATGGGGCTTTTAGAGGACATGCATATGATAATGGAGACACATCTGGAAAGAGCAACGCCACAAATAAATGACAGAGTGATTCGGTGAAGATGGGAGATGGTCAGACCACACACTGTCATCTAATGTATTCCTTGCTGAAGGTTGGCCCTGCTCTTAAAAAGGCCACCAGCAGACACATTGTACTGTAGATTGCCATTTCTAGGTCAGTGATAGCCTCCTCTCTCTCCCTCCACCCCACCCTGAGCTGCCTATCTACCCAAGGCCAGCATGCACATTAATCTGCTGTGGTGGTGTAAAATCGTATGTGGCGAGCATATTAACCATCCTTGGAATTACAAGTAACCAGGGAGGGATGCATATACAAGTATAGTTTGTCAAGAGAGGGAACGACGTGTGATGAAACGCTGTCTATGAGATCTGTCATTGATTTCATATCAGCGTTGCTAACATATTTTCTTTTTGTAGAATCGGTTGAATTTCGCACTGAACTGTACTTTTTTTTTATTAAGGTCAAACCCAGGATTAACAGATCAAGTAAACACTGAGTATTTTAAGATACTGTACATATTTTTTTGTTGTGTTGCAAAGATGCAAAGTGACACAATCTTGCATTTTTACCTAATAGTAATTAATTATATGATTGTTTTTAATAGCACCGGGCATTTGCACATATTGGGACGGCACATACAATTTGATTGGCTGCAGGTAATACAATCATTGTTAATAACACATGTACAACCTGCCACAAATGTAAATATCTTAATATGATATTCACATATACTCAAACAAACAAAAACCCTCAAATCACATCAAGAGTCCAGCTGGTGGACATTAACTGTGTCACGTTGTAAATAAGCCACATTTGACATAAATCAAAGGATCTTTGAAGTCTTAGAAATTTCAGGTCAAATTCTGGGAATCCAACTGATGATTAACGCCGTCGTTTATCTGTATTTTTTTGTAAAAATTGTCATGGCTGAGATTAGTTTCAGAGAAAGAGACGGAACGGGACTTATCTTTGTTTGGTTCTTATATAGATGTAATTGGGGGAAATAATTATGGGGTTTAGAAGTCGTAATGTGTCGGGGGCCCTCCAACTACCAACTCCTGGGATTGTAGCGTACTGTACTGAGAATATCTATTCTTAAGGGGCTTTATGGATAGAATACTTTGAAAGCAATCAGAAAGGAAGGCCTGCTTCAGTCAATTTCCGCTGACAGATTTATATACAGTATATTGTCACTTCTAATGAAAAAGCCAAGTCTGTAATCCCATGCCCTGTCCAGCCCATATTCTGGACGAGGGGTCGTGATGTCAGGTCAGATGTTGTGTGTGTTGACCCGTCCAGATTAACAGCTTTAATCCACGCCTGTGTTGGAGGTCAGCAGACTTTGAAACAGGAATTTCTAGAGGTTAACAAAAAAAATTGCCTGGTGCCTCTTTAGTTTATGGCCACACAGCCTGGCCTTGACTTCAGCATATGTTCAACCACACACACATCTCTTCTTGCAGAGCTTCCCCTCTGACTCTCTGTTTTTGTGTCGATTCTTGCTGATCACTTGACTCCTCCAGCTGACTCGTCAAGATGGACAACTTGCTTACAACACACTTTCTCAAAGGTCAAAAACCTGACTCAAAGTTAAAATAATCAGAAGATGGCCCCAATACTGGAAAACGGAAATCTGTATCTGTAGTGCCTCATAATGAGATCATATCACTTTAAGATAAACAGGGGGCTCATGAGTCCCACCAATATGTGATTTCCAGATCCACTGAATTATTTCTGCGTCGTGACCTCAACTTGTGAGGGAAACTCAAGTTTGTATTTTTAACATCAAACCATATGTACAGTACTGTCATGTGCCCAGTGTTGCTGTGGTAACTCTCAGATAATAGAACAGTACAATAGATCTTTCATGAAAATTGACACCCACTTTTTGTATTTAGTAGAATCTCTCTATTTGGGTGAACAGGAATGTCTTCTGAATAGACTCACACTGTGTAATTCACACACAGCTGCCCATACATTCACAGCGAGCAGCCCTTTGTACTGGACTCACAAGGTCTTTTGTTGTTCTGTATTCTTCACTTTGAACCTACTGTAAGTGCCCCACTCTGAGTAATCTCAGCAAAATTTGAGATTAATTCAAAAAGTCCTAGTAATTTCTGCCCCCACAGTAAAATGGAGATACATGGAGGGATAACTTCTACTACCCTGTGCTCACCAATTATGGAGTTCATTCACACTGGATAAACACGCACAAGACAGTAGATCCATAGCTTGTGCAACAAGGCATATATATATATATATAATATACAGTATATTACAAATAAAATATGGCACCAGACCTTGTGCGAATCACATCCATCCATCCGTCCATATTTGCTCAATGTTAAGTTCTGATGTTATAATGGTGCAGTTTTAAACTTCTAACTCCTTTTCTTTCACTTGTTCACAGACTCCATCGAAGAAGATCTTGGACGGCATGCAAAGTTGTGAAATTTCCTCAGACAGCACTGATGATCCTCTTAGTGGCGGCCTACGCACTCTTCGGCAGCCTCGAATAGTAGTGATTGGTGCTGGCTTGGCCGGCCTTGCTGCAACTAAAATCCTACTGAAAAACGGCTTCACGGATGTCACTGTCCTAGAGGCGTCAGACCACGTCGGCGGGAGGGTTCAAAGTGTTCCGCACGGTGAGAGGACGATGTTTCCCTGTCTACCTGTTGGCACCTTAAACCCAGGGTTAGAATGACACCTCAACACTGTCACTATGCCCCTTTCAACAAAATCACTGAGCCTGCAATTACCCCACACACTGTAACAAACTGTGTCAAATATGTCAGTTTTAGACACCAACAGTATACTTATATGTAAGTATTTTATCTACTCCATGTTTTTAGAACATATTGATCCAACAAGATATAATATGTTAATAAGTGAGCTTTGAGGTGCTGTTGGTCAGATATTCATTCCTTTGGACTTTGGACTTGGAGTGTTGTTTCCAGTCTTTATGCACACTTGAAAAGGGTATCTCTTCAAAGCAACACAATTTCAAATTTCTCACTGGTATAATCCTTACAAAGCACTGCTGATATATAAACAATGAATCTTCTGATACAAATGTAAGTCATGCTGCAGAAACATTATCCACTCCTTCGTATCAAAGAATAGTCTGTCTGTTCTTATAACTTTTTTTTCCTGAAGACACTTAAATTTGGCCCAGTAAGTACTATTCATATTTACTTAAAAAAATTCTTATATCAGCTAGGCTTATGTGTGTGTGTGTGTGTGTGTGTGTCTGATAATTGCTTCTGTTATGTAAATGCCTGTGTATGTGCTTTGACGTCATGGGATCATAGTCATAGAAGCATTCACTAATTTCTGTCTTTGCATTGGTCGTTAACCTTGCGTGAATGAACTTAAAACAAATACATCTTGTTCTGCCATCATCCTCAGGGAAAATAATAAATGAATGCAACTCCAATGAGCTTGATTAAACCGAGGTGACCTGCTTCTTGAACCGCCCATCTTATCTAACACTCGGGTCACGTGTGATATAATGTACCATAATAACATAACGTGTGATGATTGTTTTGTAGGACAAGCAACTTTGGAGCTTGGAGCCACCTGGATCCATGGAGCCAATGGGAACCCAGTGTACCACCTGGCCGAGGACAACGGGCTGCTCGAGCACACCACGGATGGGGAGAGGAGCGAGGGACGCATCAGCCTCTACACCAAGAACGGTGATGCACATTACCATACCAACGTCGGCAAGAGGATCCCCAAGGACCTGGTGGAGGAGTTCAGTGACCTGTACAATGAAGTGAGGGGGACGCATATGCACTGTCTGGCACACACACATGGGTACACACTTATATGAAAACAATTGGATGTATCCATGGACAAGAGCACACTGAGATACTTACTGCTCAGCCTGCCTAATGTCAAAATATGTATGTGCAAGTTAAATATTTGCAAAGCCACAGTGACCAGCGCTGAAACCCAAATAAAACCAAAAGCCCTGTATCCAATTGTTCCTCAAAGTCTAGAAAATGTCCACTTCCAACAAAGGATCAGCCATAAAAACATGGAGACTTGAGTTGAATATTTGACCAGAGATAAACTTCATGCAACTTCAATTTAGAGTTTGAACAGACTGATGGAGAATTTATTAAATAATGTCAGACAGTGCACATGAAGATGATTTTTAAAAACCTTGAAATCTACTTGAGGTGAAAACTGACCTTTAAGAGATACAGCCTATCGGAACCATGCACCAAGCCACTGCTGACAACATTATTAAATATAGCCATCATTGATCTTGATGGGCCAACCAATAAGATGTCCACCACAATTGAACAAAGAATGGCCACGTTTGTTCGTCCAGATTTCTGCTCTCTGCTCCGAAGCAGCCCCTCAGTTAGAGCACGATTAGTATAGCATAAGTAGGTCACGTCTTGAAAAGTACTGAACAGAGGGAAGGTATAGAACACGGAAAGTCATTTTCTTCTCTTTAACTCTTGCTACATCTGTGTTTTTGTTTATGTGTTGTATACACGCTCTCTGAGACAGATGTACTCCTTTGCGCTAGATGAACTAAATGGACTGGACATACACGGCTGTCATCTTCATGTGTTTTTTAATAGCTGGTGTTATGAAAAGAGAAAAAACGAGACTGTGCTTCACAGTCAAATCACTTTTGTCACTCCCTGCGATGTCATTCAGCCCTGAACGACACTGTTTAATGTCGATTTCTCATTGGGACTAGTGAATGTTAAAGAATAATTCAAAATACCCACAACACAGCATTCATGTACATAGCTGTATTCTGCTTTTCTTACATCCTTCCTTATTTCTCTTCCCTCTGATTCCCTTAAATGTCTGGCCTTTGGCCCTCCTTTAGGTGTATGAGCTGACTCAGGAGTTCTTCCAGAATGGGAAGCCAGTTTGTGCTGAGAGCCAGAACAGCGTTGGCGTCTTCACGCGCGACGTGGTGCGTAAGAGGATCACTTTGGATCCTGATGATTCTGAGAGCACCAAGAAGCTCAAACTGTCCATGCTTCAACAGTACCTCAAGGTGTGTGCAATGTACCACCTCAAGGTAACCACAGCACAGTTGTGAATTGGGAGGTGCATTTGCTCAAACATCCAAACTTTATGAACTGTTTCGCTAATGGTGTTTTGCTGAGGCCATGAGCTCATACAGGCGAATTATCAGTGAGACAAAATGGGCAACATGAGGTGAATTTTGTTTTGTTTTTGTTTACAAATACCTTGGAATAAGGCAACATACAGTATATCTGATTAATTAACACAAGGGTTAATTAAGCTATTATTAAAAAGGGTGTCCATTGATAATTAGATAGTAATTATGAGACTTTACATACATAGTCCTAATCTATGATCCTTTTAGACATCCAATAAAAATGATTCAGAGAAGGGCTTTTGCTATTTAAAACAGATATGTTTATTTTCTTCTACACACTCGAGACCTCTACTGTGAGAGCATGAATGCAATGTATAAACATCCTGTTTATAATATGAGAGAGCAATGATAGAAAAACACACCGTTTGGAAAACATTAAATATATTTTCGTCCTATTAAAACAAATCGTCATATATAAGTCTCAACCAGCTCATGTTTGGCATGTTTTCCTGCTGAACACCCTGAAGAATAGTTGGACATTTTGGGAAATACTCTTTTTCTCTTTCTGGAGGAGAGGTAGATGAGGAGATCGTCGACACTTCTCTCTTGTGCTTTAAGGTAAATGTAAAGCTACAGCCAGCAGCTTATTAGCACAGCTTTGCAGAAAGACTGGAAACAGCTATAGCATGGCCCTGTTTGACTGTAACTAAATGTGCCTACCAGCACCTCTAAATCTCACTGATTTTTCTGGTTTACTTAATGTTTAAAAACATTTGAATGGAATAACAACTATTTTAAAGTGGATTCTTTTTTACTGGGAGTTGTAATTCCCCGCAGTTGGATACCTGGAAACGTCGGAAAGCCAGATAAAGTGAATAAGTGCATTTTCCAAGAAGTAAAGCTTTTGATGATTAATCTATGATGAAATCTTTCTTGGTCAGCTAATGAATAAATTTGTTTTGCAACTTAATTATAGTATTTATTTCATGAATACAGTAAAGAAAACCGTAACTGTGAAAGGGAATGTACACAATATACACAGCTTAACCTTCCACATTTGTGGTTTTCTCTTATTTGTCTGGACGATGTCTCAGAAGAAACCAACATTAAAAACACTGGATCTCATTTTTCCATCAATAGTCATTTAATATATTATATTGAGTTCTATATTAGTGCTGAATTCAGCTCCCCTCTTTATGCTCCTGCAAAGACAGAGGCTATAGAACATGTTGGCAAATGCAGCAGTGCAGAGACGGAAGCGCATACGCCCCCAGGTTAGCTCTACCATGCTGGCTCGCTATTTAAAGAGGCAGAAGCATATGTGTTATCAACAAGTTGGGACCAGTTTATTCATGACGATTTGATGGAGAGTTCATTCATTATGCCAGTTCCAGTACATTTGGGAAGCAGGCAAAGGTGCTGCAGATATGAGGTGGAAATAAAGCTGATCCTTCTTTGCATTGTTCTCCTGTTCTCCAGGTTGAGAGTTGTGAGAGCAGCTCTCCCAGTATGGACGAAGTGTCTCTGAGTGAGTTTGGCGAGTGGACGGAGATCCCTGGCGCACACTATGTCATCCCTGAAGGTTTCATGAAGATCGTGGAGCTGCTGGCCCAGGAGATCCCCTCGCGCACTCTCTGCCTTAACAAAGCGGTCCGCTGCATCCACTGGAACTACTCGGCCCAGCATCAGGAGGTGACCATCGCCAAGGGCAGCCAGGACACCAACAACCAGGACAACAACCACAACGCAAACCACCACGGCTGTCGGCCTGACGACCACGAGCCGCTCATCCTCGGCCAGCCCGTCTACGTGGAGTGCGAGGATGAGGAGTGGATCACGGCCGACCACGTGATCCTGACGGCTTCTCTGGGCGTGCTGAAGCAGAACATGGAGGCCATGTTCTCGCCCTCTCTACCCGAGGACAAGGTGCTGGCCATAGAGAAGCTGGGCATCAGCACCACCGACAAGATCTTCCTGGAGTTCGAGGAGCCCTTCTGGAGCCCCGAGTGCAACAGCATCCAGTTTGTGTGGGAGGACGAGGCGCAGCTGGAACAGCCCGTCTACCCCGAGGAGATGTGGTACAAGAAGATCTGCAGCTTCGACGTGCTCTACCCGCCGGAGCGCTACGGCCACATGCTGAGCGGCTGGATCTGTGGACAGGAGGCGCTGTACATGGAGCGCTGCGATGACGAGACCGTGGCCGAGACCTGCACCGAGCTACTGAGGCGCTTCACAGGTCAGCAGCACACACCGAAAGGGAACAGAGCAGTGCATTGTGGGCAAATGTTACCCGTCATCAGAGGTGGAAAGTAATGAATTTACGGAACGAACGTTACTGTAATTGATTAGTTTTTTTGTGCACTTGTACTTTTTTAAAGTGGTTTTTAAAATCTGTAATTTTACTATTACTTAGAGAATGTTTTATTTTAGGTTGTACTTTGCTACATTTTATTTCACGTCCATTACTGAGTTAAAAAAAGACTACTTTTACTTGAGTAGATTTTTAGACTTTTACTTATGTAAAATTTCATCAAAGTGGTAGTAATTTTTTTTTTTTTTAAGATATTTTTTTTGTAATTTCTATGCTTTATTGATAGTGTAGAGACAGAGTTGAAATGGGGCAGAGAGGGGAGTGACATGCAGAGAATGACCGCGGGCTGGAATCGAACCCGGATCCGCTGCTGGCCGAGGCCCATGGGGGGGACGCCCTACCAACTGAGCTAAGGGCGCCCCCAAAGTGGTAGTACTTTTACTTGAGTAGAATATTTTAGTTCTCTTTCCACCTCTGCCCGTCATACTTCCTGTTATAATATAATAATCATAACTGAATTCCCAGAGCACTTCTCAAAATCCACATTAGAAAAGTGCTGAAAAGGCAGTGGCAATAAAAACAACACCACAGACACAGTCGTAAGTAGTCCCATTTTTTAAAATTGCATAGTTATACCAGTTTGGTATATAAAATCAATTAAAGATTGCCATTAAGAAAAGGCATAAATATAAGAGGAAATCATTTTTAAATAGTGAATTAAAAACTCAAAATATGGCTTTTCTCCCACAGAAGCTTTTGGTACGGTTGACATCCGTTCATATTATCATTTCCTTTTGTCTTAATTATATCACAGAAGAATACTTTTTAATCAAAGATATTTCCCCCATAATCACGATTGATTTCTTTGACAGAAAACACAGCAGAGATCTATTAAAGTTGAACTTTCACTAAGAATGAATCAGTAATCTAAAACTCACACAATAGCTTTGGAAAAATGAGGCCGAGCCTGTCAGCATAGTGACTCATTCAAACTGTGACTGGGGTTGGGTCATTGCACTTCATAAAGGAAATGACATAAGCGTCAGCTGTGACGTAAGAAGCTTTCTCGATTAGAGAAAAGGTTGTCTGACAATACAGCCCAATGACTCAGCTATATGCTTTTGTGTCCAGTTGGCAGCAGTTAACTGTCACACTGAGCAGAAGCATAGATCACGTGTAAGATAAATAGGTGAAGTGGCATTTACTTTGAGTGCCATTAGATCGATCCCCCCATTTTTTCTTTGGGACAAAAACACACACTGTCCTTTGTCCGACGGCTTCACAATGGGCGGGTGTGTTGCTGAGGATCCAAGAGAGTGCAGTGTCGAGTGTGAAGTTGTATGAATCAAGAACACTGCAAAAAGCTGGCCAAAAGGGACCAGAGTGCTGCTACCGTAACAGCTTGAATAGACGTGCATTACAATCCATGTGGCGACCCAGGCACGTCCTGAATAGGTGCTACACTACTTTTTCTGTCATGAGTCACCACAGGAATGTTAAGGAAACACTAAGCCATAGCTGCTTTAGGGTGATTGCAACACAAATCTTATAGAGTTTGTCGTTGGGCAGCAGATTAGGAATGTGCCAGTTGAAATGACAAATAATCTGAGTCATTTAATTATTCTTGGCAAAGTGATTGCCTCAGAAATAGGTCACTACAGAAACACTAACTGTCACTGCATGATGAAGTCATTGGACTTCCTATAGATGCAGAATGTAAAACACACACACACACACACACACACACACACACACACACACTCACACACACACAGTTTAATCCTCAGCTGTTGCTTAATTACATTTAGACTCACTGGTGCCCCTATGCTCACAAAGGGTCACCAGTTGATTGGTGTTGGCAGATTGGACGTCCCAAGTATAAGTCCCCAGGCTGATGATGATTGTCATGAAGTTTCTCTCTCTACTATCTGCACTGACCCTCTGTCTCTCTGTCCGTCTGTCCATCTGTCCACAGGGAACCCTGACATTCCAAAGCCCTGGCGTGTCTTTCGCTCCTCGTGGGGCAGCAACCCGTACATCCGAGGCTCCTACTCCTTCACCAGGGTGGGCTCCAGCGGCGAGGACTGTGAGAGGCTGGCCATGCCGCTGCCTTACGCCAACAGCACCAAGGCTCCGGTAAGACAAAGCCCAAACAAAAAACTCAGGGGGAGGACACAATAATAAATAATAATAAAAACTCTATATTATCAAATGAAAGAGCCCTGAAAACAATTGTGTAATTCATTTAGCTAACAAGTCTATCTTGGTAAACTGTATTGTGTCAGAAAGGTGTTTTACTCACCTTTTATAGAGATTGTTAGATCCATAGTTAGTATTGTTGTATTGTTATAGTATTGCTTTATAAGGAGGGTTTCACAGGGATTCAAGGGATTTGCCTTTTTTGATATTTTGTGCATAACAGTAGTAACAGTAAGACAAATTAAAAACACCAAGAATAAGTGCTCAAGAAGTTAAGAATCATAAAACTTCAGTGCAGTTCATATTTCTAATTAAGAGGAAAAGTTAACATGCTTCTCACTTGTTTTGAAGTATCCGTGTCTGTCCCAGCGAATACCAATACATCGCTGTATACTGACTCTGTTATTACATTTCTCTCCCATAATAGAAACTTTCCAATGAATTAATGGTAACATATCACTTCCTTTTGTAGGGATTTATAGACAAAATGAAGGGACCTTGTTATGATCAGATATATTGTTTTAAAAGAAAAATAAATAAATCCCTTCATATATCATTCATTGCACTCTGAATCTTGTAGAAACAGTTTAGCTGTACAGCAGTACTTTCACTGGCCGTACATTTGGTTGTTTACAATCCCCGCACGCAGCCTGAGAGCATCTGGCTAATGCGGCGGTGTCACCGAGACACTGTCACACATACAGCTGGTGTCAGGGGGCGTGATGAATGCTGATTCCTGGCCAGCAGTCTAGACCAAATGAAACCTGATGCATTGTGGGTGAAGGAGGGAGTAAGGTGGTCAGTGGGTGGGTGTGCTCACTTTACACTGCTGAAGGAACGGCATGACCCCCTCTGTTGAAGTCTTCCAATCCTGTCAAACTGAAATCTTAAGCCCCTCAGGGAAAGGCACTGTAGCCTCCTACGTGTAGAGCGCTAACCAGTGAGGCAGTGATGGAAAAAATAAAAATAGCGAGAGGCCAAAAAATATGTCAAGATGACACTGACAGATCTTGAATCTGTTTTTTTTGTTCTCTGAAATCCTTTTTTCCTTTCTCTCCCTCCTCTTCCCTCAGCCTCTACAGGTCCTGTTTGCTGGAGAGGCTACCCACAGAAAATACTATTCCACTACCCATGGTGCTTTGCTGTCAGGACAGAGGGAGGCCTCTCGCCTAACAGAGATGTACCAGGACTTGCACAGAGCTGAAACCACAAAGCCTAATATGTAAAATAAAACAAACCTCTGACTAGTGAAAATACAAATATGAATATTATTTATCATGACGATTAAGTTATACTTAAAAGCATAGCTTGGGCATTATTAAATTGATAACAAATGAGTATTGTTTTTATCGTACTGTAGATTTGAACCATGCTAAAAACATGTTTTTTCTAGATGTACTGTTCAAACGTTGCCAATGGTGCTGTCATTTCTTGTCTTTATCATTCTGTCATTATTTTTTATGTTTTTCTAATTCAGTAATTTAATGTTTATAACAACAGCATCTGTAATTTAACTTGTTTTTGTAAGTGCCTTCTGTACGTTAACATTATGTCCTTTCAAAAATAATTGAAATACTAAATAAATAAATAAAAAAACATTTTAACTAAATAAAAGTTTTATCATGATCTATCAAGACCAGCTTAGTCTTCTTAATTTTTAAAAAAAAATTGTGTTTCCACTTCAGTCTTTGCGAATATTGTCCTGGAAAAATGCAACCACAGGCAAAACTGCTGTTTCCATGCTAGCAGCATTTTGGTATCCGTTAAAATCTATGAGAGAAAAAGCAGAAAGTGAGTGCACATGGAAAGAAAAGAAAAAAAGGCTCCAATGATATAACGCTGTGCCAAAGTGACAGATAGTGTTAGAACAGACCGCAACCCAGTCCTCACTTCTGTTGGACAACAGACCAAATCCTCTTCTTCAGGGCCAAACATAATCAGAGGCGGAAGAGAACTCAGAACGTTTTAATCAGCAACAAATAACAGAGAAATTAGTTTGAAAATCCTGTACTGTATTTCACACCAATACAGTTAAAGGCAACTGGGTGTCCTCATCCAGATAGGATGATTTTTTTTAAATTTAACAGAAGTTTCCTCACATTTTAAAAGGAGAATCAAATCATTTCCTTACCCCACAACAGTCAACAATCCATGTCATGGAAGTGACAGAAATGGGTTGTCTAGCATTAAGTTTCTGCAATACCATACATTGCTTATCAATCATCTTGATGAGGTTTATCAGTGTTCCTGTCAGACAAGATAATACACAACAGCTGTTAAAGGCTGAACCGTAACACGCACAACGAGTAAATTGATTTTTGTGTGAAAAATGAATGTAAATAGAGTTATTCAACCAGTTTTATTTATTGTTGTCTCTAGGCAGAAAAAAGGTTAGGACTCAAAGTAAAATGTCCTGTTTTTCAAGTTTTACTTGTACTAATTATTGTTATCACCTTTACATTTACATAGCTGCATTTTATGGTGTTTTCTTGCTTTGTGGGAGTGGAAACAAATCTGGGAGTATACGTAATGTAGAAATATACAGAAGCTGAGAACAGCCATGCTTACAATTACTTTTAAGCGCTGTGATCTCCTGATAACAAGTTCATTATCTCCTAAAAACTATAAAAATCCTGTAGGCTACTTAAATCTTTTTCCACTGACCAAGTTCATGGTGATTTAAGTGCATCCCTGTGGCAAAACTTTGGCATTCCACTGATGTAACCAGAGCTTCATCTCCCTCTTGACACCCCACAAGTGCCAGAAGTCACAGCTCCTGCCACCAAGTCCACCTCAAAGCCAATCGGATCTCATGTAACACTTCATGGCAGATTAAAAAAGACTTGCCCCAAAGTGATTTAGCAGACTCCAACCCACTCCCCCATCCACTATGAGTATAGCTTACATACATGAAAACAGGACCAGGACAAGGAGTCAACCACTTATAACTTTATTCAGTTTTTTAAAATAATTCCTTTAAGTTATTAATGGAGACTGTTGGGTATTTTGTGTATGTGATACAAGTCTTTAAAACTGAGCTTGTTTTCTGTGGGCAGTGTACTCACCCTCCTCCCTTCAGGTGGCTGAAAAGCTGAGAGGGAAAGACGGGGACAAAGTTCTGGCAGCAATCCCGGTTCCAGCAGGGGAACACGAGAGGCCTCAGAGGATTTAACCATTCAACTACAAATAGCACCACAAAGTCATTTGTGTTTTGGTCTTATATGCTTAGGTTTTTAGATTTTGGTGCCAACCAAATACAGTGGTGATTGGTTCAATTACAATTTTAACAGTATTTAATTCAAATGTATTACATTCATCTTTGATGTTAAGGCATTCTATCTTCGTATGACAGACTTCTTGAACCTTCTGCATTCTACCAAGACAATTGTTAGTAAATGTAATTTGACCTTGTAAACTTAATCTGCAAGCCTTTTCCAAAATTCATTATCAAAAATCAGTTAAATGTACACCCACACATTCACACAAAAATACAATTTAAAGCAATTTTATTGATGACCACAAATAAGTGGAAAATGAGTAGTAAAACATTTCCATCTAACGCAGTCATCTTAGGAGGAACGTCTTTTGGGAAAAGTTTTTGTTCAGCAAAAGAATCCTTTTTTGTCGTTGTAGCAACATGATGAAAGTTCACGGATCGATTGATATCAATGGCGGCCATATCGGGAAAATAAAGTTACAAAGACAAACTGCACACTTAGTTGCCCAGATAAGTGTTGAGGTAATGTGTAAAATACTATTCAGATGAACGGGCAGAGTACAATCATTCATACGTAAAATATGTACAGAGAGGTACATGGAACACTCAGACACTGTTTTCTTTCCCCAATTACACAGCCTGACACATGGGTGTAACTGCAACAGAGAATGACTCGAAAAGCAAAATATGAAACATTGAAACAAACACGTGGTTGAGGAAACACCATGGCTTATATAACTGATGCTTCAGTGTCTGAATCAAAATAAA
The DNA here is from genome assembly GCA_949357725.1 of Hyperoplus immaculatus. Classification (NCBI taxonomy): domain Eukaryota; kingdom Metazoa; phylum Chordata; class Actinopteri; order Uranoscopiformes; family Ammodytidae; genus Hyperoplus; species Hyperoplus immaculatus. Next base: position 9,867,657 of record OX442355.1, on the reverse strand, counting down.
TAAATAATAAATTATTTTGCTTTATATTTGGAGCGGCAGAGAAATGGAGACGTAATCCAGAAATGAAATTCTGGTGTATTTGGCACCTCTAATTTGCAGTGTCAGAGCATGCATGAGCTCTGTAACATCCTCAGCAGGTCCATTTTCACAATAAAGCATGTGTACTGTTGGTAGGAGCATGACATGTGCTAAGCTAAATTAAGGACAGTAACGAATGCAAAGGTGGGCGTAAGGTCATATTGGCAATGGACTTAAAAAAAAAAGAAAAAAGCACTTGAATATAGTTTGATATAACGGTTTAAATCTTTAACTTCCCAACCAATGAGATGTCAGAGATGGTGTAAGAGAAAGAAGGCTCACTACATTTTTTAACCCATAGAAGTTCATAGGTAATCGCTTTGTTTCCAAAAATCCTCTTCCGAATAGTCGGTTTATCATAATACAAGAACAGGAAATGCCGGCCAGGCATCTCTGCTGACAGATACTTAGTTTCTGACTAAACCGAAGAACTGACGGGCCGATACAAATGTTCACGGGGGAAAAAAAAGTGCATAATCTTTTTGTCAAATACTGAGAAATAGCTGAAACATTAAAAACAACACTCTTATAATAAACATCTGAAATACTTTTTTTTTTTTATCTCACTAGTGCAACAACAGACTGGATTCAACTTAAGAGAAAAACGTTATAAACCTGCAGGCAATCAAAGCTCTTTAAACATCTAATACTTTTTTCTCGTCACAGTAGCAGAACAGTTAAGAAGGCAACTTAATGATTGATGCTTGAACACAAACATGCCAACATTATACACATCGCTCTTTTTTATAGAAATAAATAGCTGAGTTATCATCTTTATCCTCTTCTTTAAATAATTTCCATCTGTATATTACTCTGATGCACATTTAATATAAAGTATCTAATACACAACTGCAATTTCAACACTACTGTTATACATAATATAATTCTCTATGTTTATCTTTCATTCAACTTTGGAGAGAAAACGTCTACAGAATGAAGACCTGTAAACTTGAACTTTTTCCACTCATAGGGTAAGACCTTAATATTATATAACATCAAATGTTGGTCCTTATTCTTCTAGTGTTTTGTCGCTGTTTTTTTAAATGAATTCCTTTTTTTATACAAATTGTATGTACAGAATAGCTGATAGCAAAGGCAGGATTGTCTAAAACTTAAAATCAACAAGTGCTGTATGTTTTTTCCCTCTCTCGTCAGCAAACGTTAACATCACTCCCTCAATCAAAGCGAGTGGACCATCAGTACCGGTGTAGGATAATGATATGTAATAGTGGAAGAACATGTAAGAAATGGACGTCCCCAACAGTTCTCGCACATTGAACCTGGCGTAGCATCACTACAATGTCCAGTTACACAAGTCCTGATATACATTTCTGATGGGCTTTTCTGAATCTCAAAGAGCCCTCATGAAACCGTCACCTCACTCTGTCTCCCTCAAACGTTTAAAGGATGAGTTGTTGGGGCCAGTTGCAATGAGACAAAAGGAGATGTGCCGCAAACGTGTCGCGAAGGGAAGAGACATGACGGTCCGCCTGATGGGTGAATTATTTGTATGCCTGTTTTGGAAAACAGTGTGCTCGATTTTCTTTCAAAATCAAAGTGATACGTGTCTAACAGGAGCTCTGTTAAAAGGGGTACTCCGGTGATTTACGATTTCACTTTCATAACGTCTGGGGACTTGCAAGAGACTTATTCAAAAACAGCAAAACGCAGCAGAGGAAGGAAAATCCTGACTTCTGGTCCCTAGAGTGGGTTAAGCTCCCTCAATTGTGAATTGTACCCACCCGTTACATACTTTTTTTCTATGCAAAATTAATATTTCTACATTTTTTCATTTGACTAAAAGGCCCCCCCCAGCTTGTGATGGAGGTTTCTGTGTTGCAAAGTCCAAGCTGAGATAAGCTTCACAAGGGTTCTTAATTTCTTATTACCTCTGTATAAACGATAAACTGATCTCCATGAGTAAACCATGGAGTTATCTGCAGCACAGAGGAGTGTGACCGCAGTAGGTATTGCTATGCATACTTCTTGAGAATTTCTGCAACGTACGCGTAACTCAATTGTAGACATTAATTGCACCAAATCAAATCCCAAAATTTGAAAGGTGATACTGAAGACCGACTGATCTCTTTGAGCTCTACAAAACGGTGACACGCGTTCCATGCTGCAAATAGTACAGTATCACATCTGTTGGCTCTGTAAATGCTTGCAATAAAACAGCAGAGGGAGCCAGAGGACGTCAGCAGAAAAATATGAAGGGGCCTCAGCTGTGACAAGCACTACTATTTAGGAATGGCACTGTTGAGTATGGTAAAGTATGAAACTCACATGGTATACAAACACTGTAACACATGTGCAGACACCTGGAGACCGTGTTGCATATGAAACACAACACCCTCATATCGAATAAGAGCTGCTTACACGTTAATCAAATTCCAATAATGTTAAGTTACAATAGTTAATAAATAATAATAACATCTGCCTTACTTCCCTCAGGAATGGCACATTGGAAGAGATGCTCACTAGAATGAGGACAGACACTGTTACAAATGGCACCAGATTTTTGGAGAGAAATGCATTATGTATCATTATCCAGGCTTGGTAATGAGTAGCAAGATATACTGCGTCCTGCGTCTAGAGATAATATAACCATGGAAAAAAAGTCCAGGTTTGTGTGACACAATGCCGTTCACAGGAGGAAACAGAGGATGAGGGCAGAGTTGCTGCCATGCAGTGTCCAGATGGGGCTGTGTGTTGCAGGGACTGCTGTCCTTTGCCCAGAGCTCGCGCAGCATGTTTCTCCAATGGGTGGAAGCAGTCAGTGTTGAAAGATGTCTGTTGTCCAGCTCCAACACACTGTAGTGCAGCTCAGGCAGGTTGAAAACCATTTATTCATTCCTCGGCTATATACGTTCGCACACAATCACAAAAAAAAGAAAGAAAAAAAAGAGCCCCTGTCTCAAGACTCTTAGTCTCGCACTTGTGCTGGAAATTACACTTTAAAATATTCTCCTGCCCACGAGCTGTTGGTACTGAAGGTAGTCTCAAGTATATGTCAAGCATTATGGAGATGCAGACAGTTAAATACAGTGCTGTCACCCAGCTCCAGGCGTTTTTCAAGATTGAGATCTGGCTCTGTGCGCCGACGACACAATCCATTGTCATAGTGAAAGCAAAAAACGACTGTGAAAAGGGGAATCTGACAGTTTTGTTGGGTTATTTAAGTCTGTATAGTTTTAAGACGGACCACATCATGTTATATACGTACAGCGCCACTGTTTGTCCAAATAAGCCTCCTGACTTGATCTTTTCACTCATTACCAACATAAAAGGAGATATTGAGTTTCCCCTTATTGGAAGAGGGAATGAGTTTTTCTTTTATGTGTTTTTTAAAGGTTGTACCTGTGGAGTATACACATTGAGCCACGGTTCTGGTTCGTCCTGGCGATCATCTGTTTGTTTCTGTCGGTGCTGCAGACGTAGTCGACCCCCGTTCCAGTGGGCTCCAAATTGCTGGGTCTTTTTAAATCGACTGGAGCCAAGATGGCGCCTCCCCGGGACTTGAAGACTCACAAATGATGTTAGCAGAGACTGTCTGCTTTCACGTGGAGAATTTTGGAGAAGCCCGGTCTCTTCTTCAGAGCCTGAAAGAGAAATTGAAGAAAAAGATATTAGAATCTAATCTCCTCAAAGGCAACCACCGTAAGATCTTTTACTTTTTGTAGTTTTTTCGTCTGACAATCAAAATGCTCCATTTCTCCCCTGTCGTCTCCAAGCCTTACTGTTTTCTTCCATTAGCAGTAAGTGTTTTCAATAGATGATGTGTGACAGAAAGCTAGGAAGAAAGACTGAAAAGTATTGAGGTGCTGCGGGTTATGAATGACTCTCTTGTCACATAAACTTCACCACTACAGAACTCTTAAGGCATGATTAAACTTGAAGAGATCTTTGGCTTGCTTTTCAAAGCAAACATAAAGAGAAAGGAATACAAATAAATCATAGCTGTTTGCAGCTTTGGGAAAGCTTACCTAACTGCTGTGAGCAACCCCACCACACACTGTAAACTGACTCATAAAAACAAAACGGAAATAGAACCTGGGATTTCACAGTTTTTATATCTCCGATTGTGTGTGTGTGTGTGTGTGTGTGTGTGTGTGTGTGTGTGTGTGAGATCAGCTTTAAGAATGACCCGAGCCTCTCACAGTGAGCCTCTGCTCGAGTGAGTGAGCACCAGCGCATCCACAACCAGTCATTACTGGGACTTGAAGGATTGAATCATGGTTTAAATGGTGTGTTCTCGTGATAAAAATAGATTTTGTCTTCTCCTCTGAACAACTACTGGGCAAGCTGTTAGTCATGTGCATCCAGTGGTGCAAAACTGCAAGAACATGTTGCTGCTGTAAATACTAATAGACACTAAATTCACAAGATAATTCTAGATAGAAAGCAGAAGAGTTTACCTCCCTGTCAATACTGCACTTGCTGCATGGCACAGGAGTACTGTACAGTGAAAGAGAGTGTGTGGGGAACAGACTAAAGGTCATGGCTTACAATAGGTTGTCTTCCTGATGGAAACTTGTGTGTGCAAAGCAGTTTTTTCATATGCACGAGTGGCGGGTAGGGCTGATAACGCCAATCTCAGAATCGCAAAATGTGATTATGAAACGAAGATCATTCTATTCCGGCTACATGGGGGTGCCCAATGTATGAATTTACATGGAATTGCTTGGTTTCTCCCAAAAAATCATGATGCATCAATCATGATGCATCGTCGCCTGGTCCTACCAGACCATCGTACTTCATTTAATTTGTACAGAAGGTCTGGAATCGCTTAGTTGACAAACGTAACCTCACTTGAAGGCGGGTGTTTGTTGAAGTTTAAAACTATTGGATCTGCCCAGTGCCACTCTGGATCTGCCAACCAATCGTGTAACGTTTGGTCGTGACTTATGTCATGCGCCGGCTTCTGACTACAAATGAAACTCAACGTCACTGTTCTAAGCCACTCCCTCTGTTCGCTGATTGGACCGTCAAAAATCTGGATTGAGAAAACCCGCGAGTATACTGCAGGCCCAGACTGACTACTGAAGGGAAATGAAAGTTGAGCAGAAGTACGTTGGCGGGCAGTGCCAGGCTAGATATATCGCCTATTGTGTTCCTATTGTAAAGTTCCGCTTTTAATCAATCTTGTTAATGTGTGGAATTCATCACACTAAGAGGCAATACATTTAATTCTTATTCTGAATCAAAAACACAAACTGTAACTGGATTTTTCAGCCCCTTCGTCTCGTGTTCAAAAAATGGAAGCCAATGTGGCAAACGAAAACATGGCTGAACGAACAGAAAACAAACAAACAAACATTATTCTGTTAGTTGACTATAGGCAATACTGGACTAATCACATTCGACTGTGTCAATTCTTAGTTAGGGAGACCCCTAGTGGTGGGTAAAGGTGTGTCCTGCCTGTCCTGATTTTGGTAATGAAATGTATTGTGTAAACTGTGAGTGTGCTAAGTAGGTAGGTGTGAGTTGAGACACACAGGTCCTGTTACCTGCAGCTTGTTAACCATCTCATCGAACAATTTTCTGGCTTCAGGGCTGTTGGGATCCTCAAAGTAGTCTTCTATACCGATCTGAACCACGATGGACTTCAGGTTGCGGCAAACACCTACATGAGTAGAAGAACGATTATAGGTAGCATTGATTTTCAGTTATCTTAGAATACAGATTTTCTGTACATGTAATTCTTAGGATTGACCAATTATATCATCCCAAATCAAAACAGAATTATTTTGAGGCACCTGGAACTAATCATAAGACTAGAATATGTTTGTTAACAAGAAGGTGGGCCCTGCTGCTGTAAACAACCACAGTGAAACAGTAACTTTTCGGCTAGCTTTCTAACTTCAAACTGTGCTCCAGGAATCCAATTTTCCTGTGAGGAAAGTTTGTTTATTAAGTTATGAGAATACCTTAGAAAAGTTTCACTTCTCTGAAACACCCAAAGTTACATAATGCACATTTAAAGCTTTGAAAAATAAATGCACCATGTTTGTCTTTACTAATTGTATCTATTATTCATTCAACCAATGGCAGCAAGTGTAACCTTAACCTTAGTAGTTTAAGCAGCCTACGCTACGCAATACTCTAACCCTCTGTAAATGTACTGTAGGCCTACTGTAGTCAGTACAGCAGTATTCAAACTCACTGTTGAAGTGGAGCAAAGCTTTGGGGGTCACCGGTGTGGAGCTGAGGACCAGCATCTCCAGACCTTTCAAGCCCTCTCTGCAAACCTCTGCTGCCACTTCCTGGTTGATCTCGCTCACGTGATCCAACTCCAGCACCTGCAGGCGCATGCAGTTCCTCGCTGGTGGGTTGGGGAAGAAGATAAATGTCAAAATAATAAGAATAAAAAGTTACACTTGTATATAGAGGCCAATTTGAGGTTGAATGGAGTGTCTGTGCTGTCTTAGTTTTCTATCCAAATATGACAATAATATTTAGTTTCATCATTTTGTCAAGAGCTTACTTTGCAAATATGTGCAAACAGTCATTATTAAAAAAGCAGTGTGACAGCAGTTAAATACACACATAGACACAACCATCATGCATAATGCTTTGGTATTTGTGTTGTCGCCAAAATCACCGACAGACACCGACTGAAAAGCAATATTTACCTAGAGAGGCCAGCCCCTGAATGCCACATCCAGCCCCGCCGACACCAAGAGCCCGGAGGTGTGGCCAACATCGTCCAATCGTCTGCAGGCATCGGTTACTAAAACGAGCAGGTTGTTGGCTAAAAGAGACAAAATATAGTCATTCATTTAATAATCCACAGCACCGATGTCATAACAGAAAAGAACATGTGGTATCAATCAAAAGTTCTAGAGTAACAGTAAATATCTTGGTCTATTACCATGGGTGAAGTGGCGCCACCTGTAGGGAGATGATGTCCCTACAACCTGCTCCGAGGGCCCAGATCACCTCCTGGCCGACAGGATCTGTTGCACTTCTGAAACACAACAAAATGCATGTTCAAGACCTGTACATTATACAGTATATTTTGATCTATAAAATTAAAAGAAAGCTATATCCAAAATCTGTTCTGTAAAAACTTTGGACACTAATATGTTTCAAATAAATGAAATAACGTTTCTAACTCTGGCTTTATCCAACTTCTAGATTTTAGTTTCTTTAAAAGAGGCACATGTCCATAAATGCATAATAAGTTAAAGGTGAAGTAAGCGGTTTATTTATGTTAATATATGTGTTAAATCGCTCTTTATTCATACAGTGATCACTTACATAATGTGCGCGTTTCATAAAGCCGATCTGTCAGTCAGCTGCTCTGCATGTAATCGGCTAATAAACTTATTGGAGGATCCCGAAATTTTTTATCCAATCACAAGAGAGAACGCTACAAAACGACACCCATCTCACTCATGGTCTCACTGCCGGTGTACGCCAGAGCAACAGATGGGTGAATGTTTATGCGCCTACAATGGCGGAGCAGGTAAAAATCCTTCCCTATGTCTGTTTTGATGGTTTTTATCATGTTTAATCACACTTATGGATCTGAGATGATGCTAGATTACTCGCTGCTTGAAAACCGCAGTGCATTAATGTGGTGACGTAGGGACGAGCGAGGGGACTGCTAACTGCAGTAACTGACAGGAAGTTAGCTAAAAGAACCATTCCGCTTACAGCACCTTGAAGTATTGCCAAATTGGCATATTTATTCAAACATTTCTGAAAAAATTTAATACAATTAAAGGTGCTGTAAGCCGAATGGTTCTTTTAGCTAACTTCCTGTCAGTTACTGCAATTAGCAGACCCCTCGCTCGTCCCTACGTCACCACATTAATGCACTGCGGTCTTCAAGCAGCGAGTTATCTAGCATCATCTCAGATCCAAAACATCAAAACAGACATTGGGAAGGATTTTTACCTGCTCCGCCATTGTAGGCGCATAAACATTCACCCATCTGTCGCTCTGGCGTTCACCGGCAGTGAGACCATGAGTGAGACGGGTGTCGGTCTGTAGGGTTCTCTCTTGTGATTGGATATTAATTTCGGGATTCCCCGAAAAGTTCATTAGCCGATTACATGCAGGGCAGCTGACTGAGATATTGGCTTTATGAAACGCGCACATTATGAAAGTGATCACTGTATGAATAAAGAGCGATTTAACACTTATATTAACATAAATAAACCGCTTACTTCACCTTTAAATAATCGTTTTAATGTAAGTAATCAACCAGCAAAGTTTCATTATGATATCTATACGTTAAACAAACATACCCTTTTCAACTTCAGCGTCTCGCCTTAGAACAGAAATATATGTGCAGAAGATGTTCAACAATGACTAAAGAAGGTGGGTGTACGGGTCTACCTGTACGTTACAGCTTGCAGAGCTCGGCAGTAGCAGCTGGCCAGCCAGAGGGAGCGATCAGTCAGCAGGTTGGGGCAGTGTGAAATCTTCAGTATGAGCAGGTTAGTTCCCGTGGCCTTTAACAATGCCTCCAGGCCTTCCTCCAGACAGCCACTTATATAGAAACGTAAGGCAAGGTCAAACAAAAACATACAGATGAAGACGGAACATAGGAAGTAATTCTGTCCTTCAATCAGCATTTCTTCCATTTATAGCACAACAGAATGTCCCTGCAGTGTTTGCAGCAATACACGCAGGAAGCGTAAATCACACAAACAACTTCACTTTTCCCACTCATATTTCTAACGTCTACTTGTCTTCTTTCAGGAAGTGATATCGGACATTGCTGATCATAATCAAAGACGAAACAACCACCAGCATTCAATCACCCGTGTTCCTCTTGTCACCTTTCTCTCTGTCAGTTTGAGCAGTCGTTTAGGATGTCACTTATAAGTTCAAAATGACACATGATGCGGTCAAAGGGGACATATTATGCTGATTTTGTCAGAAACTCAGAACGGAGCAGAACTGATCTTAAAAGCTGAAGCAAGTGGATTAATCCGATAACATGAAAGGAGACATCGCTAATATCAAAGGAGACATCGAAAAAATGGCTGCAGTGGAAGGAGAGGATAACAATGACTAATTAAAATTCATCGAGAAAATTGGATAGCATGTCAGTTGTGCAACGTCAATGAATAAGGAGAATGAAAATTGACTGGGTATTGGACTGCAGCTTAACAGACAAAAAAAAAAAATATATATATATACTTAATCCTTGTGTATTTTCTTCCTTTTTATTTTTATTTTTTATTTTTTTTCATTATTTTTACTTTTTATTTTTTTCTGTTTTCTTTTCTTTTCTGTGATCAGTAAATGTGAATCTGATTTTTGAATCTGATGAAAGTGGGGGCGGGACTCGATAAGCCTTAGGCTTCTTCCCGTCACCCTTCGGACAACACTAATTACGATTTATGATGTGAAAGAGATAATTGTGTATTGTGTGAAATTGTCCGAAAGAAAGAAAGAAAGAAAGAAAGAAAGAAAGAAAGAAAGAAAGAAAGAAAGAAAGAAAGAAAGAAAGAAAGAAAGAAAGAAAGAAAGAAAGAAAGAAAGAAATAAATAAATAAATAAATACATTTTCGGGTTCAAATGTGTATGAATGTGTATTTATGGTTATCTAGAAGCAGTTTTCATGGTGTATTGTTAAAAGAAACAAGATTTTTCTCACTCTGACCATTTATTCTTCACCAATTTTCAGTGTATATCCCCATCCGTCTGAAATACTCCGAGTACAATATATTTGTGCCTCTGTTTCTGCTGCATGTGCGTCTCACCGTGTGCTTTTCAGGTAGTCGTCCTTGGTTTCCTTCTTGCCCCGCTGTCTAGGTTTGAGGTTCTGCAGGATGAGGGAGTGTGTCTGAGTGCACCACTGAGACAATATGCCCAGGAACTGAGGGGACAAACAAGGAGATCAGAGGACGTATACAGCGAGAGACAGTACAGCTAAACTCACACCACCTGTTGTGCTGTTTCCATAACGCATGCAGTATCTCAATGTTCACTGTATGCACCTTGGAAGAAATACGAGCATTCTCCAGCAGAACCCTGGTCCACACAGCGGGGTGACGAGCCACAAATTTCCAGTCCCGGCAGACCTCAGCGGCTCTCAGCAGGGTTTTAGTGTCTAGGTAGGTGAAGATGCAGAAGAGAGCCGCACGCATTTTCAGGATCTCCGGACTGATCACCTCGTTGGACTTTGACGGGCTCTTGTCATGGCGGCATGGCTTGTTGTAATTATCAGACCGTCCTGTGTGGGAGGAAATAAAACGTCTTAATAGGTGTACTATGTAACTTTGGATGTGTCGGAGAAGTGAACATTTTTCTAAGGTATAATGTCTGAACTGAATAAAAAAAACTTTCCTCGAGGGAAAATTGGATCCCTGGAACACTGTTTGAAGTTAGAAAACTTCCTGAAAAGTTACTGTTTCACTGTTGTTGTTGTTTACAGCAGCTAGTACTACATTTTGTTACAGGTTCCTAAAAATAAGTTTCTATTCATCATTTCATGATATCAGCAAATGTTATCAAATTCCCCTCCCCTGAAACTGCATAGTGCACCTTTAAAAGTTAAGTTAAAAAAGAGAATATTTCTGATCATGGCGTAACATTCCTGACAGCCTGAAATGTACAACATTTTTAAAGGTTTCAATCTATTCTGGACTTTTTGGACTACTGCGATGGTCTTTAAACTGGCATACAGCCTTCAGACTCATGACAAAACAAAGAAAAGAGAAAATAGCCTATTGTATTACTCTTGTTTAAAAGGTCCTGTCCTCAGATGCCAATGTAATTTCGGAATTGTTTCTAGAATCTGTTCTGACCTGCCTGGCTAACATAAAGTAAAAAATAAAAATAAAGTAAAATTAGATTTTAAAAGCCTACTTTTAGTGGTTCATTCTCTTAGTGACTTTTTTCTTATCAACAAACAGGAATGTCTTGCCTTTAATTCACCTATAAAACTGGCGATGAGCCAACCTTTTCTCAAGTCAATTTCTAAAAAACAAATCCAAAGCAAGTGCATCATGCACATTGTTAAATCGATTTCAGTCACACGGTGGCGCCAACCCTCAACAAGACAGTAAATGAGATTATATAATTTTTTTTTCAATGTCTCTATTGCTATCTATTGGCTTTATTCCTCCTGGCAAGATTGCTCCTGAGATGACTCATTTCATCTTTGGCCTCGGAAGGCGTCTGCTCAAAAGCATCAGGGCCATAGCTTACAATCACACTCTCTTGTCCTCCTTCTCTCTCTCTCTCTCGCTCACACATACACACACCACCTACGCTCAAGACCGCCAAATGAACTAAAAAAGCCAAGCAGTGTGTTACATGGAGAGAGAAAAAACTGTGTTTGTAGATGCATACCATCTGATAAAACCTGGCAAAGACTCTGTCCCAATAAGGAGAATGGCGTCAGAGCAGAGGAATGCCAATAACATGTTGAGAGTTACGTGAGAAAAATCTTTGAGAGTTGATGGGGCCGTCATAGCAGTTCATGTTAATTTGTCATAGGGCTCTGGCCCAGTTTCTCTCCTTAGCAGGCCGCCTCAGTTCATCCTGATATTGAGAAGAAACCCGACAGAAGGTGGGGAAAGATGGAGAGCAGCAGCAGTGAGTTTGAGGATGTTGGCATGATAGGAAGTTAACAGAGAGATGTCCAATCTCTGTGTGGATTTGAAGAAATGTGCGGACATGACTGGCAGTCGGACTTGGCTTGCTCGTTGAAGCGAGCTTATTATATTACAAAAAACTGAGATGACACAAGAGGCAAACTAACAAATACAAATATGGTATATATTATAACATCTACCACAGACACATTCACATAAAGTAAGTGTAGAGCAACAAAGCCAATGTAGGACTTTGTTTAGTCATCATGTATAACATAATGTAGAGACATAGTACGTACTGTTGGTAGATACGTTAGTGTTAACACTTCATGAACTTTACCTGAGATAATCACATTTTAAATCAATACAACCAAGATAGATCGTATTAGGTTGCAAACCAACTAGCTGAAAATGTTCATCTGGTCCATGATGGATGTTTTTTTTTTGTTTCTTTTACAAGATTATAAATACTTGTTTTGTCTGCACTTAAACAAACACTATCCTTTGTTCAGAATAGGACAACAAAGTGTTTTGTTATTTTCTAACATGTAAAGTTCAAATAATACTGTCATCATCATGAACACACATTTTACTTTTTCCACATGCAGCACTTTAATAACAACTCAGTAAATTATATTTATAAACAAAAAGTAGTTAATATGGCTCTCTAGAGCCCTGTTTATTGCCTCATAATGCTTTACAAATCACATAAATGAAGGCTGACTCTCTAACCTTTTTAATATACGACAAGCTGAAATTGGCATTTTAAATTGTCAAGTTAGGTAAGGTCAAGTTCTTTTTTGGGCCAATAAACAATTGCATCTCAGCAGCCTGTGAAGCACACTACATCCTCTGTCTTTGGACGCATAATTTGTATAATACATTCCCCCAAAAAACATGTCAGTGTGTTTGATGTTGTGATTAGGTTCCTTCAGAGTTTAAGTCGTTTTCTAAGAAATGTTATAATTATGTCTACACACTGCACAGATTTGAGGCCTCTCTCCTCTATGTTTACCAAATATGATCACGGCTGATCCAAAATCACTTTGTGGAATCAGCTTTCGTCAGTTTAAAAAGCTGCAGCAACATCATAGCGACTGCAACTCAGCCCTGACTTTAGATCCACATCAGGCACTGCTCTCGCAGGAGACATGTCAGGGCCTTCATTCTGTGAGTCCTGGCTCCCACGTATCTGAGCTGAATGCTGGATTGGAGAGAGTGTGTAACAGTGTGTTCATTTCTAATAATAACAACTTCACCATAGCGAGTGTGTTACCTGTGTTGGGGCGATACCCTGGCCTGCCGTGGTGCGGATAGGGAGCGGCGGACTGCTGGACTTCTGCCACGGTTCTCCTCTCTTGTTCCCACATCTCCACCTCAGACTCTGTGGTCCGGGAGCCTCCGTCTGACACGTCTCCCTCCTCGCCCTCAGTGCTGTTCCTGTACGGTCGCCGCTGCCAGTTCTGGATGGCCTGTTTACGGAGACCCCAGTTCCTGGATCCGCCACAGCCGGGGGAGCGCTCGTAACCCCCCTCGCCCAGCCGGCACTGCATGTTATAGTATTGAGCCTCAGGACAATCCTCCATGGGATGCATCTCCACACTGTCACTGTCGTAACCTCCCGAGCCTTGTGACATGGACTTGACCCGCCCTGATGCTCTGCAGCAAATCAACAAGGAAGTGTGGTGTAAATACTTTTTTCTATATATCCAAGAGCCAATAAACTGCCAGTCTTTATTCTGAATGAAAAATGTAAAGGAAGAGTGCAAAATGTTTGGTGTGTTAAATGAGAAGATAGATAGCCCTACCACTCTCATGACTGTTAAATATAAAGGTACAGCCAGAAGCCAGTTAGCTTAGCCTAGCACAAACACTGTAAAAGGGGAGAACATTGCCTTCTTGGCCCAGTCCAAATGAAACAGAATCTACTTTTTCAGACTCATTCATTTACATGTCTAAAACTGACAGATTGTGGTTTTATTGGGGTTATATAAAAGGAGTATTGGTCAGACAGCAGCGACCAGTAAAGTCTGCAGGAAGTCACCGTAGCCAGCCAAGAAATAGTCCTTCCCTTAAACTTTGGATGAACCTCAATCTGTCATTCTTACACTTGTTTATCTCTCTTTCTCTCGCTTTCATTACAGTTTCAACATTTTAAAAGTGCTTTGAGTTGAAGCCAACCTTTAGTTTTATGGGAGTTTGTTCCACATATGTGGAGGATAAAAACTGACTGCTGCCTGTTGGTAAATTTCAGTTAACTTTTGACAGCCTCAGGCTAGCTGTTCCCTCCTATTTCCAGTCATCATGCTAAGCTACGCTAACCATCTGTAGATTCATATAAAAAACAAACAGATGAGATAGTGGTATCAATCATCTTTCAATCCAAGAATTGCATAGAAAAGCGAATACTTGGATTTCGTAAAATATCAAAATGATTCCTTTTACAAATTACTCTTGTGCCATCAACAATTTAGATTTTATAATTAACTTGCATGCTTACCCTTTTAATATGTCGTATACTATTATACAATACACATACAACAATCAACACTACACTGACAATAAGTAGATCACATGTTTGCATTTAATCTGTTTAATTAAAGTGTGATAATCTGGCAGTCATATAAAAACCCTACACATAAAGGACTCGCACATATAAAAAGGCAGTGTCATTACAACTGCTCTAAATCTTTCAGTGACCTGTTCATTTGATTCTTCTGATTATTTCCTGTAGCAACGTCGGTACCTTCTGTTCAGAGCAGCATCCTTAAATGTCCAATGAGGAAAACAGCAGTATTGATATTTCATTTGAAAGAGCTGGATGCACTTGGGAAACCAAAACGAACCACAAATCGATACTAATGTATGACTGAAAGGGGACCAATTGCCTTTTTTTTAAAGAATGAGGGCAGTTTTTGTACATACGTATTGCTTCAGTACTTAAATAAACCCCCAGCATTTACTAGTAATGAGAAGTTACATATATCAGCCTCTCAAAAGGTAGGCAATTTTTCTTTCCTTTCTTGATTTCTTCCTCCTAAGAACTAATTTTGTCCATAGCGTAAAATGAAGAGTGGAAGCATCTGCTTAGATGATTTTAGGAATAACAAACCAAATGAAATCATATAACATAGCCTTCTGCAGGTACCACTGATCAATGCTAAAAATGGGATGCAAAAAAAGATGTGCTGTGTCTTCATATATGACCTGAGATAATGTAAAATCAAAAAAGGACTGTGTGTTATTGTTTCAACAATCAGAACTGGGTCGATGACAAAACTGTGATTCATTAGAGTCTAATGAGCTGTTTGTAAAGCAGTAGCCTGATAAATAAACTGCTTCAGTGTTTTGTCAACTTTAAATCAATAGTGAGACTTATTTATATAAATAGATCCCAATCAAGAGGCGCTTGTAATTAGCGATGGCTGATTATTGATTTCAGAGTGTGTATTCAGACAGCTAAGTAGCACAGGAGAGATAAATAGCCAGAGGAAAACACACACTCCCTCCTTTGTCAACCTCCTGCTTGTGCTGTTACCTAATGTGAAAATCAGTATGAACTACACTTAAAGTTACATATTATTATGTCTCGATTCTCGACATTGAAATCACACAGATGAATTAAATTTAGCTCAAAGCTTTAAGTTAGGTTCAGTGCTGTTTAGTGAATGGCAGCTAAGGATCTTATACACATGAGTTACATATTTTAGGGATAAAATATAAATAATATTAAAAATATAAAATAATATTCTCATAAAATCTGATGAACAATGCATATGAAAACTGTTACAATTACTGTTAGATATAAAAAATAAAATTTATAAATGTTTTTGTCTTGATAAGAAAATGTGACCATCTAAGGCATTTTTGAGGATTTTACATTGTTGCATTGATATCTGGTGAGGTCAATATCAATAAATCCCCGAAACACTGGAGATTATCACCTTTACTACATACACACACATTATATTTATCCCAGATGAAGAGCTATTTACAACCAGGAGACAGAAGGCCTAGAGGGTCAGCGTGTGTGTGTCATGACATCAGTGATTCAATGGGGAAAGTCTGACAGGTCCTGTGTGACGTCACGTTAGGGAAACACATTCACACACCAACTGGGCATGACAGTTGGGTAAATCTGAGTAGTATGGCATAGCCATGTGTCTGAAATCTCCAGCAGGGACCCAGAAATAGTTTGAGTCACACCTAACAAACACCTCACGCAGAGAGCAGATTCTACTGAATGACAGCCCAATGACCTAAAGATGGGATCAATTCCATTACACATCACAGAGTTCAACAAAGTACTACATAAAGTATAACCATATCAAAGTGGATGTGTGATTGTAAAACATGCAAGAAGAGCACACTCAATTATTGACAATAAATAAATGACATGCTGCAAATCTATTATTGATAAAGGTATTGCATAGGACTAAAAATACAAATTATTGTCATGTTATTTTCTTGTTTCGTCTGAAAATAGAACACATTTGTGAATGCCTGTCACAAGTCCTCAGAGCCAAAAGGGACCATTTATTTGCTTGTCCACCGAAAAGTCTATTACCAAGAAATATAGCCAATTTTTTTTTATATTTACAACGTTAAAGAATTATACAAGCAGCAAATTCTCACTATTGAGAAGGTGAAAGCAGGAAATATCTGGTAATTTTGCTTGATAAATAACAATTATTATCTATTATGAAAACAGTTGGCGACTATTTTTCGACTTATTGAAGAATCTCTTGATATTATAGTTATTTTAGTTGGAAGTTGTGTGAATTCTCTATAAGAGCCATAGTGTGCCCCTATGAGCCCTTTGAGCCCACTCACAGGTTTATAAATGCTACAGAAAAACCCAAGTCAAAGACGCTGTGGCTCTTTCACACAGGTACAATAGATGGTGGTTAAAAGCTTCATAATTCCACATAACTCAAGGGTTGTGTTTGACATACCCTGTGCTGGGGGAGGACCGTCGATCCGACACTTGGTACATGCCTCTTGTGCTCCCAGAGAGGCTGGAGTTTCTCTGGAGAGACAGAAACATGCAGATTGGGGAGAAACAAAGAAAAGTCAATTTACTCAATTGTCCTTCATTAGACATGTCCATAGTTCAAATGTTCTTCAGCCGTGTGATCTTTGTTATAACTTAGTAAAGCTCCTGAAAGAATGCATGACCGATGTGAGCCTAATATTAATTTGTTCCACAATCTACAAAACATTTCAGATGATAGGGCGGGGGGGGGGGGGGGCAATAAGCCCTGAAGGTGGCAGCACAGGAAGAGCCATTGGCTCCCCCACTATGGGGCGAGAATACTATCATAAAATGCAATGCTAAACTTATATAAAAGATTTTCATATTTAATAAGCAAAAACATTTGTCTAAAAGTGATACAACAGGAGGTCAGCGGGTGAACAAAATATTTACGAATCATCCACTCATGATTATCCTCGACAAAACTACCTGGAAATCTGACCAGAAGTAATTAAGATGTCTTGCTATTGTTGCTGACTGTACCAACACACACTTGCATCCCTAGACCCTCACTCTAGCAACACAAAAAGCCTCAGCATATTGATTTCTTCCAAAAATATGTGGCTGTAGCTCTAAGAGCAGATGAGGCGTTTTCAAGAGTATTCTTTGTGCGTGTGCAGCCTGATTCTGACTCCCTTCTATTCAGCCTGAGAGCAAAATCCTCCTGGCCACGCTTTCATACACATCTCAAAGCTGTGTGTAGTGTTTGTATGTGTGAGTGTGTGTTACTACGTGGGTGTGAAATAGCGCCAGGTGGAACTCCGTGTACCACACTGGTGAAGTGCCACAGAGGGAAAATGTGCACGCACACATACTCTCTCTCTCTCTCTCTCTCTCTCTCTCTCTCTCTCTCTCTCTCTCTCTCTCTCTCTCTCTCTCTCTCTCTCTCTCTCACAGCTTGTGTCTGGCCTAGTGCCAGTGAACATGGACCATAGACGAAACAGGCAAACAATGTGCATGGCTCTCATTCCTGGCCAGCCTGCTGTGAAGGCAGAACAGGGACAAATCTCCCATAAATGGATGGTACAAAATGTCTTCAACAGTCTGAAAACTCAATTTTTTGGTGTCCAAAGTTTGGTCTTAAACAAAAAATCTTTGTTTATTTCTACATCTGGTTGTCTCTCTTTTTAGAAACACTACGATTGAACCAAAGCTACCTTATTCTGCCTCCTGGCACATCCTTTGAAGAAATGCATTAGATTCTGCTTAGATTGAACTAGAAAGTGAGCAGGAAGCAAGTCATCCATCCGTTCTCCCGCTGTCAGTCCTAAAATACCTCTGCGGCTCTAAAACCTGTCTCCTAGGAGATGGGGGTGACCTCGCTGATGCCGTGATAGATAGATGGAGAATGGGATTGTCAGGGTGTGTGGTTGGTTGGGTGACATCTCTGGGCTTCCCTAGACAGTGAAACAAGGTGCCAACCAGTCTGTGACTCCACACTTGTACATGTCATGTTGATTATTCACAGTTCCGTTAACTCACTGATGTTTCAATCCAAAGAGAGGACTAGGTCTAGATTTAGCCAACACTGTTTCAGGTCAGTAACAGGTCACATGCATATTTAGCTTAAGGAACAGGAAAACAATGTTTCTTTATTTAATCTCATTTATTTGCAACAGGTAAGGTTAAAAAGGAAGAATCCCTTTATATTATTCACTGTATGACTATTCAAAGACAGTGATCTGATGAGAAACAGCTAGTTTCTCTCTGGCAGATCTGTACCACATTACATGTGATTCGAAATCATGTTGGAAACCTTCAGCGCGAGCAAGAGCTGGTTTCCATGGCAGCACACAGATTTGTCCAATGAAACAGGTCGCCTCTTTTCCAAGAGGTGTTGGATGATAAGTGACATCTTTTAGGACGGAAAGTATCTGCTTTTACTTTTGTATTGTGTTGTGTAGCAAAGCTTTCTGCTTTTCAAGGGAAAGAAAGCAGGGAGAGAGAAATGCCACAATGGAAGCAGTGGAAGGTCTGCAGAGACAAAGAGCTTATCTCTCTTTTCCTGACAACGAGGCAGATTCTTATGCCAGTGCACTCTCTGGTCAGGTTGTCGTCCGCTGCAGAGCTTAAACTATTTCCTCTGTTTGGACTGCGAATGCAACGCATTGATCCATAGAGGATCAAGCCTCTAGTAACACCATCAGTCTTTATGATCCCATGGCAGGTGAGCATCTTTTATTACAACACAAAACAAAATGCATGCACTATATGGTAACATTTTTGTAGCAGGGTATTATTTTTTTATGTTTTTTTTTCTGAGCCCACTTAATTCAAATTCTTTCAATTCCTTTTTGAAAGGTAAACTTTACATGTAACACTACAGCAAACAATATTTTTCTTGGGAAATGCCCTTCCCTGTTTTGACATGACATTCATACAAACTATTCTGTTCTACTAAAAAAAACACTTAGCTTCTGCTCAATTTCACCTGCCAATGTATGAAAACGTTTAAGTCTCCAAGAAGAGTAAAGTCGATTTATTGTCTCAGGGTATCTTAAAGTCTATTAATGGTTTGACCTGTGGTGCCAACATGGGCATTACTCAATAAAATCAATGCTTATGCACTATTCAAAAGCACAAAAAACTCCTGTGTCAAGGATTGTCAGAAAGCTAGAGGCTAGCTCTCTGAGGGAGTCTTGAAGCCGAGTCCTTGGCGGTGGAACAAAAACTGAAAATATTATTCAGTTATTGTTAAACACTAGTCACTGGTCTTATTATTTCATGTGATCAGGAGCAATTATAAGTAGGCTATTTCTATGTTAGCGCAGTGGAGTTAATGATACCACTTTCCTACGGTGGCACTGAGCATTCACCAAATAAAAAAAAGTTTCACGGTTAATGTAGCCGTTAGCACACTCAGGATCTCGTAATTACGAGATACTTATCTCGTAATTACGAGATCCTGAGTGTGCTAACGGCTACATTAGCATTTGGTTAAATGATATGCAGTTTGTTCATTATGGGCCACCGGAGCCACCGTACTGTGTTGTCTCATCCAATTAGAATGCCCGGTGGGCTAGTTCAGTTTTACCTCCTGTTTGTTACTGTATAGGAGCGCAGTTCTATTGAATGCTTGGATGAAATGCAGTCGTTTAAACTCGGTGTGATCCTTGACTCATACAAACACATAAGAACTTTCTACAAGGAGGGCATGACAATGAGTATAGCTATGTCAACAGACATGCAGTCACTGGGACTGTTCAGGAGAAAAGCCCGCAGTCGGACCTCAGCAGCTGATCACGGGCGTAAAGCCGAAAATGTGTCCCTCAGTATAGGCTACCCGATGCGATCGCTGATTAATGAATGAACAGTAAAAAAAACATTTAAAATAATTGTATTGACTATGGGGCCCATTGTAGTCCGGTGTTGCACCGAAAGCTGTGACCTGTCAGAATGTGTGACCCTAGAGGGTGCTGTTCTTATTTCTTAACTGATTTCAATAGACTGTAGGCATATAACAACCCAGTCTCACAGTGAAATGTTTTAATACTTATGTTGGTCCACAGCTGAAAACATAGTTTCACAAAAACAGTCCTGCAATTGAGAGATTATTAAGTTGTTTGCTTCCAATTTAAAATGATTGCGCAGTGGAGTCTACACATTTCACTGTGATGGGTAACTAGGTTGGTTAGTCACCTTTTAAAAAAACAAAAAACAATCTGACCATTTCAGTGCCAATTTTTAGAAACTTCTACGATTTGTGCAATGGACCAACGTTTTTACATGGCCTACTTCACTATGAGACTGGGTTAATCAATAAGAACAGCGCCCTCTAGGGTCACACATTCTGACAGGTCACAGCTTTCGGTGCAACACCTTCCTGCAGCCAGCCAGCCATCGTTATTGATGAATGAGAGGGGCGATCCTTATCTCGTAATTGTGAGATCTTTTCTCGTAATTACGAGATCCTGAGTGTGCTAACGGCTACATTAGCTGTGAAACTTTTTTTTATTTGGTGAATGCTCAGCGCCACCGTACTTTCCATTACTTTACTGCTCATTATACTGTAAGCATTATTTTCCATTACTTTACTTATATTTACATACATTTATATAGCCTATTCTTGTTTTTTGTCAATATTCTTTCTAATATTTGCTTAGAGGTTTCCCACAGGGATTGGTGAGCAACATGAGTGCCCTCTACTGACTCCCTACACAGGTTTGAAGGTTGCCTGCTACCTACAATTATCGGTCTGCTGAATCCTCTCCATGTGGTTGAGTTAATATGTAAGACGCTCTGCTGAAATAATTAATTGTTGTTGGTATCATTATTTGTGTTATTTCTACAAGTGTGGGGTTTAAATTCAATATCAAACACTTTTGTAATGGGTTGTTGTAGAAATATTAAGCTATATACACTCAACAAAAATATAAACGCAACACTTTTGTTTTTGCTCCCATTTTTCATGAGATGGACTTAAAGATCTAAAATTAATTCCAGATACACAATATTTCTCTCAAACATTGTTCACAAATCTGTCTAAATGTGTGATAGTGAGCACTTCTGCTTTGCTGAGATAATCCATCCCATCTCACAGGTGTGCCACATCAAGACGCTGATCTGACATCATGATTAGTGCACAGGTGTGCCTTAGACTGTCCACAATAAAAGGCCACCCTGAAATGTGCAGTTTTGTCTCACAGCAAAATGCCACAGATGCCACAAGCATTGAGGGAGCGTGCAATTGGCATGCTGACAGCAGGAATGTCAACCAGATCTGTTGCTCGTGCATTGAATGTTCATTTCTCCACCATAAGCCGTCTCCAAAGGCGTTTCAGAGAATATGGCTGCACATCCAACCGGCCTCACAACCGCAGACCACGTGTAACCACACCAGCCCAGGACCTCCGCATCCAGCAGGTTCACCTCCAAGGTCTGAGACCAGCCACTGAGACAGCTGCTGAAACAATTGGTTTGCATAACCAAACAATTTCTGCACAAACTGTCAGAAACCGTCTCAGGGAAGCTCAACTGCATGCTCGTCGTCCTCATCGGGGTCTTGACCTGACTCCAGCTCGTCGCCGTAACAGACTTGAGTGGACAATTGCTCACATTCGATGGCGTCTGGCACGTTGGAGAGGTGTTCTCTTCACGGATGAATCTCGGTTTACATTGTTCAGGGCAGATGGCAGACAGCGTGTGTGGCGTCGTGTGGGTGAGCGCTTTGCTGATGTCAATGTTGTGGATCGAGTGGCCCATGGTGGTGGTGGGGTTATGGTACGGGCAGGCATCTGTTATGGACGAAGAACACAAGTGCATTTTATTGATGGCATTTTGAATGCACAGAGATACCGTGATGAGATCCTGAGGCCCATTGTTGTGCCATACATCCATGAACATCACCTCACGTTTCAGCAAGATAATGCACGGCCCCATGTTGCAAGGATCTGTACACAATTCTTGGAAGCTGAAAATGTCCCAGTTCTTGCATGGCCAGCATACTCACCGGACATGTCACCCATTGAGCATGTTTGGGATGTGCTTGACCGGCGTATACGACAGCGTGCACCACTTCCCACTAATATCCAGCAACTTCGCACAGCCATTGAAGAGGAGTGGACCAACATTCCACAGGCCACAATTGACAATCTGATAAACTCTATGAACTCTATAAACTCTAAGAAGATGTGTTGCACTGCATGAGGCAAATGGTGGTCACACCAGATACTGACTGGTTCTGAGTCCCCAGACCCCCAATAAAGCAAAAAAATACACATTTCAGAGTGGCCTTTTATTGTGGACTGTCTAAGGCACACCTGTGCACTAATCATGATGTCAGATCAGCATCTTGATGTGGCACACCTGTGAGGTGGGATGGATTATCTCAGCAAAGCAGAAGTGCTCACTATCACACATTTAGACAGATTTGTGAACAATGTTTGAGAGAAATGGTAATAGTGTGTATCTGGAATGAATTTTAGATCTTTAAGTCCATCTCATGAAAAATGGGAGCAAAAACAAAAGTGTTGCGTTTATATTTTTGTTGAGTGTATATAACAGAGAATAGTAGGTCTTTGTGTATGTGTGTGTGTCAATCCTATTCTAACCTCTCCCTATCCCCTTACCCTAACCACTCAGCTTTGATGCCTGAACCTTATAGCCAATTTCAGGAACATAGGGTTGTGGAACCTTCGGCTGTGGGAACATAGGGATGACCCCAATAAACGTCCATTCAAACCCGAAGACACAAGAAATAAAAAAAAATCGTGCCAATCTTGATATTGCCTCACCTGGCGTCCGTTGCCCTTTGAGGCCTGGAGGCTGCAGCGTCCCAGGCTGCCGTTGGGTGTGGTGCCACAGCTGCTGATGATCTGCAGCTGTTTCTCGGCGCGGTCCGCTCGGTCCAGCAGCTCCTCAATGAACTGCTGCAGACGCACTTTGGCATTAGCTTCCCGTGCTGCCGTCTCCTGAAGGAACTGGTCTATCTGGGCGACTTCCCTAAGGGCAAAAAGGGGGGGGGGGGGGGGAAACAACACTATTACCAGGGACATTCTTTAAACTCTGTAGCACACTCTCTTGCAACTTTTTTGTAATTCTGTCTCATCAGTAGGGGGTAACCAGAGATCTGTTTTAAGTCGCTTGTGGCTTGGCATATGCAGCTTAGACGGTTTTATGTTATAACAAATGGATCCTTGTGTGACAAAAAAACAACCTCTCACCCTTTCACGGCAGCTGCTATCCTGCCGTCTTTTTTGGACACACAGACTACGCACAACGAGGGGTTGTTGACAGAGACAAATAGACTTCACTATACAATCAACAAAGAGAGGGAGAGGAGAGATGGTGAGAGAGCAGCTGGATATTTATACAACCTCGGCACAGCAGGGCCCAGTTCCCTTCATTTAAAGGGGACAGCATGTTACTCAGATACAGAGGCAAACAAACCAGGAATTCAGAAATTCAGTGTTACAAAATGTTACTGTCATACTGTATACTTCTGGTGTTCCCTGCAGTGATATTTTTTTTTCCATATCATATGATCCGAAATGGCCTGGAGATTTTAAAAAAAAATCCTAAAAGTTCAGACGTGATTAGTCAAAATATATTAACTCAACAAGTTTAAGCTTGGATTATGAATTATTCAAAAAGTCCCTTGTGTCCAAGACCAAGGAGCCGTCTCTGCATGGATGGGAACTGGCCTGAGCTTGGCGTTGTGTCCAAATCAGCCCAAAAGCACAAGTTAAAGCTAAATCTTCCATAAATGAAGGATGTTGTTGTGTACCGTAGTGACAGCTGGCACAAAGAAAGAACACAGAAATGAAAAGACAACCTGACTAATGCCACCTCTTTCATTCTGTTCATCCTTTAAACCTACAATAACTGAATTTGGAATCATTTTTGGCCACTTTGGGTCAGCAGAAACTGTTCCGAAGACAACACTGACATATAACGGTTTGTTCGTGTCATTACGTATTTGGTAGTGTACGCAGTGGGTTTCTTGCTCATTAACAGTTCCCTGATGTGGCCTGAAAGCCATACGATCCAACATCACACCCTCATTTAAAAAACTTTCCTTTTCATTTCATGTCTGGTAATGTGACAATGCCAACATAAAGGTCTTCGCCAATTCAAATAAGCTGCAGACATTCATTTAGTGTTATTTTTCTCCTTTTTGTATTATTATGTTTGTGTCCTTCCTGAGTCTTTACTGTCCAAACAATGTAGTCCGGAGAGCTTAACAAGACAATCCAGACATCTGACCTTGACAAAGGCCGAGTACCCATTAAAAGATTCAGACCGTCACTGCAGACAGGGAATGGGGGCATAAAATCGCAGTACATCCAGTTTAAATAGGTTTGCGCTCAGGAAATAAACCAAGCGGCTCATTAGGATGATACTTTAATGAAGATGTAATGTCAAACCTCCACCACTACAAAACCATTATACAGTCCGGAGTCCATCAAAAAAAAAACAGTAACTCAGGCTCAGTGAATTTCCTTGGAATGGGGACATTCTGAGATAAAAATAGTTTGGCTTCTGGCACAGTTAACATTTCTTCTCCTCAGGCAAAGATTAAAAAAATATGACTCAAAAAGTAGTGTAGGTGTTTGACGGTAAGAGAGAAATTAAAACACATATGCTCTAAGTAACCAATCATTGAAATGGTAACTCATATCAAATTAAATTGCCATCATGTTTTAGAGTATGTCTCTTGGTAATTTGCTCATAATGTGAGATAATGTGATTTGTATCTACTTTGAGCCACATACAATTGGGTGTAAAGCGATTGAAAGAGGCCTATTACTGCACACTGTCGACGATGCTGGAGATGATACTTCTCACTGTGGAAATTTACAGGGAAAACATGAAGAATGTGTGTGTTTGTGTGTGTGAAACATAAACTGTCTCAGCTCCAACCTCTTACATCTGTCTCAAACTATAAACTATCCTTTCACCTTCTGGAAGAGAAAAGGGGGATTTCAACATATATAGCCAACATTTCAAGAAGATTGTATAAGCATGGACAATCTGAAGATACAGACAGAGGTGGAAGGTTTCAAACACATAAAATAACATATTGGGCAATAATAAAGGGGTACTAAAGACAGCACAAAGCTCCAGAGAAGCTAAGTCTTATCCCAACTTGGTTGGCTACCTTTAAATCCTGGTTAAGGAAATGTAATGTTCTCCACTGACTGTGTGAAACTTAAAGCAGCAATAATTGATCTGTTTCCCATTGTGAACATGACAATGAGATATTATCGCATGTTAAAGTTGGCTTTTGTTGTCATTATGAAATATACATCAACCTACTTTATTTCAGTTCTGATCCCATTCCGATACCTGGATTTGGATATCTGTAGATATAGATCCCTATACTAAAAACAATGAAATGAAAGGATGAAGGATGGTTGAACTAGGCACTGATAAAACAAGATAAGCTAAAATAAATGACAATAATTACATGGAGAATTCATTAAAAACTCATAGCCAATATCAAAACTGATACAGGACTAACAATATTTGAAACACTTTTTGGTGTATTGCTGTAAGAGCTTGTGAGTATTTTATGCAACTAAAAAATAAGCTAAATATTTAGGGAGACAGATGCTGGGTGTAGATGTGCTCATTGCAAAACGAAATGCATTAGCAAACTGCCTCAGCAGATTACATAACTGATGTACACTGTATACAATGCTTTTTGTTATGGTGCACGTTTAATGAGTCCAAGTATCATTTATTTTGCTATAATGGATGCAGCTGTACTCAATGTGATGTATGATGAAGCAGCCTGAAACGATTGCTTTGCTTTGATTATTCAAGAGAGCAATGACTGAGCACGCTCTTCATCCTCCAGTACTAATAACATATACTGTAGGTATCTCACAGCTGCTATTAATAGACTAGCTGAGCTTTGTATGTACCGCGGTGTATGATAGGCCATTTGTTTTTATGGCATTCAAATTGTAATGCATCTGCAATTTGTCTTGGTTAATTATTCAACTGTATTAGATTTTTGCTGTTACTGGAGACAGAGCGTTTACACAAATTCCTTGTGGTGGAACATGATGGAAGCAACTCGGGAAGATCTCTCCCTTTCTTCTTCTGTGTGAGGAAGAAATGCATGGATGCACCAGGCCGACTGGCCGCCAAACCACAGCAAGGGAATGAGGGATTTGATTGAAGGATGGAGATAGGTGTTGGGAGGAGGAAGGGTAGAGGGGGAGAAAGAAAACAAATCTCTTCATTGTAACACAGGAAACATACAAAGAGAAAGGAGTAAGACCAGAAATAAAGAGGCGAGAAGAAAAATACAGGAGTGAAGCTGATAACAGAGGAGGGAATGTGCTCAAAGACCGCGAGGAGCGAAAACACTGCAGAGGCTAAAGCAACCGACAGCAAACACAGATCTGCAGTCATGTGGAAGCAAAAAAGCACTGGAGGTTTGACAGAGCAGGGGAGAGAAATAGGATGTGGCTACTTCCTGTTGTCAATCCTAATTTTAACACAAGCACACACACACACACACACACACACACACACACACACACACACAGAGACAAACACACAGACCTCGCTCTTACAGCGTGACTCACTCCCGACACTTCAGAAATAAAACCTCAAGGTGACAAACATGCCTGCGTGTTTACCCGGACGCTGGGGGAGCCGGAAAAAGCAGGCCGCCATGTTTCTATTTTTCAGGGCGTTGATGAACATGCAGGTTGTTTGTCTTGGGGGAGTGAATCAAAAGGAAATGACTCGCCGGCGATTCCACGCTGGATCGACACTGTCCTCACAACAACACCCGACTCACGTTTTGTGGGTGAGAGGGGGTAACCACATATTTGTGACCGTCGTGTTCACAGTTTGCTTATGGTGCCTGATAGTTTTGTCACCTCTCTATTTTTGTTTCTTTCTCACACACCCACACATATTAAGACACAGCCTCCAGAAAGCACACATAAACTTTGCTGTGATTTTGCTGTTCAAGGGCTCACAAATTATATTTTCTGAACTCGTCTGGCAAATTCCAATACAGAAAATGAACCTTTTATCATAGCATAAAACCTAGTTAGGTAAGAGAACTGATAACACTGTACATTCGTAGAGTGAGCAGCCCGTATGCATAGCTTAGCATATAGAGTGAAAACAGTGGGAAAAAGCTGAGCCGGCAATCTCTAAAAGGTTAAAAAATCTACCTAGCCAAGACTCCATAGCTCACCAATTAACACACTGTATATTTTGTAAAACAACTTTAGATAAGGTAATGGTTAGCCACGACCCAAACCTTTACCTGTATTGCTTCATGACAGCTTGATTTGACACTTGATGAGAAAGATTTTTTAATTGTAAATCTTTCAGTTTGAATTGCCCCAGTGCAGGAGCTGTGCTATACAAATAAAGCTGACTGAGCAGCTGCTCTGATGCAAACAAGGTTTTTCACTGAATGAAGGTAAATGAAAATGCTATTATGAACAGTAACACACCACAGTTGAGATACTGTACAATCAATAACACTGTGGTACATTTAAGTTTGAGCACACATTCCCCTTCAGAGCCGAAACAACAAACACTGCTCCGGGTCTCTGATGTTCTCTTCCAATAAGCGCTCCTTGGTTGTCTCATTAATTTTTAAATCGAATAACTTCCGGTCCCTTTGAACTCATGAATGCATTATTTTACTTCAGTCTTGCTAAGTTTTGTCCTCGGAAGCTTGCTAAGAGCAATCTAATCAACTGTTATTTTTTTTATCAAACAAATGCAAATGGGTTTAAAAGACCCCGATAAATGCCCAATGCCAAGATTGCAATAATGAACAGCTGAGCGGACCATGTTCCATTATCCTAGCACTTAACAGCCATTACAAATAGTCTAGTAGAGCAAAGACATTCAGCTTCAACAAGCGTGAGTAATAAGCCCTGATCTTCTGAAGGATTCTGTTTAAATGTTAATTACAATCACTGGTCAGCCTCCTTTCACAGTTGTCATCATCTCTGTGCATTAATTCAGAATTATACCTCATTAGTATGTAAGAGCAGAGACGATTGACTGAAAGGCCCACACGGGGAGGACGAGGCTGTTGTATGAAGAATGTGAGCGCTCTCGCTGCTGGAACAAAGGACAGCTGCTGGCGTGTCGGTCTGTTTTGACACTTATATCTTTTCTATGTGATAGATTTGGTAGGCTTTATTGTGTCTTCATGTCATAATGTCATACACAGCGTATACATTACACACAAACACACAAAGAGAACGGCAGCATGGGGAGATGTGTGGCGAGTATGGCCACCCGAAAAGATGACACAGACAAGGATGAAAGGGTGATAGAAAAGGAAAGATAAAAGAGACTCAGGCTGAGTGAATAGCACTGTTTTTTTAAAGACACTCGGGAAATAAGGGAGAACCACTAATCCATGTTTAGGCTCTGATCAATCAGGAGAAAGTAAATATTTTATTGTGGCTTGACAATGTCCACACAAAATGCTCCCGTTACGAAAAATGTGAACAGATATGGCAGCCTTTCCTTGACTATATAGCAGCGCTGAAGTGACCTTCATGACACCTTATTGACTTTTTATTTTTTGCTTTACATTTACCTATAGTTTAAACAATGTACTTAGAAACCTATAGAGTACGCCATGTAGTTGTTTATTTTATTTTGTCTTGTCTTTTGGTTGAGTGTTCACTTTTTCAGTTGTGTGTTAGTGTTCTTTAAAAAAAAAGTAAAAAAAAAAAATGCTCACGTTACAAATCACAGATGATCGAGTCAAGTGGAGATACGGTCATTTCAACATGGATTCACTTTAAGGCACTAAAAGGAGGAAAAGGCCAGATGAAAATCAGCTGGCACATTTTTCAAAAACAGAGAAACTGTTGTCTCAGTTGCCTGTTTGCAAAGATGGCCGTGATGTTTTGGGCTTTGGGGTGCAATCAGTTTCTGAAATACATACATGTTCATGCAACTGAACACAATTTAAAAAGAAATGAACGTATGGAATCATTTTCACTATATTGTCTTAAATCTATTTAATGTCAGAATAAAGGGGGAAATGTCCGTCATAAGCTCCCAGAGCCACCTTCAAATGTCCTCTTTTATTCGACCAAACAAGACAAGTTTACATTGATGGAAAACTGAGTAAAGCAAAATCCTAACATTTAAGAAGTGCTAACCATTGAATTTTGAATAGGAAATTGTTGATCACTCCATATCAAAACTGTTGCAGATTCATTTTTCTAATTCGACTAATAGATGAAACTGCCAAACGTTTCAGCTCTATCGCAGACTGTTGTAATGCATACAGGCGTTTCAACATATACACATCAGCAGCACTCATTCAGCTCTATGACAACTTGAAAAAAGGAATCATGACAGAATTGTCTCAATATCAGTTTTTCACTCAAGAATCCCCCCCCTCCACCCGCACACACGCACACACGCACGCATACACACACACACACACACACACACACACACACTGACACTAAACCCAAACAGAGTTTGTCTGCTAACAGTGTAACATGTGGTTATTTCACCCTTTCATGTCAGCTTTAATGACCAAATGAAAAAGGAGAGAGACGTGTCCGCTGACAGACTGTCTGCAGCATCCTCTTTCTGTCTCTATTGTGTTCACAGCGTTTCATCCTCAAGGACACGCACCTCAGCTTCTTGCATTTAATGATAGACAAGGCAGACCTCCGCTCATAAATCCTGCTCTCACCGAGAGCCTACATCTACCGGATCATCCGCTTCACTACAATGTGGGTTATCTAAAAGCGGGCCAAGTCCTTTCTTGTTATAAGCCACTTCATATCCCTGCTGGAAATCTGAATGCATTGTCTGCGTATGTACGTTTGGCATATCATTGAGCATAATTCTCTCTAAGCTGGACTTATTTCAGCTCTACTTTGTACTTTGTACTAATATATCTAACTGCAGACATCCAGTCGTAGAAAATGAGCTCTGTAAGAACGTTACAATACAGATAATGAGCTTCAAGTAATAAATGTGGGGAAATGAAATCCGGTCAATAAACATATTATACACATTAAAAAATTATGATTGATGATTCGTGTGCACGCTTTTGTCGTGGCATGAAATGGTTTGGCGTCAGCGCTGCACTTTTTCCTGTCATCCAAACTATTTACTGACTTGCATGTAGGGTTGCAAAGGGGTGGAAAGTTTCCCGTAAATTACCGGAAAGTTTCCAGAAACTTTCCACAGGAATTTTCGCTCGGGAATTTTGGGAATATTCAAAATTGGATGTCGGTAATTTAAATATTTTTTTTTTCATATCCAAACATAAATCTAAACAAATAAACACTATGTATGGTCATAGGCAGACATCCATGCAAAATAATACAATTAAAAAACATTACATTTGAACAGATTTATTTGTAAGAACTTTTTCAAGTTTTGATTATTTTATGAACAATCAATAATTTCACTGAACAACAAAAAGATGAATGTTGAGTTAAATATTACTCATCTGTCTGACCCAACCCATTCAATGAATAAAGTCAAATGCCCCCCATGTGATGGAGGAATGCACAGTGCATGTAGGGGGCATGGCCTCAGTACCCCTGCAGTAGGATGTGTGCAATGTGCAACTTGCCAAGTGTACTTGCATAAAATCTGGTTGTTTTAGTCAAGATTATGCTCAAATATATTGTCCCCAACTATATTTAAAATTACAGTTACTCTGTAAACCTGGTCTAGTAAAAATCAATATATGATATCAAGTTGGGCGTCTCAATAAACTTTAAAAAAAAAATCTGATTTGAAATGAAATGTTCATAAATATATTAAAACTTAGTTGAAAAAAAATATATTTTTACAGTCTAAAACGTTTGCCTGGACTGAAATAACATAGTTAGGAGAATTTAGTGCATTTGGGTTGCTTTAAATTGAGTAAATTCATGCTCTTACTCTGATTTCTTTCATTATAAAGCCTTCAGAAGTCTTGCCACGCCAATGCCACATGCTGTTCTCCCACTCAGACGCTGGCATTAATGAGGCTCTCTCTCTCTCAGACAGCTCCATTTTGCATTCACCATCACTGCTCAGTGAAAAGCGAGCTTGTTTTCGTTCTTTTGTGGCTGCAAATTGCAAGACTGCTTCATGTTCTGTAGGGTCTGCAGAGCCTCCCACTTGCTCATGCTGCACAGGGGATTTTTTACTTTATCATATGCTTGTAGGAATAAATCAAGCCTCAGGGTTGAGGCCTACTGCAGTAACGCTGTGTGTGTGTGTGTGTGTGTGTGTGTGTGTGTGTGTGTGTGTGTGTGTGTGTGTGTGTGTGTGTGTGTGTGTGTGTGTGTGTGTGTGTGTGTGTGTTGTGTGTGTGTGTGTGTGTGTGTGTGTGTGTATGTGAGAGAGAGAGAGAGTGTGAGTGTGTGCGTTTGTGCACATGTGTCCTGAATATGATATGAGGGTTTTTTCTCTTTACTGCTTCCCAACCTCTTTCTACCCAGTGATCATGAACACCTGCACCTAATACAACTGCAACATTTAGTCCCTCCCCCTTTGTACAGTTTATGACACAACAAAGACAAAATGCACAGCCACACAATTACCATAATTATCACCTTTCTAACACAGTCTCCTCAATAGTTGTCAGGAAGTATGTGTTGTGCTGCAACTAACAATTATTTGTTTAACTATTATCTTCTATTGCTTTGTCCCCTACTTTCTCCATTAATTAGTGTGGTAGTATAGTCACAGTAACAGCGTGCGCAAACTTCCCTCATTTAGAGGAGCAGGAGCATGTGGGGTTCTGATAGCTATAGTTCATAAATTAAGTATAAGAAAAAACAACCTGTTTTGAGTTTTTGGCAGGTCTCTGTCTGGGTTCAGATGAAGAAACACCACTGTATGGAAGAATTATTTTTAAATAACTGAAAACATGATCATTTATTCAAATGATCGCATAGCATACTATACAGAGCAATCCATGTATTTTGAATGCATAATGTCATTTAAGCGCCTGTTCTTCTGATATACATGTTTCAATAGGTCTATAATTCAATCCATATTTCTCTAACATCAACGTAAGATGTGCGATGCAAATCTATTTATTATGTGCTTTGACCCAATCAATAAATGGATTTGTCTGGTAAACAAACAGCAGATTATCTAAAGCAAACAGTTATCACGTTCTGCTGCAGGGGAGATATCGCAGGTCCTTTTTCACTGCAGCTGTCAGGACCTAAAGATCAACACTGCTCCCAGTGGACCAGACACATAAATAAATGGTTAATGTGTGCCATATCACTGTTCACTGTCAATATATGCAATACCTCTGTGTAGTGTAAACTGTGCAGTGGTCATAGTGACAGTGTGTTTTTTTTATACTTGTTTATTATTCTGGCAGTCTTTTTGTTCACCTACTTTGGTATCTTAGTTTTATATTTTGTTATGTTTGGCTACTTACATGTTATTATACCTTTGCCTTTTTATTATTGTCCTGCCTTTAACTCTGATGCAGTTTCCCTTTTGCTGCTGTAACGCTGTATATTTCCACAGCTGTCGGACGAATAAAGGAATTGAACTGAAACATTAAATGTTACAGACAAGATATACATTAATTGGAAATATCTCTTGATCTGCTGGAACAATAACAAGAGAATAGGCATATTAGCGAGTGCAATCATTTCATAGCAACTTAATAAACCTTGTCGTCAAGCAGTCATTAATTGGCGGAAAGACAGTGATAATATTCAACATATTTCTGCGTCAGACACAAAATGAAGCTCCTAAATGATGAAGATAACTGTCCCAGCATTTTTCATTTCTCCTCTAGCTCTAGTTTCTGCTGATTGAAGCTGCTTTCATTTATTCCAGCTGCTATTAAACCACTTACCCATGCTAGAGGGGCCCTGTGACTCATTCTGTTGTGACTGCTACACTGTAGAGTGATTGTTTATCATCATGTTTTTCCAGTGACAGTTACAAAGCATGCTTTGTGCTTTTGTGCTTTTTTGTGTGTATTGTTGTTGAATGTGTTTTACTTCAGAAATAGACTGCACTCTCAAATTGTAATGAAGTCCAACTGCACCTGAGGTGTTCTCTATGCTTGACACAATTATTTACGGCATAATGTGAATTGTAAATTGTGTGGAATATTTTTTTGTAGGTCAAGGTCATATTTTAATGCATATCACTGCTAGCCAGTCGTAGGAGTTGTCCCTTGTTGCATAGCAACTCACACAGTATGGTGACTCCCAGGTTTAGCATTTGACATAGCTGGTGTACAACATGATGTTTATCTACAGGAAGGAGTTTAACAAAGTCACTCATAAGCACCAAAGGCTTTAGAAAGTATCAGCTGAGTGTTTTAGACAGGCAGCTTTGAGCCAGTAAGCTGCTCTGTGTCTGTTCACTACTGCTTAGTCATCGACCCTGCTGAACATTCACCGACTGTGATGCTCTTTTTCCACCTCAGACCAACTCTGTAGTTTAGAGTCTGAATGAGCTTACTGTTTGACTGCCAGCTTCTCCTCAGAGAGACTGAGACAGAAAAAGTGTGTGCCAGGGTCAGGATAGGGTCGGGATACATGACCACAGCTACTATAACCTCTACAACAGAGACGTGGGGCTAAACAGAGGAAAAGCACACTTGTGTTTTACTTGTTCAAACCAATTAAACACAGTCAAGTATCATACTGCCACATGATCCAAAAAAGTAAACTTCTATTGCAAATGTAGCTGATGCTGTCTGTCTAAAATATTATCATTTTGTAACATCAATAGACACTTGCATGGACCCAGATAACCTACTATATGTATATATATATTTATTTTTCAATTCACTGTAGTTTTGATATATTTGATTATATCAGGAGGACTGAAACACAATGGACGACGGGTCTAGTGCTTCAGTGACAATTATTCAACTCATCAACTAGTTAATCCACATTTCAAGTAATTTATATTTTGCGTGATGATAACTTTTCTTCCTCTGTTTTAGCTTTCAAGTGCTACAAAACAACATAATAAAAACTAAATTTGAATGTGAGCAACACTACATTTGTGAAGAAGCAAGCAACCCCCACACACACAAACAAGTTTGTGAGGAGATAAAGGGCAAGGAGCCTTTCTCTGTCTGAATCCACTGTTGATGCTCAGACTTGATAAAGGAACCGAGGGCAAGTGATAAAAAGCCGGGAGGAAGTTATAAAGACGAGGCCGGCTGTCTCGTCAGATAAAGACATGGTGCAGATACCAGATGAATTTAGCATGAGCCTTGATTGACAGAGCTTGTGTTTGTGGCTGCAGAGAATACGGAAGGATGACACCTTGCTCTATGTCTTAAAACACTTATTAAAAATGATTGAGAGATGGTATGACATTCAATTAAATGCATCTTAATAAAAAATA
Organism: Hyperoplus immaculatus; assembly: GCA_949357725.1. Classification (NCBI taxonomy): domain Eukaryota; kingdom Metazoa; phylum Chordata; class Actinopteri; order Uranoscopiformes; family Ammodytidae; genus Hyperoplus; species Hyperoplus immaculatus. The sequence goes on along the minus strand of OX442355.1, from coordinate 9,833,160 downwards.
TCTTTAAAAAAACAAACCAAAAAAACAAAAAACATCTTTATCAGTGAGAGGGAACAAGGACAAATAAACATAATACATATATATATATATATATATATATATATATATATATATATATATATATATATATATATATATATATATATATATATATATATATATATATATATATATATTGAGTATAATGGTAGAGGATGCATTATTTAAATCTATTACCGTCCATTTTAACACACTTCAGTAAAAACAACATATTAAATGTATTGCCTTCTTCTGTGCCAGTCAGACTTAAAAAATAGCCTCCATGTTTGAAGGATACAATAAATAACTCCAGGATTCATTTCAATAAAAGCTCTAATAAAAATCTGTGGTAGAGCTCCAAATCATGTTTCAACAGATTCAGAGCCAGCACTAACCTGCATTGCCATACTGTGATTCATATCAAAGTGCTCCTTCTATTTACACCGTACTGCTGGTAACTAGTAAATGAAGTAGGCTAGCATGACAGCTTTTATGGAGGTAGTGGGAACAACTAGACAACCTCTGCTGCCAAACCCAGCTGCTTCCGCCCTGCTCTCCATTCAGCATGAGCAGCTAACCAGTCCTGGAGGGCACTGGTAAATACAAGAGACAGTGGTGGCACAGATGCCGACCACATCTGGCGGGCGGACAAGACATAGAATTACACCATCAACAGAGGGGCAGAGGTGAAGGACAGGAGGGGGTGTGTTTATATGAATGACAATGTGTTTTTTATAAAAGGAAGGGCAAGGAATAGAGAAGAGCAGCTGTCTATGTTGAAATGACATCTTGATATGACCGATAGACCAACAAACTATGATCAACGTTGTCAAAGCAGCAGCAACCAAAATTGGAGTTTTGTAATTAATAGACAAACAATAATTGCTGTAATTGTCTGAAAAATGCTCCAAAACCCAAAGGTATTCAATGAACTATCATAAAAGAGAAAGAAAACTAGCAAATATCCACATTTTAGAGGCAGCAATGAGTTTCTCTTTTTTTTGCTTGATAAAATAACTTAAACCATTTAGGCCTGATACAACGTATGTGTGTTTCTACCTTGATGACCTGATAAGACATTGAGTGTTTTTACCTTTCAGGTCTCATCAATCAGATGTCATCGTTTGACCAATGAAATGCAATGTGATTCGCTAAAATACAAGTGTAGAATCGGGGTGAAAAAAAAACACTGCAAAAATTAACTGCAAAGAAAGTTGACGAACGACCGTAGCAGTGGGAGAGACAAATAGGCTGAATTCAGAATTACTGCCAATGAAACTTAAAAGGCAAAAAATAAAATAAAAAGTTATTCACAGTTAAAGCTAAGGGTTAAAGATTTCAAATGTTTTTTTCCATGTCTTCATCTGCTATAGAGGCTGAGACATTTTATAATTTGTCATGGTTTTTTATGATATTTATTTATTTTATTTAATATCTTCATGAATAATAGAGCAAAGATAGTGATTAACAGTTAAAGCCAAGGGTTTAAGCTTTTAAATGTTTTTTATTTATTTCATGTCTCTGTCTGCTACAGGGGCTGAGAAAAAAGAGTTTAGTAAACGTTGACATTCTGTGCAGTTTAAAAAAAAAATCTGGTTTTGGGAGGCTGTTTTGAAACAATGCTCAGGTTATGGTCAAGTTATTAGAAAAAGCCTACCCTTCAGGCCGGCTACAGCTCCAAGTTCATTTCACTTACTGTTGTTTGTGATTAAGCTCCTCCTCCTTGTTGACCAGGTCCTGCTTGAGGTTGGCTAGCATTTCCACAGAGACGTCGACCTGCCGGGAGAGTTCAGACGCCTTGTCCTCTAGGTCCTGCTTCTCTTGGCTCAGCTGTTCACTCTCCTGTTTGGCCCGCTCCAGCTCAGAGCTCTTCCTCTCCAGCTCTGCCTGGAGGCGACCTACACGGGCCGCTATCTTCTGCTCCACCTGAGAGACCATCGCATAGAACATAACTAGTTATGCAAATGAGGTTATGATGAATACAAATATTTCTTTCAGTAAGTGTCTCCACATATCCATATTTTGTATTTTACATAAGTAAATAAATTGCTAAAATTAGTAAGAAGTGCTCGACGCCTTGATGAAATTGTGGAGATGAAAACTGGAGTAAACTTCTTTGAGGTATTTAGATGCTTTACAAAAATCACTGGAAGACAGACCACATTCTGACAAACAAACAAAACAAAGTAAATTCATCAAGATATCGTTATACTGGCCTTGGCATTATAAGTGAATGAAAATATTTGATGACACATTTTGAGTGAAAAAGCATGAAAATGTACTGGTGCAGACATACTGAAGTCTGTCTTTGTTCTTTTATTAATGTTATTCAATATAGACACCATATTGATTACAATTATGCAGCTGATGAGCTCCTCACAGGCAACATGTTACTCCCATTTGAGTATTTTCTTCTTGTTCAAATACACTCATGTGAAAATAAAACTGACCACTAAAGGCCTTTGCACACCGGGCGCGACGCGAATAAACGCAACGTAAAAGCGAATGTTTTGAAATGTGAATTTTGTCGCGTCTCACTTTAGAAGCGACGTCACAGAAAAATCGAACTCGGTTCGAAAAAATAAAAAACGTAAATTCGCGATGCGAAATGACGGCGCTGGTGTGGAAGCTTGTATTGACTCTGTATACGTTCGTTAATTAACGGATTAATCGCACGAATAAAACGCGCCCGGTGTGCAAAGGCCTTAAGAGTTGAAAATACATATACTGTATCTGAAATGTGAAAATATGAGGGATTGCAGTCCAGGTGATTTCAATAATCACTTGTGGATGGAAGCTATTTAAAGAGGACCTATGATGCTTTTTGACTTTTATGACCTATAAACGTTGTTATGATGATTCATAGTCATGCTTAACCATACTAAATTATCAAATAATGACTTACATGCATTTCGACATATTCCCTGCTGACCGTCTGGGGTGTCTGTGCAGAGCACTAAACACTATTCTAGCCAGTCGAGAAGTCACGTGTTCAAAGCGGTCTACCCTTTCATAATTTGTGACGTCGCATAAAACTTTGTGACGTCTCCACGCGGATGTTTCCATGTATGGTAATGCTGTCACTTCCCTGTTCGCGTCTGCCTCGCGTCTGCCTCGCGCCCTTATAGGTCCATGCTCGTGCTTCCCGCCACTGAAAGTGTTCCGGAAGGAAGGTAACCAATCACAACGGAGTGGGGTTTGCAGGAGGGGGGGGAGGGGAGCGGAGATGGCCGAAGCACAGGCGGAGGGAGCCGAAGCACACACACTCAAGTGTTGACAGGATGTGCTGGATCGCCAAAATAAGAGAAAGAGCTTCCCGAAAATCTACATAGTTTTTTGTGATGTGATTCGTGTCAGGTTGCTCTATAGCAGTGTAAAACAAGAAATTAAGACCAGAAAAGTAGCATAATAGGTCCTCTTTAAAGAGTTTTTTTTTCATTATGACTTCCAATCATTGGAGGCAGGACTGAGCACACTGCTACTCTACATCACTTCGACCACCCAAGTGCGAGAAAGATATGATGCATTTCATATTTTACATGAATTGCAATGGCATTAAAGGTGAAGTAAGCGGTTTATTTATGTTAATATAGGTGTAAAATCGCTCTTTATTCATACAGTGATCACTTACATGATGTGCGCGTTTCACAAAGCCGATCTCTCAGTCAGCTGCTTTGCATGTTTTCCGGCAGATAAACGTATTGTAGTATCCCAAAATTTTTATCCAATCAAAAGAGAGAACGCTACAAACCGACACGCATCTCACTCATGTATAATATATACACTCCATGGTCTCACTGCCGGTGCACGCCAGAGCAACAGATGGGTGAATGTGTATGCGCCTACAATGGCGGAGCAGGTAAAAATCCTTCCCAATGTCTGTTTTGATGGTTTGTATCATGTTTTATCACACTTATGGATCTGAGATGATGCTAGATAAATTGCTGCTTGAAGACCGCAGTGCATTAATGTGGTAGGGACGAGCGAGGGGACTGCTAACTGCAGTAACTGACAGGAAGTTAGCTAAAAGAACCATACCGCTTACAGCACCTTTAAAGGTAATCAACCGCATTTCATTGGAGTTAGGTATGCACTTGATCACAACTATATGACATGATGACTAATATCTCCTCTGCAGATAATCTGGTGAGTTTTTGTGCAAATTGTATCAAGGATTATAACATAATTGTAATCACTTTGAAGACAATTCCTGAAAATGTGTCTTTATCACAATCTTTCTGAATGTCCCCTGACTTGATTCACGGGTTTATGAATTGGCATGTTTGCTACAACCACTAGGGGATGCTCAAGTGAGAAATTTTAAAATTTTACACAACAAGGTTAAAAGGGGAAGTAAGTGATATAGTCCTTTTAGCTAACTTTCTGTCTTCCCCTCTCCCTCGTCCCTACGTCACCACCAGATGAACGAGTAGCCATCTTCGACAGATAGTGCCGCGATGGAAAGCAGCGAGTCATCGTTCACAGGCACAGAGACCCGCCTCTTTATAGCGCTCTGTTTCCTTATTGGATAAAAAAGAGCGGGATACTCAAAATTGTATCTGGCAATTACTGCACAGCTGAATGACTGAGAGACCTGTATTATGAACTGTGCATACTGTTTAAGTGATTGCTGAAAATAGAGTGATTTTACATGTTTATTAACAAACAAATATCACTTACTTCTCCTTTAAGCTTTATCCAGTCAACTTATTTTTGGACTTCATATGTTTTTTAAGTTTGTTTAGCTTGGTATCTTTATTTAGCTGTATATCTGTATAAAGATCCTATGTACCTCTTCGGACAGCTTCTCCAGCCTCTCATCCAGCTCCAGCCGTTCAAATGCCCGTGCCTTCAGCCTGGCCAGGCCTTCCTCATAGGCCGCCTCCACTGCACTGGCTGCTACATTAGCTGCCACTGCTACAGCTGTGCTGGGGTTACCATGGGGACCCGGGTCTGTGGATGTCATGGCTTTCTTCATGAAGATCTCCCCCAGTGGAAACTCCACATTGGGAATATACCTGGCAGCAGTGTTGGAGTTAGCAGGGGTCAAACTCAGATCGTCTGCACAGGGAAGCTCGCGGCAAGGGAAGCGCCGCTCCCTTAAGGCAGAAGGCCGAAGGGGCTCAAAGGGGTCGTTGTTGTTGGCAGGTGTGAGGAGAGCTCCCTCAGCCACTAGGGGCAGCAGAGCAGCGGCGTCACATACACTGTTGGATTTGGAGAGGACGTACAGGGTCTCGTACGTGTGGTTGTACTCCAGGTGGGCACGTAAAGACGACAGGCTCCGGAAGCGCTTGTGCTCCCCGCAGCGAGGACAGCGGTATGGCAGGTCCAGAGAGGCCATTCCGTGCAGTAACTGCAGGAGGAGAAGGGGGGGGGGGCGCTCACACAGCACAACACTGGCACCAGTATGAGGGCACGGAGGGCAAGCACCTGACTGATCCTCTCATAGTGAAAGCAGGGCAACTGGGCAAGTCAGTGGGAGGAAGAGAGATCCCATGTGCAACGGAGGAGCCCAGCTTGGTCGCACGACCACACATAGTGGCAACATTCAAGTGGTATGTTCACTTCATTTTCATGGTCCCCCAGCCTGAGGTCCTAGACACAGAGCAAGATAAATAGAAATGAGGTGAGAATGAAAAGCAAATGAACATATAAGTCACATAATCAATCACTCAAATAAATATTAAGCAAATGCGAAACAATACATTTACTTTAATTGTTACAAACTCCTACACATCCTTTGAAACTTGTTGCTTTTTTAGTTTTACTTGTGGGGAAAAGGGGGAAATTTGACATGCAGTAAACTACGAGTCAGTTAGCAAACAAATAATGAAATCTGACACATTTGGACGAAACTGTCATCCAACAGGGATACCACATCTTAGCATTATTGACCAATATTAGTAAAATGCTAAATTAACAAAACCAAATTATAAATATGTACATATATTTCCTATTTTTGTTTATTTGTTTATTGGATTTATTAGAAAATAATAATATTGGAGAGATCTTCACTCAGTCCATCTCTCAATATTCTGGACACAGCCGACATCGAAGCCCCTCTGCATCTTAACTCTCTAAGTAGGAATATTGATTTGTGCGTTTAGTGGTCAAGCAACATGAAGGCTGTATTTCACTATGGGTGTAAAAGCATTCTCCTTTACTTGTAACCTCAAATACTCAGAGGAAGACTGGGGGAAGAGTGGTGGGAAAGGATATGGCTCCATTAGTCAGAGTACTTTTTAGCGCCAATATCATCCTTTAGTCTGAAGTCTACGAGGTCAGCTTGACAATACTCAGAAGTTCTTTACAAGAGGATCTGGAAACTCACTCTTGGAACTCCACTATCTGTTATCTGAGCTTTGTCTTCTTTATAAGACTTTGCTTCTGCAGTTCCTTGTAAGCCTTTAATGCTGAATTATATTTTTAATAATGCCCCAATAGAAAGTGAAGAATACCAGTCAATTATTTACAGGTTTTAGAATAACAAAGAACCTTGCATTCATTGGAACGGAATCCAGAAAATAAAGCTTCTTTTACATTTTTTTTTCTTTTTTTCTTAATTTATAATTTCCATATGCTACTTGATGCAGAGCAGAAGAAGCTGTTTCGAGAACATAGCATCACCATGTGTATCCTATTACCAAACACTTGAGGCCCCTGGTGAAGTAAGAATGCCTCAGCCAACCTCTGTTAATACACTCAACAAAAATATAAACGCAACACTTTTGTTTTTGCTCCCATTTTTCATGAGATGGACTTAAAGATCTAAAATTCATTCCAGATACACAATATTACCATTTCTCTCAAACATTGTTCACAAATCTGTCTAAATGTGTGATAGTGAGCACTTCTGCTTTGCTGAGATAATCCATCCCACCTCACAGGTGTGCCACATCAAGATGCTGATCTGACATCATGATTAGTGCACAGGTGTGCCTTAGACTGTCCACAATAAAAGGCCACCCTGAAATGTGCAGTTTTGTCTCACAGCAAAATGCCACAGATGCCACAAGCATTGAGGGAGCGTGCAATTGGCATGCTGACAGCAGGAATGTCAACCAGATCTGTTGCTCGTGCATTGAATGTTCATTTCTCCACCATAAGCCGTCTCCAAAGGCGTTTCAGAGAATATGGCAGTACATCCAACCGGCCTCACAACCGCAGACCACGTGTAACCACACCAGCCCAGGACCTCCACATCCAGCAGGTTCACTTCCAAGATCGTCTGAGACCAGCCACTGAGACAGCTGCTGAAACAATTGGTTTGCATAACCAAACAATTTCTGCACAAACGGTCAGAAACCGTCTCAACTGCATGCTCGTCGTCCTCATCGGGGTCTTGACCTGACTCCAGCTCGTCGCCGTAACAGACTTGAGTGGGCAAATGCTCACATTCGATGGCGTCTGGCACGTTGGAGAGGTGTTCTCTTCACGGATGAATCTCGGTTTACATTGTTCAGGGCAGATGGCAGACAGCGTGTGTGGCGTCGTGTGGGTGAGCGCTTTGCTGATGTCAATGTTGTGGATCGAGTGGCCCATGGTGGTGGTGGGGTTATGGTATGGGCAGGCATCTGTTATGGATGAAGAACACAGGTGCATTTTATTGATGGCATTTTGAATGCACAGAGATACCGTGATGAGATCCTGAGGCCCATTGTTGTGCCATACATCCATGAACATCACCTCACGTTTCAGCAAGATAATGCACGGCCCCATGTTGCAAGGATCTGTACACAATTCTTGGAAGCTGAAAATGTCCCAGTTCTTGCATGGCCAGCATACTCACCGGACATGTCACCCATTGAGCATGTTTGGGATGTGCTTGACCGGCGTATACGACAGCGTGCACCACTTCCCACTAATATCCAGCAACTTCGCACAGCCATTGAAGAGGAGTGGACCAACATTCCACAGGCCACAATTGACAATCTGATAAACTCTATGCGAAGAAGATGTGTTGCACTGCATGAGGCAAATGGTGGTCACACCAGATACTGACTGGTTCTGAGTCCCCAGACCCCCAATAAAGCAAAGAAATGCATACTTCATTGTGGCCTTTTATTGTGGACAGTCTAAGGCACACATGTGCACTAATCATGATGTCAGATCAGCATCTTGATGTGGCACACCTGTGAGGTGGGATGGATTATCTCAGCAAAGCAGAAGTGCTCACTATCACACATTTAGACAGATTTGTGAACAATGTTTGAGAGAAATGGTAATATTGTGTATCTGGAATGAATTTTAGATCTTTAAGTCCATCTCGTGAAAAATGGGAGCAAAAACAAAAGTGTTGCGTTTATATTTTTGTTGAGTGTAATTCCCCTGCCTCAGGTCCTCCAATCAAAAAATATTTTTGCAATATCTTCAGGTCAGTCTCAGAAATCAGTTCACTGTGGTATAAACTTGGTGCTTTCTTGACTGTGAAAATGGCATAAAATAGGTCTTGACTTACATAATCATAAAAGGGCCGGCCTTTGTGTCAAGAATGTTTGAATAACTGACATGGTATAAATTCAGCTCTATGATTGCAGAAACAACACCGCATCATAGCACACCAGCAACATATTAAAACAGATTCCCTTATAATCAATGGCGTATGTCAATACAACAGCTCACACGTTAAATCACATTATATCTGACAGCAGCTTTCTATTCCAATACAAAAAAAGCCACCTGTGAGTAAGAGTTCTTATGATTATTTGGATGACGACCATTTTATATGGGCTGCTGTTATGATACAACTTATAATGTAAAAGAGGAATGTCATGTTAAGTGGCTTTGACCATTTTTTAGTATAACAGTTTGTTCATACATACTGTAGATCACAAAAGCTCTGCTGAACTCATTCTACACCCTGACTTTCTTAGTGAACATATGCCTTCCTTAAAAAATTAAGAAAACAGCAACTTGATGGGTTTATTAAAGCGCTACACTTGGACTGGTACACATGGTCTGCATATAAAGTGGAGCCCATGCAGTAATAGTAGTAGTACTGTGTGCAGTGTCTGGCTGGAGCTGGAGAGTCAGCTCTGTTTTAAACGGTGCTGGAAGCCTGAACCAGAACAGACTCTCACTCAGAACTTTCGGCAGTAGCTACTAATGAGAGAAGCAGTGGGCACCGACATTGGCGGTGTAATCACAAATCACAGATGCGGTGCCGTTCTACACTGAGGGCTTATACACTTGTGGAAATCCCCAGAAGTCACTGAGACTGTTATTAAGCGTCTGGTGAGGGTTGGAACAGGGAGTGTATACTGGCAAGCCGTGCCCACTCATTAAAAGGAGGAGGATCTCACAGTCGCAGTCACTACACAGCAGACAGCAGGCGTTCCCATCTGCTTAAAATTACCAAGAGAGGTATTCAACCAGGCAGGAAATGGTAGGAAGTGAGGCTGTTTGGTAGCCACATGTCACATCCTGCCAATGGAGCTCAGCCGAGACATCCTAGAGCACTGGCTTGAATGTTTTGTTGGGATTATAGAAAAGTGTGTAACACGTAAGGCACACACATAGCCATGGCCTTCAGTTCACACTCTTTTCTACCAGCATCATTTATTATTAGAAAAACAATGATTCAACGATGCACGTTATTTTCATTATCGATTATTCTGATGGTTATTTTTATTTGGTCTTCGAACTCAAGTTTGCAGAGCCCAACGTGATGTCTTCAAATGTCAAAAGCCCAGAGATATTCCTATTACGTATGACAAGGAGACAACAACATCCAATGAAAGGTATCTTTGATAATTAAAGTATCAACAATTTCAGAAATATCCAGAAATTACACTAACAATATTCCATATTGTTTTAAGATGAGACAGGAGTTTAAATTAGGGAAAAAAGGGAGTGAGGTCAGACCGTGACCATACTAGTCTCAAAAACAACACTTGACTTCGAGACTTCATTTGAACCAATTTGCTCCATCCACGCTAAAGCAGCATCAGCATCAGCCTTATAAAAGCAGCTGTCCCACCTGTATCAAGGAAACAGTGGTCTCTACCTTTTAACTGCCAAGTGACAAGCTGTGTGACCTGACACTGATCAGACATATAAGAGCTCCTTTAATTAGAGGTGGTGGGATTGGAAACAAGATATCTTCTGTGCTCATGTGTCACTCATGTGCTGATCAGAATGCACATCTGCAACAATCTCAAGGCAGACACAAACATGCACAGAATGTATCTGTGATAATGATTTCACAGAGCAGCCACCTGATGCTACAGAAGAAAATAGTGGCATATAATTTAAAGCATTAAGAAGTGCAGTACTTAAACACATCTTTAATGCCAAAAACAAATAAACTGCATTAATATTGATGTTAAATATCCTGTTTATCTTCCTAATGAACTGGTGTGCACAGTTCATTTACTGTGCTAAGTTGCCTCTGTCTTATGTATTTCCAGGGCTGATGGGAACACATGGTCATTAGTAAAGAGATCAAAATACTGTAACTGCTCTAGACCATATTTTTGACTGACATTACCGGCGGCCATTAAAACTACATCACCCTGTAACCCCTATTGTACAGACTCTAAATGGAAAGCTATCCTAAAGACTCTTTGCTGGGAAACAGCCATCTTATTTTCCTTGTTGGTCCATCCCATGCAAGCTCTCCAACGGTCAAACATGGCAATAAAGTCAGTTTAAAGATGGAGGCTGAATTACAGAGGTTGCCAATTCCCAGAGTCCATTTTTTTTTGAGCATAAAGTTAGGAGGGATTCCCAGGTGTATATCCTCAAATAGACAGAGAGAATAAAGACGGAGGGAGTATGATAAAGCACAGGGTGAAGAGGTAGACAGGAGTGGGGCAGCAGAGGGTTGTGTGGCTGTGATCAGGCTGAGTTAATGGACAGTGAAAGTAATCGATGGCCAAGATAATATAACCACTGTAAAATCAGATAAAAATTATTTGAGTTTACCAACAGGCAAGGAGTTACAACAGTTTGAAATATATACAGTATATACATTCACCGGCCACGTTATTAGGTACAGCGGTTCATTTTCTTGTTAACACATATAACTAATCAGCCAATCACATGTCAGAAACTCAATGCATTTAGGCATGTAGACCTGGACGGGACAACTTATTGAGGTTGAAACCGAGCAACAGAATGGGTAAGAAAGTGGTTTTAAGTGACTTTGAACATGGCAATGTTGAGGATGCCAGGAGGGCTGGTATGAGTATTTCAGAATCTGCTGATCTACTGGGATTTTCACTCTAAACCATCTCTAGGGTTTACAGAGAATGGTCCGAAAAAGAAAAAATATCCAGTGAGCGGCAGTTGTGTGGATGTAAAATGCCTTGTTGAAGTCAGAGGTCAGTGGAGGATGGGCATACTGGTTCGAGATGATGGAAAGGCAACAGTAACTCAAATAACCACTCGTTACAACCAGGGTATGCAGAGTACCATCTCTGAACGCAAAACATGACCAACCTTGAAGCAGATGGGCTACAGCAACAGAAGACCCCACCGGGTGCCACTCCTGTCAGCTAAAAACAGGAAAATTAGGCTACAACTCTCACAGGATCACTAATATTGGACAACAGAAGATTGAAAAATCATGCCTGGTCTGGTGAGTCTCGATTTCAGTTGCAACATTCAGATGGCAGGTTCAGAATTTGCCGTAAACAACATGAAAGTATGGATCCATCCTGCCGTGCACCATCAACCATGCCATGTTCAAAGTCACCTAAACCTCCTTTCTGCCCCATTCTGATGCTCGGTTTGACTTCAGTACAATGTCTTGACCAAATGCCTAAATGCATTAAATTACTGCCATGTGATTGGCTGATTAGCTTTTTGTTTTTATAAGCCATTGAACAGGTGTACCTAATAAAGTGGCTGGTGAGTGTATATGATTCTTTCTCCATATTTTCATATATATTGACACTGTAAAGGACAAGACTTTGATCAACAATCGCTGCTGATGGCTAGCGGCCTTGCACAGTCGGTGAATGAGAGGCACATTATAAGGCGTCCGAGTATAAAAAGCACTGTATAAATGCAGTCCATTTTTCCATTTGATTACATTAATCGCTTGGGCCTAATCAAGAACGAATAAGCACATAATCATACCTCTGACACATAAATATGTTGATATGGCATTCAAATACAACAGTGTTGCTCATGTACTTCATATGATTTTTGTGTTTGGGTTCTGCATCAGCCTGTTGTCAAGTGAAGTGTTGAGACACAGCGGGAAACATTTCTCACATTAAAGCCAAGGCAGAGGTATTAAGTCATGGCAGAGGGTGCACTCACACTAGGCCAAGTTGCCCAGATGCCTTTATATCAGAAAAGATTATAGACGCAGGTTCATACTCTTTCTCGTCCATTCTTTGAATATTAAGCACCAAGACTACAAGTATGTGGTCATTGGCTTAGGGGTGGAAGTCAGAGGTTAACCAGCAACTGCCGTTTCAGACTACAAGCATTGCAGATCCATGCTACTAGATGTTTTAATAATTCAACCCAAAACTCAACTCAACTTTTCCAGTGGGGGATGCCTCCTCAGCCTACCCAAGCCAGGGTCACTCTCTTTTTGATGTATCTTTCTTTTCAGGGTTCTCTTCTCTGTAAAGTATGCTTGAAAGTTTTTTTTTCTCAAACCACGTGTTTGCAAAACCCAGAAAGTACAAGTGTCTCCCTGCATTATCTGGTCATGATTACTGTATTTAATCATTCCCCATTTTGTGATCCATTCTGGACTCACTAGATCTAATTATTAAGCTAGTTTTGTATTCTCTATAACATCACATTGATAAAAAAGTGTTATTGTAAATTCAAAAAAAGATTTAAAGTCCATTTATGTTTTTATTGAGAGGGGGTGCAAACGTTATGGCTGACCAACCTTACAGGTTAAAACAAGGCTTTAACAACAACAGAATAAGCCAAAATTACCCAAGGCATTGAAGGAAAACAATAACCCCAGTTGCAATAATATGTCAATAAAATTAAAAGACCTTACACTATCTTTGTGAAGATACCATGGACTATGCTGCAGCGCTTGAATCCTTTAACTCTGCACCATGTGCATAAAACATCAGCTCAGTTGGCCCCCGGGCTACACTAATAATGTGACTGTTAAAAGTTCAGCTGTGAAGGATGATCGCTATCTGATCAAATTGTCTGAATTCATCCATACATAATAAGAGTCAATCAAGCCAGATGTCACTCAGCTTCAACATCATTTTGGTTCACCAGACCGACTCTGCAGCTCTCTACCTTGCAGTCAGGTGGGATTAGTCGCCTGTGCTCTCTGATAAAGATTTTTTTTGCATGGAGGTGTAAAGAGCAGAGTGAGTCAAGGTGTATCACCGCAGTCATGCCAGTCTCACCCAGAGATGCTGCTGCACTGAATTGGAACTAGAGCTTAGCAGTGCGCTATTGTTAATAGGTGGATGGACTGTGCGAGAGGTGTGACACGAGCATCAGCCTACGCTTCAACACTGGTGCTGTTTTCACTGCAGGTATTTCCTGCATGTAAAATGTACTCCTCCCACTCCCCACATTATTAATTTTCACAGTCAATGCCATGAGAAAAGTGAATATTCAAGAAAATATCATTATTATTAAAAGTAATTTGCATTGTCCGACCCTAGTTTGCTGTGCATAGCCTACAATATGACAGCAGCATCAACGTTAAATGTGCGCTACAGCAGCCGACATAGACAAAAAGCCTTAAGAGCTTTGACATGTTCCCGTTGACTGGCTGCATTACAATGTATAGACTCCATTAAACACTGAAGGGGAGGTTTAGGTGGAGGCTAATGCCTTCCAGGCTCCTACATGAGCATGTCAAAGTGTGTTAGTCCTCAGTAAGCTATGACTCTTCTGTGGACGGACAACCTGGGGCACCTCACCTGACAGCAAAAGGCAAACCTAACCGTTCATGTTGAAAATATTTAGCCAATGTTACAGACAGAGCCACCCATTTAAAGAGGACTGGGACAAAAAGATATAGTTGCATCTTATAGTACGACCCAGACACCAACCAACATCTGCATCTACCATTTTACCATCTATGAATCAGAATGTACATGTGGATTCAGCTTTGTGGCAATTCTCTGAACTTTGACCGGAATACAGGCTTTGGTAAGAGGCTAGCCTTTGTTCAAGAGTCCGACACATAGGGGTGTTTACCCGCTTTGCCCTTGTATTGGTTAGGGTTGAAGCAGTTCAATTTGATAAATGAAGCATACAAACTTTCTCCTCATGCCTAACATTATTTTATGTCATAAAGGTAAAACATTTAGTTTGTAAATAATTCTAATGAGGCATCTGCACATTTCACCTATGTTTGGCTTACTGCTTTACTCAGTTTCATTAGTTTTCTTGGGTAACTACTCACACAGTCATGATCAAGTTTTTCTTTGACTGTTCAGGCTTTACTGATGGCTTGCCATCTTAATATGAGCTACAGGTAACTCCTTGACATTTTACAGTGATCTTACCTTAGCAGACACAATATAAATGGATGCATTGAAGTTGCTAACCTTGTAACTTTAAGGCTACAAACAACTCATAATGCAACACTTCAAGTCACGTATTATTTGCTGCCCGGAAAAGCATAATCGCTGATACCAACTTAAATCCTTAGCAAGATGGCCAGGAACACGGCTCAAAATGAATGACTATGTTGCTCTGTAACTGTTGGATGGTGTAAAAAAGCAACTGTTTCCTAACAAGCTCACCATATTAACTTAACAAGCTGAGTTAATAGGCTCTAACCCAAGAGTAAAACTGATACCTAACGCTTAACTGTCTGTCACTTAGCCATAACTCCATTAAAAAAGGAGATAAGGAAGACCATACTATGTTAACATGCATTTTTCACATTTTAGCCCCAGACAGCACCCAATGAAGCAGTGTTAAGATTCAGTTGAATACAAAAAGAAAGCTAAAGCCACAGAGTGCTCACTGCGGCGACACAGAATGAGCATCAATATGGGAGCTCAGGTACAAAGGAGGCTGGAGTAAAGGAGATGGACATACTTTACTAATTGTGAACTGCTGATGGACGGACTCATTCCCTGGCTCAACACTGTCCACTATGGATCCAAACGGCTGTTCAAAAACAATTGTCCTCTAATACAGGCCTACATCAACAATGTGTGCATTCTGGGGGGATGTGGTTAAACACACTGACAGCACTCCATGCTTAAATCATTGTGTACTGTTTGCTGGCAAGCACATCTATACGCTTACAGTTTGGATCTATTCCTGAGGACAAAGGGTTAAAATGATAACTTGTTTGACTTGTCAATGAAGGAATGTTAAGAAAGTAATTGATCTTCCATTGTCATCAACAGATAATTAGATCCATTAATAAGTCATGCCGAGTGTTTAACTAGAACGTAGACGCATTAATCTAAGCCACTGCTGGCTATGCAGCTAGCCTTCTCATATGCTTACACATTTGTCACCTCCATCGTCGAGGAGTGCTAAAATGTTTTATCCAATCACAGCAGGATAATATACTGTCATTTATCAGGAGGATCTAATATCCTTTTAGAAAGAACACAAGTAAGCCTCTTATGTACGAACATTAAGCCCCCTGTGCTAGCCAAAGCAAGACCAGGGACGTGGCTTTTATAGAAGACGTCTGTGGGAAATTATGCAGAAAATGGCCTCTGTGATTTGTGGCCACATTTTTTGCCTGTCTATGAGGTTCTCCTACTCATTATTCCTGAGACTGGGGTGGCATGATTATCAAGTTTTCTGGTCGAGGAGTTGGGGAATCAGTGCATATTAAATAGTTCCTGTTTCAACTGGGACGACATATGGCATTCTCTCTAGAAGGATGGGAGACTTAAAATGAGAGAGCTTTTAACACAATCTAATTACATGTCAATCATAAGGCATATTTCGGTATTCAATGCTTCGGGAAATCTTTGAACAATAAGGAATCATTTGTTAATATTGCATAGGTGGGTGCAATTTACACAATACTGTCAGTGTTTTTTTTCCACATAGTATTTGGCCGTCATGAGCTGTCAGAAAAGTTTAAATGCCCTGAGGCCAGAATCATGAGACAGATCCTTGATCTCTAAGTCACGGTTGGATGAACACCATTTTA
The DNA here is from genome assembly GCA_949357725.1 of Hyperoplus immaculatus. Lineage (NCBI taxonomy): Eukaryota > Metazoa > Chordata > Actinopteri > Uranoscopiformes > Ammodytidae > Hyperoplus > Hyperoplus immaculatus. Next base: position 9,817,055 of record OX442355.1, on the reverse strand, counting down.
CAGGCAGACAATAACAGAGAGGCAGAGAGATGCCGGAGCCAGACACTGTCCTGTTATTATATTTAAGGAGAAAAAAAAAAGTGAATACTGAGACTGAGACGTAAATTAATGATAAGCTAAAGGGAAAAAATGTCTGATCACAAGAAAATGGACACTTAGGACAGGTAATGAAAAAAACAAGTTTCAAATTGGGCAAAACATGAACAGTAGTCTACGTGTGTAAGATGAGGGAGTGCATGGATAAGACTGGTGATATTCTATATTGATGTGATATATGTTGATGATTTCCCAAGGTTACCATAGGAGCATACGGAATGAAAACACAAAGTGACTTAACCGCGCACACAACACACACACCTGTAAGGATATTCAGTGCCGAGGAGGACAACACGATAGAATGGAAATGATTCTGCATCAGTGTGCATTCCTGCCTCACATGTGATCAGTGGGAAACCATCTGTTTGCAGTGACATTTACATAACTGCTGAAAATGGCAGGTGTACTATCACAAAATCTGTGTTAGACCAGTGAATGAGAAAGCCCCCGGGGTCTGCATTGTGTAGGCATATAATATGCATGTTACAGACAGTGACACTGCTGCATAATACAAGACACATTCTTAAATGTAAGGGCAGCAACACACTAAAAGGTATAGTCAGCAATTCTGGAGAATGCTAGTTGTCAAAATATGTGAATATCTCCTCACGATCCACTACCTGTACTTACTACTGTGTGCGTCCTGAAAAAGAAATCCAGTGTTAAAACACAGCCTAGGCTCTGTAAATAGGCATTAACACCATATTTCTTTTTCAGCGCACAAACAGACAGGTAGCGGATGACAAAAAGTGATTTTGACAACAAGCATTCTCCAGAATGACAGACAGACTCCACCTTTAATAGTTCAAGTGTCTCAGTCATGACAATTAAATAAGCTACTCCAAAGAATCCCCTCAAACATGCTCTGCTTTTACTCTTATACATTGAGTCCTTCTCTTTTCTGCATGACTGATCCAACTTTTGTCACATCTGAATTCCAAAAACACAGCAGCACACATGGTTAAGGCCCACAGACTCTGAGTCACATTTCTCATGCACTGTAGTCACATGACAGTTTCCCAAACTCCAGCGGCCGTGGCTGCTATTGGTACACCAGGACAGTTTGAGGCATCCCGTGGGGAATAGTATTATTAGAGTGTGAATATTACAGAGTCATGATTTCCTCAGACACCTTTCCTCTTGAATCCAAGTGCGCATGGGGGCATATTAAAACCTCAACATTTGCATAAAGACTGCCTGTGAACATGACTGCGGGAATATCATAAATGAATGCGTTTAGCCTACTAAAAAAATGCATATGAAATTATGACGCATCCACACGCTACAACACAGCTGAGTGTGCACTATAGCCTTCATAAGCTATACACATTTAACTTGTAACAGAGCACATCTTACAGAAATAGCAGGTAGCATACAGTCCACACACATCCAGACCAAACAGGATCTGAAAAGCCGATGCAGGCTCTCGATTGACAACGACGTGACAGTAAACATTGGCACACTGGGCGCCGAACGAATAATCGATCCTCATATCTGCACTGCACATGGATCAGTCACAAGCAGCGTATCATGTGGGTGTGGACGAGCGCGGCATCACCAAATGTCATCACAGAGCTAACCAACGCCACCGTTATGACTTAAATACACGGACAGCCAGGCCTGGAGTCAGATTTATTTCCACCGATGTTGATGGCAGCAGCTGTGCCCTCTCGGAGGACAGGGCGACAGTTTAGCATGTATCCGATTTTCTCCGGTTTTCACGGCAGCACTGGCTCTGGACCGACGTTGCACAAATGTGTTGCATGGGAGCAGCGCCTTCAATGAAGCGATGATTTAACACACACCCTCATACAACGACACACAAGAAGGTGGTCGGTTAAGAAATTATAAAAGGTGCGTTTCACTCACCTCGCAATCTTCTCCCCATTTTCCCCCTCCGCTCCAACCAAGGAACCGCTCCAGCCCTCACTGACGTCACGCAGCCCCTCTCTGCAGCAGCAGGCCTGCAGAGGACGACGACGGAGGAAAGAGGAGGGAGGAGAGATAGGGAGTGTGAGAGAGTTAGAGAATGCTTAAACAGATGGAAAAATATGAATCGTAAAAAAACACACATATTTCTTCTATCTTCTGATGAAAGAGGGATAGGCTACTGCACCAGTGAGATTCTGGGTGTGAGAGATAGATGACAAACAGAAAGACAGGCTTGTAGGCAGGTATGGCAGTATTCATATCCACCTCAGCATTACTTTTAATAAAAAAATTGTCCTGCCAGCTGCTGTATTTCTTTGTGAATCAATTGACATCAAGCTACAAACATCCAAGTGTCAAAGCTTTTCTTATTAAACATTGTACACCAGTCATTGAAAGGATATGCATGATGTTTCATCATCTTTTCTTAATACAAAGGGACAACACGAGGAGTCATGTAATGTATGTGTTGCTATAGGTCCTCAGTGAAATAAAAAGTAGTTGAAGTGGTAAATTTCACCCCTTAAAGTAGCTACGAGGAACTTTTAAATATTCCCGAAACAGTCTAATTTTTCATCTGCTGATCATAAATTACATGTAGGCCTGACAGCAAACGAGACCATCAGTGCAAATAATGCAGTTTTTATATAGTGGTTCTTAAAACTATGGGTACGCTCAGGAACTACAGCTGGAGTAGTTAAACACTACCGCTTTTGTCCAAAGGGGGTGCAAGAATTAACATAAGCCGAAAGTTCCTCGGCGCAACTTTAATATTGTTTGATTTACTCAAAGTTTGCTTAGAATAAACAGGGATTGGAACATTTAGAGAAAGATAAGACATTTGCCTACCAGCTGCCACAAGTGACAATGATTTGATTTTAAAACTGCAAAGGGGAGTGGAGATGTGTATCCAAGTCATCAAACTCAATCAGTTTCTACAGTAAGTTAGGTTTGCTAACATTACTAAACAATAGCTACCATAAACTCCTGGCCATACAAGACCGAGTAAGGATGTAACAGCCAAATTGAATACATTGAATTGGATAAGGGGATATTGTATTGCAGTGTTGTAAGATAGGTAGTCATGTAGTCAGTATTATTTCAGGGATTAAAAAAAAAAGTACACTCTTTTGGGCCAAAAACATCATGCTGAAGAAAATTTCTCCACACTAAATGTCTCTCGTAGATAGTGAGGAATGCTTAGAGACATGAATTTAAATTGTTCAAAAGCATACAATTTGCAAAAAACACATTTAAATATGTACAAAATGTGGTGAAGGCACATTTAACACAATGTTTTGTGTCTGTGGGCCTGGAGTTGCTGTATTAACCTTCCTCTCATGTTAGGGTCGCCAGCGACCCGTTTTGGATTTCAAATGCATAAAAGAACTAATTACATTTTGTTTATTGCATCAAGATTTCTTGACTTTGTCAGGAACCTCTATTTCAACAAAAAAAAAATTCACTTAATTATAAAATGCTCTGGTGGAAATTATAACACTGGTGGTGTTAGGGTCGTTTTCGACCCGGTTATAGAATAAGATGTAAAAACAATAACTAGAGACAAAACTGAAATCTTAAGTGCACTGTCAGCCAACACAATGACAGTCAGCTCCTCTCCCAATCATGTGAGCTCTGGGGGGGTTCTCATTTTGACTTGTTTTGCCCTTATACCTGCATAAAAGCGAAACAAACAGACGGGCATATCCAGACATGTGAGGTTAATTCAGTATAGAGTTGGTGACTTGCAGAGTGCACATCTCCTATTTGCAGTATTCAAAAATGAGGAGATGTACAGTGAGCCAAGTTCTGGATCATGTTTTTGGTGAAAATGGCCAACTGATTATAAAAATAAGAGGTGTCAGGTCTGCCGAAGCACTAAGGACAGACAGATAAAAGTATTGTGCTTTACCTGCAAGAAATATCTCTGCAAAGAACACTAAAAGTGTTGCTCTTTGCCACACATCTGAACACACAACCAAACACATGCACACAGAGACTTTTACTCTGTTTTTTTTACTAGTTTTGGAACTAGTAATTGATTTCGATTGGTTTGATTTGTTGATTGGTTGTTGTTTATTTTACCTTACAAATCTATACTTTGTGTTGTGACTTGTTCTGGTTTTCATTGTGTGTTTGTATAATGCTGAAATAAAAGTTTTTTTGCTGTTTTCTGAAATGAATATATATAGGTCGTAATTGACCAGTAACACCATAGAAGTTAAAAAGGTCAATAATATTAATATGAAAAATTAAATAAAACAAATTTAGTTAAGAAATGTGTTCTCATACCCCTCAGTAATAATCAGGTAACACAACAACCACATATTTATTTATATGATTCTCTTGAGGTTCATTTTACAATTTTTTTTTGTTGAAATTGAGGCGCATACTGACAAAAAAAAGGCCCAGCCGCCTACACCAAAAATATAATAAACAATATTTTCATGGATAAGGAAGCCTAACAAGGTAACCAAGAGATGAGAAACAAAAAGGATGATAGATAATTGTTTTTAGTGTTTTTTACAGCTGATTTCAGACACGGGTCGAAACCGACCCGCTAACACCATGGATGGTAGCAGAAAGTTAACACAGGAGGAAGGTTAAGTGGAGTTGGTAAGTGGGCTACACTAAATTGATTGGTGCACAGAATATGGGCTAAAAATAAAGAAAAACATCTGTAATTAGGATTTGATCATTTTACAGGTGTCTATTTTGGTTCACCTACTGATTAATAACTTGTATTGTAGATTTAGTAAATTTTACAAACACCTATTTTTTCTGTGTGGGAACTTGACAGCACTGTGGACCTTTGTGTGAAGGCTGTTACTGTGGGGGTCATAACTCTTGCAGCTAATTATACATTAAGTGGCTTTGTGGTGACAGAGAGAAGAGGGAAATAGAAACAGGACAACACAACTACTAATCTGCTCCCAATGCTTCATTCTCCAGCTGATGTTTTGATCTAACTATTTGGCATTGACATTTACTTCATAGTATACAGTATCAGTTTACATTTAACTCTCTGTATCATACTACTACATACTGCAGTATGATACAGATTGAATCTTCGATCTTGACTGGATGGTCCTCCTACAGAACTAGGTAAAGGGACCATCCTCCCAGTGGGCAAATCCATATGTTGCTGCAAGTAGGGCTGTGTATTGGCAAGAATCTGGCCTTATGATATGTATCCCGATACAGCAGGGGTGACGATACGACATATTGCAATATACAAGCAAGGCGATATATAAACTCAAATCTGCGTGTACGTACAGGAAGGCTAGGATAAACATTAAGAAATTAAATTTGTAAGCAGTGTTATGAATATCATACATGGTCCCTGCATTATCTAACATAACACAATGGCTGTGCAATCTGAACAGAGGAATTACCTGTATCTGTATCATAAAAAATAATATAAAGATTTCTAAAATAAAATGACCATCGCGATATTTACATGTATGGTTATTTTCTAACAAGCCTAGCTGCAAGGGAAGGGAAGGTGTCTTTAGTCATACTTCGCTCCTATAATTAAATAATGCATCACACAATGGTGTCAATTGGTGCACTTGGATGACAACATACAGTTTGAATGAACATACAACATAAGGGGAAATAGTTTGAAAATGTGAAACACTTACACTTTTTAAAAAGATGAAAATGTATCTGTGTGTTTGTATATGAGTGTGTGATTGTGTGTGTGTGTGATCGAGAGAGAGAGAGAGAGAGAGAGAGAGAGAGAGAGAGAGAGAGAGAGAGAGAGTAGTAAGAATCCCCAGAAATCCCATTTAGGAGCTTAAGCACCACTTACTGGTCAAAGAGGAGAATTACACCATGTACAGACTTCTATTTGAAAAACACTGTGTACTTATCACAATTCACCAACTTAAAAATAAATACAATAATATATAAACATTTCCCATATGAACAGATTCACTCCTGAAATACAGTAAAACTGGTCATTTTAGCAGTCTGTATTGATCTTTGTACGAGAGATTAGTTATGGTGTCATCAATCTCACTGTGCTACACACAACCCTGTCTACTTAGAGAAGTCAGATTGATTCAGGATCAATAAACTGGCTTTTTAAACACACAAATGTTCATTAGGAATAACTTCATAAAGTAACCTGACAGTAATTTTGAATCATTACAGTTTTTAACATAGAGTGACACAATTACAATGAAGTGCATGTTGTCACCATACAATAACCCTCCAATGTGGTGCTTTAAAATGTACCAAATGAACTGATGAAATACATTATGAATACAGATAAAATACACTTTTTCTGGATAAAGTCTGAAATGTAGAAACATAAAAGCTGCAATTTAAAAGTCTAACCTTCTTTTTGTTCTTTCTGTGTTTTTCAGAAATTCAGTCACTCAACTTTGGAATTATTTTAAGCAAGTACACATAACATTAAGGTGTCAAATGGACCATAATTCATCACACTCTTGTGACTGTAAAATTATTCACGCCACATGTCAACGTTTCCTCACCAGAATGAGTGTTCATTTTAAAGCTTTTCACACTGTGGTAACTACAGTGCTATTGTCATCCAGCAAGCTTAAATTATGGAGAATACTTTGCTGTGATTTATACTTACTACTTTCTTAAAATCTGTGCACAGGAAAAACACGCATACACACATCTGTAACAGAGAATCAAAACTGTGGCACCAGTAATGCTTTAGGAAAACTAAACCAAGCTTTGTTTGGCTAACATGAAAGATCAGTACTGCACATAAAGATTATGTTTTGAGTATCATTTCATATACAGTGCTTAATCATAGAAGGTGCATGCTGTGTTAGTTACACCTACACCTGCTTTTATCAAAAATAACACTTGATAAAAGCATTTACCCATATAGCGATGAGTCATTTCTGGGCAGCCAGCAGGGATTTACTATACCTTACATGCATGTCCAGCTGTTCCAAATTGACAGTGTAGCAATGTATCCAGCAGATTTGTATTTTTTTTTATTAAACGACAATGAGCCAGCCACAGGCAATCTCATGAAGTGGAAGCTGATTCTAATACTGAATAAAGGTGAATAAATTGTTGTTGTTTCTGATGAAAAAATACAAAATCGTTTTGTATCGTTAATTTGAATTATAAGGGTAGCAGTGGTTATGATAGAGCCTACTCTGGTGACGCTAAGAGCACTCTCCATGGACTCCAGTGATGAATATGCAGCAGCATAAGTGGTGATTTTCACATATACCATTAATACTTAAATCAACTTGACCGTTAAAAAAAAGAAGAAGAAAAATATTTATATCACATGTATCTTTCCGTATTATAAAGCTATACTGACTGCAATATCCTTTAGATTTTTTCCTACATTTCACAGTAACAGCTGACACCTTCAGGCTGTTTCTGAAAAATATTAACCCCTTCACAATAATAATAATAATAATAATAATAATAATAATAATAATAAAACCAAACCTGTTACATCAATCTGTACCCTTGTACGCCCTCTACATGCCGCTCTCATCCATTCCTGACAGGGAAAGACTGACACACAAAAGCTTTAAAAACTCTCTCCCTCAGGAGATTTTGATAGGATGAATATGATTCTGGGCCGTTTTCCCGTTCTCGCGTCAAAATCCGTGGCAAATTTAGAACGAACACCTTTAACCATCCCTCCTTATTCATATTTATGAGAAGTGACTGACAAACTCATTGTCTGGTAATTACAGTGTGGTGAACCTTCATTGTCTTTAGATTGGTAGAGACTGAGACATGCTGTGCTTTGGCTTGATGCTGCACTAATGCAAACCTCTTCCATGTAGATATTATTAGTCACTATTTGCTTAGCAACCACAACACATGTCTGACATTTTTGTACAATGTTTTAGGCAACGTTTGCGGGGCTGCAGGGTTTATTTTACCTGGGCTGTGAGGATTTTGAATAGGGGTTAAAGGAGAATAAGAATGAAAGGACAAAGGCAAAGTCTGCTAGCATGGTTATTATGTATGAGATAATTTAATTCTTGGGACAATACTTAACCTCACTAAGGTATTTTATTTTTATTTAAATTTTATAATTTCAAAGAAAATTGGCATTTCTATCTGACATCAAAATAAATGTAATTCAATAGGTCATGCTAGGCTGAATAACCAGCTCTTAAACAAATACTCGATGTCTTGTATGATGTAGGAGCAAACGTGTATAAGGGAGCTATGGCAGTGAAAATCTTTGAACAGCAGGGGGCACCAGTAATATGCAAGGATGAACTGATGAACATTAGAACAGTTATTGGAAGAAATATGACCCTTATTTTTGGTAATGGGAACAAGATCAAATCAAACATTTCCATGAAGTCTTCTGTAAACATTGAAGGGATATTCTGCAAAGCTACATAGTCACTGATCAGAGTCCACACGCCATGCAACATGACAACCTTATGACAACCAGCCTCCTCAGGGGCTGATGGATTCTTGCTACATCAGAAAGTCAAATGGGCTTTTGCCGCATGTTAACACTCAGGGTAACACAATAGGAAAACATATAAGCCTGTGGGAGCTCAGTAAATAGCAATATATCACCTTAAGTGCCAATTATACACATTATAGGGATAAAATGTGATGAAACTGCGGTCTAACAGCTTGAAATTACACAAAATCATTACACACAGTTTTTTTACAATTACAAAATCATTACACACAGTCGCTGCACAATAATGCAATTCAACTGTAAGTGTACGGTTTATTATTAAGCAAGTCCAGCTATGAAAATGAGTGTGTGCACACACACCCTGGTGCGAGAGGCCAAATAACAGGTACATTTGAAACATTTGTAAATCACTTAAAGATGTATATAAATCATCTTAGCAGCCAGAGCTGCAATAACCTAGTGCTTGGTAAATTAATCAGTATTTTGAAGAAATGTTATTAGTACAAAGCCAGCCACTGGGGAATTATTATCAAATGTCCCCACTAAAAGGCTTTTCAATGATGTTTAGGGTTCAATGGCCATTTGACAGTTTTGAGTGCTTTCACTTTCACTAAAATATCAAAACTCGAAATAGATGTTTTATTAGACCAGCCAAAACATACTGCTACACCTCCAAACAAAGTAGATACATGCATTACTTGCCTTTTAAACATCCTACATTCACCGACTAATGTAATTTTTGTAGGTGTCTTTTGTCAGAAAAACTTAAAAATGGATTGCATCTGAAAATAAGTAATATGTGAAAGCTGCTGCAATATTTTTATTTAATTTAGTGCAATGTGCAAATCATATATATGTGCTGCAAGGAGGAGTGTATTAGTCTTGAAAATGAATATATAATGATGAGCAGAGCATTTTGTGTTACAGGCATGTGTGTGAATGTGAGTACAATGTAACCATTGTTGAAATCATTTCTGTGTGGAAACTTATCTTGCTGGCTGCAAAACCAATAATGTCTCAATATAATAATACACAAGTTCTTCAAGCAAAATCCCCATGTATCACAATAACAACGATTATCCAGATCTCTGCATTCTTAGCTTGAGCCATGGACGTTGCCATAGTAACACGAGTATGTCTTATCAAGTACGGCCCTTGTGATTTTTTCACTGGAACTTATTTAGGCTGTTCACTGTAGGTATGACAACAGGCTACTGAGTTGTTGCATTTAATTTCCATGTTAATAGAGTTAACAGCCATTGTGTGTTAGCTTAACCTCTGATCTTGCCTTGTCAAATTGTTGTCAGCTGATATTAAATTAGGCTCGTAAGAGAGGCTTTTTATGTAAATGAAGTACTTTGGTTCAAAACTATAAATAGGCATAATTCAGATACGAGCTAAAATGACGGCCTCGGTGATATCACTTTTGCTGTGTTTTAATGAACAGGATCTGACATGAAAACAATCCATTTATGATACTAGATATTCAGAGGTGCTGGTGTTGAATGTTTGCCTTATTAGTCATGATGATCTGAGTATATTTTGGATTTAATACCATCAGGGCTCAGCATGCATCAAGCAGATTGCTGCAGTTCTGTTGCTGAAGATGCTGAAACATTAGAGGTCCTGATTTTAACTTGAAATTCTATGTAAATACGAGTGAAACCAGAGACTTAAAGGCCCCATGTCACTCGTCTGGAGGAACACTTTAATCTCTGCAGCATTTTGCTAGCATAGCATAACCACAAAGGGAAGATCTTATTTGAACTTGGTAGTTACTTTGTAGCTCCAACTCGTGACACACACACTTCCTCCCTCGATAAAAATAATGAGGCCGTTTGATGTGGGGCCACTACGGGCCTTAATGAGAGGAGTGCACTGTTCAGGACACATGAAAGCTCTTCAGTCCATTTGGACCATGAGCCGACATTACGGTGCGGGACCGAGACGCCAAGGAGGTCTGCTGACTTCACAAAAGGGTACAGGATTTAATGATGGATGCAACGGCTAAATCTTTCACCCTTTTAACTTCTCGTGGAAAGGAGGGAGAATATTTTCCAAAAGGTGTTTAACACGGGGAGACCTGAAACATTCAAGGGCTCAGTGAAGCAGAAACATGGTTCAATTAAAGTTGACTGTGTGCCGCACAGGTGCCGTGGCAGACCACAAAATTAAGAGAATCAGCTACATAAAATAAAGTACTTGATTGTTCCAGCTCTGCGACTGTTTAAGTGATTGTTCAACTTCAATCATACTTCTGTATTCGTTCATAATGATAATTTCGTTGAGGGTTATTCTCTAAAAAAAAAACGTTTTCATGATCCGCAAAGTGATGAGGCAGAGTCCAGAGGCAGGAAGCAGCACATCTACATCTCATCATATCAATCTCTTCGTCTTTCACAAGACACCACTGTCAGTGGTGCCAGGATAGACACAAACACAGAGAGTGGATGAGTAGGAGGAAGGACAAGCTGATGGTGATGGAAGGATCAGCATCTCTCCATTTATCTGCAGGACGCTAGAGGAAGAGCCCCAGCTGAGACAGGGTTAATATTTCTCCAGCCCGCAAGTTCTGGGGGAATATTGTGATTTGTCACCTCAGTAGTAACGCCGAGCGTCAAGAATCTAGTTAATGGTTAGCCACAGCATCCTGCCAGCGAGCACCATTTTGGCTCCATAACAAAGAAAGGCCTGCCTCAGCCGCTGAGTACTGAGGAGGACCGGGGGCCCCTGTCACTATCTGTCTCCCCAAAGATGGCAGTTCCTGATTTGTTAATAGTTAACAGGCATGTGGATGCATCAATCCTGAGAAGTGACAAGGAGGATAAATACACAAATACACAGACGGTGGGAGACCAATGCTGATGCTGTACACATATCTTGTTAACAGGAAGCAGACCCTCTGCCGCCACGGCATTGAGTGACAGGATCACGGATGACTAACAACAACAGAGCAGACTCTTTTTTTCTAATTATCACTAAGCATTTGTGTTGCTAATTCAAAAAGAAGAAGAAGCTGAATGTAGCATTATTCCCTTAATTTATCCTTTGCAGGAAACTTGATTAGGGAAATGTGTTATACAAATTGATTTGTTTTGGACCTTTGTCAAAAAGTATGCATTTATGCACCAATTCGTTAATTGGTGGATTGTTAAAACTATACGTACATTATAACATTTCTGTAGTATTTAATACCCTTCTCTAGCGCACTAAAGAATAACAATATGAAGTCCCTCAATTTCTCAATTATCAGCTGTAACTGGTGGTAATTATTCTGTATCTCCAAAGCTACAAAAGCAATTACAAAAACTACAACTCTAAATCATATTGTTAATTCACATGCTGATTGCTAACAAGACAAGAGACTTTGGGCCCTGCAATGAGAGAAAGTGTTTTGGTTTTTAAATGTGTGCTGCTGATCTGACTCATACATATGAAAGCACCCGTTTAAAGCGCCAAGAATCACAGGAGGGGGACGAAAGACGTCTCTTTAGGTTTCCAACACTCTACAGGTTTGAGATCAGAGACAGCTTCTGACTGATATATGGCTGGGGCTTTTAGGCTTGGGAAACATACTGTACTGAATACGCCCCTGTGTGACCCCAGCATGGCTCCTATACACTAAGACAGAGGGGCATGTCACTCTCTGTGCAATCCCCCTCCTGTGAAAGTGACGGTCCATCACCAGCTAAAAGCAACTGTGTGTGTGTGTGGGGGGGGGGAGGCAGTTGGAGGGGACTGTGTGATGCTATGGCTTTGCTCTTTGCTATGAAAACCAGAGGAGGGTAAAACAGAAAGTACAAGCAGGCAGTGGCAGAAGAATGTAGTGGTCATAAATGGTCATAAAACAATGTCAAAATGATCCAGTAAAAAAAAATAAGTTCTGCACTCAAAAGCACAACACTAATATCAACAAAGTATACTTAATGTATCCAAATAAATACTTGTCTACATGTTGAATATATCAATAATTCAACTTATATTTTGTATATTAGACCTCAACCTGTAGAGTAGCTATAGCTGTCGTATCGGAGTAATACAGTATTATCCAGTATTATTATCTGAAACCAAGTGGAGTAGAAGTAGGAAGAGGAGAGCATGGAAATACAAAGTATAAGTACTCAATGGTACTTAATTATAGTAATTAGTACTTTAAATATGTAGTAACTCGTACTGTACTCTTACCAATAAGACGAAGGAACTTTTACTCTATTTGAAAGATCCTACATTATGTTGCGTTATACTTGTTATATTCCCATTTCAACGAGAACTAGTGTACTTTTACCTACTACATTTATCTGACAGCTATAGTTCCTAGTTATTCCTATATATTTGTTTTATCTAGAGCAAATTATCATTAAATCAAACTCCATGAACAGAATAGAATAGAACAGGAAAGAATAGGCCAGAAAAGAATAGAACCTAGAGAATAGAATCTAATGGAACAGAGTATCAAAAAAAGAAAACAGAGTAGCTGTCTTAATTTCAAAAATACATTTAAACACATGGAGTGATCTTAAACCTTTACAAACATCCACCCTCTAATTCCATCTGTGTAATGTAGGCCACTCGTGCTCCTGTCCAGAAAATAACGAGGCTCTGCCTTCTCTGTTATTCTTTAGTAATGGCTCCAATTCACAACTATCAGAATTGAGCGGGCATTAAAAACAACTGTTGCGGGAGAGAGAGAGAAAGCTGCTAATGCTGAAGTAGCTACATTTTGCATACATTTCACGGAGCTCCAAAGAGCGATGCTTGATTTGGAGGGTTAATTTAGATGCAGAATACATACTGTAGTTTGGCGTTGCGGCTCGTGTGCACATGCAAATGATCGCCCCTACTCCACGGGAGGGTGCACTGTATATGAGCTGAGCATGTTCAGCCCACTCATTTTTATACTACCAGTCTTTATGTCCCAGCCCAGCCTCCTCTCCCAGTCTCTGATTCCATCTTGGCAATGAGACACACACTCTCTCTCACACACACACACACACACACAAACACACACACACACACACACACACACACACACACACACACACACACACACACACACTCACACACACACACACACACACACACACACACACACACACACACACACACACACACACACACACACACACTAATACACTTCACATACACTCTCAATCGCCCTCCCTCGCTCACTTCTTCTTCTCTCGCTGAAACACACATGCGCACAGTTTCCCCAGACTTCGACACATTCTCTTTGCTTCTCTATGGGTGAGCCATCATTATCTAGAGAGTGCCAGTGTTTGGCCACAGTGTGCCTCCTTCCCCAGCGTTGAACTGAACAGCCGAGACAGGCTGCTGGTAGTGACACAGCTGTCACAGACATGCCTCATTACTGCTGTTGCAAATGTCAGAGCACTAAAGTAATCACTCACAGCTCTACTGGACACATGGTCATACCGTAATTTACTTTATGGGCAGAGGGGTTAACGGTTGTGTGTGTATATGATGCTTTTATAAGAATGTGTGGATTTGATGCATTATTTTTTTCTTGAGATGCTTTGCGAGAGATAGCTGAATGCTAATTTGACAGCAGGTTTTCAGATATTTGCAACAAGTAACAGCATGATAGACATTTTTTTTCCCGTTTGTTTAGTTTTGACACAAGCACACACTTCCTTCTTCAGAGCCATTACTGTGAATCCAGGATGATTCAAGCTATGTTTTCTCTTATGGAATTGATGATATACTGTACCATATATGCACCTGAAGCCTACTCTCTCCACAAATGTCAAAGTATTTGTGATGGCCAGTTTTCATTGTTATGAGCCAGTTAATCCTTGCTTTGTTTAAACAACAAAACAATGAGAACATAGGATGGAACTTTTTATGTGCGTGTTTGCATATTGCCTCATACATCACCGACCTACAGTCTATCATGAATGATTTGACTGATCGTTCAGTGTTGGAAGACGTTGTAGCACTCTGCCACCGGCTGATCGGGATAATGGTTAACAATTCATCCTGTTGTCACTCATGGACTGCTGTCACAGCCATCCAGACTATCCTGGGCCATAGTCAGCTTGGAATTGGTATCACTTGTTGTATCCAGTAAGGTGCCTTGTAGTGCTATTTAAAGTCTTTGCTATTTCAATATTATAAAGAGAACGGACATAAAAAATATTCAGCAAAGCTTAACTGATAACAAATTGTGAAATGCCAGATTTTAACTGAGGTATTGTTGGGTTCTTTGGCATTCCCTTCAGTCCCAGGGGAGAACAGAAAGTGTCTTCTGTGTGATTTGGATAAGGTCAAGAAAAACAAATGCACTTTTTATTGAAAATTGCATCTGCTGGACATCCCAGTCTGTTTGACATAAAAGATACATTAAGATACAAGTCATCTGGCATAGCTCAGTTCTTTTTTAAATTCTCACTCTCAACATACACTCAACAAAAATATAAACGCAACACTTTTGTTTTTGCTCCCATTTTTCATGAGATGGACTTAAAGATCTAAAATTCATTCCAGATACACAATATTACCATTTCTCTCAAACATTGTTCACAAATCTGTCTAAATGTGTGATAGTGAGCACTTCTGCTTTGCTGAGATAATCCATCCCACCTCACAGGTGTGCCTCATCAAGATGCTGATCTGACATCATGATTAGTGCACAGGTGTGCCTTAGACTGTCCACAATAAAAGGCCACCCTGAAATGTGCAGTTTTGTCTCACAGCAAAATGCCACAGATGCCACAAGCATTGAGGGAGCGTGCAATTGGCATGCTGACAGCAGGAATGTCAACCAGATCTGTTGCTCGTGCATTGAATGTTCATTTCTCCACCATAAGCCGTCTCCAAAGGCGTTTCAGAGGATATGGCAGTACATCCAACCGGCCTCACAACCGCAGACCACGTGTAACCACACCAGCCCAGGACCTCCGCATCCAGCAGGTTCACCTCCAAGATCGTCTGAGACCAGCCACTGAGACAGCTGCTGAAACAATTGGTTTGCATAACCAAACAATTTCTGCACAAACTGTCAGAAACCGTCTCAGGGAAGCTCAACTGCATGCTCGTTGTCCTCATCGGGGTCTTGACCTGACTCCAGCTCGTCGCCGTAACAGACTTGAGTGGGCAAATGCTCACATTCGATGGCGTCTGGCACGTTGGAGAGGTGTTCTCTTCACGGATGAATCTCGGTTTACATTGTTCAGGGCAGATGGCAGACAGCGTGTGTGGCGTCGTGTGGGTGAGCGCTTTGCTGATGTCAATGTTGTGGATCGAGTGGCCCATGGTGGTGGTGGGGTTATGGTATGGGCAGGCATCTGTTATGGACGAAGAACACAGGTGCATTCTATTGATGGCATTTTGAATGCACAGAGATACCGTGATGAGATCCTGAGGCCCATTGTTGTGCCATACATCCATGAACATCACCTCACGTTTCAGCAAGATAATGCACGGCCCCATGTTGCAAGGATCTGTACACAATTCTTGGAAGCTGAAAATGTCCCAGTTCTTGCATGGCCAGCATACTCACCGGACATGTCACCCATTGAGCATGTTTGGGATGTGCTTGACCGGCGTATACGACAGCGTGCACCACTTCCCACTAATATCCAGCAACTTCGCACAGCCATTGAAGAGGAGTGGACCAACATTCCACAGGCCACAATTGACAAACTGATAAACTCTATGCGAAGAAGATGTGTTGCACTGCATGAGGCAAATGGTGGTCACACCAGATACTGACTGGTTCTGAGTCCCCAGACCCCCAATAAAGCAAAAAAATGCACATTTCAGAGTGGCCTTTTATTGTGGACAGTCTAAGGCACACCTGTGCACTAATCATGATGTCAGATCAGCATCTTGATGTGGCACACCTGTGAGGTGGGATGGATTATCTCAGCAAAGCAGAAGTGCTCACTATCACACATTTAGACATATTTGTGAACAATGTTTGAGAGAAATGGTAATATTGTGTATCTGGAATGAATTTTTAGATCTTTAAGTCCATCTCATGAAAAATGGGAGCAAAAACAAAAGTGTTGCGTTTATATTTTTGTTGAGTGTATTAGAGTTTTGTATGTTTAATTGTTTGAGTGACATGATGTAATGGGTTGGTACTTCTTGTTTCCTCTGAAGGTAATGTAAGAAGTGACTTGTAAGCCCATGTGGGCTGGGCATCTTTTAATTTTTATTTAGCTGTATGACACCCTCAAGGACACTTTAGTGGACAGAAGGCGCTGGGAAGTTAAACTACCAATCCTGCAATGAATGGGTATCATTATGGTCACATGATCATTAAAGTGCAGTCAACTGTCCAACAACAGTCTTAGGAAAATTGCATTCATATTCGTTCTCCGTGTTGTGAAAGGATGCGGAGAGAAAAATTAAGCAAGCGGGTGTTCTCGTAAGAACATGAGCAAGATCTCATGTGGTGGCATTTTCTTATTTCATTTACATTTCTTAAATTACAATAGCTAAATGTGTCTTTATAAATCTATCTTTGAACTGAAATAATAAATATTTTACTTAAGTTGCTTCACAGAGCGGAGGGAAACAACAGCATTGGGTGATAAAGATCTGTGAGTTCAAAGAGCACCCTGTTCATATACCATCCTGTAGCAACAAGCATGCAACACTCTGGGATTTCAGACCAACAGGTTAAAAGGAAATTACTTTATGTCAATAAAGCTGTATGGACTGAAATGATTACTTCCATTGACTGTCCAGATTTGGAGGTCGCCATAGTATACACACAGCTGCACCACAGTGCAGTTGCAGTATTGTAAAGACTCAAACAAGGAGCGTTCCAAAGACAGTTGTATTTACCTCAGTAACTGAATTGCTAAGTAGTTATTCATCCATCTGTGGATATGTTCACCGCTTTCCATTCACTTTAGCTGCACTATAGACTGTAAGCCCTTCACCATTGGTTACCATAGAAATGTTTTGCCCAGGAAAAAACGTGGTAGACTAGCTTCCTTGACCCTGGAGGTAGTTTAAGAAGAAGCAAGGAGAAAGTTCTCCTCTCAGTCTGGTTTTTTCCCTGATCAGTAATACAAATGAAGAATTTGGGAGCCGGAACAATGGAAAGCATTAGGCACTCTAAAATGTTTGCATAACGAGCTCCTTCTTGCCGCCGCTGTTCTCTTCTTTTTAATCACCTGCACTCTCCAGACCACCTACACCCTTCTTCAGGATCAGATACAGGACCGACAGGCTGGCGTATGATCTGGAGGAATTAATCTGCTAAGCCTGATTGCCATTACCGCCATGCGATTATGCACCTTGATTACTGAGCCCACCCCAAGGACCATGACGTCCCCCTGTGCACATTTTAAAGGTGCGCATACAATTATGTGGTGATTACCCCACAATAGATCAATCCACAAGCAAATGAGACTGTATGGCCATATAGACCGTCTCAAGTAGGACTGTGATTATTAATAGGTACTTGAGGTGACCCGATACCTGAAGCTTGAACCACCGAAACTGCCTCGGATCCTTCATCTAAGCAAATAAATTCATTTTCATACATTCTGAAAGTCATTATTGGATTATTGTTGTAGAGGTAGAATTGTTTGGAGTTCAAGCATGGATAAAAAGGATGTTGGGCTCTTCAGATACGACTGGGGCTGCACTTGTCCCTCTTAAGATAGACTTCAAATATTTAATGGCAGTAAAGATGTAGATGGTTTTGACACTAAGGAGGGCGGCAAGCTCCAGTTATCAGACTATATAATATAGATAGTCCGGATGAGTGTTTGCAATGATGCTAAAGAAATTAAAATAAATTATACAGTACATTATGCAAAAGAAAAATGGTATGCCAATCAGAAAAACAGAAAGCTTGTGCTTACAAGTAATGAATGTGGAAGTACAAATCATTCTGCATTGACACTTATCCTCAAAATGTTGGCCCTTCTAATCCCTTAATGTCATTTTTAAGGATTTTTAAAATGTTATTTAATCCTAAACCAAAGTACTCGTTTGGTACTGCAGATAAATAGTCCTATTGATTTATCCAGAAGCAATCCTATGTCAAGCGATTAATTGGATGAGACAATAAGTAGTGAAATTAGGTCTGTTTGTGTTTTTTTCTCCCTGGTTATATGTTAGTCACATAGAGACATTACCTTGTATAAACCCCCCCTCCCCCTCCCCACGCGACAGTATGAATGTTAACATATTTTGCATTAGTAATATCCTGGCAAGGATTTAATGGACTTGATGTGCTTCTATTCACAGCAGAGGTCCATATTCTGAGAAAGCATAGTTCTCAGTGGCGGTCACAATTACTTAATGGCTTCAGAAATTACACACATCTACAGGAGTAGAAAACATAATGTCAGTCTGTGGAATATAACTGATTTATGTCTTTTGTCCATATCAAAGCATGAGTTACATACAAAAGCCATATATGCACATGCTGTAGATATATCAAGTACCATTTACAGTATGCAAATGTGAATTTGAGCTTCCAAACGCACAAATGCAGAAATTCCATCACTGGCCAGAGTTCAATAACTCTTCAGTCTTCAAGTGTCTGGATAATGGTCACTGTGACTGCACATCACTGCAATTCAAAACTTCAACTATCCATCACTGGACAATGTTTGCCACTAAAACAACATAGATAGGGGGTTAAGAAATGACAGCAGAATACATAATTATCCTCAGTATTTCCATGAAAATAACGTTAAGTTTGAATGCATGAACACTGTGGTAAATAAACTAAATTAATTTTTTGTTAATATTGGACCTAATTTAGCAAAAGGGATCTGTGGGAAGAGTTTAGGGGAGTCTAGCGAAAATGAAGCGTCTCTTCAACACTCCATGTTTTTGAAGCCAGTCGAGGCCAACGAGATAAGGGAAATATTGCTCGGAATGAAAACAAAGACCTCTAGAGACGCGCTTGGGTTTCACATGAAAGTAATCAAATCAGTGCAAGAAAGTATTATTAAACCCCTAACACACCTCTTTAACCTATCTTTTCAAACAGGAATTTTTCCTTCTAACATGAAAGTAGCTAAGGTTATACCATAACATAAGAATGGTGATGAACATTCATTTACTAATTATAGACCAGTCTCACTTTTAACACAATTTTCTAAAATTCTGGAAAAGTTATTCAGCAATAGACTTGATGAATTCATTACTAAACATCAACTTCTGTATGACAGTCAATTCGGCTTTAGAAAGAATCATTCCACCACACTGGCCTTGGCTGAATCGGTAGAAATTATTAGTAATGCTATTGATCACAAATTGTACTCTATAGGAATTTTCTTAGACCTCAAAAAAGCATTCGACACTATTAATCATGACATATTTCTTAATAAACTGGAGAATTATGGCATTCGAGGTTTGGCACATGACTGGGTCAGAAGTTATTTACATGACAGGAAACAATTTGTGAAATTAGGGGAGTTCACATCGACATGCTTAGATATTGTTTGTGGGGTCCCTCAGGGGTCAATCTTGGGGCCGAAATTATTCCTGCTTTATATAAATGACATATTTAAAGTGTCGAAAGTCTTAAGGTTAATTTTATTTGCTGACGACACAAACATCTTCTATTCGGGGAAAGATCTGAATAATATGGTTGAGATCGTAAACATTGAATTGACTAAGTTACATGGGTGGTTAAACCGAAATAAGTTATCACTAAATTTAGAAAAAAATAAATTCATGATGTTTGGCAGGAGAGCATCAGGTGTCGCTGTAAAAATCAAGGTAAATGGGATTGAAATTCAAAGGGTCAAGCAACACAAAGCCCTAGGGGTAATTATTGACGATAAATTAAGCTGGAAACCACAAGTTAGCCATCTCAGGGGCAAAATAGCCAGGAGTATTTCTATACTTTGGAAAGCACAACATTTTTTCAATCAAAAGGCCTTACTTGTATTATACTGGAGTTTAGTTTCCCCACATCTGCATTACTGTGCTGAAATATGGGGAAACACTTACAAATGTACATTGCACCCGTTGGAGATTCTTCAAAAGAAAGCAATACGAATTATTTACCAAGCCAATTACAGGGCACACACTAATAACTTTTTTATTGAAGGTAGAATTCTCAAATTACGTGATGTGGTAAATTACCACACAGTACAAATTATTTACAAGGCTTCAAAAAAAGCCTTCCTAACAGTTTACAAGTAATGTTTGAAGACAGAGAAGTTTCGCATGATTTAAGAAGAAAAGGTAAATTCACTGAGAAAAATATACGGACCACACTTAAATCCTTTTCGATTTCTGTAAATGGTATTAAGCTGTGGAATGGACTTGATGAAGTTGTCACAGGGAGTTGCAGTTTGCGCAATTTCAAAGCAAATTATGTTTAAAAAATTACAGACTAATAACCTGAGCACAATGTCAATGTCACTTTCATAACAATATTGTAACGAATAATACAGGCCAGCAGACAGACTTGTTTTTGAATACTTTTGCAGAAGTGTTTAGACTACCAGTTAAGAAATGGAACAGGCCAAATACAAGGCCACTTCACACTTTATACACTTGGCATTAGATTAAAATTGACTGTGTATTGGACTGCTGATTCTTAAAAAAAAAAAAAAAAAAAATATATATATATATATATATATATATATATATATATATATATATATATATATATATATATATATATATGTTTTTTGTTTGTTTTATTTTTATTTTCTGTAACAGTAACTGTGTATCTGAATCCGAATTTGATGAAAATGGGGGCGGGACCTGATAAGCCTTTGGCTTCTTCCGTCTCCCTTCGGACAAAGTATGATGTATGAATATTTGCAATAGAAAATTGTGTATTGTGTGAAAGAATAATAAATAAATAAAAATAAAAATGCCTGGTGAGTCACCGGGCAGAACTGTCATGTATAATGTTAGGGCTACAGTGTGGTGCCACTGTACTGTGTTATAATGTTAACTTTGGGAAAAGATACACTCAACTGTAGAGCGTCCCCCCCATGAGTCTCAATCCTCGCAGCAGACCAGGTTCAAATCCGACCCGTGGTCGGTACTCTGCATGTCATTCCCTTCTCTGCCCCATTTCATCTCTGTCTCTGTGCATAATAAATAAAAGCATTACATGCCAAAAAAGATCTAATTTAAAAAAGATACACTCATCTGAGTGCTCTGATGGAGGGGGGAGTCAAGAATGAATGAAACACACTAGGTAAAGTGAGAAAGGCAAATTAGTCATTTTGATCAATCTAAGCAATAGACAACAAACTTGCTGCTTCAAGAAAATGTTTATTTCGTTCATAAACTTTTCATAAAAATAACAACATCAATATTAATTTAAAGTATAGTAGAAACTGTGTATGTACAAAATCTTTACTTGAACAGTTAATATAACTTAAGGCGAGTTTATTTACGTTTTTGCAGTACCCTGTTGGTGACAATCTCACCAAACTCTCAATATTTCTATTGTCGTTTTGTTTTTGTTCGTTTTTTTATGCAAAAGTGAGCATTTCAGAAAACAGTACCTCCAGCAAAAGATACACAGTTTTAAAATCCTTTCATCACCAAGGTGAAGTTGACAGAAACTTGCAGCAATGTGTGCTACCTGATTACTCATAAGCAATGTTAATATGATTTGCTAGTCATCTCTAGCTTGATCAAACATACTTCTGTAAATACTGCAAAATCATTGTTGTTCAAAAGCTGTACCACAACTAGTTAACATACTGGTCATATTTAAATCTAGATCAGCAGTCCTATATGAAATAACTCTTATCATACCAACAATGGGATGAAGTGCGAAAATGTTTCTTATATCAAATTGTAACATTTAAAATATTGTTACTGAACAATAGCCCTCGAAAAACCCAGACATTATTAATGATTTAGAATACATTTCACTTTGATAAATGACGCTCAAATGTGATAAATGTCAAATATACAGTTACCTATAAAAATACAAAGAAGTACAGTAATACAAATATATTTATTTTCCATTTATGATATATTTTTCACAATTGTAATAATGCAAACAATTGCAACACAATACAAAGACCAATGACAAAAAAACACTGACAGCCAAATGATAAGAAGTTAAACAAACACTAAATCTAATCAAAGATGGACTGCTTTATGGTAAAAGCCATAAATATGTTAGCCTACATTCATGTCAATAACCCTCACTGTGGAGTGGTTTACCTTGACAGTGGTTGATATTCCAGTTAGAGGAAAAGAAAATCACTGACATAAACATGCATTTCAAGAAAACATAGTCCAAACCATTGCTCTAAGAATGCTAGAAGCAGAAAATAAGAATCTTAAATGGAGATAATAATCGGTAAGTGCATTCCATCCAGGCCGGGAGGCGATGGAGGTTGGAGCTGTCCAGATGAAGAGGTGCTGAACAGCAGTCATGCGATGCCGCAGCGGAGAGGTTTGGCTCTACTGACAGTAACAGCAACAAGTCACTGTTGATCAGTTCACCGACTTTTACAACTTATGCATGTTTGCATAAAGTCAGCAGCATCAGCAACAGGCAGTAAGGCCGAAGCAGACCTCTTTCTCCCTCTCTGCTCCTCAAACTCAAATATTCGCAAAACCTAATATGTCCGGCATTGGCTTGCATGCCAATCAAACCAACTCGGACTTGTTGTCACCTGGCTTATCTTCCAAGACGGAAAATCCTAATATTGTATGTTTGAACAAATAGCCCTGTCTTCAAATTCCCTCGGGGAGGGTAAACGGCCATGTGCCATTGGTCACCGGTGGCTTTAATTCCATTTTCTCCTTCTGTTTCAGGTGTACACGTCCGTGTCGTTTCCTCTCGTCGCTCCTGGCGAACCGTTTGCCGCAGACGTCGCAGGAAAACGGCTTCTCTCCGGTGTGAGTCCTGGTGTGGGTGGTAAGGTGGTCACTACGGCTGAAACTGCGCAAACAGATGCGGCACTGGAAAGGTTTGTGGCCCGTGTGGATGCGGATGTGCCGGTTGAGCTCATCCGAGCGGGAGAAGCGCCGGTCGCAGCTCTCCATGGGGCAGGCAAAGGGTTTCTCTTTGGGTGGGCCGTGAGAGGCGGCCGGGCTTTTTCTGGCCCTCGGGGGTTTCGTCGCACGGGTGGTGTAACTTTGGGCAAAAGAATCTGGCATTAAGGAAGAGTACAGGATGGAGTCTATGGTGGTCGGTAAAGCTGGTGATGTGTATAAGGAATCGCACTGATTAGTTTGCTGTTGCAGTTCAGGGAAGGGTTTCAAGTTAGAGGAGATGCCCATCGGAGGGAGGTAATTGTTGTACATGGGACTGGTGTAGCTCTGAGAACAGGTGTCAGAGAAACACGGCTCCTGTTTGATACCCCCCTCCACTTTAATAAAGTCCATCTCTGAGTTGGGACATATGGGGGGAAACGTGTCTAAAAGTTCCTTTACGTCCATCTGCTGGTCGGGAGGGAAATCGCTTGACATCGGGAAGGTTTCTGTCTGGAAAGTCGTCTCCAAACACTCAGACTTGTTAAATGTCCCCCACTCGTAGCAGCTGCTTTCGAACTCATTCTTGACAACGACAGGGAATGAAGCGGCCTCTGACTTTGGTTCGTCCTTCTTCTGGTTTGGAGCTCGGGAGGAGCCGAAGCTCAGCTGGGAAGTGGCCGGGTCTTGGGCCTGGCCACCGGTCTGATCATCAGCATACCTCGGGCACGTCTGGTCTGGAGGGTACAGAGGGGGAGAAGATCCAGTGCAAGTGAAGGATGGCCTCTTGACGCCCGGGTCTCCAAAATGGCCATTGCTGCT
This sequence comes from Hyperoplus immaculatus, assembly GCA_949357725.1. Classification (NCBI taxonomy): domain Eukaryota; kingdom Metazoa; phylum Chordata; class Actinopteri; order Uranoscopiformes; family Ammodytidae; genus Hyperoplus; species Hyperoplus immaculatus. The sequence goes on along the minus strand of OX442355.1, from coordinate 9,792,892 downwards.
GTCCATCGGCGCGGGTGACGGATAAGTCCCCCGACTGTTGCCGCTCTGTTGCACTTCTGAAAGTGGCAGTGTAGATATGCCCACGATCTCAGTGATCATATTGAGGAGTGTTTCGGTACTGCACGGCGCTCCCTGAGATGCCTCAACATAGAAACTGCCAGAGTAGGCGAGCGAGGAGGGGGTGTAGGAATCTTTTGGGCACTCGCACGGATTGAAAGCAAATTCCGAGTTGGAAGCTTCGGTTTTGAGGGTAGCTGGGGCTCCTTCTGTTGAATTAGAAAGAGAGAAAAACTTTGTCATCCCGGTTGGTTTATTGGAGCATCAGTGCAAATTAAACAAGGAAAGAAATCCAAGTGTTACATAAACATGTATGCGTATTTTGGCACAGGGATGCTTTACAAGACACATACATGTATACGACTGCACGAGAAGAGTTATCTATACCCCGTGGTGCTCATTTTCTAAATACATTTAAATTCCCATGCATGCACATTTGATCGACTGTGCAAAGATGCAAACTCACCGTGGCCAAACTGGGCAGGTACTCCCCGTTCTGCATCGACATACACCTCCTGGTTGTCTTTCCGCGCGCTGTTTTCCATTCCCATGGAAGAACTGTTGCAATTCTCAAACTGAGGGTAAAATGAATCTTTCGAATTCATGTCCATATTGTTCAACATAATGAAGTACTTAGAAGTCCGTCTCTCCCAGGGTAAAAGGGAACAGGAAGGAAATGTAAAACAAATTATGCAGATGAATGTTTTCTTTCAACCCCCCTTTTGATGGTTTTCAACAAATGATCCAAAGTGGTCAGTGTCAAAGGGTGTAAAAAGCAATTAAAGGTATTCCTTTTCGTCTCTGCTCCTCGCTAGGTATTTGCTTGCTGTGGATTTCACATCAGCGACTTCCCCTCTCGCTCCTTATATACACTTTGGCAGCTCCCTCGGCCCTCCTCCCCATTCATCAGCTCCAGTGAGAGGATTCCCCGCTGCGTGTAAACTTCATGCCCATATATGGACAGAGGATGTGACGGAGTCCCCCCCGACCCCCTCCTCCTTTAATACTCCCTCCTCCCATACAGGAGAGATGGAGTCTGACGTTGCAACAAGTGGCTACCAGCGTTTTTGTGGTAAACGTTTCGATTATGGCCTTTCCCCCGACCATAAACCATTTATCATTTCAATTAAAATAATCATAATTTAAAGCCAGTCTCGTATCTCTGGGTGCCTTTAGCTCACCTTGACGATGAAGTATCTCAAAAGGCGTAGGTACCTCTAGCATCCCCTGCTTTTTGAACGTTTTGAACGTCCTCTCATTGCATGAGAGATGAGGCATTTTTGAAAAGTGGACAGTGCACTTTGACAGACTTGAACACCTACGGGAGGGATATTCCAGGTTTGGGTGGTATTTGGGATGCAGCCGACAATTCAAGAGGTGTGGGAGAGTAATAACGAGGGAGTCTTGAGTATACAGAGTTTGAGTGGGAATAAGGACATCAGAAAAAAAAACATTATTGAGGTTTTCGGTTGAAACTAAAGACAAACATTACCATCTTGTAGTTATATTTCAGGATAGACAATGTGCATACATAATGGATAATAGATATTCTGTGAATGGCATAGGATTTTATTTTTTAAATCAATCAAATAGCTAAAAATTGCTCCCCAAGATGTTAATCCACTTAGGCTATGAGCTTAATATATTTACACTTTATATATAAGACACAATACAACAGAAAAATAAAAGGTTATACGTCCAAAGTACAGTTCAAGTTCAAAATCGCAACATTTGACTCACAACATAAGAACTGTAATAGCAGTAGGCCTACACACGATTCAAATAGGTTGATCTTTTGCCTGACAGGTAAAACTACCTGTTTGCGGACATTGTTGATCTGCGCGATGCAAAACACAGTAACAGCTAAGTTAACCGAAGCACATGTACAAATGCAATGGCTTAGATGATTTCTAGCAATAGGCTACAACTGCACATCTCCACTGCTTGGATTCACTTTAACAAATTCCCTCGCTCTCGTGTGTCCCTTGCAACAACATGGCGAATAACAGCGATCCCAGTCTAGGTGAACCCCTGGCCTTTAAAAGCATTGAAGGGAGTCGATAACACCCCTGAGGTGTTCAGTGGTTGAACCCAACTGTTCACATGACATTTCAACCGCCAAAGCATTTTTTCCCCGTTTCGCATCTGTTGCTGGGTGCACTCCGTGGTCACACTTCCTATTACAGAAAGTCGATACTCTTTTATAGGACGTTGCCGTCTGCAGCAGACCTCTGGCACCGGTTCAGGACCATGGATAGCGACGATGCTGCATTCAGCCATGTAATCACATATGAACCAGCAGCACAACTTTCCTCTTTACACTCAGTTGGAGCCGCGGTTTTCCTATTCATATGAACTGCATTATAGACAGCAAATCAACAAATCACATCGCCAGAGGACTAAGGGAATTGTTTAAGTCCCTGTACCATCAGCATGATTTTACATTAAAGGCCTACTTCACCGGTTTGAATATGAAGGTGTATTGAATTCTGAGATCCTATGTAGTATAAATGTGCAAAAAAAATTGAAATTGGTTCATCCTAGCCTGAGAAAAGGCAGAAAGAGTGGTTTTTTTAACCCTATATTAATCTTACTGTGACATCACAGTAAGATAAATATAGGGTTAAAAAAAAACCTTACTTTGTAAATATTACTGTGATTTCTCCTACTGTGACATCACAGTAATATTTACAAAGTAATTTTTTTTTTAACCCTATATTTATCTTACTGTGATGTCACAGTAAGATTAATATAGGGTTAAAAAAAACACTCTTTCTGCCTTTTCTCAGGCTAGGATGAACCGATTTTTTTTTTTTTTGCACATTTATACTACATAGGATCTCAGAATTCAATACACCTTCATATTCCCACCGGTGAAGTAGGCCTTTAAGGCTGTGGTGCATTTCGTACTACAAAAATAAATAAATACATAATGTAGCCTAGTGTTCAACATAATCATAGTGGTCCTCTTGATATATTATGCACAATGACCCTGCATTTACCAGTATTAAGGCACTACACATTGATCAATGTGGAAAGTAAGTATATCTACTCAAGCACTGCACCTAAGTAGAATTATGATTCTACTTCCATTTTTTGCTACCTCTATATGCTGCAGTTTCACAGACCAAAACGAACCCTAGATCCTATAGAAAGCCATGCACATTAGCACCAGCTTGACCAACAATGACATAAAGAACTTTGAGGTTTGAACATGTCTTACCCCAACAATAGCGTGTGAGGCTGTTGACAGAAACCTGTTACAAGGGGTCACAAGTGCACATGGCTGTACACAACCAAGAGTACTTGACACCACCGCTCTATTCGATATTTGACCAAAACTATAGCAAAACTCACTACCATCACATAGCTACAGACATCATTTTACCAATAACCTTTTTTTAAATGAGACAAAAGAGCCGAAAGTGGGCTTTGTTATGGATAAAATGATCAGAAGATAAAAAAGCTTATGGACTATGGAATAAATATATTGTGTCTACTGCAGCACAGACGCAAAGAGATTCTTAGACATACTATGTATACAGCCTGCTTAGATGACTCAAAGTTAATGTTATCTCCTTCAATACTGAGCGGTGGAAAATGTATCAAAGGATATCTGACTTGCAGCATCTTTTTTAAGGTAGCGAATGATAACAGCTCTTGCATGAATGATATAAGCTCTTTCATGCATTGACATTCTCCTGAACAAATCGCTTTCACCTCAGTTGTGCACTCTAATTCTTGGCACATAGATGTTTAGCTTTGAGGAACAGCCTCCAAGTAATCCAGAGTCTATTAAAACCAATCTGATCACACAGAGTTCAGATCACGGTATGCTGTTATGATAACTGCAGCGTGGCTAACCTCTCTCCTCCATAAAATGCCACAGAATGGGGACTAAGTAATGGATTCAGTAATGTTAGCACTTACTGACATTATAGCGCAGGGGTAACTCCATATCTGTGGAAGTTAAATGAAAGCCTGTGTTTCTTTCCCCTCTCTTCTGAGCACTGTTAAGTAAATGCTCCTGTCTCTTACAGAGTGGTTTGGTATAGGTTGAGTAAGAAAGCAACACTAAGTTTCTTCCATGTTTTAACAAGGACATTGACTTCAAAAGAGGTTCAAAGTATCTGCTATGGAAAGAAGATGAAACATTAAAGCATTAATGGAAGGATGTCTTGGCACTTAAACTGAATAGAGCATTCTATTAAACTACTGGTGGAACATGCTTATAATAAAGTGCTGAACGAGGCTCAACTTAAGGTATGTCTTTCCAAATTAGCCAGTCCATCTATCTATATATATAATTCTTTATTTCAGACCCAGGGGGATCCATATCAACACAAACAACATAAACAAATACCCAAACAGAGTAAAAAAGTACACAGCCTTTCACAATATTCAGTGCCATGCATACAGACATGATCGCCAATGGTTCCACAGTCCGGAAGAAAATCTGACCGAACTGCATAGAGGGTTAGCCAAAACTGCAATTAAGTTATTTTCGGACTCAGATGCCCTACACATAAATCCATACATCAGGCCATGCAACACAGCAGAGCAGGTAGGGACCCCAACACTTACAAACATTTGGCTTGCACTGGAGCTTCTTGGAGCTCTCAGCAGTAGCCTCATGCTATCATTGTAGGCCTCTGTAAGCTTTCTAATGCTTCCTTGTTTATAACGACACCACAGGTGGGCAGTATACAGCGGCGTACAATACACTCTAAAGAGTGAGATTTTGACAGGTACGGAGCACATACTAAACTTACGGCAGAGCATGTTCGCTTGTGCATACAGCTTCCGACGCTATAGATATCCTTGTCATCAGACAGGTCATTAGACATAATATGGCCCAAATATATAATTTCACTGCACATACTGAGTTCAGTGCCAGACAGATAGAAGTCAGGGAAGGTTGACTGTCTGTCTCCTCTGCTTCTGACAATCATGATCTTACTCTTTTTTGCGTTGTATTTTATGTCAAAATCATCACCATACTGTGTGTATACTCTCAGAAGCTGTTGTAGACCAGCACTATATGGGCTAAAGATGACCAGATCATCTGCGTACATAAGGTGGTTAATGAGTGAGTCCCCAATCCTACAGCCTGTACCAGATGCATTTAAAATCAAAGACAAGTCATTCATATACATATTAAAAAGAAAAGGAGACATCTATCTATCTATCTATCTATCTATCTATCTATCTATCTATCTATCTATCTATCTATCTATCTATCTATCTATCTATCTATCTATCTATCTATCTATCTATCTATCTATCTTCTGACTTAATTAATTGCCTTAATGTATGCACCACTATGAATTCATGCATATACAGTAGGCCTACACCTTAATGCATGAGTCTATACCTGTCTTTTATGCTAAATGCTAACATTAGCATTCTAGCATACTCCCAATGACGATGCTAACATGCTGATTTTAAGCAGGTATTATTTTATTACCATGTTCACAATATGAAAGTTAGCAAACATTTGCTGGCAACATACACACACTGTAGCTGAGGCCAATGGGAATATCATTAGTTTGGCTGGTATTTGGCAATTTACCAGTAGAATTGGGACAAACTGAAGGAAGTGTCAAGAGAAGGAATTACAGATTATCAAGAGGGGCTCATTTATGAGTAAATCAATAGCAATCCATCCAGCAGGTGTTGAGATATGTCACTCAAAAACTCAAATGTTTAGTCAGAAAAAGTCTTATAGTATCCATCATCTGGGAACCAAAATATGTCTCTATAAAAGCATGTGTCTGTCCATCCAGTAACTGTTGAGATATTTCACGGCATAAGTGGAAAACTAGCCCTGTTGGTGCTGTAGGAAAAGTCAAAGGATCACCAGAGTCATTAGATTCACCAGGTACCATGAATGTCTCTACAAAATGTCACAGCAATGCATCTAACAGTTGTTAGGATATTTCTGTCAATATAAAATGTCAATATGGTACAAGAGAAAAGTCATAGATCACCAAGGTCAGTATGCTTCATCCTCTGGGCACAATGAATGTCATGGTTATACATCAAACAGTTGTTGAAATATTTCAGTCTGATTGATAGAGCAAATTAGTTTTATCCCTAGAGCCGCCAGCATGACTGAAAATGCTGCTATACAGCAACATCACAGCTCTTTAATAAATCCCGTGCTTTGCAAAGGTAGCTAAAAATATATATGTCCTGACAAGTGCAGACCTACTGCATGCATTCAAACAAACTGTCAAACAAAACAATTTTTAGTCTCCTTTAATAAAATTTCTCCAGCTTTAATGATTGTGTGTGAGATTCCTGCTATTACTTTCATAACTTAAGAGAAAGATTTTTGCCCAAAGGAAAGGTAAACCACTTTCCTTACACTGTATATGTAACCAACCGTCCACATTATTTTACAGGTTCTCTCCTGGACAGGGTGTGGGAGTTTTGCTTGCAGCTGGAGACCAGATAGAGTTGAATTGGCAGTGAGGAGTGACTGCCCTCCGAGATCGCTGCCTGCAAGATCGAGGATGGTGTGGACAGCAATGTCTGTTTTATATTTTCTTATTTCGACCATAAATGTTATTCTTCATTAGCCTTACTCTTACTTTGAGAAAAGACCCTGTTTGACAACACTTAAGTAGTTTAAACCAGTGATATAGACTAACTCAGTTGTCTCTTGCTACATTAAGCATTAATGAAATATCATCACAAACGACAATAGAAAAAGAAAAGCATTGACTTTAACAAAACTCTACATTCTGCTTCTGATACAGTGGCATGTTGTTTTTGATTTTGTAGAACTGTGCAGCAGTCCAGCAATTGAAATAATCAAAAGGCAATGGATCCCATTACCTGTAATTGGGGTTATGTCCATGCCAGTTTTAGAAGTTAGTTTTTTCGACTCCCTAACTATGACCTGAAATCTCGGACCAGAGCTGAGGCTGAGCAGAGGCCATTTAGCAGTAATGCTGTAATATCACTGTTATCGTTGTTATTCTTATTGATATGATTACTGCTTTTGTTTGAAAAAGCAAATTGTCATTTTGGTGTAAGCCAAATCAGGTTAGAGGACTTTGACACTATTATTGAAAATCACCAACCAGTTTTCGTTCACCCATGGATTTGTAAAGGAAATCCTATATTTATTGGAGAATCCACACCACACTGGTTTTTTGCTCTTTCTAGTGCTAAATTTGGTCGCAGGAAAATAAGAAGGAAAGTGTTTCCGGCGCATGCATATTACTAGTAATTTTGTACATTACTCAATTCTTAATTCAAAATGAAACAGTTTTTCCTTTGATACACAATAACTCCTCAAAGTCTCAATGTCCTGGCATTATGTCAACCAAATATGCAACCCACACTGTTTGAGAGTAAATAATAGAGAAACCTGATCCTTTCCAGGAAATCCACTGAGATGCAGAGGCTGCCATTGCTTTTTTAAACAAAAAAACACTTAAAACCTACCATGATCTGGAGAGGTTATACAGGAAACACTGTGCTGGATATACAAGAAAAATGCAAATCAAAATGAGATTAAAAATAATAATATGGTAGGCTACATCTTTGCCTGCATCCAAATAGTAATGGCATGCATATATACAGTATGTATATTTCATATGCATATATAATTCATTGCTGTGTTGTACTTTTGACTAATGCCTTTTTTAGTTGGTGGATGCAAAGCAGATTTTTTGGAGCAATCCTACGAAAGCCAAGGTTGCACAAGAGCCGTAGAAATCCATCTGCCTCCCCCAAATCACATTTTGACATGTCTCACAGTCAAATCTCCCCCTAGGGCGCTAGATGAGGGAACATCTTCAATCTAAACCTGGATACAAAAGGGTCTGTAAGACACCGCAAAAATGGATTGGGAGTGCTAAAACCACAGAAACCTCTGCCGGAAACACGACTTTCTATAAATACAAGATACTCGCCTCAGCTGCCAAGTTCGTTATGTTCTCTCCCTCTCTCTTTCTCTGTCATGTTGGGCTCTGTATAGTTATATATTTTACTTTATCATTCAAACACTGGGCAATTGAAAGAAAAATAGAACAAAGAAAATGAAAAATAAAAGCGGCGGAAGCGTGGTTCTTCTTTTGAAGGAACATCTCTCTCCCTGCTCTTCCTCTGAGAGTGGGAGTGGGTTAGGGAAGCCCGGTACCAGGCCCCGATGCTGCTGCTGCTGCTGCTGCTGTTGGTGTGGCAGGTTTCCCGTGCGTTCCAAAAATACTTTCGCACTCGCCCACTTTGGTCCCCAGCCGCCTGTACTCTTTGGTTCTACAACAGGGATGGGTAAGAATCATATTCAGCTCTCCAATCGTGATTGCGGAATGCCCCAGCGTTTCTTTAACCATGCCCCCAGACTCCTCCACACACACATTGCACTGGCCCCCACCTTGCCCTCTTCTCTGCTGGATCCAGTGCTTGCAGCACTCTGACAGTCCAATTCTTGGGCCTGATCCAGCTACTGTACCTGCTGTTACCTAACAGCTGAGACATTTTGAAGAGAAATCCATGCACTAGAACAGCGGAACTAATTCAAAAGAATGTAATATTTTTCAATAAAGAACATTTTCATTAGGTAACAGTAGATTAAGTGTAAAAATGCTAAAAAAATATTATTTGCTTCACCAGATACAACAACAATTCCGTTACACCGAAGCTCAATAACAACCATTACACACAATTGGTATGATGCATCATGGGACTACTTGCATGTAGTTTTAACCAAACAAAAGTGAATACTGTACGTCTACATATTCTAGTCAATGACTCAATGATTTCTTTTTGTTGCACCATTACCCCATTGACACCACAACAGGTATGAAAATATATGAATGTTAATAATAATTAAAAATAATTGTTTCTGTCACTACTTTATTAATGCACAGTCATTACGGGGACATGCAATGCAATCGAATTCAAACAAATAGCTAACAGCAGACATGTGAGGAAACAGATGAAGAATGTTAAGAGCTTGCAGCTAACAAAAGTAACTATGGAAACGGCCAGATCTACATTGCATTAGCTTCCACAGCTCTCTCCAGAAATAAAAACTGTTGGGCTAAGAGTGAATCAGGTAAAGACAAAAGATCCCGGGTGAACCTATTTATAGTGGGCCTTACATAACATACATAGACCTATGTTGGCTGAGGCGAGTTTGCTGTTCAACATCAAGCTGCTGGGGGGCAAAGACACTGGATCCTGGAGGGTATTTTATTCAAGAGACATGAAGTATAAACAGCAATTAGGCCAGTGTGGATGATAATGCTGATGACCACTGATTTGAATAGAGGGAGGAAAGCTTGCTGTTTTTCATGAAGGTAAAAAACAAACACTGATACACTGACTGTCCTTGGAGGGCAATGATGTCAAATTCGAAGTCCTACGAACAACATTAGCATGCAGTGAGCTAAAGAAAATTGACAGAAGGAGAGAAAAAAAATGTATACGTCACAAGGAGTAGCAGTTCATAGTCAGTTTGCCCAAAAGCCTTGTGTATTTGTATTGGAAGTTATGTCAGAGGATTGCACACACACACACACACACACACACACACACACACACACACACACACACACACACAATAATGCGGCCTCAGGACAAAGCATCTGACATCTCCAGTGAAATGATATGAACATACAGTACAAGCCCGCATACTCACAGACAACCTGTGTGAGAGCCACTGAAATGCATGAGCGGTGATCATCTAGAAATAAAGCCTGCCACCATATATTATATTCAAATTGAGCTATTAGCATAATTATCCACTTATACTGCTTTAATTTTAAGTAGCTCTCCATTGTATGTAAAATTATAGCAAAGCTGTATTCAGGAGACTCTTTTCCACTCACAAATGCCTTATTAATTAGCTCCCTCTAGCATAAGTTCTCAGTAATTACATTCGGTGGAGCAGTCAGTGCTACAAAGGGGGTACCTCCAGCAACTTTGAGACAACTTTATAAATAGTCCACAGATGTATAATGATTCCTATCACAAAAAAATATTCCATTTCAACACTAAGCAGCGGCCATTTGGTTGCAGAATTTCACTCCATGAATGCACTGCGAGCCAATTCATTGGTAGTAGGCAATCACAAATATGTTCACTATATAGACGCTCTCATAAGGTTGGGGATGATATGCAAATGAATACTCCCTGACTCATCTGTTTATTATGCAGTCACATTAGTTAGCTCTGATGCTGTTTGGCTATTATCCCATCTCACTGTGAAAAAGGGTCTTGGGTGAGGGGGATGGATTGCGCACTGAGTGCTTTAGTCACACAGATTGTTCACACTCTTCAAAGAAATAAATGCATTTTCGACTGTAGTTGCATTGAGGGGATGTGGAATCCATTTCCTCTCAGAGAAACAGCAAAAGGCAAAGGATATGGCTCATCTGTGTTCGAATCCCTTGGTACCGTGCTTTGTGTTAATAGGTCAAGGGGTCAAACAATGAGCTTGTGTCTCCTACGAATCAGCCTAAGGAAAATCATTGCTCATTGATACATCATAAGCTAATTTTTACGGTCCAGTCAACTGACATTTCACAATGATAGAAAAAATTAAAATTCAAAAACCCTTTTCGAAACACTGATATAGTTTATTCGTGTTGCTTGTTCAGTACAGTATCTTTACATTAGTAGAAAAAATGAGGGACATCTTTCAAATAAATGTGGTGAAACTACCAATCTGTGGCTTCACAGCCTATCTGCTGTTCTGCTAACTGATCGCGGCACTATTTTTAGCCATGCAACCTTAATGCACCATGCTAAGATTTCAACTATACAACTGCACATGTAGCCCATTCAGTGGATTTATAGAAGTCTCGAGGTTGGAACCCATGGTCATGCACACAAACTGGGAATAGGCATCAGTGCTCTCAGTACCAATATTTTATATTTCGTGTCAACGTGATAAGAAAATTGACACTTAATTCCTGGTTGTGTGAATATATACCAGCATATATGTCTATAAGTAAAATAATTTCCATCATGTCTTTTGATTGTAGCTAATTAATCACCAAGCCATCACAGCAACCGCTCTCCATGGAAACCATGCAAAAAGCAGATTGACGTCTCCAAATATGTCATCTGACAAGAGAGGGGACAGGGCTGCTGTACTTATGGTCCCGGTGTGTAGAAACTACTGTCTGCTTTGACTGACAGAGGTTTGCTGACATTTGCACTGAACAAATCTGGAGTTCTTAAAAAGAAAGCTGAAGCAAAAATATTGTACATTTACATACAAAACGCCAGTTTACGTAAATTGCTGGAACATTTTTGCTATTTAGTAATATTACAATATCACCTACTTTTAAAGCTTTATGATTATGCAGTTAAAATATCATGGCTCTCCATTGTACTTTAATTAAATATTAAACTCTTGGTTCGTAACCTTATTTGTATTTTTATTTTATTTTTCATGTATTATTATTGTAATTATCATTGTAATATATTGGAAAGACTGAGAAATACAGAAAAATGGAGCCTCAGTGGCATTTAATTCTTAGTGATTCAGTTGGAAATGTGAATTCAAGAGCAGTCAAAGCCGTTTTACATGACATAAAAGACAATAATGAATTATGTTCTCAGACTGCAGATTGTTTTATCGACAGCAACTCACGAGTAGCAATAAAATAATCACCAATTACAAGTGCCCAGTGTCTGGGTGTGAGCCATAACATCCAAGCTCCAATTAAAAAGCAACGACAGTGGAAGATGGTAATACTAAGTCGATTGCATTTGAAGGAAAGATTGTAGCTACAAGATTAAAAACATATATTAAATTACTTGCACCAATGAATGTAAAACACCAACATATCCAAAAATAACTTCAGTTTGACAAAAAGAAAATATTGAAACCGTTTATTGTTTTTGACAAAACAAAACCCATGTCACAGTCACAGTTGAATTACCTGCCAGTCCAACCACGAGTGTACAAAATCTGGTTGCCATTTTAGAAATCTTGAGCAAGACTGTATAGATTTTTTTTTTAAAGAGTGATCAAACCATTTTATATCAAAATGAGCAATCATTTAGACAGAGAATGATTAAAGAGAAATGGCAGAATAAAGAATAATGGCCCTCATTTGTCAAGTGAATCCTTTATGCACTTATTGAGCTGGTCATAAACGACAGCTCACATATAGTGTCAAAGCATGAACCCTCCATCAAGTAGATGGACCAGTGTTTTCCTGCTTGTTAAAAAAATACTGTAATTACCCGTCTTGGTTTTCCATAAAAAGAAAAGAATTGCAGTTTGAAGCAATGAAGTTGCATGTGTCTGAAGTGGTGAGGCATATGCTTTGATCAAGTGTTTCCTAAATGCATCTTAAGTCTATAACTGAAGCACTACATAGTGCTTGGCTCCACATACAGTACAACACAGACATGGTAGCTGCACTTACACTTGTTTGAAATTGCTCTTCAGAAAACACCTGTGTGAAACCTGTTATTTTAATTAAAGGTTAAAGGGGGAAATGTGACCATAAATGCCTATACAGTACTTCACATGGATCAGGCTTGCAATTACAATTTTTCAATGTTTAGTAGTTTCTTCAACCAGCAACATCATATTACTGTATCTTAACAACTAGTCATTTTGTTTGAATTTTATTCTGATAAATGAAGGCAGATATCTTAAGAAAAGATGATATGAAATGTACAGTATCAGTACTGTTCAGCCATCATTAATACTGTCAAGGCTGACCAGCCGGTGAAGGGGTGGCTTCCTTGGCCCCTGCCAGTACTGTCATTGTACTGTTCCCAGATATACCCTGTTTCAACATACTGTCTATAAACATTATTAATGATGTTAGTCCTGAGTTCCTCATGAAGAGCAGCTGCCTTCTCTTGGTATGGCCCTTCTGTGTTGCTGTAGTGGTGCAGGGCTCTGACTGCCAAGTAGTTGATGTTAATCCATATCGATCCCCTCCAGTAGGGGGCATCGTGTTCTGTGTTACGCTTCATATAGAGTGGATCGGCCTTGGAGAGTGAACGCAAGCCATAGGGTGTCCACAGCTTATCGGAGTTTCTCATGTCACGGAAAATATGTTCTAGTTTGGGTGAGTCCGGTGTAAGAATGTGTAGTAAGAAAGGGAACAAGCTAACATAACCCAAAGCATTGACATACTGCTGCTTAGGGGCTCGGCGGACTGAGCGCACAAGGCGTGCCACAGGGAACTGATGACGAGGTTGACCAGGAGGCACGTACACCTTCTCCTGCTGCAAGGACACAGCTTGGGTGTGGTTGCCGTAGTCACTGAATGCACTGAGTTGTTCTGACCAGTGGAGCTCATTGAGCAGGTTGTTGTCACTGAGAACTTGGTGGGTGAGCTCATAGTCATCATGGGGCTCGTCTAGAAGTCGGGCTATATTTGCCATGATGCCCGAGGACAGGGTCATCCAGCAGTGTAGATCCACATGGCGCTCGTCTGCTGATGGGTGTGAGGCCCGAGGGTAGTCATCCAGCCCAGAAGTCAAGGTCTTGGGATTGAGGAAAAGATTGGTGTCCTTGTCACGTCCACGCCAGCGGTAAGAGTTTGGTAGAGGCCCTGTCTGTGTGGTGTTGTACCATTCAAACCAGGTTTTCAGTTTAGGGAACAGCCGTCGGAGGAAAGGCAAGGTTGGCTGAGATGCTGCCTTGCTCGCAGAGAGCTGTTCGATAAGTCCCTGAAGAGCTAAGAAAAGAGTAGGTGGGTTGGCGTTCTCGTTACGCTGAATTACAAACTCGGCTGGAACTTTACTGCGAGCCTCGTCTCCCAAGATCTGCTCCCGGGGGATCCAGCCCTCCATATTGATCAGATCTATCCAGTGGCCAATGACCTCCCTTGTCACTTGGGGATCCCACTTGCTCAACAGCAGCTGGTGGAAGCCCTCGTCCCAAAGGAACCCTCTGGGAAAGAAAGAGCGTGATGGGACGGCAGTGAATAAAGCTCCTTCAGGGTACAGGACTGGGTATTCATTGTAGACCGACTGTACCACTGACTTGCCGTAGAAGTAGCCCACTCCACCCAACATGTTGCTGAGCGCTGCCTTGGCAAACTTAATATGGGCCTGACTATAACCTTTGCTCTCGAGCCCAAAAGTCTTCTCAAACCTTGCATCAAATTCAGATTTTCTCTTCTCCAGCTCCTGGGTCATGATGGAGCCCACCAGTTGGTTGGGACGGTTGTGGAAGCTGCCAGACTCAAACATAACTTCGATCTGGAAGGGCGTCTGGACGGTCACCTGGTAAACCACAAAGTCGCTCTCTTTTCTTGTGTCAGCGGGTTTCTGTTGGTTTTGGTGGTGGGGGGGCTTGTAGGTGTCTACTGCTATGTAATGCCTCTTTTCACCAGAAGGGGGGCTGTAAACAAACCTGCGGTTCAGACTGTGCTTCACGATGTCAGCCAGCTTCTCCAGGCCAGGAGAGACCGTCTGAAGATAGTTGTAACTGAAAAAAGACAAGAATCTATATTGTCAAATGCCACTTTTTTACTCTATGAATTCAAAGCTGTCACACAAACCATACATTGTAGTTTATTGTCCGTCACCGACACACAATGGATCTCAAGTGCACTACCGATGTTTGTAAAGCCTGAGCACACCGTGTAATAACCTGAAAGCTGAGCATTGGTGTAACCCTCCACAGTCTCATATTGTATTAGTGACTCAGAGATTAAGCAACATGTCACGGTAAAATCAAACTTTCATTTTCCCACTTACACTTCATTATCCATCTTCCTACAACACATCATGATTTTAGCATTTCTATCAGTGCATACTGTACCTTTCTATTTTGCTATGCTGGTCCTCACTGGCCCTCGTGAAAATGGAAATATCGGTTCTCCCTGTGAGCGTTGCTAGCAGAGAGTCCTGTCCACTCAATACAAACAATACTGCAGTTCTTTCTGAAGAGGAATTAACACTTTCGCTGGTTGAACGAGAAAAAGACTAGAGACCTTTCGGAAAGGTTCTTGTTTTTTTCTTTAATCTTTTTTGCATATCCTGATGTTATGTACATCAGAACACCTACAAAATGTAATTATTTCAATGTTTTTTTTAGCTCCCATATTATACACTTTTATACACTTTTCGGTTCTATTATACACCATATTATATGGTCTTAGTGGTCCCTAATACGTTTTTCTTCAATTGTTTGCTGATAAAAACTTTCAGATAATTTATTGTACTATGCTGATGTTCAGCTAATCTCACAATGACCTATTTTTTTAAAAGAGCTGCAGCTCCCCTCGTAAATATACAATCTTTGAGCTCCCCCCGCCCCCTGTCCGGAAGCGAAGCCAGATACGCCTCGCCCTCTGTCTGTTTGTAAACAATGATGACGTATAGCCTGTTAGCACAGTTAGGTTTAGCCTACCCATGAGAAGAACCAAGTCTAGTGCTAATAACGCACTTTGAACAGTTTGACATGACCTATCCTTGTCTACATGAAAGACTATGTTCATACAGATGCACTGACAGCCACACGCTAATGGAAATGGCATGTTCACAATAAAAATGCTGCAAAAGATGGTGGCTACTGCGAAGCTAGCTCGGGAGCTAGCTGCTAACAATACCACTAAAATCAGTGAAAAAAATATCTTCAAAGTCAGACTTCTTCAGTATACCTTCCAATCCTTTGTCCTGTTAAAAACGAGGCATTTCCAGACTGGTGTGGGGAATAGAAATATGTTTTTATGACCAAAAGCTGAATGCTTGTCCCAAAGCTAATAGCTATACACCAGTCAGGCAAAAATACCAATGAAAACATTTATTTCAGTTTCACTCTTTGAAAAAAAGCACAAGTAGCTTCCTATCCGTTGTGTTATTAAAAACGAGGCTGCTGTGGTTAAGATAAATTAGTGGATCATGCAACATTCATCATGTTTTGCCGTACTACAGGCATCTTGTCGCTTAGCAACAAGCAAACAACATGGGGGTGAAGGAATATTTTTCGAGAGGATCTCGGGGCCGTGGACCAATAAGAAATGGGGGGGGGGGACTGCACAGTGGAAGCTTCTGGCTTTCCGGTTTTTGACGTCAGAAACGGGGAGAATTCTGACTGGAGTATATTGGGTGGAGAGGTGGAGGGTTTCAGAAAAGGGGAGAGTGAGAAAAGGAGAGAGCTTTCTTTTTTTGATACTTTGGCAGTCTGTAGGCACACCGTAGACCCATAATTATGTTCAAAAACATCAGAAAAGTGCATTTGCACAATATGGGAGCTTTAAACAAAGGCTGAAGCTTCTGCTTTTGCTGCCATCTAGCGGTTAGATTTTCCGTTTACCCTAGTAGTAATGTCAGACTACATTACAACATGAAATAACTATTGAGTATCCTTCAAAACCACACATTGGAGGTGGTAAAATAGACTTGGAAATGTTCAGGGACATTTGGAAGGGCTTTTGTTGAATAACAGATTTGGTGATTCATTACATTTTTAACAACCTAATACATTTTTATGCCTAGTTATTTTACTAATAGGCAGTTTAAACGGCCACTGTCCTGTTCCATGACCGCTCTCTTTTTAAACTGCTACTGAATTTACCATTAACTCTTGTAATCACTTCTGTACCTTGCATATTTCGCACTGGATAATTCCCCGGTAAGTGGCTTTCGGAAGGTCATTTTAAAGGCTCCAAGTTCTTCTGAGAAACCAGTGATGGAAGCGAGACGGTTTCTCTCCTCAACGTGAGCCTCCAGTGAGCCTTGTGAGTCTGCTGCTGCATAAAGCATCAGCGAAATGACTGGCGCTTGAGGGGCAGAGCTCTGGTGAGTAAGAACAAATATATATTTATGAATATATATATACATACATCTTTTTTTATAAGAAATAACTGCAATTCTTTGGTAACTGTTTTGAATGCAAAATTATATATTTGGGTTATGTACGGAGAAAGCTGCACATCTACACTTTATAAACAGTCAGTACTCACATGCTGTTTGGCAGTGATTCTCCAGGTCCAGTCCCCTCCATGATCCCCTCCCATCCTCTTTACAAACTCTGTGGTAAGTGTGAAATCGTTATCTCGGACTTCCTGGACTCCAAAGGTCTTCCCATCATGCATCAGCCAGCCATAGCCTTGCAAACGATCCCCTTGCTCACATGTGTGCCTCAGGTTCACGTCCATGTCAGAAAACTGACGCATCCACATCATGCCTGATGAGAAATAACAATCAAAGTAAATATATTTGGTTGTACAACACAATGGATTGGAAAATAACTTGTAGACAGTTTCACATAAAAGGCGCGTCCCTAAACTCACTGGCTAAATGCACCAAATTTCCAGTCACCTGAGGTTTGAAAACCGCAGAGCTTAATTATCTGTTGTTAATCAATACTGGAAAATGTAGTGCACTTTGAGCTGTCAACTAATTAACAATATTGGTCATCCAAATTGGCTGAAAGGGTAAACAGTCGTAGGAACTGTGGCCAAACTTCACTTGAATTTGACGAGTGCCTGGGCCTGGTTCCCACCATCATCTAGTGCAATTAAACGTTGAAGATTTGATTAGCACAACAGAGTAAATATTTTGTAAAAGCAAACGATTAAATATTAAAGGGCAAGCCACCAGAAAAACTGAATTTAGATTGTGGTACTTCAATTACTTTCAACATGATTTTAGTGTAATTTCGAGAGTAAAGAGAGTTTACAAAACTGAGAACTGTCTATTTAGGTACACTTTGTGTAGTGGTTACATCAGCATAATGCTCATGCTGTGAATAGATATTGTTTGATATTTTGGTTATTTTACATATTTTATACCAGCTCACACTAAAATTGACTGTGAACATGTTAGCCTACCTGTCACAATGCTCATGGGACTCCTGGTTTTCATGCCAAAGTAAACCTGAGGCCTGTATGAGCCCCAGAACCGTTCTGGTGAGACCTTGGCACTGCTGCTATTTGAATCCAGGACTGGAGGTGACGGGTGCAGCGTCACCACCCGTTTGGCCAGGTTGGAGCGCATGTAGAGCGCGTAAAAGAACCAGATCAGGCTGAATATACAAAGGGCAATGGAGATGTTGATGAAGACTTTGCCAATATCAACTTTCTGTTTCTTCTCTTTGCGATGAAATGCAGAGGGCTTCTCATCTTTCCTTGGAGGGGGAGCAGCTTCACCGGTCACCACCCTCTTCCTCTGCCTGCCCATCATGCCCTTCTGATCCTGGACACAAGTGGAGGAGGGAGGAAGACATTTTGATATGTTTTAAATGTGCACCTGTTCTGTGCTTGCATCTATGAATGAGGAACACATTACTGAAGTGTACAGCAACATACAGTTTAATCTTACAAGTAATTTCAATCTTGTCACTACAGTACGGGATCTAATAATTATTTAACCTTAGGTATCCCAGGCGTACGCACTGCAATTCAGTTCACTTACTCCATATCCTTTCAATTGAATTAACTGCAAACAGGCTTTTAAAGCTTTAATACTTTATTATAAGCTTCATTACCAGATTTTCTTCTGACTAAGTACTGGTTATTTGAATTACACGGCTCAGTTGAAAATTTACATTTAGCTGCCAGTTTACTGGATATTAATGCAAGAGACCGGCAATGCATTTTCTCTTTCTTTTGAGGTTATAATACTGACTCAGTTTTTGTTTTTTCAAATTAATTTTTTCGATAATTTTGCAAGTTGAGAGCTGTTAAATCATATTGAATCCACCCTCACTCATTCACATGAATAGATTAGAATATCATTAAAAACCCAAACATGGACTAAAGCTTCCAAATTAGGCGTAAATTATATCAAAACACTTCTACCAAAAACTGAAAACTATATTATAGCCAACATGAATTAAGTATTTGTGGCAGATTGTTGTAAGACTGCATTTGGTGCAACTAAAAAATTCACAACTGAGAGAATGTTGTTTTTGATTTGATGAACTGCTTTTTTTGTTGATAAAGCAATACTCCTCATCTAAATAAAGGGTCTATTAATCTAGGGTGATGTTGTACGCTGTGTGATAAGCAAAATAAAATTGGAAATCTCTGGTACAGGTAAAGGCTACACAAGTCTAGCAAAATGGCAGATAATCAACTAAAACCCCAGTAGTAGACATACAGGTATTACGTGTTTTTCACCTTTTCAGTTTGCAACGTATACACTCAGTTGCCAGCTAATTTAATCCACCAAGTTAAAAACTAATGCGGTCTTATAAACATGCCCTGCCATAAATCTCCCTTCATTATGTTAGGATTGTTTCTCAACCGTTAGAGGGATGCGTTGATTTAACTCTTTGGAGACTGCAGATTTTGTGATGCTTTTCAATTGTTTGGCAATACTAGAGAGAGAGTATGCTTCAATATTTACTGATAAATATTAAGGCAACATATAAGGGAAAACACTGGGGGAAAAGTCAGTTTCACTTTATTAAAGCAGCTACGAGTAACATTTAAATATCTTTAAAACAGCCTCATGTTTCCTCTGATGGTCATAAATTACCTTTAACAGCAAACGAGACCATCAGTGCAGTCCGATTTTCGGTTTGCGCGTGCAGGCTCTATGGTCATTGGTCACATATTCGTATTTGTCGCAGATTTCAGTGTGGCGCAGCAACTAGGGGTGGGAATCTCTTGGCACCTCACGATTCGATTCCGATTCAGAGGTCAACGATTCGATTCAAAATCGATTTTCAATGCATCTCAATGCAAAAAATGTTTTATGTACATACCCATTTGTGATTTTCAAAAATATATTTATATACACATCTGAGTGTGCTACTCAGAGTTTGCTAATCACTTCCTGCTTTTGTGATAATCATTAAAGACAATCAACAGATGAATTGCCTTCTCTAATATTGTTTTAGAGAAAAGCATTTCTTGTCACAAATATGACTTTCTATGAACAGTGCAATAATCAATGCAGCTTGCATTTTCAACACAATATGGAAGTATGTAAAAACTAAACCTATTCAGTTTAATTTTATTTCTACTCTTGTAAATTATGTTTCTATAGGATTTCTATTCTATTATCTGTTATTTTCTATGTCATTTCAACACATTGTACAAAAAGTATGGCTTGGAATTCAGCTCTCATACAAAAACGTAAACAGAGATAAAGCCGGTGCAGGTCATGGGTGTGCTGCTCTCAGCCCTTTTGTAGCCACGTTTGTAAACAACTCGCACATGTGTGGTGTGCATGCGCAATGGCACAGGAAGTACTAGAAAAAAAAAATCGTTCGAGAATCGCGATTAATCGGAGAATCGATTATTTTTAATATAACGGGGCTGAACCATCCAAGGAAAAAAAAGAGAATGCAATGAAGAAAAGCTAAAAGGGAGAGTGATATAGGCTATGGGCGGGAGGAGGACGTTGCCAACGTATACACAATTACACGGGAGCGAACTAGACTGCAGTGTTTACTCCTAAAAGAATGAGCGGTACTAACACAAAGTTAGCTTTGCTTCACCATCACCAGGGGCCTGTTGCATAAAACTAAGATAAGGGATTAACCTAGGATATTTCAGTTATCCTGGCTTGCGTTAGCCATGATCCGGTTGTATAAAAGCGGAGGGACATAAGTTACCATGGACATTTATCCTTTACGGGACCAGGCTAAACGTAAAGGATAAACTTATTCTGTTGCCTGGTTGGCTCAGTCAGCTGTCACTCCAATCTGAAATCAAGGTGTTTAACAGTTATTCCATGATCATCTGTGTACTGCTTTATTTTCATTAGCCTGTTTTAAAGAGGACCTATTATGCTACCTTTCTGGTCTTAATTTCTTGTTTTACACTGCTATAGAGCAACCTGACACGAATCACATCACAAAAAACTATGTAGATTTTCGGGAAGCTCTTTCTCTTATTTTGGCGATCCAGCACATCCTGTCAACACTTGAGTGTGTGTGCTTCGGCTACCTCCGCCTGTGCTTCGGCCATCTCCGCTACCCTCCCCCCCTCCTGCAAACCCCACTCCGTTGTGATTGGTTACCTTCCTTCCGGAACACTTTCAGTGGCGGGAAGCACGAGCATGGACCTATAAGGGCGCGAGGCAGACGCGAACAGGGAAGTGACAGCATTACCATACATGGAAACATCCGCGTGGTGACGTCACAAATTTTTATGCAACGTCACAAATTATGAAAGGCTAGACCGCTTTGAACACGTAACTTCTCCACTGTGTTTAGTGCTCTGCGCAGACACCCCAGATGGTCAGCAGGGAATACGTCGAAATGCATGTACGTCATTACTTGATAACTTAGTATGGTTAAGCATGACTATGAATCATCATAACAACGTTTATAGGTCATAAAAGTCAAAAAGCATCATAGGTCCTCTTTAAGGTACCACATAAAAGACTGCATTGTCATTTAGTTAAATAGTTCTTATTTTTTATTTATTTAACCTGAACCATTTATACTTCACTTAATTATAATAAGATTAAGATGCAATGATATAAATTATAATAATTTATGTGATAGTCTGTTCATATTGCAGGCTATATTTATACAATTGATTATCGATGGCAGATGACGTTGCATATGTGGGTCAAATAAATTCACTTTGTACTTATAACTATATCGACGTGCATCTAAAACAATTCAATATCAATGAAAAATTCCTTTTTTCTGTAATTGAATTCAAAAAGTGAAACTTAAATATATTCTATAAATTCATTACACATGAAGTGAAATTAATCTAGAATAATCATACTTTTCAGAAGGTCGACATTTCTGTATTATAAATCCTTTTTCTGATTGGTTGTATGTAATATTCTAATATTTTGAGATACTGGATTTTTTATACCATGATCAATCAATCATCCAAAAAAAAAGGCCTGATGTATTTCACTTTATGTAATGAATCTATTAAAGTTTCACTTTTTGAATGGACTTTCCATGATATTTAATTTTTTAGAAACTGTCAACTATTTTATCATAAAACAATTCAGGGACATCAAGATCAGTCGGCAGAGAATACATCTGCTGTATGAAATGAACTGCCCCCTGATTTACGGTTTAATCTAGCAAGGCATTGTGGGAAAATGGTCCGTCTTTTCCATTTTTACATCAGTAAAGCTGTGTTCGATCTCTGGGTCTACTTCTGAAAGCTGTGGGCTGGCACTTAACAGAATTACTTACACCTGGCTTGACAAAGCGGGCCCTTTTGATCCTGGATTGGCGTTTATGCAACTGACTGATCCAAAGTGCCCAGGCTAGACTTTGTCAAGGCTGGCTTTATCAATCATCCTGGATATCTTTATTCCACTTTTATGCAATTGGCCCCAGATTACCATTATTCATCTGAAATAGTCATTATTTACAACAACATAAACACATTACCTCATCGTGATCCATACTAACTGCCGTCTCGTTCATTCTTTCTGTGAGGACACGGAGTCTTTCAGCAGTGTGAGAGTAATTAGGTGACACTGCTGAATCAACTCATTGCAATCAGGTGTGTGACTGTGTGTGGCACTGACTGGCATTAGTTGATGTGGTGTCACTAACCACTGTCACGGAGCCGAAAAGAGTCCGTGCCCTCACACTTTCAACACACGGACATGCACTATATTGCGTGGCGCCCTAAACCAATTGACACTCGCAAGGGCTAGAAAACAGCTTTATGACAGCAGGTGTCTTAAAATACTACCGCTTTTGTCCAAAGGGGCCGCCAACGGACAAAGTTACTCGCAGTGGATTTAAATAGAACCCACCAAATACATACATTTTGATGCAGGTAGAATATACTGCAGTATACATTTAGACACCATTAGTTTTAGCTAATGTTGTGGATTTTTTTTTCTTTTTTTTACAAAGGTCAGTAGTTTGCATCAACCAAAGCAGCGGTAAGTAGCCTCCAAGTATTACTAGTAGGCTATACTGTCAGAGTTTCTATAGTTAAAGCAAAACAGTTTGTCTGATCTGTGTGATGTTATTTCGGGAGCCATTTGTAAATAACATTTTAGACATTTTAGTAACAATTAAGGCTTTGTTTTTAAATTAACTAATAAGACAATGCCTTTTAAGATTTTTATCTGTAGGAATATCCTGGTCATTGTTGTTCATAAATAGTGTGAGAGAGTCCAGTAGGAGCCTCCTGTTCACGTCATCTGATGCAACAAAAAAAGCTAGGTTAACGTTAGTCCTCATACACCATGTATGAGGGCAGGAAAGCTGATTATTTTATCAATTAAACTATGCAAAGTGTCTCGAATTCTAATAGCTCGAATTCTAATAGCAATCACCGACACCTGTTTAAACCAGGACACATGCTGTTGGTAACTCGTCCCGGTAATGCTACGATGCCTGCAGACTGCAAGCTCCCCGCTAGTACTGTCATAATGCTAGGGTTAGTATAAGCGAAACCGACCGGCTGTTGCAACACAACGTGTCTCAATTATTAAAAGCCAATAAAATACAGAGACCAAATCGTATTTCAAGCTAAATATCCATTGAGGTAACCGACCTGTCAAAATTCGCAGTCTCAGCCGCTCATTATCCGTTGCTAGCTTATTAGCCACTTCCTGGTTACGGTTACTACTCGAGTCGATTTCGCTGACGTGTACTCCGCTACTGAAGCGTGTGCGTCTGCGTGCTTACGTCATCAAGCCCCCCGTGCCTTGCTCTTTAGGCAAGGCAAGGCAAGTTTATTTATATAGCACAATTCAGACACAAGGCCACTCAAAGTGCTTTACAGGGGCAAGATTAGAATACATAAAACACATTATAAAACATTTAAAAGCGAATAAAAGAAGCAAATAAAAAAATGAAAACTCGATTTAAAAGCAAATAAAAGAAGCAAATAAAATGAAAATTGCAGGTTAAAATGGAAACAAAAAAGTCTTCAGACTCGATTTAAAAGAACTGAGAGTTGCAGCAGACCTCAAGTTCTCTGGGAGTTTGTTCCAGAGATTTGGTGCATAATAACTAAAAGCTGCTTCTCCTTGTTTAGTCCTAACGCTGGGGACTGTAAGTAGACCTGTCCCAGACGACCTAAGGGCTCTGGACGGTTCATAACGTATCAGCATATCAGTAATGTATTTTGGCCCTAAACCATTTAGTGCTTTATAAACCAACATCAGTATTTTGAAATCAATTCTTTGAGTGACTGGAAGCCAGTGTAAAGACCTCAGAACTGGGGTAATGTGATCTACTTTTTTGGTCCTAGTGAGGACTCGGGCAGCAGCGTTCTGAATTAGCTGAAGCTGTCTGATAGATTTTTTTGGAAGGCCAGCAAGGACACTGTTACAGTAGTCAAGTCTACTAAAGATAAATGCATGGACAAGTTTTTCTAAATCTTGCTGAGACATAAGCCCTTTAATTCTTGATATGTTTTTTAGGTGGTAGTAGGCTGATTTATTAATTGATTTTATGTGTTTCTTGAAATTCAAGTCGGAGTCTATAACAACACCAAGATTTCTGGCTTGGGGTGTGGTTTCTAACATAATGGATGTGAGCTGTGCGCTGACTTTTAATTGTTCATCTTTGGCACCAAAGACAATTACTTCAGTTTTATCGTTGTTTAATTGAAGGAAATTTTGGCACATCCAATCATTGATTTGTTCAATGCACTTACTCAGTGCCTGTATCGGACTGTAGTCTCCTGGTGATATGGTTATGTAAATTTGCGTGTCGTCTGCATAATTATGGTAGCATAATTTGTTCTTATTCATAATCTGAGCTAGTGGGAGCATGTAGATGTTAAATAGAAGAGGGCCAAGAATGGAACCTTGGGGGACCCCGCATTCAATATTTGTCCGCTCAGATGTGAAATTGCCTATTGACACATAGTAGTCTCTATCCTTTATGTAGGATTCAAACCAGCTTAGTACAGTTCCAGAAAGTCCAACCCAGTTTGCTAGTCGATCTAGTAATATGCTGTGGTCAACTGTGTCAAAAGCGGCACTGAGATCCAGTAAAACTAAGACAGAACTTTTGCCACTGTCTGTGTTTAAGTGGATGTCATTGAGGACCTTAACCAGAGCAGTCTCAGTGCTGTGGTGTTGTCGAAATCCTGACTGGAAGATATCAAAGCAGTTATTCATTGCTAAGTAGTTATTTAGCTGTTGATAAACAGCCCTACATAAGATAAGTGAATACAAGTAAACAGTAACAAACAAAAAAAATCCAAGTGACAGTAAACACAATAATTGCTAAGTAATCGAACTATTCAAGTGTGTGTGTGTGTGTGTCTCAGTGTTTATTGTACAATAAATATCATGCTACTGACATGCGCAAGAATAAAATAAAAATGCATATATGGTGTAGGCTGTCATTTTATTGAATTATTAATATTGAAATGTATATTAGAGTGTTATGAAGTTTGCATGTAGAGCAAAAACACCTCTGCCAGAAACACAAATTTCGTACAAAGATGACAAGGAATACAAAACGACATTAATATTATAGCCTCTATTCGACAGTAGTTTTATGCATAAATGAGTGTTTTCTCCAATATGAACCATTTAACATGGATTCCCTCATCCGCAGATATTTACCCCGTGGGCAAAATAGATTGAATCTATTATGACAAATAGCAGGTATCTTACGGTCAGCCGGCTCAAATATCGGACCCTCAGCCTCAGGAGAGGTGGAAAAAATATAAAAAACCTTTGGCCTTAAACCGCCTCTCAGTTACAGGTTAAGTAATTTAAAGAATGTTTTCACCTGCACTGAAAAGTATTCATAGAGAAAATGGGAAGACAAACTGACAGGTTAAAGTCCAAGTGAAATGTGAGGTTGAAATATACTTTAAAGATCATAACTGATAACCGATCAGCAGATTTGATTAATGTGAATATCTGCACTTGCCCAAGTCCCCCATTCCTGGTTACTCTGCCATCAATCAACTGCTGTCATGAACAAACAATAAAGAAAAAAATATACAGAGACTTCATTTTGTTGCTTTTTAATGAATGAAATATAATTATTTAGCCACATCTTAAACTTTGGTCAACATGTAAAACTGTTACACAACAGTGGCGGAAAAAGGCTTGAATATGCTTAACATACGATCTTCCAAAAAAATGCTGGGGTTGCCGTTTCGAAGACACAACAGATTCTAAGACAATTTCCAAATGAATCCCGCTCCCTACAAACGGTTTGGTTACATTGTAAAGTTCACCTGTCCAGACTTCACTGCTGACCATGTGGGCTGTAGATTCATTAACTGCAAGCAAAGTCAGAGTGCTCAAAATGTTGCCGTTAATTATTATTATAATAATAATATAATTAACCCCAATGTATTCCTCTTTTTTTCCAAAATGGGGCTTCCAAAATATATTTGCCCCAATGCAAATAAACACCCAAGCATTTTGGGCAGCAATTGTTGAGCTAATTTACTGCATACTGACTGTACAGTATGCAGTGTCTTTCAAGTGCGTTATGTAATAACAGGTCATTAAATGAAAATGAAAAAAAAAGAAAATATGGCAACAGGTGAAGCAAAGCAAGAGAAAAAAAAACAGCCAAATTCTCCTAACTCCCTCCCTGGCCTGTTCACCCATCTTTCTGCTGCTCTTACTTGAATTAACAGATAGAAAGACTGAGCCAAGAGGGGCCAATCAACCCCATAAATGAATAACATTCTTACCAAAGAAAAAAACATTATCATAATAAACTTCAAAAGAAGATGAAGGGGACTGAACAGCCTGGCCAATCTTGGGTCTACTTTCACTGAACATTAACGCTGGTTTGTGTAATGACAACATAATCAAGAGAGGAACAAGGAGACTTTAGACTCCCAGCATGCCCGGTGTCAGGGACAAACACGCTGGAGAAGAAACTGGGTGCAAGGACATGTAGACACCCCTCCTCTTCATCCTCCACCTGCTCCTCTTCCGGTGGATTAGGTCTTGATCACTCCTCCATCGCCTTCGCTTACAAAACGCTTCCGCCCTCTGGTGGAGGAAATATAGTGGGAAAGTAATTAGTTTCATTTTGGTGTGCAACCTACAATAATAAAAGCTGTCATTTTCTTATGATCCACAAGTCCGGTGAAAATACCAAAACTGCATCCTAAAAATAAATAGTCAAAGTCTGATATAGCTTTGTAATAAACTATTGACTAATGCAATATAGTTTATTTTGAGTCAATACACCATCCTGGTGACGTTCACATGCTGTCTTAATCCGGACTGAAAATAGAACCAACAAAAGGACACTATTTACTTACTGGTAAATACTCCACCAAAGAACTAGTGGGTTTATTGGAAGACAGAAAACTAAAGTTGCTTTTTGGTCCCTTCATGGGATTTGTTGACAATAAGTAAAACTATAAAATAATGTCAGCCAATAATTATATATCATGTTGTGCTTATTAATGGCCTGACTAACCTGGAGGGACAAGCATCCCGGAGCTGTTTGGTGATGACAGACTCCTGGTAACACAGGTCTACAAACGTCTCAAGGAGGGAGTGTGCATGTGGCACGTCCAGGCTGATTTCAGGGAGCTCAGTATAGACACGCTCAAAACCCTGCGTGGGAAAACGGCAAATAAAAATGAGTTCAAATCATGTCTTTCATACGAGAACGATATTTTGAAACTCTAATCTGGCTTATATCTAGAACATAAAATGATTTATTTTATTTATTTATTTATTTTTTAAATCACACTGACTCTGTTCATCTGATCCACGGTGATGAGGCCAGATTTCCAGAAGGACTGCAGCAGCTTTATCATCATATGACTGGCAGTGTCTCCTGTCGACTCCAGCACCATCACTACAGCCTGAAAGACAATGAAGGCACAATATAGTATGTGTGTAACAATGAAGATTAAGATGCCCTATCAGATGTCAATCATATTATAAGAAGGTCAACGATCGGAAGAACCAATAAGTGACGACTAAAGATTCTTTCACAGATTTGCAAGATGCACATTTAACCACAAGGTGGCAGTGTTTGCCATTTTCACATGAGAGAGGAGAAGGTGCAAAGTGCAGTAGTTAGACACCTGGGAGCCTATTTTTATTTGTGTTGATTACACCATGAAAGTTGCTAAGATAAAATGGAGGAAATGTTTTCAATGTGTTGCAAACGCAAAACAAATAGCAAAAGGCATCTTACCAGTACACCGTCTGATGTTCACATGACTGATGCCGAACTATTGCAAATGTTTATAATCATCAACACACATTGTTTGTGACAATCATCGAATAATTCCATTTATGTGGAGGATACACAGTTCCGCAGTTACGCAATGTGCTTCGCCATTTCGGATTGATTAATTTGGACTGAGCTGTTTATACATGTAGAGCAAAAACACATTTGCCAGAAACACACTGTCCTTGGCAGAAAACAGAAATGACTGTCGCTCAGAGAATATTTTTTTTCTAGTTTGCAGTTCACTTGACTGGGAACCGGAAAGAGAAAATACTCAAAATAAAAAAGTTCTCTATACTGTTTTTAACTGCATGTGGGGAGAAACCGGACATTCATATATATATTTTTTTATTTCATGCATAAACATCATTGTTTTATATCCTTTTTTTCCATTTTGTACGATATGCGTTTCTGCATGTCAGACTTTTACATTGGTTAGAATGTGTGTGCTTTTGTTTGACTGTTTCGTTGGTGAATATGCGGAAAAGTCAGGTGTAGGTCGTTTCATGGCGGGAAAAAGTGAACTACATGGAAAAGACACAATAGCAGCTGAGTCTCAAATACCTCAAAGACCAACTCGTGGTGGAAGTGTGGGACTTCCAGGTCCCGCAGACAGCGCTCTGCCTCAGTCACGTCTCCTGAGATCAGGTACTCCTTCAGCAAGAGGTTCATCTGGAACAAAGACAAACACACAGAAACATTTGTTTTTACAGTAATGGTACAACCTAACAGATACAGCTCAGTGACACCTGAAAGCCGATACACATTGAAGATTCACTGAATTCACAGAAATAAATCTGACTTCCTTGTGAAGTAAAACTTTGTCTGATGCCCAACAACTTTAAGTCAGTAACAATAAACCACTTCTTCCTAAATCAAGCATCATCTTGTCTTTTGATGACTGGTTAATTTGGTAGCATTGTTAGGTTAAGTCACTCTCCCTGCTGAGCTGCATTTTGCTTAGAAGTTATGTATGGTACAATTAGTCATACCACTAGAGATTTGAGGGGAGTGTGATTGATGCAGCAGAGTGCAAAAACCGTCAAAGTGAGTCCAACACTTGTGAGTCAACTCTGAATCTTGTTTCTTAAAAATAATGTGTATATTTAAAACCAGGAGGTGATGTAATGTAGGACGGTGACAGGAGTACAAGAGGCTGCAAGTGGGAGTGCAACAACAGAGTGAATCTGAGTGAGAGAGGCCTGGTGCATCCTGCAGCCTAGTGTGTTCCCCCTGAGGCTTCACACAACCAGGCAGGAAATCAAAAAGTGGACCGGAGAGCCCGCTGGAGGGCGACTCATGCTGAGGACCAGTATGTGACTGAGAAACACACTGAGAGACCACTCTGCCATTTCTGAAACATGGACAAAATGTCCTCCAATGTTGCATGAAATGCAAGTTACCAACATATCCATATACACACCCACGTTTGCAATAAGATCCAGAAAATCCAGATCATTGAACAATATAAAGTAAACAAGAGGTTAAGGGAATGTAAGGTGCATTGTGTGCATGAACAGTGAGGAGGGTGTGGGTGTGTGTGTGTATGTGTGCGAGCTTGTCTACATTTCACTTAATGGTTGGGTTGTTATGTATTTGTGTCGTTCTGTCCTGTGCCCTCGTTTGTTTTGTTTTTTTGAGATTCCAACTACACACAGAAAAAGTACTCTGCTGACACAGCAACATAGCAGAGGACAGGCCTATGGCCCTCTTCCCAGCATGCATTCCTGCCTTCTGTTGATGTTACGTAATGTCAATAAAGAAGTGGAGCTTGTGAATAGGGATTATTTCTGAAATCATTTTGAATATGGAAACAAGCAGGTGACTCGTCTATATATTGCTTTCGAGATATGCAACATTCTACCCGTTTGAAACCAAGCTCACCTCTTTCACCAAATGTTTGACAGGTCTTAGGCCTCCGCCCACACCCCACACATTATCTAGACGGACCATCTCCCTCTTCATGGTCAGTAGCACTGCAGCACGGTCTAAAGCCACTCTGCGGGAAAGAGAAAACACAAAAAATAAATACGGGGATACACATTATATTAAGTGTAGTTTGTTTTGAAGATCAAAAACAAACTAAACGGTAAGAATGGAGATAAGAACATGCTGGACAACAACATATGTTCCTCTTAAATCTAAATGTAAAAGCTTTTTTCAATGAAGAGCAGAAGCCCAATATCTTTATCATT